>JANBXA010000731.1:41430000-42030000 GCA_030556225.1 Cricetiscus sungorus | reverse complement strand
GTGTGGAGAAGGCAAGAGCCGAGCCCGGGTGAAGGGACCACGTTGGACTGAGCAAAGATTACAATACATTCTATTTAGAGTGCATTACATCACCCCCCCCGGTGACGTCACGTGGGATTCCTGAACTTCTAAATCATTGCGGTCCGCTGGGGAAGGAGGGAGAGAGGGGCGGGGCCCGCACGCCGAGGGGGGCGGGCCCCGTCCCCGCCCCGCCTAGATCCCGCCCCTCCAGAGGACCTGGGTGCACGCGGCGGCGGCGCCTGCGACCGCGCAAGCAACAGCTTGCACAGCCCAGCGCCGAGTAACACGGCTCCCCGACATTAGTGGTGTGAGTCAGCTTGGAAACAATCCTGATGGTTTCAGACAAGGCCACGCAGGAGACACGAACACGAGCTCTCCAACAAGGAGTGCCGGTAGGGTCGGAAAGGAGTTAGGTTTGGGGTGTGAGCAAGAGAGATGACAATCGGACGCTGCAGGAGGTGGGGGAGAGACTTTTGCACTTATAAATGCAAGACGCTCACATCCTCACACCCCCCCACACACACACACCCAGAAGATACCCAGCTCCTTTGCCTGCGACAGCTGTGACCTCATTGCAGTGTTGGCTGCATGCTGTCTTCTCAGCATTGTATAGCTACACTTCACCGCCCTCTCCGCCGCACTCTCAAGGGCATAACTTCTTTCTTGGGCACACTCACGGGGGCTACACACAACCCCTAGCCTTCCCTAGTCCCCCACGGTGCGTGTGCAGAGCTGAGAGAGTCGCTACTGAAGGCGAAAGGTGAATCTCAGCCAAGAGCCAAGTGATGAGCCGGATTTAGACTTCGCGTCAGCGCCGGAAGAGCCCTGGCCATTGGATCCAGAGCCTCGGTTACTGGCCCAAGCTCACTGGCTGGGAAGCAGCCCGGTCAGGGCTAGAATACAGAATCTAGGGCCAGGTCTGCAGCAGGGAAGGAAGACTGCCGTTTTCAGCGTGGGCCAGTCGCCACCACTATCACCTTCCTCATCCCCGCCAAGGGCTAGGTTTCCTTTTGGAAGCTCTCCCCTTGGGTAGCATTGAAAGTTTGTTCAATATGACCACTGTCATCCTGCAACAGCTCACACTTTGCTAAGCACATGAAATCACAGCCATGCTCTTCCTCACAGGACCTTGGCACAGTAAGAAGCAGGGCTGTGTTGGAATTGTCCCCATTTTGCAGCTGAGCTAAGGCAGGCAGACGCCAGAAGGCTCACCTGGTGAGCAGAGACCCACTTCAATCCACAGCCAACACAGGTCCCACCTGGGTGCTCTGGTGGAACCAGGGATGTTCATTCTTTTCTGGTGGGTGGCTGTTGATGAGAACTTCAACAAGAACTTCCTGGCTGAGAGTGGAATCTTTGCTTAGGAACAGTTTAGCCCCCATTAACAAACAATAATGATTCCTGACGTTTATGTAACATCTGACATTTATATAGTACCTCTCATTCCAGTGTCTCACAGCCGTGACTGTGCAGTCTGCCAGAGGATCATGACCAGACTGGCGAGGAATCATAATGCTTTACCCAAATTGTCACATTTCTGAGCTGGTTTTGACATACTAAGTGGAAGTGCTTTCTATTTCCTTTCTGGTTTGAAGTGTTTAAATGCTCCCCCTCCTTTCTGGGGTTCCCTGAAACCACAGGATCTGACAACTGCCTTTTCCTTGCAGCCTTCACAAAACTCCTCTGTGAATTTTCGACTTCGTCTTTTCTCCACGGAGCACTGGGGGACCGGGAAGGAAGACTCCAGTCCTAACCTGAATCTGAACCAATAAAACCTTAATGGTGACAGCTCAATTATCTTGGCTTAAGGAAGGAAGCACTAGCCCACTCAGCAACGGCTTCTGTGCCCACATTCCATCTCACTTACCAGTACAGCCTTGCCCACCTAAAGCACCAACCTCCTTCTTCCCCAGAGCCCGAAGAATAGTGCCAACATAGCAGAGTTCAAGCTGAGAAGCTGGTGTTCCCCCCCAGAAGAATGGTGTGAAGAGTTAAATAAACAACAGCAGGATGATCACCAAAAGATTCACAGACCCACAAGGAGTTAAACGATTTGACTCATAAAATTTGCTGAAGAGAAGCATGAATAAATGCGTTTTAATGAAAGCACTATCCAGATTTCTTAATGTGATGGTGAGAATATTTACAGTAACTCCAGAATTATATCAATTGCATTAACAAATATATTTGGCCTTGGGCAAGATTTCTGTAAGCCCCACTCTTTTTCTATTAATAGAAGTAATGGGACTAAGACTATCACCAGCGGTGATGTTAGCAAACTTAGCCAGTCATTAGAAAAGAGGATTTCCCCCACTATTCCGCAGCCATGCTACCTTCCATGGCACCTTGGGCACATAGGCAGCAAGCAGCATCTTATCAACCCGACCCCACCAACAGCTCTCATGTCTGTGGCTTGCATGCCTGCCTGCCTTGTGCTGGTTCTCCCAGTCTCTTCCAGGTAGCATGGAGGCAACTGCACAAGTCGGTCTCTAGGAGTAACTAACTCAGCAGGTAGTTGCATAGCCTATGGCATTTGCCCACTAAGATGCCAGCACCAGACCAAGTATGCCACCTCACCTCCAGGTCTCTGATGGGACATGTAGAAAGAGGGACATTTACATCAAAATCAAGCCACACTGACTGATATACTATGCACCCAGGAACAACCCACATAAGCCAGCCTAGTGCTAACTTTAGACCTTTGAAGAGAGAAGTATCTACACTGACTCCCTACCAAACCAGAGGTTATCCCTTAGTCCCTGGACCAAAAAGAGAAAAATCATAGGATCAAAGTCATGGATTTCCCTTTACCAAGGCCTAAAGACATTCCATATTTAGCATATTGACAGCCTTGTTGTTACAGTTGGTATACACTGAATACTAGACATGAACATGTGTAGACACACACACACACACACACACACACACACACACACTTGGAGGTCAGAGGTCAATATCAAATTCTTTCTCAGTCTCTGTTCACCTTAGTCTTTTAGACAAAGTCTTTCACTGGCCCTACTGATTCAGCTTGACTGATGGTCAGTGCATCCCAAGGATCCTCCTGTGTGGACAGCCCCAGTGCTGGCATTACAGGGGCAAGCTGTGTACCTGGATTTTTTTTTAATCTGAGTGCTAAATGCTCAGGCACTCATGCTTACAGAATACTTTACCAAGTAAACCACCCCCAAGACCTTGGAAGGAATTCTTTGGTTCTGTACTTTGGGTTCAGCTATCCAACTCACAAAGAATATTGGGAAACCTGCCTGGTGCTAGGATTTAATAAAATTGGGGCTGGAGGAAGCTCAGTGGTTAAGAGCACTGGCTGTTCAGGAGGACCCATTTGATTCCCAGAACCATGTAGTAGTTCACAACTGTCTATACCTCCAGATCCAGGGAATTCAGTGCTCTCTTTTCGTCTCCATGGACATCAGGCACACCTGTGGTACACAGATGCACATGCAGTCAAAGCACTCATACACAAAATATAAGATTTTAACATATGACAAGGCTTTCCTTCCCTGCATCTGGGTTCCTACAGAAATCCCCAGACTAAGTGCAGCAAGCACTTAGCACGTCACAGGGAGCTTCTTGGTTCCCACCTCACGGAGATTTCAGCTCAAAGGGGCCCAGGAGTCTACATCTATGACTTTCATGCCAGTATCTGAGTGACACTGCTTCGGTTACTTCCTACATGATGAGTGATGGAGAGGAAGCTAATGAGAGGAACCAGGAAAAGGGTCTGCTTGTGTCATGACTTTCCTCTTCATGGAAGTCTGTCGTTTTGGAGTTTTGCTTGTTGCTATTCTTTGTTTCTTTTATTTTTGCAACCCTGGAAGCTTGACCTGGGACTCTTAGGCTCCACACCGATACACCAGCAGCTTCCTGTAAAGACTGGAGCTCACCTCATCCCACTGCATACATATCCTGAGGCAGAGCCTCTGAGGTTGGTGCTGCCACTGCTGGAGAGACCAGCCTTTTCCTGGGCTTTTCTTAGCTATGCTAGCTGGCAAAAGTAGTACAAAAGTCACCGCTGGAGTCAACTCAGAACACCCTCCAGCTATGGCTCCACCTGGGAAGTCTATCCCTCTGAAAACAGATTATCTCAGGGCGTCTTTCCTAGCTTTCATGAAAGAACAAATATTCCCAACTAACAAACCTAAAAACGCACGCAAAGACAATGCCATAGTTAGAGTCTGAAAATAGCCCCAAAGGCTCAAGTGTTAAAGATTTGGGTGCAGGTGCTGGGCTCTAGTGACTGGATCAGGAGATTCTGACTTCATTGATGGCTTCATCAACACATGGGTTGATAATTATTAACATACTGTTTTTACTGGCTTCTTGATAACTGCATAAATGCATATATTTTGATCATATTTATACCCCTTTTCCTTCTAACTCCTCCCAGATATACTCCGCATTCCCTACCCCCAGACTTTTGTGGGTTTATAATCCTTTTCATAACCCAATGAGTACAATTTTCACTGCCCATATAGTCATGGGTGTGGGCCAGTCACTGGGGCTTGGTTGACCTATCATGGGCCTTGTTGACCTATCAGAGGCACACTGTGAAAGAAACTGAATCTCCACTTCCTGGCAGCCATTGGTTGTCAATCATTCCTCAACTAAGAGTGGGGGATCTCTCTCCTCCATGCTACAATGTTGATTGGCTTAATCTTTGGCAAGTCTTGGCTAGGTAACCACAACTGTTCTAAGTTCACGAGGGCAGCATCCCTGTCTTGTCCAGGAGACACTCTTGATCTGGTCCTCCCTGACCACAGGCTCTTAGGATCTTTTTTTCCCTCTTTCTTTGATGGTCCCTGAACCTTGAGAAGCGGGGTGTGATATAGATGTCCCACTTATCCCTGAGCACTCCAGACACTTACTCCCTGCACATAATCAGCTGTGAATTTCTCGCATGAACCACCATCTACTGCCCAAAGACACTTCTCTGAGGCCTGAGAGTCACATTGATCTAAAGGTATAGAAATACAGATTTTAAAGGGCAATTTGATACTACAACCCTTTAGCAAAATATTAGTGGCAGATT
Organism: Cricetiscus sungorus; assembly: GCA_030556225.1. NCBI lineage: Eukaryota > Metazoa > Chordata > Mammalia > Rodentia > Cricetidae > Cricetiscus > Cricetiscus sungorus. The sequence goes on along the minus strand of JANBXA010000731.1, from coordinate 42,024,932 downwards.
CACCCATATGAGGCTGTGAGCTCCACAGCTATGAGTCCTTGGCCACACTTACACTACCCTGTCAATGGGTGGTGCCTTGAAACACATCAGAATGTATTAGTTACCACATGTCATTTGTGCCACAGTGGTGCCCATAGGTTTATTTTTAAATATATTTTTTAATAGAAACAGAATGCATCACTTCTCCCATACCTTCCCTCCATTCAGTCCTTCCCAGGTACTGTCTCTCCAATTCCTCCCATGCTCCTCCTCTCTGAAGCCTTTGATTTTTTAAGGCTCACCCCTACTGTTCCCCATTCTCTCTCCTCTGCTCCCTCTCTCTCTCTACCTCACCTCTTCCCTTAAAGGCCACCATAAGGTGAACAGCTTTTTCTCTACCATATTGTTTCACTTTTGTTGTTGTTGTTGTTGTTGTTGTTAAGACAGGGTCTCTCTCTGTGGCCTTGGCTGTCCTGGAATTCACTCTGTGGGCCAGGCTGATCTCAAACTCAGAGTTCCACCTACCTCTGCTCCCAGGTGCTAGGAGTGTGTGACATTATCACCTGGCTCCCTAAGATGTTTCTTGCTAGGCAAAGGCACGCCCTGGAAGAACCTGGGTTCTTGGTCTCACTCTCTTTGGTTTCTGTCTGCCATGGGATGAACAGCCTCTGCTTCATCTTCCTATTATTATGGTGCTCTGCCTATCTCAGACACAAACCAATGCATAGCTGACCTGGGTGAAAACCTCTGAAACTGTGACCCAAAATAAACCTCTTTCCTCTATTGTCTGTGTCAAGTACTTTGCCATAGCCCCCCCCCCCGAGGGACAGCATTAACCATGCCATACTTACCTACAATTTATTAAGTATTTACTGTTTGCTGAGTCTTGGACTAAAGGTTATATGTATGTGCAAACAGCTAACCCTCCCAACAAGCTATTCTCATTTTGCAATGAGGAAACTGAGTCTTAGGGAAGAGGATAGTGTTTCTGGGACTGTGGATCTGGAATATGGGTGAGTGGAAGAGAGTCACCTAGTCACTGGTACCTGCCTTGGAGTCTGACCCAAGGCTCAAGAACCCCAGGAAGCTCGAGAAGCAGGAGAGGGGAGAACTATCCAGAAATGGAGTGAGAGGGAAAAATGTATCAGTCTCCCCCTAAGTTCTATTTGGCTAACCAAGAACCATTGCAGACAGTTATCTTCGTGGCCTGCCAATGAATGTCTGGGTCTCATGAGGCCTTGTACTCAGACCCACACTTCATTTAAGGCTCTTGAAGTCCCTGTACTTTTATCTTTGAAACTTGAGCTTTGTGCATTGAACCTACTGGCACAAGACACACATGCATGACTGGAAGAGGTCCATACTTGATGTACATCTGTTAGTCTTTGTCATCCTAGCATGAGTGCCAAGCTCATGATGCCACATAGACACAAAATGCCAGGGACACGAGATGCTCAGGAGTTCTATAGGCTCATACCAAGTGCTCTGTGAACTCCAGATGTGGGCCGCTAAATGTGATAGGGAAGAGGTGGGGTGCTGACAACACAGACAAGAGTCTGTGCTTTCAAGGCAGATCTTTATTCGGACCCAACAGAAAGACAAAGGAATTCCAAGAAACACAAGTAGCTAAACCCCAGCTTGCTTATACTAGGGCTCTATGCTAGGCAACTGGGTTCACTGCACCATGACACAGAAAACAAGAGAAGGGGAGAAGGAAAGAAAGGAAGGAAGGAAGGAAGGAAGGAAGGAAGGAAGGAAGGAAGGAAGGAAGGAAGGAAGGGGGAGGGAGAAAAGAACAAGAGAGAAAGGGAAAGAGAAGGAAAAAAGAGAGAGAGAAAATTAGAGAAGCTCATATAATGTCTCTTGTGGTCTTTACTTACCTACACATGGACTGATTAGAGAGTGGGCAGAATCTGAGCTGCAAAAATAGTTGCATTCACTTGGTAAAGCATTTCCATCACACTAAGAACTGAATATGCACACCACAGCCATGAAATAAAAAGTGCTTGATCGAAGTGATTAACCAACATACAAATTAACTAATCTCGTGCTTACTATTAATATTAAAACTGCCATTGTACAGTTGTGCATTGTACAGTACAAAGGTGAACAGCAAAATGACTGCTAGTAATTTAACATTATTATTTTTCTGTTACCTTGATTGACATTAAGCAGCGAGTAAACATTCTGTGATAGTTAAGAGGATGACTCTGGAAGAAAGAAACAAACTTCCTGGTTCACAGTTTTAGTGGCGTTTTTCTGGATTTTTAAAAGGAACCCTGAACTTTCAGTTGATGTGGGATCCTCAAAGCATGTAGCATGGTGTCTTAGTCAGTGTTCTGTTGCTGTGAAGAGACACATGACCACAGCAACTCTTACAAAGAGGACATTCAATCGGACTTTGTTTACAGTTTCAGACGTTTAGTCCATTATCAGCATGGTAGGAAGCATGGCAGTAGCATGCAGGCAGACACGTGCTGAGAGTTCTGTATCAGGATTCACAGGTAGCAGGAAGAGGGCAAGCTACTGGACCAGATTTGGGCTTTTTAAACCCCAAAACCCATCCCCAATGACACACTTCCTTCAACAAGGCCACACCTACTCCAACAAGGTCATACCTAATAGTGCCACTCCCAGTTGACCACACATTCAAATCTATGAGCCTATGGGGGTCATTAGTATTCAAGCCACTATACATGGCCTTACTGTACTCTATGCCCCGAGTTCTTTAAATGTCCCTGAACTCCAGATTCTTCATCATATATCTTTGCAAGCTATTGCAAGAGCCAGTGCATCAACATGTTTAGAACAATGTGTGGCACATTGTAATCGATGGAAGAATTATTCAATACTGTGGTGGCTAGCTTTATGTCAACTTAACACAAGCTGGGATCATCTGTGAGGATGGGATTTCACTTGAGAAAATTCCTCCCTATGATCAGGCTGTGAGCAAGCCTATAGGTATTTTCTTAATTAGTGGTTGACAGGGGAGGGCCCAGCCCATTGTGAGTGGTGGTCCTAGGTTCTATAAGAAAGCAGGCTGAGCAAGCCATGAGAGTGAGCCATTAAGCAACAATTCTCCATGTCCTTTGCGTGCGCTTACTGCTTCCAGGTTCTTGCCTTGACTTCCAGTATTGATTCTCCTCTGCGATGGACTATATGTGTTAGTGGGATAAAGTCTTTCTTCCCCAAGTTGTTTTGGGTCCTGTGTTTCATCGCAACATTAGTAACTATAAGACAGGTACTATTATGCTTTCCAAGTCTTTGGGTTAATTTAATAAAATGAGCTCATGTTAAGGACTTAGCATGTGGCTTGCCTTCTAGAATGTGTTCAGTGAGTGTTGTCTAGGTGGTACTTTATGTTGGATGCACTGTTGAACTCCGTAGGTTAAACCTCAATTTCAGAGTCTTAGTATGACCTTCTTGTGTTGGAAGGAGATGTTGCCATCAGAAAATTAATCTGCACTGAGTATGTGGACACCACAGCTGCTTCCTCCAGGCTTATGATCCAGCTAATGCCATCAAATTTACCCTTTCAGTCTTGATAGAGAACCGTGTTTTACACAGGAGACTGTGTACCTCTTAATTCTTGTGTCTTTTAGAGCTCCTAGAGGCACTTCTGGAATCCTAACAGGTACAACTTGAACACAATATGCTCTTGCATTAGTACTCATGGAACATCCCATCTCCAGAATAGTGATTCGCAAGGGATCAGGCCACTTGGCTCAACCTCCAGGGACCCCAGATAGAAGGCCATATCATGCTGATGGCCTGACCTATTCTTTTAGAATTGTTATATCTGTCACCTTATAAAATGTAACATTTGCCCCTGAACCTGGCGGGAAACCAAATGTTTCACTATCCCAAAGAGGATTAGAGTGTTAATGTCCCTGTAAAAGTTACCTGATCTTAATGGGCCCCCCTTCTTCTTTGTTTTTAAAGAGAGAGAGTTGATTAAAGGGGAAGCCACTCAATCTTTCACCAGCTCTGCTTTGAGATTAAGTGAAAGAGACTGGCACCCTGCTCCGAAAGATGACCCCGATGAACAGTGCTGTGTCAGCACACTCCAAACTCCTAGTCATTTCCTTGAGATCGATGGTAAGTGGAAAGTAACGGTTTAACAATAATTAAGGATGTTTTATATATAGGGAGGTTCATTTAGACTAAAACATTATTGATGTCCCATAAATTAATATGGAGCATCTCCCATGGACTGATATTTCATGTGCCACCTCTCTTTCTGTAGTTAACCACATGTTTAACTCATGTACTGTTGATATGGAAGGTGAGTCTCAGCTCTTTGGGGTCGTTTATAAGTACCTGTTTTCAATGATCCTTGGGAATTCCAGTAGCTTTTAAACCTAATGGATCCACATGCCTCCTTCTACTTACAAGATGCAGAATGTTTAAAAGCTGGCAAGCTACTTTGAACCTCCTTTGAATCGTGGCTGGGGGAGATGGGGAATGTAAACTTCCCCTTCCTGATCTCTGCCTCAAACTTGAGTTTGGAATCTTCTCTCCACAGCTTTCACAACAGTGGCCTCCCTTGACAGTGTAAACACACAGGATCCTGTGCAGTTTAGCATCTATTTTCTGAACTGCTGTGGCTGCTCACTGCCATGGCCACGTCTGACGGGAGGGAAACACAGTGCTGTTTATGACCACCGGCTCTGGGTCATACCTGCAGTCTATTATGCTCTATCCCCTCTAATTCTAACAACTCCGGGTGAAAGGTGCCATCATCCTTGTTTCATTAATGTCAGAGCTGAATCAGAGAAGCTAAGTCGTTGATGGAAGTCACAGAGCTAGCAATGAAGGAAGCTGAGGCTCCAGACCTCGTTAGGATCCAGAATTTCAGCTGTCCTGCCATCAGCCTGTTGTGATTCTTACTCCAGCGCACTCCACCTTGCTGCCAGTGCTCCTGCAGAGTGTTACTTGTTTTGTAAGCATAAGTATATTCAAAGGTGAAAGCGGTGGCATCTCTTAGCAACCAGTTTCTAGGAGTTGGATTCCTTAGTAGGCTGATTCCTGTATTCATTCAGGGAGGAGCAGACCTGTTGGATGAAGCCCAGAGGATCCTACATAGCAAGATCCTGGCCATCCTAGGTGACTCAGGCACATCCTGGCATTAGGGCTTGTGGTCCACGAGAGGACAAAGACAGAAGGTGGAAGTGCATAGGCTGGAGGCTGGAAGGACAGACATACTCAACACTGTACTCACCACCAGATAGCTGGCACCTGAGGATCCTGTTTATTCCCTCTGTGCTGATAGGCACTCCTCAGAGCTACATAAATACAAGGTTATTTACATAAGATGGAAAAAAGCAAGGACCTGATCTTCCTCTTTATGCTTATTGGTTAGTGTCAACTTGAGGACCTCTCCATCACATTAATCTGGGGGCAAGCCTATATGGCATTTTCTTAATTGCTAATTGATAACGAAGAATGATTCAGTCCACTGTGTGCGGCTCCATCCCTAGGCAGTATAGGATGTGCAAAAGGAAGTAGCTGAGCAACCCAGAGCAAACCATTAAGTAGGACTCCTCCATGCTCTGCTCCTCATTTTATGCCTCTAGGTCCCTGCCCTGACTCCCCTCATGATGGTCTACAGAGTGTAAAGTGAAGGAAATGTTTTTCTTCCCAAGGTGCTTTGGTCATGGTGCTTATCACAGCAACAGAAGGCAAGCTATGAGGCATGCCATTAGCCAAAGGGCCTTTATGGCCACTTTTACCCTTCAAGATTACTGGCCTGTGCCACCACTCCCATCTTAAAATACAGTTTTAAGATTTGTCTAGGAATTATTTTCTTGTTTACAATATAATACAGACTCTCACCTCAGGGCTACTGAACTGAAAATTCAACTCATCTAACCTGCTCAATGGGCTTACCAAGACAGCTTGATGTAGAGAGAGAGGTCAGCTATTGTGAGTTACAATAATCACAGTACTTACTGCATCCTACTTGTCTGTGTACCCTGTCTTTGAAAAAAAAAGTGAAATCTCTAAGTAAAACATGTATCCTTCATTGGAACCTGAAATTAAATCAACTGGTGGCATCTTCCATTAAAAATATGCAAAAATGCTATATGGAAATATCATGTTAAAACTTGCTTCCCCTCTGTATTTTTTGGTTGTAAAAATTTCAAGATTAAAATTTCTTTGTGGAAATAATTTTTAAAAGTTGTAATGATTCCTCTTTATTTCTTATGCACATTGGTGTTTTGCCAGTGTGTATGTCTATGCTAGGGCATTGGATCCTCTGGAATGGAGTTATTGACAGTTGGGAGCTTCCATATAGGTGCTGGAAATTTAACCAAGATCCTCTGAAAAAGCAGCCAATGCTCTTAACCTCTGAGCCATTTCCCCAGCCCCTCTTTTATTCTTTGAGTATTTCTATTGTTTCCACAGATTATAAAAAAAAAAATGTGTGCTTCTAGAACCTCAAGCAACAAATAAATGTATAGGACAGGAAGTTAATTTCTCCATCTAGCCCCATATAAAACTGCTATTAGCAATTTGAAGAATACCATTCTACACTTTATTGTGGACATCTGCATACAGAATACAATAAAATGACATCATGCTTTGTCATGATCATATAAGTTTCCATTGTTTGGACTTGACTAATTCATTATTAATGAATATTCATGTGATTTCCATTTTTGCTATTATAATTAGTGTCTCAATGGGCAACTATTCATGGGCTTATACACAAGAAGTATAACTATTTTTGCAGAAATATGCTGGGCCACAGGCATATAGGCTGTTTTCAGCTTCAGTGGATGTATCATGATTTTCTGAATTAAGGATGAGGAAAAGCAACATGCACTCAGCAGAAATTAAAAATTCTGTTATTTCCTGAGCTAGCAAATCATTGCATCTGGGTATCATAACCATTACAAACACACCAACCGCTCCTTTCTGTGCTCTAATGTGGCATGGTTCACAGGCCAATTACTCAAATCCACTTCTACTTCCAATACTCACCTGTGGGGGCTTACTGGGACTAAATCTCATCTGGAAATCAAGGAATGCCTGAATCTTAGATGTTGTTGAGCACTGCATCAGTGCGAATTGCCCCTGGCTGTTTCCTAGCTGTGTGTCTACTGGGTGTGAAATGCCCCCTTACAGATTCCTGGCTGCAATGAACAACTTCTCATGCACATCTCCATTCCTCCTTCTCCTTTTCTTCTGTGGGTTTACTTTGTAAATATTCTTTCTACATTAAACGTGTGAAGCCTTTTTTTCTATCATTTATTCATCTTACTACTTTTTCCAGTGTGCCTTTTAACTTGTCCAGCCACCCCATTTTTTTCCTACTATGAGGCTTGCATGTATGAATTTGTAACAGAGCAGGTAGGTATAATAGACAGCAATCTTGCCAAAGAAGGCAGTAAAATGACTTAAATTGCAAGAGAAAATGTTTCAATATTAGGTAAGAAATAAAGCTTGCACAATGGCAAGCCCACGGGGTTATGTAATATAAAGTAATTTTTTTTCCATGTTGGATGAGCAGTGAATGGCTTTTAAACTTGAAGTCCATGATGATCAAAGGGTTAGGATTAAAAAAAAAAAGAAGAAGAAGGTTTCATTGTTAGGGGCTGAAGAGCTAAAGTACTTAAGAGCACTCACTTCTCTCACAACATAGGATCTAAGTTCAGTTCCCAACACCCACACATCAGTTCACAACCCTTCTGTCTCTGGAATCTAATGTCCTCTCCTGGCCTCTGTAGGCACCAAGCTCATAGACAGTGCACATACATACTTGAAGGCAAACACCCCACCCATACACATAAAAATAAATCTTTAAAACAACTACAACAAAAAGTTTCATGTTTCAGAAACTGATTCATCATCCCATCTTAGAAAAACTCACCATTATGCTTCACTATTGGGTCAGCCACAGGCACTTGCCAGGCTGAGGGTTATGCTTGAGCTCAGCTTGCATCCCAGGCTTCCTCCTTAGCCAATGATACCCCTGTTTCTCTGGAAATATTCCATGGCTGCTCTTCTCTTGTCACCCAGAGACCTACTTGTAAAGCCCAACATAAGAAGACTGCAACAGGACCTAGCTTTAATGTAAATATGCAATGAAGGAGAAAAGTGTGACCCTGTTGGAAAGCTTAAACCTAGGGAGCTTGGAGTTTAAACTTGGTGCTTTCCCCTCAGGTTCCATGAGTTCAAGTCTCAGTCTGAAGGGGAGGAGAAGAGAGTTCTTCTTTTTTATGGGTGTAGATTTCCTGTTTAGGATAATGAAACAAACAAACCATGAGAAACTGATAGTGGCGATGGCTAGATAAAATTGTGAATGGACTTAGTATAACTAAATTTACACTAAGAGAACCCCAGTTCTATTCTTTCCTAGCTCTGGGGATGGATTACACACACACACACACACACACACACACACACACACACACACACACACCTCCAGCTCACTCATCTGTGCTGTGGTGTGGAAGAGATGATGTGATCTAGGTGTCATAGAGATCAGAGAAAGCTGTCATTACAATGGTCAATGAGTGTGAATTCTGTAATTCAGGATTTGTTTATAGACTAGACTTCTGGCTGTTAAATTTAACACATAAACCACTAATTTATGAGATGACTTGTGTCTAGTGTGACTGGTGTGTGTTCCTGGATGCAGACCCTCCATGCCTCATTCTAGAAGGAGACGATGTAGAGTGCTCCAGAGGTGCCCCAGCCTGATAACACCAGGCAGACAGAACTCTCATAGTTCCCCATGTTTTTATGCAGCACCATCCAATCCCTATTTCAGTTTCTACTTCTAAACAGCTGCCATCACTCGTTCCATTGTTGAGGGGTGAATGAATGTCATCTTGGAGAGAAACTCACTCTGTAAATCATCCACTGTTTGCACCAGTGAGGGATGTTACACATCTACACATATGGGAGCTGAAGTAAAGCATTGACCAGCATCCCAGTCCTCATACCGGCATTTCTCCTCTATATTTACAACTTACCATGCTGCTTTTATAAATAAAATTTTCTTGAGAAATTAGTCTCTATTGAGGATTAATAAGAATCAGGAGAAACAAATAGGCTGGTTAGATGTTTATTCAGGAAGAAATAACTCACAGCAGAGACAGATGAACACCAGCAGGTTCCTGGTCCCAAGGATGCCTGCGGATGCTCTCCTGTCCCTGTGCTGCAAGCAAGAGAGCTCTTGGAGCCCCTTCCTCAGACTTAGCTCCCCCAGTTAACCTCTGCCCCTGTCCTCACCCCCTATGGGTGTGGTCTGTGCCATAGGTGCAGACAAAGTAAATACCTCACTACAAGTCCCCATGTGTCATTTAACCCCTCAACTCATTGCCACAATAAGAAACCTTCAGAAAATGTTTGTTCTGTAGATTCTTGCACCATTTTTGTTATATAAAATAATATGAATTCAACAAGATCATGGTCATGTTTTTTCCTCTGCCTCAGTATTCAGAATTTGGTGAAATGTACAAAGATGAAACAATACAGAATATAAAGGCAAAGGGGAAAAAAGAGGAGCAAAGGGGAGAGAAAGATAGATGGAGACAGGGACAAAGAAGACAGAACTGATGACTTCACTCTTACAAACTTACCTGTTATTCCTTAACTTGCCAAGATTAAAAAAAAATTAATAGCATCTAAGAGTTACAGTCCTTTTTTAAAAATAAAAAGAAATTGCAATTAAAATGATTGAACTGAGTAAAACAGACACAGGAAACATACAGAAAAAAATATATTTCCAATGTGCTAAGCCTCTGATCCCATTAAGCACTTAAATAATATCTTCCTGACATCACAACTATATAAATAACATGTTACCTTCATATTTATGACACCAAAAGATTGTACTTCTAGTTTATGAAATAATATGTTTAATTTGCAATTTTTTAAACGACACTAATAGAGATTAGAATATGTTATAGAATTAAATACTTATGTCACACCAGACAGTCTTACATTTCATTGTAAACATCCCCAAACAGGTACAATAATACATCTAAAACATGACAAAAGATAGCACATATTATGACAACTACAGTACATGTGTCCTGTGTCCAAATGGAAAGAAAAGTGTAGAGAAATTGCCACCCACATCTTTCCTTGGCAACCTTTATCTTTTGGGCACAGTGCCATATAGCTATGAGCTTTTGTATTTTTTGATGAAAAGAAAATAAGTGTAGAATCATGTTTGCTGCAGTCAAATGCTCAAATCCCATGTCTACAATCCATCATTACAATGTGACAGTATATGGCTACAAAGAGAGAAAAGCCCAGTTATCACACTCCCTTGCAAAGCTTTTGGGGGGCTGGAGGGTGTTTGGCAATCTTGCCATTTCCAGGTTATTTGTGGAATAACCAGTTTAATTGAGCTGATGACTGTCTTGTGTCTGCATTGCACTTCTGACTTAGATCTTTATTTCTGCTGTTGGCACCAATTTGTGCTATGTGGCAAGGGAATGGCATGTATTCAGCAAGCCTAAATTCCAGGGTCCAGCCCACCCTATCTTTTCCTTTGCCAATCTGATTTCTGAGGAATTTGTCTAGAGTTGTTGCAAGGGGGAAAAAAAAACTGAGGGAAAGGAATTCCTCCCCCTACTTTGCAAACCATTTCATAAAATACCTTCTTCGGGTTAGGATTCTTGGCCCTACTAAGGTAAAAGGATTTTTTGTTTTGTTTTTGTTTTTACCTTTATTAAAGTGAAGGCCTCTTTAGGATGTCCGCTGCAATGGGAGCATATCTCACTGCATGTAAAACATGATGTGAACCAACCTGTTGTCCCGTGGTGGAGAGTGCAAGCCAGATATTTGCTACTCAACTGAGCCTGTTGGAAAAAGAAAGGGGGAGGGTGGGGAACTTGGGTTAACACCAGCCGTGTCCTGACATGCACCAAGATTGTAGCAGGAAGGGAAATTGAAAACAGAAACATCAGGAAGGCAGAGAGGAGGCAGGGCCTCTCTTTCTTCCTTAGCTTTGTTCCTAACAAATGTTCATCATCACCCACTCTAAATCATGTCACTGGGTAGAAGACTGTACAAAGGGGAAGTTCATATTGCAGAGCTGGAACAGAAGGAACCCGCCCTTGACCGCTCATGGGAGTGGCTCTCTTCAGCACAGACGTGGGCCCACTGCCTCCTAGGTGAACACTCCAGGGTGACCATGGTCACCATCTGAGACGATAAAGGAATCCACAGATCTCACCCATAGAGCTTCATGTTTAAAAGAGGATCCTAGTCTAGACTCTCTCCCAAGAAAAACATAGATGTTTTGCATCATAGTGAGTTTTCATCTGCAAACTTTGAGATATTTTCCTTCCTTCTCCAGAGAGGTACCAGAAGCTCCTTTCTCCCTTCAAGAGAGAGAAGTTCCTTTCCTTCAAACCAGAAGGGAAGATAAGGTGTATGAACACTTAACAAATCCAAGGAAGTCATTCCAATACAAAGAGGGAGTGCAACCAACAATGTGGTGAAGAAAGACGGTGGTAATTTTATACTTCCTCTCCAATAATAAGAGGTAGACAAAACACAGGGTCTGGGAAATGACTTTCCAAATGGGCTTCTGAGTGACATTACTTAGGGTAAAACAAACCAGACCTGAAGAGTCAAGAGACAGGGAATATTGCTTAATCAAAACAAGTGCAGCATCCAATGTGAGGGGCCGCTGACTTTGACAAACCCAGGGTGATGGCTGGTTGTCTCTTAATGGAAAGTCTAAGAAGACAAAAGCTTTTCCAGGATCCATGACCCTCCACAGGATGACATTGTCCTAAGCCTGCAACTGATGCAGCCACTTAGCTTTGCTTGCTGTGTTCCTGTGCTTTCGGTCTACACAAGTCTTTAGGTTGAAAAGGATTTTACTTCTTATCAGTTCTCAGTCCCTGTTTCTTAATCAGTATATTTAGACAACATACTTAAAGTGATGGCTGATATAATTGTATTCATATCACCTCTGTAACTATTTTAAATCCATTGTTCTCATTCTTTGCTTTTCCTTTTCTTTGACTCATTCATCCTTGGCCTTCCTTTCTTCTGAAAGAGCATTTAATATTGCCCAATTTTTTTCTTAACAAATAAATTATACTTCTTTGGAAAACTCTTTAGTGGTTGCCTTAGAGCCTGCATTAAGGATTTATGATGAATCTACCTTAAGACTACACCATTTCAAAGGGAGTCCAGGTCCTCATAGCAGAATGTCAGCCCCTCCCTCTCACCTCTACCGATGTTGCATTTACCAGAAAGCTCCTATCATCTGAGGCATTGCTGCTACCAGGATTTTGAACAAACTCCTGTCTATTCCATAGCTCCTGAGTTTCAGCTGCAATGAAGGTGAAGCCGTGTAAGCTTTCGTTTCCACCACAGTGAGACTAAGGGACAAGTCAGAAGGTGTAAATAAAGTCTACCAGAATTTGTGATCCATTACCAGAACAGTTGGAAGGAGTAGGGAGCTGGGAGGAAGAGAGAAAGGGCAATGGACAACTTAAAGTGTTAGCTTGCTGCTCCATGAAATGGAGGCTCTAAGAATGGTAATTCTGGAGGGGCAATCAGACACAGCAGAAATATCACAAGCTTCTTGGCTAACAAAATACATTTCTGCTTTGTGGGCTGAGGTGGGTTTAACTGAGAAGGGTAAGTTCCTCAACAAGGAAGTCCTGACATGGCATTAAACCTGACCTTCCTAAGGCTGATCTGCCACATGTCATAGACAAGGTCTAAGTTGTGTGCTGCGGTGTCCTGCGTACATAGTCTCCACACTCTACTTCTTCTGCAAAAAGGAAGGAAAGAAAGGAGGGAGGGAGGGAGGGAGGCAGGGAGGGAGGGAGGGAGGGAGAGAGGGAGGGAGGAAGGGAAGGTGGGAATGACAATTTGACTGCCTGAACTACAAGGTTTTCCTATCCTGCAATTCCAAAGTTGTATAAAACAACTTCATCATAATCTACCCTTCGTGGAGTCTTAGGTCATCGTGGAAATATTGATCTGTTATCAGTCAGTCGAGGGCAAAAGTGGATTAGAAAAGTCAATAGTGAAACTCTAAAGAGAAGTATTTTATCACTAGGGAACTGCAAAGCCACAGGAGCCTGGGCTGTGAGAAGAAGCAAGGCCATTGTTTGCCGAGGAGACTGAAGAACCCTAGCACCGAGTGAGCCCCGGAAGTCAGCATATTCTCTGATCAGTAGCAGAAAGAGAAGGACTCCCTGACATTGTGAGAACAACCTCGTGAGAAAGGAACCTGGCCTCAATGCAGGTCCTGCCCGGCAATGCAAAGGAAACTTGGGAGCAAGTCCAAGATCTAAGAAATTAAGCCTGATCCATAGTACATGGAAGGTGAATAGCAAGGAACATGGAGTGAGAAACAGAGGTAGATGGTGCATTGTTACAGATGATTTCCACCAAGGGGGCCTGAAGGCGGGTAACTGCCCATCAGAACCCAGTAGACCCGACTCCACAGCAAAATCCTGGGAACAAGGCTTCACTGAGTTACTCTTAGGGGTCACTTGACACAGTGTAATTTATCTCAAGCTATAATGATATTGGGAAGCACACAAATATTTTGAACATGAATTTTATTTGTTCACGTGATTATTTCCCAATAGATTCACCCTATGGCACAAGATGGGTTGATTAGTAACTACAAATGAAGTCTAATGAAATCTGGGGAGAAAAAAAAAATAAATGTCTGATGAGTGCTTATGTGCCAGACATTGTGCTAGGCTCCTTAGATGAAAACCACCTCTAAAGGTCCTTGTTTTCTTTTTAGAAATGAGGAAAATGCCTAATTTCTGGGTGATCACATGCACTATACTTAATACAGTCTGCAAGAGGTGTGAAGTCCACACTATAACACATATGAAAATATAATGCTAAATTTGAAATAGAATAGGGAGCTGGTTAATCACACAAATGTAGTTGCTTTATACTACAAATAATTTTTAATTGCAAAGAAAACTTGCAAAAATGTTTAAAAGCAGAAAGGCTCTGAAAGGTAGTTTTATTTGCCCAGATTTTAAAATAAATCTATAAATCAATGCTAACAGTGAAGATTTTTAAGAATTCAGTCAGCATAAAGCAAACAGAGCAGGAAGGGCTTGGCACATTGTCTCCAACCCATCTTTGAAAGAGTTAAAAATGCATAAGGAGAGATGAAGTCTGAGTCCAAATCGCAAACTTGACTTGAACTCTGTTGTCAATTGCCAGGGAAAGCATTCCAGACTCTAAGAAACTGTTTGATTTTTTTTCTCCCTTCCTAGCATCAAGAAAGTGCTGGAGGGCTTAGAGGGCTCCTGGCATGTAAATTGTAGCCATCAGGAGAAAACCCCATTGCACTATGAAGTGATGCTTTCATTTTCCCACATGGGCAGAGTCCAGTGGGATGGAGAACTCTGGCTTGAAATCAACCAAGTGACAGAGAGAATAAAGAGCCCTTTGCCAACCCCGAGATTAAAGGTAATCAACGGGGAGGCGTCTGCCAGTTATCTGAAAGAATTTGTAAGCAATAGTAGATGCAGGACGGTAGAGTTGCCCAAAGGACAGATTTCTTTTCTCTGCATTTGGGGGAAGCAATCAGCAGCGCATTTCACTTCTGCCTTAGCAAGATTATTAACGGTGTCTGTTTAAGAAGGGTGAAATGTTTCTGAATGGGTTTCCCGGTAAGCACTGGAGTGGTGTAGAATTATGTGCTGTTTTATGATCAGGCTGCACAGTTAGAATAAAGTGCCATCCCCCCCAAGCTTTCACACAACAGAGCAATTAATTAACTTATCCGCACGAACTCTGTTCTCACCGAAACTTATTAAAAGCCTGGTTCATCACCAGCAAAGCCCCAGGCAATCATCAATTGCCTCATAATAATACAAAAGAAAAAAAAATAAGCTACATTTATGCTCTCACTTAATACCCCAGGAAGGTCCTCTTTGCCCTTTGTCTTTGTTTGAAATATCTCTATTAAGAGTTTAAAAAAAAAAAAAAAAAAAGAACCCTCCTTGACATGAAATATGTTATGGCAAGGAACTATGGGAGTAAATTACAGACGCCTCCGGGTTGCCAGATTAAGAAGAGTTGCTGGACTTTCTCAAAGACACACAAATCATTCAACATGTAGCACAACGGGGCATACAGTGTGTTATCGATGTCATGTTCCAAGCACCATTGTTAATACAGACCAGAAGAGGAATTGTTCACCAAATAACAAAAGGGGGAGGGAAGGAGAGTCAGCAGACTCCTGTGTTAAATACGCCAACAGAGAGACGCTGGCTTTAAAAGTCTCCAACAACCTAATAGTTACTAGTCTGCTTGGAGTTTGAGTTTAGATTCAACTCCCAAATATCCTTCTAATGACTGCTAAGCATAAGCTGTATTTATGAACCCCTCTTTAGGACAGTTAGAATGGTTGACCATGTCAATAGCTCCCTCTTCAGGAAGTTGGAAACCTAGGCCTTCCTTAAATTGGGGTGTGGGGGTGTGCTGTGACTAGTGAACTACATCTGAAAACGTGATTGGGCTGAAAAAATATCTGGAATGCTCACGATATCTCAGTTTCACAAGGAGTTTAGGATTCTTCGGTGATTCAAAAGAAACCACAGCCTCTAGCCCTGGGTTATTGTATATTTTGTGGCTTGGGGGTAGCATTTGGTCTGTTAATATCCCTTTGTTCCAGAGAGGAATATTGAACTTCCTAATCTGTTTTTAGATTCCGCATCTAAAATCTTAAGTTGCTTCACCCATTTTAAGAGTTTCCTAATTGCAATAGTATCAAGTATTTCTCAGCTTCCTTTGAAAATGCAAACAGGTCCACTGTCTTTGAGGGTTCCTAACTCACGAGTGTGTGCACATTTCCAGCTGTTTTCCTGATGTGCCATAGATGTGAGGCTTTTGCTGGCGAGAACGTCCTGGAACTTTTCCTGTTCTACAAATTGCGGTCCTAAAGTCCTCTGTCTAATTACTACAGGTAGTTGTTCTCCATGCTCAGTGCTTACACATCCAGGTACAGAAGCCAGAAGCTCCTTGAAGAAATAGTCCGTACTAAATTCTTGACCCTTGTCACCACAACCTTGAGACTCAAAGATGCATGCTTCTTGCCTCATGGCGTTAACACACCAAAAGACCTTGTGGCAGTGATTTAATCTCACCTTATTTTAGCAAGTTATCGGGATTTGGGGGGAAATTTACTTCCAATTTCAGAAATGCCTCAAGAGTTATTAGGAGCGACACAACACATGCCAGCCCAGAAGTGAGGCGTTATCATTCGGTGTGATGGATGAAGTGAGCAGAGGCTCTCTGAGCTCAGCTTTAGTCTCCACTTCGCCCTATCCTTTTATAATCAGCTTTGTGGGCCCTGGTTTCTTCATCACACTATTAATGATAAACTCCTGTTTGAATAAAGACTTAGATTAAGGTGCCTGGCAGGACTAGATGAAATATAATAAACATCTTTTTAATACCTGAGCTTATTGAACTTAGCAAACAATTGAGCAGTTAAGAGCTGGGAATCAGGTAGAGATGCATCTATGCCTGCCATGTGGGCATTTGGTAATCTTGATGACTGAGGGGTTTGGACCTAAGTAATACAGGGAATTGGAACTGAGACCTCACAGAAATCCAGATTAATGAGGGGACACATCTTCCACGGAAACCATGTGGAAATAACAGGGCATCTTCTGCCTGCCTTCTGCATCAGGGTGTTCCGAGTTCTCCTGAAGTCCTGCTTGGGAAAGTTAATGGGCAAGTTTACACTACCTGTGCAGTCCAGAAGAGCCAAGCCAGGTGTTAACCTGGGGGTGGGGGGGGGTGAGAAAGCAGCTACACACAGGGCCTGGATGTAGACATGCCGTTATAGGCACTCACCTTCAACTCAGGTCTTGGAGGATTTCTCCACAAGAAGTAGAAGAAAAGCTTGAAATCCCAAAGCACAAAACACATGCGGATCAGGTCACGTGAGCAAGTCTGCAGAGACAACAACAGCTGCGTATGTCCATCGGGAATGGCAAATATTGGGATGTTAGAGACAGATAAAGTCACCAGGTGTAAAGTGTTAGTGGAATTATAATGAGATTATTTTTTTAAAAAAATGAGAATGTTACCCAATACTTTAAAAACAAGTAGTAAGATATTTCTAAAATCCGGGATACTCTAAAAACTGAAATCAAAGCTTTTAAAGCAGGATAGTTTAATAGATCATAAATACTAAAGAAAGCATTGGTAAAATTTGGGAGAATGTATTGAAGGAGTAATCCAGACTAGTGGGAATAAGACAGAGCAATGGTAAGGAAAGATCAGTTAATAGGAAGAGAGGGCAGGCAATGAATTAAGGCAGCCCCGTTCGAGGTTAAGGAGGATTTTAGATAAAATACAGCAGTAAGGATATGCATTTTGAAAGTAGATGAAATATATGAATTTTCAGAGTCAAGAATCACAAGTTTCTGGAAAAATAAATGATAAGAAATTGAGACCTGGAGCAAGCACACTGGAGCTGCATAATACCAAACAGAAGGTGGTACTGGGCAGAGAATACAGCTCAGGGACAAAGCACTAGCCTGTCCCAGGGGTGATACTCAGTGAACCCCCAACAACTTCGCAGTGCCAGCAAGCTTTATGGCTACAGGGGAATTTTAGCTACAAGGCCTGCCTAGCCTACAGTGAGTCTAAGACCAGGCTCAGTGAGTTAATAAGATACTACTTCAAAGCAAAAACCCAAACAGAATGTTCTGGAGTTCAATGATAGAGCAAGTGCCTAGCACATGCCAGGTCCCAGGTTCAACCTCCAGCACCATGAAAACAAACAATAATCAAGAAGTAAAAATATGGGGTGGGGGGAGCTCATCCATGAAAGATAGATATTTAATTACAGCAGCAAACATCTCAAGAGTAGCAGCAAAAGCCTCACTGTAGAGGGGAAACCTACAAAATGTTTGCAGAGACCAGCCTGTCCCCTTCCATTTTATGCAGAGCAAAAGTGCAGGAGTGCATAAGATGTTCTGCACAAACTCACGTGGCTTTAAAGGGGCCTCCACGAAGGGTGTCGAAGGACGGACATGCTTCAGAAGGATAATAATTATAGAAAGACAACAAAGAACATGTGACTAAGTAGATGGCAGTGTGTAAAGGAACATAGATACCACAAGAAAGCAGTGCTTAAATAAATGTATTCATGTTTAAGCTGGGCATGACAAAGAAGGTGATGCCATTATGAATGATGGAGGGCTCAGAGTGGGCACATGTATAAATATGTAAATGTCCTTGTGTTATTATATAAATCCGATACAATGGAGTTACTCTGGTACAGGTGGCAACAAGAGAACATGACTCCTATGAGCTGACTCACCCATCGGTGGAAACCAAAAAGCTATGGGGCTCTACAGAATGATCTGGAAACCCACTAGACTCTCATCCCAGAAGAAGGTTGCAATGCTAACACTGTATCCCTGTTATTGTACCTCAGTGATATTTGTATTTTTATTACAAAAAGTGATTATACCAAGCCACATATTCTTTCATATTCTTTCTGTCTCATGCACACACAGTTTCTTCAGTCAACTTCAGAGCAAAGCCATGTGCCAGTGGCTGCTGAGTTAGCCAGCAAATGGCATACTCAAGAGCAAGACTCTGGATTTTGATGTTTGTCCTTAAACAGGGTATTGATGTTTAGCCAAGGATAGCCTGGGATTCTCTAACCTCCTGTCTGAACTCACAAAGTGCTAGGGACACAGTATATGTTACCATTCCTAACAGTATTGGGGATGTGGGTGTGCGTGTGCGTGTATGTGTGAGTGTGTGTGTGTGTGTCTCTCTCTGTCTGTCTGTCTGTCTATCTGTCTGTGTCTGTGTCTATGACCATATGTATGTATGTATTTATGTCTGGGTGTGTATGTGTCTGTCTGTGTGTATGTGTTTGTCTGCGTGTCTGTGTGTCTGCATGTGTGCATCTGTCTGTGTGTGTCTGTGTATGTATGTTTCTATCTAGGTGTATATGTATCTGTGTGTTTGTGTGTGTGTCTATCTCTGTGTGTGTGTCTGTAGGTGTGTGTCTATATGTGTGTGCCTGTGTGCCTGTGTGTGTGTGTGTGTGTGGGTGTGTCTGTATATACGGTGTTCAGATGCACATGTATACATGCATATGGACTCCAGAGGACACCTTCAAATGTTGTTCCTCAGGTACCATCCATCTTTCCTTTTAAACAAAATCTCTCAGTGTGTTGGAACTTCCCATGGAGAGGCTGGCGGGCCAGCAAGCCAGGGATCCTCCAATCTCAGTCTCCCCAGACCTGAAAGTACAAGCCTGTGTGACTTAAAAAAAAAAAAAAAAGTTTACTGTACCAAACTCAGGTTCTCATGCTTGCATAGTAATCATTCACACACTGAGCCATCTCCATACCACCCCACCCCCGTGATTAAAAATTATGACTTAAAAAACGACAGTTGCACAACTAAGCACAGTGCTTGTGTACTGTAGATATTTTTTCCTAAACTGTGGATTGAACCCAGAGGCATATGCACACTTAGCAAGAACTGTACTATGTATTTCCTATACCCTAGCCCTGAGTATTTCTTCTAAATTATATATATATATATATATATATATTTAAAATACAATATTTACTTATACATTTAAAATACAAAATACATAGACATATAAATATAACTGGTGTTAATATTCTCATAGATTTTCTTTAGGAAAAAACAGCTTTTTTGTTTGTCTTTGTTGTAAGTCAAGGGCTTGGCTACATAGTTGCTATAGGGACTTACTAGCCCAGGCTGGTCTGGACTCTTCCCATACTCACTTAAGTTTCAGTCATACACCACCACACCCACATTAAGAGAACTCAGTTACATAAACATAAACAGATATTTTCCAATGACTTTGGAATACTAAAGATCTTTGAATTAATATAAAGAAAAGTGCAAAGTGGATCTTTTAGATACATTCTTTGAGTTTTAACAACCAGGATATGTTTACAAAGTTGAATTTAAGTTTGTTAAGGCTTTCAATAAATAAGAAAGGGTTTCACATTAACACTCCTTTTATATCATTGGGAAAAAGAAAAACTGGGAAATTCTTCCTCTCCAAACTGTTTTTTTTTTTTTTTTTTTTTAAGCGGTGTTTTTTCGTGGGCACTACAAATACTTTCAACTCTCTGATTACTTTTGCATTGTGTTAAACATGCCTCTGTACCAGCGGCAGCTACTAAAAACACATGCATCCATTATTCCCTTCCTAAGAAACTAGGAGACCAATAACATCTTTGTTTTTACGTTTGGAGAAGGCAGCAGTTTTGACCACCAAGGTTCTTCTCAAACTGAAACTATGGTTTCACGCGTGAAGTTCTAGCATGCATGCACTTAGTCTGCCATTGACAGAGCCTCACTGCCCTCGCTATTGTGGATACAAATAGTCTAAGCCTTTCGTTTCTGACAGTCGGCTGCAACGCTGGCATGGGGGAATTAACGCAGACACACTGGAAGACGATTGTAAAGCTGTCTCGCTGGGAGCACGGGGAGGAAATGCGCTGCCTCCCTCGCTGTTATGATATCATAGGCTGTTTTCCCTCCCGCAGCGGTGCCCACTGGGGTTGCCATTGTTAATTTCACACTGTACTTTTCCAGTTCAGGACACTTGGCCCTTGGCCTCTTTCTCATTCCCAGCATGTCCAGTGGGTGGCCTGTGCTGTCTGGCTGCTAACCTTAGGCGATACTTCATCCGATCTAATAGGCACTCAGCTCAGATGGTCGCCTGCGCAAATGCCACGAGGAACAGCTCCCATGGGACCCGAAAGAGTATTCATTTTCCAAAGAGAATGAAAGCCCACATTGATAGCATATAAAATAAGAGCTCCTTAAAATGTAGAGTGACCAGGTTACTTCACCCCTTCCTTACGCTATTAGAGAAAGGCAAGATTTAAACACTGGAGAGACTTATATGCCTACTTAACACTTTAAAGAAAGAAATTCACCCACAAAGTGTATTCAAATTCCCTTCACCAGCTTCGGCAGCCACCAGATTGGCCGCTCTTTTCTTAAAATGTGTATTTATTTATTTTTAATGTGTATTTATTAAATGTGTATTTATTTATTTATTTATTTTGTGTGTGTGTGTTCATGTTTGTCTGCCTGTATACAGCCGTGAACGCCTAGGAGGTAAAAAGAGGGCCTCAAATCCCCTAGAATGGAGATATGGGGTGGTTGTAAGCCCCAGTGTGTGTGTGCTGGAACTGAATGCTGAGCCTCGGCCCCAGCAACAAGTATCTCTCCAGCCCCACAGATGGTCCTTTTGCTCCAGCCCCACAGATGGTCCTTTTGCTCCAGCCCCACAGATGATGGTCCTTTTGCTCCAGCCCCACAGACGGTCCTTTTGCTCCAGCCCCACAGACGGTCCTTTTGCTCCAGCCCCACAGACGGTCCTTTTGCTCCAGCCCCACAGATGGTCCTTTTGCAGCCAATGCTTCCATTCTCCTTCTAACTTCCTAGTCTCGGACATTTGGAGCCTGATGCCCTTCCCCGTGGAGAAGCTTTTGCTGTGCTTATTCCCTCCAAGCCTTTCTTTCTCAGCACTAACATGCATTACACCTGACCCCACCGACCATCCATGCTTGCAGGCGTGCTGGTCCCCGCCTGCAGACGCCCCAGGGTGCACCTTTTTTCCTTACCTCCACATCACTTAGCGCTCACAATGGTTCCTGGAGTTTCGATCTCAAGAATGCCCTCCGTACCCACCCAGCAGTTTCCTACTAAAGACTGGAGTGCCCAGCCAGCCACTGAGAACTGGTCAGCAGCTCTCACCTCTGAATGGATTGGAGCCACACTGAGTGGTCCTGAGCTGCTCTGCAGACACCCAAGCAAAGGGGGGGGGGAGGTGGAAGGAAAATAAAGTTCCTACACGTTGAAATAAAAAGAACACACCCTCTGCTCAGGCTCCATGACCTATTCCTATCTTCATAACCCTTTCCTCAGCTCTCTTCAATATCTCTTCTCTCTTTCAGCCAAGTAGTCAATCTTCATTAAGTTACATTTATTATTTTCTTCTGATAATTTAGAAGAAAGAGATAGGTGACAGAACAATCCCCTACCTTGACAAGCATGGCAGGAAGGTGTGGGGCTGGTAGAGGCAAGCATTCCACAAGATTATAAAATGGGACCTTGCAGATACAACCAGAACGGGCAACTGGTTCTCCAGGCGAAAACAAGGAAGAAAAGATTTAAGAGGAGGAGCTGATGAAAAGCTAAGTTGCCACTGTGAAAACTTACTATTTTCTAGAACATGCTACAATGAACCATCATCTCTGTGGTATGGATCGGTTGATTTTCTGTGTTAATTTGACAAGGTTAGGAGACACGCAGGAGGTAAAGCATAATGCATGCTTAGTCTCTGCATGGACCGCAGTCAGTGAGTGCTTCAGAATGCTCCCCGTCAGTCATAGTCTAGTGGGTCCACTCCAGGGCTATGTGTCAAAGGAGATATTCCTGAGGATGACCTCCAAGGTTGTACTTAGGGACATACATATGTATGGCTATGCACACATACAAACACCCACAAATATTCAAGTTCTATTAAATTGCCTCTAAACAAACAATAGGAGGACATGAAGAGTCCTAAGATGTATGCTCTAGCCTTCCCTAGGACCTAAAGGTGTTTCAGGAAAGTACAGAGGCCAGGGTCCCAGATTGAGAGGGAAAGAAAGGAAGGAGGGAAGAAAAGGAAGTTTCTGCAACTAGAATCCAATAAAGCTAAGTGTTAGTGAGCCCTCATTCTGAAAAGCTAGTAGTGACAATATTAATTCGTAGGGCCCATTGGTGACATACTGTCTAGCTGCTATTGCCATTTATTAGTACCATGTTAAACACTTTCACCGGTGCCTGGGCTGAAGATGGGTTTACAACTTGATAACCCATTGTAAATGGAAAATTAAGTCAAAAATGCACGTCAACCTCCTAACCCAAGCAGCGTAGCTTAGCACTACATATACCACAGAGTCTAATGCATCAGCCACTTCCTGTTTCAACCTGTGGTGACTGGAAGCCTGGATGCAAAGAGTCTCAGAACAAAATTCCAAGTTCAAATTCTGACATCTACTGAATATAACTGTAATGTCTCAGTGCTCACTCTATGACATCATTTCCCTTTGTTTTTACTTGTGAGGTATCCAGGAAAGAACCTGTTTGAGCCACTCAAGGGCATGGTATCAAAAATGAGATCAAGATGCCTCCATGTTCCTCCAGTCCAGCCCAGACACCAGATCTGCAGCATGGCTGTGGATCTGCCACCCCAGACTCTTAGAGGCCTGGGCCAGTGATTCCTCCAGCTACTTCCCTTCAGCACCTCAGGCATGAAGCCAAAGATACTTATTTCTAATTCCTTGCTGGTTTCACATTGCTTCTCAAGGTACCTCCGATAGTTGTAAAACGTGTATTTTAACTGCTATGTTGGTGTCTGCAGTAATCTAGCACTGTTTTGGGAGACTCTCCCTCAGCCATCATAGACCCAAACCAGCCGTCTGAAAGGGAAACAAGTGTCAGGTACAATAGAGAGAACTTAGCTACTGTTGATGGATAACTTCAACTACATGCAGGAGAATGATGTACAAATACCAGGTGAAAGTAATCATAGTGCACTCTTTGGGACCAGATCCCTAATTGGGGGGGGGAGACCAGAAGCTTCCTTCATGACTACAAGGCTTTAATGAGTTTCAGATCATGCATCTTCAAAGTCAGTTGATGTAGCAGACATTTCCAAACCTGCAGCATGGATTTCAAAATTCAGTTTGCAAAGACACCGATTTCTGGAGCTCCCTCCTGTAAATGCATGGGAACACACATTTCTACCACGCTCCAGGTGATGCTGAAGCCTGCGCTGGTGGGGACTCTACACTGAGAGCTACTGGCCCTGATTAGAGAAAGCCATGCATTAGAATCCCCTAGAGAGTTAAAATTGGTAAGGCCAGCCACACCCAGGCCAATTCAATCTGGACCTCCAGGTATGACCCAGACTTGGAAAACTTAAAAGTTCCAAGTAATGTTACTAAGTACCCAAGATTAGGGACCACTGACAGTGGATGCGTTGAAATAGAGCCTGGGCTTGCTCCATCGTTCTGGAATCGAGCAGAACAAGCCTCCTAATATCTACTTTTTATATATAAGTACTATGTTTGACTCTCAGTAGAATACATGTGTGATTTTTGTCAAAGATAGCTTTCAGGATCTTAGGAAAACTAAGTCAAAGTTTGAATTTACAATGTATCCAATGGCTCAGGGTGCCAGTGCTTGGTTTTCTAAAGGTGATGGTGATTTTAGAGGCCTCTGGGAACTAAGCAGATGGGTCTGAGCTAAGTCTATGTGTGGGGAAGTGGGAGTCCTATTATCCCTAATTACTACCTGTCTTACTTTCTCCTCCTGATCAGCTATGCCATGAACAGATTTTTTCACACATTCCCTTTGTCATGAGGCTCTGCTCACATAAGCAAGGACAAGTAGCTGTGGACTGAAACTACTGAATCCATAAGACAAAGTAAATGCCCCCCCCCTGTTGAGGTGGTGGAAAAGAGCAAATGGCAATAAGCTTACTGGTTCAGAGGGAAAGAGATTTAACTCTGGGATTTATCAAATGAGATCAGTATATAGGACCTGTTTCCAGGCTCCTGATACAGTATTTTATCCTTTGACTAATGTATTCATCATCTTCATCATGAACAACCATTATCATTTCAAGTTCAGCTTCTTTAAAAAGCCTATTATTATTTCTCATTTTCAAGTTAGCATACATTTAAATTTTCCACTTAGCCTTTACAAAGACGATTGTTTTGAGTTTCCCAAAAGACATAAGAATATGGAAAAAGTAAATTCCGGAAACTGTCACATAGTAAATTTGATGTCAACCCTCCAGAAATATCTTCTAAAGAACTACCTAAGTAACACTGCAGATTTCTGGGAGCCAGCCCTAATGTGACAAATCAGTCTTTTGCAAAACAAGTTGGGCTTCCTCCCTTGACAGGCTCACAGGCCCGAATCATCAAAACAGGACAGGCCAAAATATATCTTAATTTTAGCAAAGAATCTGACATCCTGTGGACAAGCTAAAGACATGAATGGCAGTAGAGATGAGTGAATTTGCAGCTGGCTGGACAGCTCTGCCCTAGGAATGTTGACTGTTTGATGAATCACTGCCTATCTGAGGAGCAGGGACCATGGCAGACTCCCAAGAATTATCAGTGGCTTATCCAATCAAAAACATCAACTAATGATGGATGAAGACATACGAGATATTTCTATCCAAATTTCAGGTGTGATGGACAAAGCTGGTACAGAAACCTAACTCATTAACTGTCAGACAAATTAAGAGGCAAAGAGTGTCTAACAGGCTGACATGAAAAGTGGTAAACTTAGTGGGAGTAAATGAAATCATCTATTTAAAATTAAATATAAAAGGACGGAAGATCGAGGTTAAAAACAGCTTTGTAAGAAGGAAGGAGAGTTCCTTCCTGGGAGCAGAAACTCCATGTGATTGGAGTCTCAGAACAATGGAAGAAGCCTTGCCCTTCTAAATGTGCAGCTCTCTTTGCAGCCATCTCAGACCTTCCTGTGGTCAGAACTTGTTTAGTTTCTAGTGGACGGTGGACCCCTGGGATCCATCTCATTCAAGGCTCACACACCTCTCAGTGAGGATCTTCGAACAGCGTAATTGTTGACACGCAAACTACAGGAAATTCGCTATTTTAACAAATGTAATGATAAGACAAAAGAAAAAGGCTAACGGCTTGGTACATCTTAATTATGATCTGAAGTCTATAATGTTGGCTTAACTAGAGATTGAAACCTGGGACACTCAACGGTGATGGAGATTATTTTAAATAAAAAATATTAAAAGGAAACCAAGGTGCTTGCCTTTAAAGATTGAATGAGAAACTTCCATCCTCCAAATGCCTGAAGCCTGCCTCTTAGATAGGGTAGGAATGTACTCCATAGCAACGTTATGGAGTATAATGTTATGGAATATAAATACAGGTATCACTAGCTTCCTGTATTTAACATTTATACTTGCCACAAATAAAGTTTAAAAAAGTTAATTCTGGCTCCTGCTTAGGCATCTTTCTTATACTACTGGTACCAGCTGCCCAAGGGTAGCACCACCCACTATGGGCTGGACCCTCCCACATCAATCAACAATTAAGACAATTCCCCAGAGACAACCACAGGCCAATCTCATCTGAGAATAATACAGCCCAGACTCTGTCTTCTCGGGTTGACAATTAAACTTAACCAACTTTACATTTGGGGACAAATGGCAACCCAGCTTTCCCTAAGATTTCACCACTTTAGTTGTTAAAGTACAGAGCCAGACTCAGCATGGGAGCCCAACTTCCCTTGCCATTTCTTAGTTATCTATGAAGGCAGCCTTCAGTGGCCCTGGCTTAGGCTCTGACATGCAGCTGTGAAGAGACTACTGTCACACCACTGAGCCAGGAACAGCCTGAGCATGTGTCCAGCACACATAGTCACTGCCTTCATCAGCATCTCCCCTTTAGTTCTACTATGTCATGGCTTGGGAGGACAATCATGGAAATGTCCTCTTTCTGAGGTTATAATGTTAGGACTAAACCCGAGATTGTTTTAAACAGACAAAGCTCATCTGCCACCTAGACAACCAACACTAAGTGTGTAGATATGCCTCTTCAGACTCCAAACAAATAGAGTCATGTGTACTCTTAAGTGTGACAGTTTTTTCACTAAGCACAGGCCTTTTGAATGTCTGTGCTTTGTTGTACCTGCCAATGTTATCTCACCTTATATGGATAGGAATACATTCGTTTTTCCATCACTTGTCGGTGAACACTGGTTAGTTTCCAGCTTAGAGCTACTGTTCATTATTCTTTTAAGGACATTTGCAGAGAGGTGCTTATAAAGAGATGCTTGGGTCATGCACATGGCAGCCACATTTTCCCAAAGCCACAGCACATTTTGTGTTCCTACCAGCAAAACGGAGTGCCTATTTCTGTGTGTGTCCTTTCCAGAACATGGCACTGTTAGTGACCATGCTAGTGGATATATCCAATGGGAGTGTCTGAATGCGAGCAGTGTCTCGCTGTGGTTTTATTTGCATTTCCTTAGGTATTGAACACCTTCTTGTGTATTTATTCACCACAGTGTAGCCTGTTTAAACAAGTGTCCAGTCAGATGTACTGTGGTATGGACTTTAAAATCAAAGCCTGACTCTAAGTCAGACCTGAAGGACACAGGCTGTATCCCAGCTATTTGGGGAGGCTGAAGCAGGAATGTAGAAAATCCAAGTCGTGCCTAGGCTACAGACTGAGTTCAAGGCCAATCCTTGTAGCTTCCTGAGATTTTTGTGATTTGTGAAGGGTTTGGAATACACCTCAGCAGTAGAGAGTTGCCTATACTAGGTCAGTCCCCAGCATCCTAACCAGAAGTGATATAGCAAGCTTAGAAACTACTGACTCACCCTTTCCCTGAAGGACCGACGGGTCCCCGTGACTTATATTAGCATTTATGAAGGTAGAAAGTCACAAAGCAAGGAAGAAACAAACAACAGAATGATGGTGGAATCTAGGTTCCTCAGAACATTTCACAGACAACCTAATATGCCCTTCTAAAAGTGTTCTTTTACCCAAATGGACATACTACACATGGATGTGAGACTACATCTGGTATCCATATTCACTAGAGAAAAGGTGGGCAGAATACAAAGCACAAAAGACTGAAATGCTTCATTACTCAGTATGTTAAAAAGAAACAACTTTGTCACTTGTGAACATTTTAAGTATAATGTGTCAATTTAAAAATAAAACACATAATTTCTAAAACTTTTCTAGGTTCCAAAGTGAAGAGAAATTTTGTCTGAAGGTGTGTCTGTGCTATTGACAGGGCTACAGCAGGAGGGCCATACCCCTTCCATCCTGATTCTCCGTCAGGAAGGACATGAGTCTATTATTCCAGGCAGGTCTCTAGCACTCAGGTCCTCGCCAGGATGTGACAGGAGGGAGAAGACCATTGGAGTGTTATGAGCACTTTCCCGCCAGTCTGGTCCCACAGCGGTGTCAGCCCCAAACAACACACAGAGGAGCTGCATAATTATAAAACTGTTGGCCATTGGCTATGGTTTCTTATTGGCTACTTCTGACTTAACTATTAACACTTTTTTTTTTAATTAATCTAAGTATTTCCACGTGGTCTTGGCTTTCGGGAACGCCAAACCTGTATCTTCTTTGCCTGCTACACCTCTGTAGAGAAGAGAGTGATTTCCTGTTTGTCTCTGCTTATATTCTGATTCTGCCCAGCTACATCATTTCCTGCCTGTCTGTACAAACCTCCAGACCTCTATGGTTAGCTAGTGGCAGTATCAGCCATGCTACGTCACTTCTTGCCTGGCCAAACACTGTTCTATTCATCAACCAATAAGACAAACATATATACAGAAGAACATTCTCCATCAATTGGAGCAAGATTCCAAATGCTTCCCTTAACAGGGGAGAAACTGAGGCACAGAGAACCAGAGTGACTCTTCTGAGCTAAACAGCACCCTTCCCCATGCCAGCGCCCTCCTCACGTGGTACAGAGCTTACCAGAGTGTAAGTGAGCCCTACACATTCACAGCCTACTTCCAGCCAGCGGGCAGCTCTGCATTTTAAATTAAGCGCGCTGCTCCCACACAATTCCCTCAGTAGTTGTAAGGTTCTTAGTGTGATAATAGAAATGTCATTTACTCCACAAAAGGCACCTTATAAAGTTGCCCTTCTCAAAGAAAAACCTTGAAAGAATTTCCCCTGCCATGTGCAGAATATCTACTTAATTAACGTGAGCACTCATCTTACCAGGCAATTAAAATGATTTATTCAAAGAGCTGTATAGTTGTGCCTCACTACCCACCTACAATAAACCAGAGAAATAAGAGCAAAACTGCATGGTCCTACTCAAACATAAGCAGCATAAATAATACTTCCCCTAAGCAATCCATATATCCTCCCTTAAGAATGAGACTAATATGAGACGAGATCTTTTCAGAGGGAAAGTACACGATTAAGCTTTATTTTGTTTTCCGTGAGGCTGGAATTCAAGCACTTTTTTTCTGCTCTATTTTGGATTACTTGCTCCTTGAAAAAAAAATTTAAAAGGCACCCCCCTCCCCAAGTACAGCAAAGAAATGTACTTAACGTCCAGCCTCTGGTTCCATGCTCTTCCATCACCGGCTGCATTGTGGTACAGCTCATTTGCTATTTGTTAGAAATGTATTCATTGCTTCTCTTGTTTAGTCATTGCCCTGCCGTCTTGGTGTGTGTAAGGCGTGGAGTGGGGGTGACCCAGCGGTGTAACCTGTTCTCGTAGGCTTTATTGCTGTCATTGCTCTGGGCTTGCAACTGCCCAGAGCAGACTGTGACATACTCAAACACAGATGCTGTTGTGGAACTCTGTCCCCCGGGTATAGCATAGCCGCGGCCAACTTTAAATTAGGACAGCTGTGATTTCCCTCATGAGACCCTCAGGAGATTGAGCATACTAGCCTTCCCCTGGGGGACAGGTGCACAAAACTGCTTCCCCCTTTGGGGACAGGCAAGCATTTAACACTCCCTAGGACGAGGGGAGCTTCCCCTGCAGCATAGTTATCTACAAGTTGCATATGCTCCTGTAAGTAATCGCAGTTAAGCTAATTGGTTCACCATGCTAGACTTGGGTAGACTCATTTCTTCAGACTGCCATTTCCCTCTGTATCTAAAGTGAATAGAAATAGATTCCCCGGGAAAAGGCACACAACAGATGCAAATGGGGGTCCTTTGGAGCACCGGTATTTTAAACACCTGAACACTGGGTCCCCTAAATGCAGCAATTCTAGTGAAGGGTCTTCCTGCCTTCTTTGGGGGATCCTACTTAACCGTTTTTGGAAGGGTGGTATATGCCAGACCAAATCTGACTGCTAAAGTTGGGTGCCCTCTCATTCAAATCTTAGAGAAACTCATGGGGACCAGCAAGCACTGAACACTTGCCAGAAGAGAAAGACCCAGGGAGCAGGGTGGAGGGACTTGCAATCAGTTAGAGGACCCGGTGGGCATTTGGAAGTAAAGGCCTTGGTTATAGGTATTAAGCACAGGGAAATAGGAAACGAGGGCATGAAAGGACTCTAGCTCCATGCTTCAGTGTATGTAGCAAACACTAGTGAGTGTATGGTGTTTGGTTGGCTGGCAGTGAGCCTCAGGGCTCTGCTGAAATACTCTGCTTCCGGGCACAGTCTCCACTTCCACGCCTGCTCTGGCAGGTCCCCTTGAGCCTTTCCTGTCTTTCTTCTCTGCACAAAACCCATCCCTCCTCCCTTCTCCCTCCTCTTTCTCTGTCTCTCTGTCTCTGTCTCTGTCTCTGTCTCTGTCTCTCTGTCTCTATGTCTCTGTCTCTGTCTCTCTGTCTCTCTCTCTCTCTCTCTCTCTCTCTCTCTCTCTCTCTCTCTCTCTCTCTCTCTCTCTCTCTCTCTCTCTCTCTCAGTCTCTCTCTCCTGCTTCTTAGCTCTGCCCCTGTCCTTTGAAAGTGCTGGGTCACAATGGGAGGGTGGATTTCTCCACATTTGGAAAGCTCTTGTCATTGCTGTTTCCTGCACACCACATTCTGCACTGCTGTAAATGTGTTGGCTTTCCTTGTTTCTGGATTTAGTCATCTTTGGGGTGCCAAAGCACAATCTTTAAATAATTAAAGCCTTATGTAGGTAGTGCTGGGGACCTTCTACTTTTAAGAAAGTCAATGAGACACTGTTCCTTCAACTCTCCTGTATTTGCAGAAGTCACTGGCTCTGTAATGTATTTGTCCTTTTAACAGTGTGTGTGTGTGTGTGTGTGTGTGTGTGTCTGTCTGTCTGTCTGTCTGTCTGTCTGTCTGTGTAATATTTACAGGGTGCTTCAACATTGTTCTGTTGGTAGTTAAGTATGAAATGGTTTCCTCACAGATAATTTCCTATAGTAAAATAGCAGTGAGTAGTTCTAGCATATTGTTGTAAATAGGATGATTATAGACAACAGTAATGTACTGTGTTTTTCAAATAACTAGTAGTAAATAATTTAATAATTTGAATGTCTTTCCATAAATAAATTACGTTTCCCCAGATTTGAACATTACTAATGTATACATATGTCACAGTATCACATGGTGCCTAATAAATATGTACAGTTTTTTATCCACTAAAATTAAATTTAAATTTAAATAAACATAATACGTGAAAATCTTAACACAATTGTCCCTATGTCAACACATTTAAAGTAGCTTATAATTTTGTACATTATCCTAATGCCTTTACTTTCGATTGCTGAGCTAGCCAGAGTGTCACATTTATACCTCAAACACCTCACCTTTATGAGCTGTTTTATGATGACCACGTTCTCCCACATATAAGATTTCATTGACTTTACTCAACAGCTCTGTGTAATTTTTCTCGTTTTACAAAATGACAAAAATGAGACAGGGAGACCCTGAGTGTCTCTGCCCAGCTGGGAGCAACAGTGGCCACTTGCCTAGAGGGTCAGTAAGAAGGAAATATATCCTGATGTGGCCTTACGTGCCAGTAGGGGACAGAAAATCCCCTTAGAACACCTTCTAGAATATGTCCTATTTTCCTCTAACCATGGATGTAGCCACTTCTTCCATTATTTGTTTATTTGGATTTCTTGTTTTGTTTGTTTGGTGTGTGTGTGTGTGTGTGTGTGTGTGTGTGCAGACACGAAATTCTCACTTCTTCCTGCATTTCTTAAGGTGAACAAGCAAGTCCAACTAATGGTTTTGTCAGGACTAGAAAGAAAAGCTAAGCTCAATTTCTAGTGTTATAAGCTTTGTGAGTAGAAGGTAAAGCAAGGTGGCATGGTACACACCGATGATCCTAGTACCCCAAAGGAGAGGTAGAAGGACCAACTTGCTTTCCTTTTTTTCATTATTGTTTATTTATTTTACATGCCTACCACAGTCTCCCCTCCCTTCTACCCCCCCCCATCCACTCCTTCATCTCCATTCAGATGGGGTAAGGCCTCCTATGGGAATCAACAAAACATGGCATATCAAGCTGAGGCAGGACCAACCTCCTTCCCCCTACATCGAGGCTGAACAAAGCATCCCACCATAGGAGGTTCCAAAGAACCAGGACATGCATCAGGGACAGACAGGTCCTGGACCCACAGCTAGGGGCCCCACAAAAGACCAAGCTACACAACTGTCACCCAGATGCAGAGGGCCTAGGTTGGTCAGTCCCATGCTGGCTCCCTAGCTGTCCGCCCAGAATCCATGAGCTCCCACAAGTTCAGGTCAGCTCTCTCTATGGATTTCCCTGTCATGATCGTGACCCCTCTTGCTCATATAATCTCTCTACCCTCTCTTCAACTGAACTCCTGGAGCTCAGCCCAGTGTTTGACTGTGGATCTCTGCATCTGCTTCCATCAGTTACTGGATGAAGGTTCTCTGATAACATTTAGGGCAGTCACCAATCTGATTACAGGGAAAGGCCAGTTCAGGCATCCTCTCTGCTATTGCTAAGAGTCTTAGCTGGGGTCATGGGGGTTTCTCTCTGACCCCGTATGGGCCCCCTCTATCAAGATATCTCTTTCATTACTCTCCCCGTCCCTCCTACCCCCAGCTTAACCATCCTGACCCTCATGCGTCCACCCCTAATCCTCCCACCTCTTTTCTCCCCTGCCCACAGCTTATCTATTTACTCTCCCCAGGGAGAGCCATCCGTCCCTCTTAGAATCCTCCTTGTTACCTAGCTTCTCTGGGGATGAGGATTGTATCCTGGTTATCCTTTGCTTTATATCTAATACCCATTTATGAGTGAGTACATACTGTGTCTTCTGGGTCTAGGTTACCTCAAGGATGATCTTTCTCTAGTTTCATCCATTTGTTGACAAATTTCATGATGACCATTGTGTGTGTGTGTGTGTGTGTGTGTGTGTGTGTGTGTGTGTGTGTGATCTGCACCCCATTTTTAATGGGGTTATTTGGTATTTTGATATCTAGTTTCTTGAGTTCTTTATATATTTTGGACCACCTCACTTTCAATGCCATCTTGGGTTATATAATGAAACTCTGTCCCCTATGTACCCTACACATCACTAATACCCCAGAGGAATCCCATGAAGAGCGGGTGCTGAGAAGCCAGAAGTGAGAAGAATAGGTGGGGATTAGTATTAGCCTGCCTGTATAGACAGATTTGCAGATAGACTTCTGACCCACTGTAGTTATCCTTGAGGCAAGTGAGGCGGTTTTGTAACTCTCAGGCCATGGGACAGTCCAATAAATTGAATGTTCAGGGAACTGGATGAGACACTCACATAGCATCTGCTACAAGTACTAGTAATAAAATGTTAAGTATTTACCAGACACTGATAATATTCCAACTTTTTTCCTTGACTTTTTTCTTTCCTATTCTTTTTCCTTGTTTTTCTTTCTGCCTGTATTGCTTGCTTTTTTTTTTGTGGGAGGTGTTGTTTATTTGTGGGCTGTTAGTTTATTTATTTATTTATTTATTTGTTTATTTATTTTTCTTGTGTGCCTTCTAAGTGCTGAGATTAAAGGTGTAAGTGACTACCAATCCTACTGTGGCATAGCTTCCTGGGAAGACATGAACAAACATTTATTCACCCCAAAGGTACTGCAATAGATCAACAAACAATGGCACTGACTGGAGCCTGGCAAACCGGTGGATGTGTTTTAGTGACTTTTTGGAGTAGGACCAATGATTACTTACAGGGTGTGGATGATCCAAAGGCAGCTGCAGCACCAGGAAGCCCACCAGCCTGATGACAGTTCATGGCAAGGGCACCAGAGAGCTCCTTGCACAACTTGGGAGCAGCTGTGCTAGTTGGCACCTCTTCCTCTCCCTTTCATTGTTAGCCTCAGAGAGGGTCCTGTGAATCCTGTAAGTTTCAGAAATTCTAAGCCTTGTGGTGTCAGCCTCTTGAGTCCTAAGAGCCTCCCTCTACCTCCAGGAGTTGATGTTCCAATTTGAAGGGAATAGCAATGTAACTCTGTCTTGGTTTGGGTTTCTATTGCTATGAAGAGATGCCGTGACCACCACCTCTTTTTATTTTTCAAAGACAGCCTTGAAAATAAATAAATTTTGTAAAACATATTAATTATTTACACAGTGTTATGCCTGCACCGCCATAAGAGGGCACCAGACCTCATTATAGATGGTTGTGAGCCACCAAGTGATTGCTGGGGGTGGAACTCAGGACCTCTGGAAGAGCAGCCACTGCTCTTAACCTCTGAGTCATCTCTCCAGCCCTGCCATGGCAACTCTTACAAATGAAAACTTTAATGGGGTGGCTCACAGTTTCAGAGGTTCCGTTCATTGTCACCATGGTGGGGAGCATGGGAGCAGGCAGGCAGACAGGGAGCTAGAGCTGCGAGGGCACCATCTTGCTGGCAACAGGAAGCTGACTAAGACACTGACCAAAGCTTAATCAAAAGATCTCAAAACCCACCCCCACAGTGACACACTTCCTCCAAAAAGACCACACCTACACCATCAAAGCCACGCCCAGTAGAGCCACTCCCTTTGCCATTTTCTTTCAAACCACCACAAACACCTGCATACACCTTCACTTTATGTATGAGTGTGACATTATCGTTCACTTTCAACTTAACAGTCTCTAGAATCACCCAGGAGCCAGGCCTCTGCGCATGCACGTGGAGAATGATTCTGATTGCATTAACTCGGGTGCGAAGACCCTCTCACTGTGGTAGCACCATTGGCAGGAAATCCTGGATGGCATAAAATGGAAACCGAGCATGTGCTCATTTATCATACCTCTCTGCTCCCTAATTGTGACTGGGATGTGACCAGCTGCTTCAAGCTCCCATAGCCTTGACTGCCCCATTATGAGGGACACCACCCCAATACTATGTGCCAAGATAACATTTATTCCTAACCCTAACCATAACTCTAACCCTAACCCTAACCCAAACCCAACCCTAACCCTAAACCTAACCCTAACCCAAACCCAACCCTAACCCTAACCCTAACCATAACCCTAACCCTAACCCCCTAACCCTAACCCTAACCCTAACCCTAACCCTAACCCTAACCCTAACCCTAAAGCAAACCCTAACCCTAACATTAATCCTAACCCTACCCCTAGTTTGCCTAGTTTGAGCTTTCAGGGTTTTGGATTTTTGTCTGGTTTGAGCTTGCATGGGTTTTGGAGTTTGTCTAGTTTGAGCTTACACCAGTTTTATGCATGTTGTCACAATTGCACCAGTAGGCATATGCTTCCAGGCAGTCATTATCATAGCTGAGAGAGTTCAGAGCTGGGTGAGATTGATGATCACTTCTTTTCTCCTGTAGCTGGCCCAGCACCTTTCTGCACTATGAAAGCTAGGCAAGAGGGATGAAGCTTCCAGTTAAATACCAGCTAGATTAGGGTTAGGGTTAGGGTTAGGGTTAGGGTTAGGGTTAGGGTTAGGGTTAGGGTTAGGGCTAGGGTTAGGGTTATGTGTTGTCTTCAGTAATAGGATATAAATGCCACGTTCTAGAGAATAATGAAGAGCATTGGCAACAACCTATAATGTTTTGAAGAAAAGTATTTTGAACCCCTCATAAAGAAGTATTCCATTCCTTGTACTTTATTTCACAGGGTGTGGTATTTAGTTGGGATACTTTCCCCCCATTATAGACCAAGGCCATTTGAACTCTTTATATATGTGTTTGTACACATTTTAGAAAATGTTTACAGTCATAGATTTCCATAATGACTTTTTCAAAAGGTCTTTCGTGCTATCATCACTCCCCATATTTGCTCTTTACCTTGCTCTCCCAGACCCCATTTAATTCTTCCTGTTGTATTTCTCCACTTTGCTCATTTATAGCACTATATTCTACTTCTCCTT
Organism: Cricetiscus sungorus; assembly: GCA_030556225.1. Taxonomy (NCBI): domain Eukaryota; kingdom Metazoa; phylum Chordata; class Mammalia; order Rodentia; family Cricetidae; genus Cricetiscus; species Cricetiscus sungorus. The sequence goes on along the minus strand of JANBXA010000731.1, from coordinate 41,989,112 downwards.
CCTCAAAAGATCACCACCTCCCCCTTACTAGATACCTAACCTCTGTGAGTAGTCCAAATGAAATATACATGTCTAAAGCTTAAAAGCTAACATCTACATCTGAGAGAAAATAGGTGATTTGTCTTTCTAGATCTGGGTACTTCACTCAGGATGATTGCTTCCAGTTCTTCTTTTTCTTTTTTTTTTATCAGTTTGTTAGGTAATTTGTACAATGAATTTTAATCATACACATCCTACCCCCACTCTTCCCAGATCCATTACCTCTTCCCAACTCACCCAACAAGTCCAACTCATGTTAATCATAATTTTTAGTTGTATGGCCTTCACTAAAGAGTGGCCAAACAACCAGGAGCTGCACCCTTAAAGAAAACTGACTTGTTCTCTCCCACCCAGCAGCTATCCATCACCAATAGCTCCTTAGCTAGGGGTGGGGTCGATGCCCATCTCCCCTTTCCATGCCAAAAACATTTTTGGTTTTTCAAGATAGGGTTTCTCAGCGTCTCTTTGGAGCCTGTCCTGGAACTAGCTCTTGTAGATTAGGTTGGTCTCAAACTCACAGAGATCCACATGCCTCTGCCTCCCAAGTGCTGAGATTAAAGGTGAGCTCAACCACCACTGGTGTTTGATGCAAAAATTTTATATAACTTGAGTGCAATCAGGTTGTATGCACACTGAACTGTTATAAATTCATATATGCAACTTCTCTGCTGTGTCCAAAAGAGCACTATTATTTTTATAGTCATGATCATTTACTCACTTCTGGCTTGTAATATCTTCTGCCTCCCCCACACACTTGTTACAATGATCTCTGTGCCTTGGGAGGAGCAGTGGTGATATAGATGTCTCATTTAGGTATGAAAAATCTCAGGTTCTTATTCTCTACATTATGCTGTTTGGAGCCTTTATGTTAAACCACCATCTACTGCAAAAGGAAGATTCTCTGATGAAGACTGACAAATGCACTAATCTATAGGTAAGTCATTGGGATTAGTTTTAATATTTGGCAAAGTAGTAGTAGTAAGTTCACCACTAAGTCTTATGATTCTTATCCCAGCAACAGTGCCAGGTATGAGTTTCAATTTATGGAGTAGGCCTTAAATCCTGATTAGAAAGTTGTTGGTTACTTCCGTGATAATCATGCCACTATTCCATCAGTGGATTTGTCTTCCCAGATTGCTCATTGCTGTACCTCTAGATGGTTTACATCTCAGTAAGATCAGTGATTCCTTTTCTCCTCTGGTAGTATAAATAGAGCCTTTAAGCATTATGAAAGCTATCCAGTGGGGAAGAAGCTTCTAGCTGTATACCAGCTTGGTTTACTGTCTTAGTCAAGGTCAAGAGACACCATGGCCACAGAAACTCTTGTAAGGAAAATATTTAATTGACATGGTGACCTGCAGTTTCAGAAGTTCAGTCCATTATCATCATGATGGGGAACATGGTGGCATATAGGCAGATGTGGTGCTGGAGCTGTAAGTCCTACATCTTGCAGGCAACAGGAAGTTGACTGAAACACTAGGCATTGGAAACCTCAAAGCGTGTCCCCACAGTGACACATTCGCTCCAACATGGCCATATCCAGCCCAGTGAATGCACATCTCCTAATAGTGCCACTTCCTATGAGGTTATGGGAAGATTAAAATGAAGAAGATGCTTCTAGCTATATACCAACTTGGTTTATTCCTGCTCTATGACTCAAGTGTGTGGTATCTTCAACAATAGAATCATCTTACTGTCTAGTTCTGAATGGTAATCAAGAGCATTGTCAGTACCCTGTAATGTTGGGGGGTTCTTAGTAAATATTAACTTTCAATCTTCTCTTATGTGTGTTCTTTGAATAGCAAGGAGGTCAGGAATCTTGTAAAGAGCCATGGGAGTGGGGGTTCAAGAGAGAAGGGATAAAATTTATGGTATAAATGTTTTAAGGGGAATAACAGAACAGGAATTGTTAAGTGAGGATGAGAAGGCAGTGTAGAGAAGGAAATATAGAAATGGATAACTAATACTAAAGACATTTTGAAAACTCATATAGAAACTACAATAGAAGCTTTCTAAAATGTACATGTATACAAAAGAGTACAAGTGAATTGCCCTATAGTAAGGCAACAATGCCCCTGCTACACACAAGATTACAATTCCAGGGCAGTGGGTTATTCCTTTAGAAGTTGTGGGCCATTGAGATTCCATAGAACTCCAAATACTACAGAATACTGCCAATGCTTTTCTAAGACATGATTTTCAAAGATTTTTAACTCTCAGGAGGAGGAATGCCTCCTCCTTTTAATCTTTCTGTTCCTCCACAAATCCTTCAGGATTCATTTTCGGTCAAACTATGTTCCATTCTTATGGCTACTTGGGTCATACTCCAGCCCACCCCCCTCTTCTCCTTTTACTTCAAATTGTTTGTGTTTTATGTAGAAATGGGAGGCTCTATACATACAAACACTATGGTTGTTTTAAGACAGCACAGAAGAGAATTGACACAGAACGCAATCTCCAGCATTATCAGTATCCACAGATGAAGGAGATTATTAGCATAAGAACTTATTGCTAATAAAATTTTCTTTTCAGATAACTGATTAGTTGTTTGCAATGTGTATCATGGTGAAGCATATAAATCATTAAATAACTAGGGTGATTCTGATTGAAAGGAAATGTTTTCACTTATAAAACCTTATATAAATTCTTAAAATTTTGATTTAAAAGCATAATTTAGTTGCAGAGAAGTTGGTAGAACAATAAAATATAGCAGGGGAAAATGTCTATGAACAATGCTGAATGGAAACACTGTTTCAGGGAGAAAGGAAATAATGTAAATATTCTGTTCAAGAAGTTTGCATTTTCTAAATGGATTTCAGTGTGTATCACATTTCTGTGGTGTTTAAAATCCATTGGGCATGTTAGAAAGAGCATTGTAACAGCTTTCATTTAAGATGTCAATATTTATAAAATGCTGGAAATTTTATCCTTAGAAACTACTTAAATTTATAATGAAAACTTTAGATGTCAACTCTAAAACTGCATAAAGGTCTACAAAATTTTACAAATTCTTTTAGGGGTTATATGAGCAAACATGTTTGAAAATAAAATGTGTAAGGCAAATGCAGGCTGGTTTGGAAGACAGTGTGCTGGGACCACAATGAAAATTGCTGAGAGGGTGAGGATACAAAGGGATTGAGAAGGAGCTGTCACTCATTACACTGGTGGGAGCAGCTTCAACAAAGAGGCCAGATTCTTAAAGAATCACTTGAACAAAACTATAGGCGAGGAACAAAGGATTAATTAAAGACGCCTTTGATGCATTTCACTACGAGGAAGAACATGAAAAGGAGGCCGTAGTTAGAGCATCAGGTGAGATCCAGAGGCCAACAAAGAAAAGGGAAACCCCATTGACTGCTCAAAGGAAGCCTCACAAGAAGGCGAAACTCACCATGCATGAGGGAAGGGATCATTACCAGAGAAAGGGTGAGGAGTTAAGGTCCAATGCTCAGGTGGACATACTTTCCATTGTAATGCGAAGGAAGGAATGTGAAGTGCCTGTGTTAGTTAGGGGTTTCATTGTTGTGAAGAGACACCATGACCATGGCAACTCATAAAGAAAAACATTTAATTAAGGCTGGCTTGCAGTTCAGAAGTTTAGTCCATTATCATTCGGGGGGGGGGGTAGGAAGGGGATCACCCAGGCAGACTGGTTGCTGGAGAGGTAGCTGAGAGTTCTAATCTGGATCTACAGGCAGCAGGAAGAGAAAGCCACATTGGGCCTGGCTTGAGCATCTGAAACCTCAAAGCCCACCCCAGTGACACACTTGCTCCAAACAAAGCCATACTTACCTCAACAAGGACACACCTCCTAATAGCGCCACTCCCTATGAGCTTACAAGGGTAATTTTTATTCAGACCACCACAGTGGGTGTTCATTGAGTAAATGAAGAGGGTTGTGTATGATAAAATATGTTGAAATGTCTGGAGGTTGGTGGTTTAGATGTTGTCAGAAGTTATTGCATTGACGAAAATAGAAGAAATTGAGGTACAAGTGTGTGGAGTACCAAGAATAAGAATGGTTGAAACTGGTGCTGGTGAGATGTCTCAGCGGGAAAGAGCATTTGCAGGTCAAGGCTAAACATCTGGATTTGATCACAGGATCTCAGTATGAAAGGAGACAACCAACTCTAACCTGCACAGGTCTCTCTCTCTCTCTCTCTCTCTCTCTCTCTCTCTCTCTCTCTCTCTCTCTCTCTCTCACTCACTCACACACACACAGAGAGAGAGAGAGAGAGAGAGAGAGAGAGAGAGAGAGAGAGAAGGAGGGAGGAAGGTCACTGGAATTGACAGTCAGGAAGTGAAGAGGCAAAGATTTGGGGTAGATTATCCTTGCGTGTGTAAGAATCCAAGAATCATTCCATGAATAGAACATAAGACAGTGGACCAGTTAGCAGTTATAAACTGAGCGCTGTAACTGAGAGGCTGGAGGAAGAGGAGTATACTAGAATACTGGGTGGAATAAATGGATGCTATGAGCTTTCAAGGAATTGAGGCTTCTGGAAGACAAAGGAATACAAGTGGTTTCTGGTAAGTAATGAATGGCTGCTGTGACATCTACCTCCTCTCCATGCTCAGAGATTTTAAAAATGTGGGAGAAGAAGAAGCTGCTACTTAAAATAAAGATGAGGATAGCAGTTTCAGGCAGATCACAAGAAAAAAAATGAAGCTAAACCTTAATAACAGACCAAGGGTGACAGCCATAGCATCCCCCAGGTGGGAAGGATCTAGGTGGTGATGGTTCAGGAGGCTTGTGCTTTTGGTGGCGATGTCACTGATGAATGAATTTTCTTTGTCAGGCTCAGTTAACCACCAGTGCATCATGAGATCTAAGAAATATGTAAGCAAGTCCTCGTGACATTTTTCATTGATAAAAAAAATCAATAAAACCTAGCAATGTGGCACACACCTGTAGCTCCATCATCTCAGGAGGCTGAGGCAGGATGGGTTACTTAAGTATAGGAGTTCCAGGTGTGTACACAAGAAAGAAAAAGGCATAGATATTGTGGCGCCTACAAAGAGAAATTAAGCTCTTGAATTATCTTTTCATAACCCATCTTCAAAGGGCTGTGGGCTTTTGTTTCAATGTTCCTGCAATTTGGGTATACTGCCACCAGGGAGCAGTGGTGTCATAATTGTTACCTAAGGCCAACCTTTTTCTTTTACTACAGAGATCATCCTTGCCATTGCTTCCATGCATTTCCAATGGACACTTTTTATTTATGTATGTGTGTTTGAATGTACATTTGCGTGCCTACAGGAGGAAGAAGTGGGCACTAGATTTCCTGGAGCCTAATTATAGATAGATGGTTGATAGCTGCCTAATGTTCTTGCAGGGTACTGAACTCAAGTCATCCGAGAGAAGCAAGTGCACTTAACCATGAACTGAGCCACTCACAGAAAACTGAACAATTGGAGCATTTCACAGAAAATAGAAAGGGGTTGAGGGAAGTTAAGGAGCATCCTGAGCTAACATCACTGGGCAGAAGGATGTCAAGATTCTTTCAGTTCTGCTGGTTTCCACTTCTACCCTGTACAAGACATCACAGATAATGGAGAAAATTGGAAACTATGGTTATGATATGTCCTTATCCTCAAGGTGTTTACATACTAGTAGAGAAGCCACACCCCAAATAATCTTTTTGAGTGAAAGTCAACCCATGGTCAAAGATGCCTGGAAGATGCGGAAAGACAAGTAGAAGAGTGGATCTTTGGCAGGGGCTTTAAGGGGTGAGCAGGAATTCAGCTGGAAGACACAGCCTCACTCACAACTCTCTTCTCAGTAGTTGTCACTCCTTTTGGGGCCAGTAGTCCAGACATAGGTCACTCCAGCCAATTTCATTTAATTGTGTCTGACCTCATCGAGGGAAGGCTGCATCTGTCTTCTCACATCCCAAGAGTGAGGGCATCTGCTTAGTGTTACTGCGCATAAGATACAGTGGCCAGGAAAGGAAAATGGACAGTTGAGTGTGGCCAGGATATCACAAAAGATGGAAAAGACCTTGGACTCTTCAGTCCCAGATTGCTTTCTGAAATACATGGCTCTAGTGACATCATGTAAGACACCTTTCCTTTGTAACTTGACACAGTGACAACCAGAGGCTGCTGTTAGGATTTAGCTGAGTTTTTCCTTGGGGTAGAACAGTAACTAAACTTTTTCCCCTAGGCATTAGAAAGAAAAAAATCTCAGTGTGGAAAAGAACCCTCCTATTATATTTATTTGTTTCATGTGTATGTGTTCTGGCAACATATATGTATGTGCACCACACATGTGCTTGTGCTCCTAGAGTCCAGAAGAGGGTATCAGATCCCCTGGGATTGACATTACAGAATTGGAAGCCCCATGTGGATGCTGGGAACCAAGCCCATATCTTCTGCAAAAGCAGCAAGTGCTCTTAACCACTGCATCAGCTTTCCTTCCCCTCTCCAAGTAAATATAAAACCAACAGGTGCATTTAGCCATTGACACAGCAAGCTAAGGGCTCAAGTGTGGTGTTTGGTAATAGAAAACTTCCCTAGAGTGTACAAGGCCTGAGGTTCAATCTCAAGAGAAGAAGAAGAACAAGGAGGGGGGGAGGAGGAGGAGGAAGAGGAAGAGGAGGAGGAAGAAGAAGGAGGGGAGGATGGAAGGAAGGAAGAAAGGAAGGAAGGAAGGAAGGAAGGAAGGAAGGAAGGAAAGAAAGGAAGGAAGGAAGGAAGGGAAGAAAGGAAGGAAGGAAAGAAGAAAGAAAACCAGTTGAAGTAACAATTATCTCCACTTTCAAGATGAGAAAACCGAGCCTTGAAGACATTGAATATTTTATTCAACTTCCTAGGATAGCTAACAGTTTCATTTCTAACAAACTTGTTTCTCTATTTTTGTTGTTGTTGTTGTTGTTGTTGTTGTTGTTGTTGTTTTGGTGCTTCTCAGTGCCTATATGGATGGTAACTGCTACCACCCTTAAATACGTAATCTAAATTTACAAATACATACTTATTACAGACAACACTATATATCCAAGCTTAGAATGACTGCAAATGTTATCTGTTGTTGGCTGTTTTCACTCTTGCTCTTCTGGGGAGCTGCCACCCAGCTCCCAAATAAATCACACATGGAGGCATATTCTTTCCTATAAATGCCTGGCCTTAGCTTGGCTTATTTCTGGCCAGCTTTACTTAACTTAAATTATCCCATCAATCTTTTGCCTCTGGGCTTTTACCTTTCTCTTACTTTTGTATATCTTACTTTCACTCTTACTCCATGGCTGGCTGCGTGGCTGGGTAGCTGGCCCCTGGAGTCCTCTTCCTTCTCTTCCAGTTCCTACCTCTCCTCTCCTCCCAGATTTTTCTCCTCCTTATTCTCTCTGCCTGCCAGTTCCACCCATCCTTTCTCCTGACTTGCCATTGGCCGTTCAGCTCTTTATTAGACCAATCAGGTGTTTTAGACAGGCACAGTAACCCAGCTTCACAGAGTTAAACAAATACAACATAAAAGAATGTAACACACCTTTACATCATTAAACAAACGCTCAACAGCACAAACAAATGTAACACATCTTAAAATAATATTCCACAACAGTTACCAGCTGAGAATAATTCACAAGATCAAGAACTACAGTCCCTCATTCCTATTCTAAGCACTGCCTTTTTCATTCTTAGAAAACAAAAGCTATTTAAACCTCTCTCTCTCTCTCTCTCTCTCTCTCTCTCTCTCTCTCTCTCTCTCTCTCTCTCTCTCTCTCTCTCTCTCTCTCGCTTGAGTTTTAAACATTGTATCTACAAAGAAAAAAGTTATAACTGTAGCATTGTCTGAAACATTAAAAATAACGGCCACTCTTAAGCCACTAAACAAATCCACTTTGTTTTTAAGCTATTATTTCAAAACAGAAACTGAAGCTTATCCGATTTCTTTCCCCTACAAACCATGCTCCTGTGCTCCTATGATCCAGAGAAATCTGTTAAAAGATAACAGTTAATGAACTTGGAGACTGCTCTTTGTGTGTTTATCAGAAACTGCTGCCATTGTTTGACTAGACTACTCCCAGATGGGGGACAAAATGTGTTTCCATTCCACAGAGATATAAAAATCGGGTCTGGCCAAACAGTGAAGATAAAATAAGGGGAGAAAAAGATAGCTCCATATTTTACAATAAATATGCCATGTACTTCTGAGAATTTGCTTAAATCAATATTTTAAGTCTGATTGTTACTCAGTGCTATTAGGCAAATGCAGAGAGTTCACTGCGGGATAGAGCTAAAACACTCCGTTAATTTACATTTATTGATAAGGACTTGGCTGGAGCAGGAACACTCAGCTTTGCTTCAATAAAGAAACTGGCCTTAGACTCTGGGATTTAATGTTGCTGCAATGCCAGTGAAGAAAAACAGTCAGAAGCTCTCCCTTGCTCTGCTACTGTTTAAGTTAGATGCCCTGAACTCTGCCTCCAATAAGACACCATCCATATACACAGTGATGGCTTCGCTCACCAGGTCAGTGGTAAGACATATGCTAAGCGTCTTGACTGCACTCAACAGAACCAGCCCTGGGACTGTGTGAGATTGCTAAACAAGTCCTACAAAGCTCACAGGATTTGTGTAGTGTTAGAAACACATGCCTGAGGAGACAGGGACCAACTGAGAACTGTGTGGCATTGGGGAGAGGGTCCCATTTGCAGACACAGCAGGTTGAACCCAGTCAGCATATTGCTGCATTTTTTCTTTCACATCTTCCATTGCACAGAAGTCAACATACTGGAAGAGATTTTTGTACTGGCCAAGGTCAGAACACAGGCCAATCCCTGGCTGGGCAGAGAGGATGAAGAAAGGCAGGTTGTGTTCCTTTTGGCTTCCTTAGGTATATAGATTTGTACTGCCACGAATACCTTATCTAATTCAGGGCACATTTTTAAGGGGCTGCTGAAGTGGGCAAGAGATGCCAGGGAAACAAAATACTACACAATTCTTTTATAAGCTTAGGAAAGACCAGTCATCTGTGACTGCGAACATGTTAGTAGCATTCTAGAGAGGCCCATTGTAAGGACCTCGAGCTAAAACAGGCTTAGGAACATTACACAGCCAGGCACAGAGCTCTGGTTCACTGGGGTTACTTTCTCTGACAGCCAAGCCAACCTAGATTATAAGCACTTATATTTCTGTCTTGAGGCCATTGAAAAACCAAACCCAGAGGCTTGTCAAGATTAAGCATGGTTTTCAACCTTGGCACTGTTGACATTTGGGGCCACAAACCCTTTGCTGTGGAGCGGTCCTGTGCACTGGGGACTCTTCCCACGCATCTCTTGCCTCCACCCTGTGGGTGCTAATAGTACCCTGACTCACCACAGTGATGGGCAAAAAATGTTTTCAGACACTGACAACACTGACAAACATCCTCGGGGAAGAATAAAATTGCCCCCAACTGACAACCACTGAAAGTACTTTTCCTAAGTCATACTATTTAAGTTTGATCTCAGACTTATCTACACTCAGAGCCACACCATCAACCATGCTATGACACGCCTTGTAGTCACTACAGCACTTTTTATCACTAGATATTGACAGATTATAATTTACATGTTTTATTATTACATACAAAATGACACCATATGCACACAACAGGGAGAAGGCAGTTGAGTCACCTAATGGAGTTCTCGGTCCCCTCACAGTTATTGGCCTGTTTGATCTTCCTCTCTCTGAAATGTCCTACTCTCCAGCCATCCCCTCCTCCTCCCCACCACACTCAGCTTCGTCCATTCTGCCCTGTGACTCTCGGATCAATTGTCTCAGATTCCAAATACAGTATAAATAAGAATGTATCTTTCTGTGCCTGGCTTATTTTGCTTAGTATGTGCTCCAGGTCCACCCATGTAGCCACATGTAACAAAATGCCCCTGATTTAAGAGACTGAGTAATATCCCATGATGTGCACATGAACCATGTTCTCTTTCTTCGTGTACTGGAGGGTGTAAACAAAGCTTAGCACTTGTGAATAAGCCTTCAAAAGGCAAGAATTCACACCTGTCTCTCTGACTTGCTGAGTCAGCTAGTTACCCATGTGTGGAGTGGATTGGTGGATCATATGTTAATTCCACTTTCCTTTTTTGTTTGTTTGGTTTTTTGTTTTGTTTTGTTTTGTTGAGAATCTTCCATACCATTTTACACACTGGCTGTACTAATTGAAATCTGCCCCCAGCGATGTTCAAGAGTACATTTACCCTTAATATATTTCATCTTGTTGACAATAGACAGGTTATGAGAATATATGTCAATGTAGCTTTAATTTGCAATTTTCTGATAATTAGGGAAAGTGGGTGTTTTTTGTGTGTTTATAGTCATTCATATGGTGTTTTTGGAGACACATTTCTTCTAGTTCTTTGCTCTTTTTAAAAATAAGATTGTTTTCTTACTATTGAGTCCCTTCTATATTTTTGAATATTAATTATCAGATGCTTGGTTTGCAAACACTTTCTCCTATCCATGGGTTATTGTTGCTCCCACCCACCCACCTCCCCCTCTTATTTTTATTGTGCAAAACCTTTTTCAAAAGCTAGATGCAATCAAATTTGTCTTTTCCTTGTTGTTTTCTGAGCTTTTGGAGTCAAACTCACCAATCATTGCCTGGACTACTGGGTATCACATTTCTTCATATACTTTCTTCTAATAGTTTATAGTTTCAGGTCATGCATTCGAGTCTTCTGTTCTTTCCGAGTTGATCCTCCCATGTTATGTGAGGTAAGGATGCAATTTCATTCTTTTGCATGTGGCTATTCTGTTTTCCCAGAATTCTTTAGGAAATAAGCTGTTCTTTTCCCAGTGTGAGTTTTGGCACAGTGGTCAGAAGCCAATTCACCATGACTGTGTGGGTGTGCGCGGCACAGATGTCACTCTGCCTGACAACACTTCTGGTGGGGGGCGTGCATTACAATTGTGGTTAACGTCATATTTCTCTGAGGAAAATAAGTTGCACTGAGTATCAGACTTGCTTAATGTCCCTTCATTCTCAGGTTTTTAAGAAAGTACTCAAAAACTTGTATTTAGTTTTTGTTTTATTTGTTTTGTTTTAGTTGGCTCTTGGTATTTTTTCCCCAATTTTACTGACTGGTAGAATTAAATTTGAACACAAATTCATTGATCAAAATGTTAATAAGAAATATGAATTACCCCTGAATGGTTAGGTCATACTATTTTAAAATAAGTTTTTAAAAAGTCAAGGGAAGAGAGAGAGGTGGAGGAAGGCAAGAGAGAAGGAAACAAAGGCATCTGGATGCTCTGAGCTTGCCTCCCCACCCTCACTAATGGACCCCCTATGTTTAATAAGTCCATTTGCATCCCAAAAGAACTGAAGAGGAAACATCCTTTGGGTCTCATCCCAGGATGGCTTCTAACATGCTGAATGTAGTTTTATTTCTGACTCATTGGGAAAACTGAGTCACAAATACCACTTTACCACTTAACCTTTCATTGAATGTCTCCTGGCCAAGACCAGGTCAAATCCAAAGCAGCTTGGAGTGAGGGATCAGATGAGCTCATGGTCCATAGCAGAATGGCTGCAGATGCTCAAGAAAGAAAGACTTTGACAGCTGGGACCTTCGTGACTTAAAAGACAAACAAAATTCCTGGCTAATCAGGAACCAAGGAGATGCCTAAATAGACAACAACATGCTTTGGCTAGTCACTGGACCTCCCAATCTTGTCCCATCTGTGAGTTAGTGGGAACCAGTAATGACATTCAAGAATCACAAATGTGCCTGATGCTGACAGTCTGCCACCATCGCTGGCCTCCCCTGCCACCAGAGGCCAGCCGCATCAAGACCTTGAGATTCAGCAGCTGCCCCAGCCTTGGTGAATGTGCAGCTTTTGGGGGACAGGCATGTGGGAGTATTTCTAAGGGAATATTTCTAATCCAGGCTGCTAGCTCCTCTGCCTCCCTTATAGCATCACCTGTTATTGTGAGGTAGACAGAGCACGCTGTTTATCAACCCCAACTCTTCCAGTGGGTAACTGTGGCCATCACCATTCACTTATTTTTGACTCACGTTTTATCATCTATAAAATGGGGATAATCGTTTCTTCTTCTCCAGGGTTACTGTGAAGACTAAACAGCTGTGTGAATGGAAGACACCAGTGCATTTTCTTACATACACAAATGGCAGGACGAAATGAAATCAACAACAAAAAATCCCCAGCCTCTTAGCCTCTTTCCTCCACCATAGCTGCCTTCTCTGCCATCAGTCAGCATACATCAAACACAGTGATGTGAGCTTCACCCCCCCACTTTACTCAGCTCATAATCTTCCATAATACCCTTTCTTTTAACTTTAAGGAACCTCTCCCTCCTTTCATGAACCATGTTCACTTCCGAGAAAGCTTTAATGAAAGCACTGGATAGAGTGGTCCTAAATGTTCTTCCAAGCAATTGCTTGCACCGCAGACTCCTGGCACAGCACTGTATTTACTTAGCTCTGGTTGCACAGAGTAATTCTAAGCACACACCCCTTGCTCTCTGAGAGCATGTGCTTACCGATATTCATTCATGCGCACGAACTCCTGCATCTTTCCAGAGTAAAAGCTTAGCTGGACAAGATTTCCTTTCTTTTGTCTCTTGATAGGATAAGGACCCCCATGAAAATGATCCCTCTTAAAAACTCCAATATTAATAGAATTCTCAGCCAATAGCTAAATGTAGTGAAAATACTAAGAAAATCATACACATACCCAGACACCTAATTTGTTATGCCTCCCTTTGCTCCAACTAATTATAAGGGCAGGCCCACCTTCACTTCCTACTCATAGACATGTCTCTCAAGAAGGGATAGGAAATCTGGGTTCTCACACACACACACACCTTAAAAAATAAGTAAATAAAAGTCAAACATTTCAAATAGAAGTATGAAAAGCTTCTGGGCACTTAAAGTTGTTTCTAGAGGAAACTGCTTTTCCCAGAAGAAAGTGGCAGACAAGCTTGTCTAACCTGTGGCCTACAGGCCACATGAATCCAGGGCAGCTTTGAATGTGGCCCAACACACACACACACACACACACACACACACACACACACACACACACACACAAAAAAAAAAAAAAAAACAAAAAACCTGTGAACTTGTTTTAAACATTATGAGACATTATATGAGGGAAATTTTTATTTTTATTTTTATTTTTTTTTAAATTTTTGGTAACCCAAACAGAGGGTTCTGGAGTGTGAGCTTTGTAGGTGATGTTGGGCTGGGCATGCCTGGTTCTATAACCATGCTGAAAAACACTGCTGTGTACAATGGGATCATCAACAAGGTGAAGCTTAGAAGGGAAGCAGCCAGCAGAGCATCCCTCCTGATACCCAGCTCTGCACAGGGAGGATGTCCTGCAATTTAGGACTTGCTTTTGCCTGGCATCAAAAGTCTTTCTGTGGCTTTTGTGAGTGATCCCGTGGGAACTCTTCTTGCATATGTTGCAAACAGCCTACTTCCTCTCCAGGGACAAGTGGCAGGATATCCTGGTAACCATGTTACCTTCCTAATGGCAATAACAATCTTTATCACCAGAAATGATATGTCATAAGCCCCTGTGATAGTTACTTCCCTGATTGTTGTGACCAAGTACTTGACAAAAAGCAACTTAGGAAGCAAGGTTTTATTTGGACTCATAGCTTCGGAGAATAGTGTCCATGACGGTGAAGAAGGCATGCCAGAGTTCACATCAGTGAAAGACCCCTACTGTGCACATTGCCTGCTTGAGCTGCTTTTGCAAGGTCAAGGTGGGAGGTGGGGACAAGTACAAGAGGGAACCAGATGTACCCATCTGGCCCAGCAACTGGATATCTGTAGTCAGCAGCTTGAGTCAAAACGAGTCAGCAGAACGATATCTGGGAACAGAGGGTCCTTGAAGTGTCTTATGGAAACCAGCAGAGTGCTCAAATAGTCATAACTGAATTCCTTGTACCTGATCTGAACAACTCTGCTCCAGGCTGACCCCAACTGCTTTATTTGAGTGGACCAATGAAATCCCTGTAACCATGCATCTGCTTCTGTAAGGCCACTTTTTGCTGCCCAAACCCTATATAATCCTCTGAAGTTTTGGCCTCAGCATGCTCAGTCTCCCAAAAGACTGAAGCGCCCACAGACACTTGTGTGAGCAATAAATATCCCCTTGCACTTGCATCCAGTGGTCTCTGTCTCGTCTCTCGGAGAAAGGGGTCCAAGGTTATCGAGGTCTTTCATCAGGAGACCAGAAAATAGAGAAGGGAGAATCATTTTTTCCTCTTTGTTCAGTCTGAGTGAGACCCAAGTCCAAAGAAGGTTTCACCCACATTCAATAGTCTCAGCCTCCTTTGGTCTCTGAAAGATACACCTAGAAGTGTGTTGCATAGGTGATTTCAAACCCAGTCAAGTTGACAATGGAGAATGGCTAACAGAGTCCTCTTCATAGAGATGTGGTCACACTCATCCTGGACAACAAGCATCAGGTGACCACTTTGCAAAACAGTGTGCATGTGACTTTTGTTTTTGTTTTTTGGAGACAGGGTTTCTCTGTGTAATGGCCCTGGCTGTCCTAGAACTCACTCTGTAGACCAGGCTGACCTCAAACTCACAGAGATCGGCCTGCCTCTGCCTCCAAAGTTCTGGATTAAAAGTGTGCATCACCACCACCTGGCTTGCATATGTTTGTTAGTGACTCTGCTCTACCCTATTTCCAAAAGACGTACCCACTACTCACCCAGGAATAGAAGTAAAGTACCTGGGGTGAGTGGCAGTCACACCATAGAAGAAACACAGGAGACATCACCTAGCTTCCTGACCTATGGGAATCATAGCAGCTCTGGACCACCTGCCCCCTTTGCATGATACATAAATGAATTTCTACCTTGCCCAAGCTATTTCCCTTGGGCTTCCTTTGACAGCAGGATACAATCCTAGCACAACAGATGAAGGTAGGTAAGATATCAGGTTAATCCCCAAAGCTTATTGATTTCCCAGGAGTCTCTACACACTCTTGTTCAACTCTTATTTATATATTTTGCTTTGAATGAAGAGCTAACGTGCACATTACTTCTAGAGCGACCAACCACTGCCGAAAATGAGGTTGTAAAATAAACCCCATTTCTAAATTGAGAGGGCCCTGGACACACACATGATATATAAGCACTTTGCTTGGAGGCAGCGGGAAGCTAGGTGGAGAGCAGTCTTCCCAGCATGCCACATCTGGGATAACTCCAAGAGCCAATCCCTCTTTCATTTTGTCAAAGGAGTCGAAAACGACTCGTCTCCAGCATGGGCTTAAGTGTCTCCTGATTTATTTACTTACCTGCATTCAATTAGAAAAGTGCTCATGTTTGCTATTTATTTATAGATGTCACTTGGGTTGTGCCAGCTCTTTACTATATGTTGCTCACTTCCTCTGAACAGAGAGGAATGTTTACAAAGCTCTTCCCCATAATTAGTGTCACTCACTGGAACAAGGAGTCTCTGTTCCATACTGGCCGCAGCTGTCATTCTCCCTCCAGAAGGAATTGCACTGATGGAACACTTCAGTCACCCATCTCTTCGGAAAGTAACATAAAAGGTGGCCAGGCTCTCAGAAGCCACACCAGGGATCCCACTGGGTGACAGCTCATGGTCCAAGAGAACCCCATTCTATCACATTTCTGGCAAGTATGTCTTTCTTTTCAATAGTGCTGTGGCATAAAAATGAGGCAGGCAGTTATTTGGGGTGAACTTGATCTACTCAGGAGGTGGCAGACCTCAGATGACAGATTAATTGGCTGCTGTTGGCTTGGGTATCCCATACGTGCCAGTGCCAGTGAAAGTGTTCAAGTGGTGGGAGCTGAGGGATTTCGGAGTATTCTTGTGAGTATGTATTTCATTAAAATTCCAATGAAAGGATTGTACCTTTTTGAGAAAAACAAGATTTTTAATTTTTCTCTAGGACACTACTCTATTACCATGATTTGCTTGAAGAAAATCGTAGTAGAGGCTAATGCTTTTCTCCAAATAAATTGATATTGAAACTTCAAGACACTTTATAAAAACAACTATCCTGGCCCCTTCTATTGCTTTGAATACTTTTGATGTAGTCACAGGCCAAGCAGACTCTGCCACCATGCTATGCCAAGTGTCAGAAGAAAGCAAATGAGGTAAGGATGAAGGAACAGGCTAGACTCTTTCTATGGCATTAGACAAGATGCTAAAGAGTGTCACCCCCAAGCAGACAGAAATATCAGAGCTCTGTCTTCCCACCATCAATGTGGTAGGTAGACTATAGACACTTCCTTCTCTTGTTGAGAATCCAAGCAGTCAAGCTATAATGGCAGATGGAAGCTTCTTGAATGAACTCCCGTTGCCCTTATATAACAGAAGACATCACCAAACCTGTAGGCAGAGTTTTCTGTCAGGACTACCCATCAGCTCTGTCCTGTCATCCACTCCCAAATAACCACACAGAGACCTATTGTTAATTGCAAATGCTTAGCCAATAGCTTAGGTTTATTACTAATTAGCTATTATATTTTAAATTAACCCACATTTATTAATTGAGGTGCTGCCACGTGGCTCATGGCTTATTACCTCATTTTCTACAAGTCCTGCTTTCTCCACATCTTGTTCATGACCCTGAGACTCCATCCTTCTTCTTCCCAGCAACCTCCTAGTCTGGATCTCCCACCCAATCTGTTGCTGCTTAGTGTAGGCCAGTTGGCTCTTTATTAACCGATGAGAGTAATACGTAGTTACAGTGTACAAAGATTGTTCCATAGCACATCAGGGCTTTCAGAAGGAAACCTCAACTGAAGAATTGTATCCTTCAGACTGGTCTGTGGGCATATCTGTGGGACATTTTCTTGTTGATTGGTATGGAGGGACCCAGACCACTGTGAGTGGTGCATTCTGGAACAAATCATCATCAGTTGTACAGAAAGCAGTATAAGCAAGGCATGGAAGCAAATCAGAGATGAGCATTCCTCAATAGTTCCTGCCTTGAATTCTCTCCATGATAGACTGTGACATAGGAGTGTGCGATGAAATAAAACAGAAAAGCCAATACTCGCTTAAGGAGATATTCACTATTAGTGATGTCCTGCGGATCTGATGGTCTGCTGAACTCATGCTGTTATCCTGGACCAGGAGCCCTTCCACCCTTTGCCCCAGAGGCATACATTCTTAGACTGGATGATCCTTTTGGGGGTCAAAAATGGTCCAATTGTCAGGTTCTGACATGGTATTTTAATGCATCTTTCCCATTTACAGGCTAAATTCTTTCCCAGAAGTCCACAGCCAACCTGTCACATGCTCACCGGGAAACAAGCATTTCAACTTTTCAATGTCTGAAGTTTGACATGAACAAAGGAAAAATGAACAGAAAATAGCCAATGACCGAACCAACAAAATTTACTACAGGGAAACCCCTGCAAAGCAGTGAGGATGAAGGAATTAACTAGAGAGGAGCCTTCCTTCTCCTTTAATGCTGGATTTGTCAGCATAGGTTTCACTCTGCAGAAGCCCATTCTGTAGCCTACAATCAGAAATCTTTATGATTGCATCCCGACCAAGAATCTTCATCTGTCTCAGGATATGGTCCCAACCCCTTGCACTCATTATCTGCAGAACTCTTATCTATAATTCTCTTTGTGATTGACATTTGGATGCTTTCAGTTTTTCACATGCACCCATGTTTGTGCAGGGGGTACATGTGGCCTAGTGTTTCAGTATCCCCTCACGGAAACACTAGGCCACATGGGTGCAACACACATCTTTGATTTTAAGTTCTCACTGGAGAGATGTGACTCAGTTTCTCTGGGAAGAGGCATTAGTTACTTCTCCTGTGTCTGTGAGAAACACCCAGACAAAATCAACTTAAGGAAAGAAGAGGGTTTTGTTTTTGTTTTTGTTTTTGTTTTTTTGGCTCACAGTTGGAGGAATACGGTCTCGCCCTGTGTTGTATAGGTGTGGCAGCAGGAGCTTAAAGCGCTTGATCACATGGCATTTACAGTCAGGCAGCACAGAACGGTGAACATTAGTGCTCAGCCCCCTTTCTCCTGTACAGGGTCCTAGCCCAGGGAAAGGCCCTACCCAGTGGGTGAGTTTTCCCACCTCATTTAAGCTACTCTAGGTCACTGTTTGTAGGCATCCCCAGAGGATCACCCGTGTCCTAGGTCATTCTAGATCTGTCAAGTTTCTGATCAATATTCACCATCACAGAAGTCAACTCTAAGGTGGAGTTCAGTGCCCCTCCACTTAGCACCTCTTAGAATCCTATACTTACCTTTCTGGGATGAAATCTAGTACAGGACTTTGGGGAAAAAATTAAGGTATTTTATGAAAATAAAAAGAGAATATGAGAAAAATTGAAGACAACTTTGGCTGTTTTCTGCTGCTTTGTCTCACTTGGAAGCTTTACTTGGAGGTAGCAATGTGTTGGCCACAAGCACCCATTTATTACAGTGGTTAATGTCACAGTGTCTTGTTTAAAGGTCCTTTACTACTTCCTAGCTGAAAGATTCAAGGCTACTATTACTCCTCTAATTCCCAGTTTCCTTAACTGCATGTTGGTGTTAGCTGTCTCTACTGGGTGAGGTTGGCTTCCTACTCAACATCACAATGTCTATTTCCTAGCTACAGGGAGGTGTCACTGAGAAAAGTCTTCCTTAAAAAGCAATAGCTAAGAAAAACTTGATACCCTCTGCTTTCCCTGGGGGGTTGTCATGGGAATGTCACTCTTGAGCTTGTGTAAAGTTATTGTGCCACCTTGAAGGGAGCCAACCCAAAGATAAACTTGTACAGCATATCTGAACAAAAGGACAGAAAGGAGCCAGATTTTAAACAGTGGCAGTTGATGAGTATACAGGCTTGCTCCTTTTCCAGTTATAGATCTCGTACTTCCAGAGACAAGGCATGTCAGTCATTCCTAGCTGATGCTTTCCAGTTGTAGATAGCAAAGCGATCTTAGGTAATGCATTCCTGCGAGGACTGTAAGAATGAAAGGAACTAAGCTTGCAAAGTGGACCCAGCTCAGAGGAAGCCCTGGTCACATGGTATAGAGCATCATTATTCATGAGGAGACTCTTCCAAGTGAACAATAAAGGTGTCCTCTATGTGGTGAGCTAGTGCTCATAGCTATGGAATAAATCCCTGAAAGGGAGAGACCTTCTCTGAATGAAAACTCCTTAATTTCTATCATCATCCAGCCCAATGCCAAAGGCTCCACGAGGAATAATCAGAATAGCGTTGCTATTATCATACTGCAAACACAGTAATTTTATACCTATCATATGGCACCAGAACAGTACCCCTCAAATTACTCTGGTTTATTTGAAAAAATACTTTTAAGTGAACTAAAATCAGACACCTTAAAAAGTGGAGACCAGAACTAGTTGCACGTGGTCTCCATGAGTGGTCCAATTATCTAAACTGTTTGATTTATTTGGAAGATGTTAATTTACATTTATTTCTTTCACTCATCACTACCCATTTATTACCAAGCTTTATGACTGTGGACTATACTCCATAGCATATGGACCACATAACTCTCTTGGATAACTAATTAACAAGGATTCTCCCCCCCAAAACTGTAATTATAACAAAATATGGTACATTTAGCTTAATTTTGTATTTAATGCTCGAAGGTGCATAGGAAATGCAGCTCCGTGGCCCGGAGAAAGGGAAAGCTGCCATGTATACACTCATTCTCCAGAGAAGGTCTGGGAAGCAGATGTTCTGAGAAGCAAGGGCGAGGGGAGGCTCATGCAAAAGTCTCTATGAAATGATATCGATGATTAAAGGCCAGGATGTAGTTCATGTTCATTAATAGATGGAAGGAATAGGAGCGGGAGCTCACAGAGTTATCAAAGAACATAAAAGACACTGCTCTTGGCATGGCAACCTGCTGTCCTCTGGCTTCCTGGCCATCATTCTTTCTCCTTTGTGCAAACTAGCAGGTGACGGGCAGCCTCTGGGTGTGAGAAGGCACTATCTCATGTGAGTAGAAAACAATATGGAAAACTTTGAAAATGCTAGTGTGCATAACTGTATGGATGCATGTGATCGTGCTGAATCGTTTCATGAGATTACACAGAGGAGAGTTGTAGAAACTCCAAAAGTCATGTGTTGCACATCAAAACTCCAAAATGCCTTCTTCACTCGTGCATACATTTAGTTCTTGTCCTCTGGCATCCCAGCCCCTGATCACAGTTCTTATGTGTGCATGGTTAAAAACTGTAAGTTTTTAGAGTTCTTTCATTTTACCAGAGATGTGTATAATCCGCACCCTTTCATGCCATGGCTTTTGTAAAGCTCAACACAAACAGGTTGGAGCTAAAGCAGGGACTTCTACCTGGCATAGTGGTACACAGCTATAATCACAGCACTTCAGACGCTGAGGCAGGAGGAGGATGGCGACTTCAGCTGGGACCATTATGTCACGTGAAATAAGACAGTCCTAGATATGTATTACCGGAATTTTAATGTATATAAATGTGTGTGTTACGGAAGTAGAAAGGGGGCTGTAGAGGGGAGGACGAGGCCTAAGAGAAGCAGGAGCCAGGGAGGGTAACAGAATACATATGACATGAAAGTGAGGCTCTACTAGAAGGGGAAAGGGGACAAAGGGAGGAATTGATGAGAAAATAACAAGTTTAATAGATTTGTATAAATACATCACGGTGAAACCCATCACTTTATATATCATCAGAAAACATTAATTAAAAATTTAATTAAAAGAAATGAAAGGGCCAGACAGTGGCCTTTAATCCCAGCACTCAGGAAGGAGAGACAGGCAGTTCTCTTTGAGTTCAAGGCCAGCCTGGTCTACAAAAGGAGCTCTAGGACAGACAAGGCTACACAGAGAAACTCTCTTTTAAAAACAAAAGGGGGGGAGGGAGAGAGACAGGAAGGGAGGAAGAGAGGGAGGGAGGGAAGGAGGGAGGGGGGAAGGAAGGAAGGAAGGAAGGAAGGAAGGGGAGAAAGAAAGAAAAAAATAGAAAGGAAGAAAGAAAGAAAGGAAGAAAGAAAGATTATTATGTCATCTAAGTGGGAAATCCCACATTAAAGCTTGCTTCAGGTATGGTGTACATGAGCAGCTCCAACAGTGTTAGCGGGGATCTAGCCTCCCTCCATTTCTCCAGCTTCCTTCTGTAGTCTGCCTCCATCCTGAAACACTTCACAATGCCCTCTACTTCTTACCCACGAAGCTCGGAGCTCTTAGGGTCACAAAACAAATATCCTGTTTCCATTCTTATGCTCTCACACCTGGCAGTCTAGCTTCCATAGTCAGAGAGAGGAATTTATGTCCAGTCTGTCTGTCTCTGTCTCTGTCTCTGTCTCTGTCTCTTTCTCTCAACTTTAAAGGAGGTAAAAAAAAAAAACCTATCCCCCCACCCTCTGATAAAAATGGAGGAAAGACTTGCCCCCAAAATGGAAAGGACCAAGAGGAAAAGCAGAAAGATGTGCTGAGCAGGAGACAGCAATACCTCCATGACTCACTTGCTTGGCCTCAGTGGATGGCCTCTCTTCTCTCAGATGCTCCATGCAATGGGGCGCCTTGGAGGGGAGGAGATGAGTAAATAAGGAACCCTTTGTAAGTAGACACAGATACATATACGGATACGTGCTCACACAGAAAGCTAGTCCACCCCCTGGGGTAGGCTTTCTCATTTGGGATGTAAAAGACAATGCTAGCACACAGACTACAAACAAGTGATATTTTAACACCTCTGTTTTCCCTTTGTTCCTATTGCTCTCCAGTGCCCAGTCTGTCTGTCACTTAGAAAATCTTGATTACAACCAACAACAAATAAGCTAAACTGTTTACCTGTAAATAAAATAGGAATTGATATTTTCACAGTGGGCATCCTGCCAGCCACCTTCTTCCAGAATCTAAACACTAGAAGAAAATCCACAGTACCCTCTCTAGTGTTTAATAAACTTTCAGTAGGAAAAATACATAAACTGTATTAATCTGATCAAATAGATGAAGAAGAGACAAATGCAGGGATCAAAGAGAAGAGGGAAAGTGGTTGTGGTCCATGCCCTAGCACCTCCCCATGCCCTCTATCAGAACCAAGGTCCCTGGATAAGCAGAAGATCATCCATCCCGGCATGTCTTGAGAAAATAATTGGCACTTGGCTGCCTACGGTCAACTTCCTCTCTTAGCTCATGGGGTACAAGGACTCTGAGAAAACAAAAAATTAGAAAATCATTCTTTTGGCTCTGGCACCAAATATCCACACCATGCTTTTCATTCTCTTTTTCCTCTTTTCTGACACTGGTTTGAAAAGGTGGGGTGGGTTGGGGTGCTTGGGACATGAGGCTAGTAAAACCCATCATATTTCAATCATGCCTTATAACGCATTGCTAATTGGACTTGCAAATAAGAGAAGCTAAGAATAAAAGTGTATTCCGTCTGCCCCAGTGTCTTCAGAAGTCAAGTAAATCAAGAAGCAGAAACTGGAAACAGACAAAGGTACATTTTCCTGTTTCAACCTAAGGTCAGAAACTATCCAAGGACCCCACCGAGAACTCAGAAAGCAGGTGAGCCATTCCTCTCTGGTCAGCTGTGGTTGCTATGCGGATGATGGTGTTCACCTGGGGTAGGGAAGTGACAGCAGTAACTCCAGTCGCTGGGAGGACAGAGCTGACGATGAACCAAGAGGCCCCGTGCCACCACGCCACCGGTGAGCCTGCAGCTGGCAACATTTGTCTACGGCATTCGGTTTCCTGTACATGCCTTTCCTCAGCACTATTACTATCATTTAAGAAATAAGAACAAGAGCTGAGCCAAAGTCAGGTTGGGTCTGCCGTAAATAACTTCATGTTCAAGGCAATTTATGCAGCAGCCTGGCGAGCCAGCCAAGAGGCTGGCACACACGCCACCATGCACATGGCCCAGTAGGGAGCGTTCTGCACAAAGAATGTGGCTGTTGGCACGAGTTTGCTTTTTACCTGGACCAGCTTGAATCACTGTCTCCTTTCCAGGAAACCTAGTGGACCATTGGGAGTCCTTTAAGAGAAAAGCCATATATTTCATGTGACTTGTGAATGGAAAGATGGATGCTGTCAGCAAACCATTTTGCTGCCAGATTGGGCTTAAGACGAGCATAATGGGAATTTAAATTATACAGAAAGACCTTTTTTCATGGACCTCATTTAGTAATAGCTAACAATAATGATAGCTTCCAGTATTATATGCCTATAATGAGTCAAGAAGGATGCTGGTTTGCATTTACAGCCCACAGATACAGTGGTCCCTCAGCATCCAGGGGGATTAGTTCCAGGATCCCCTCAGAATCATAAACCCTAAAGTGCACAGGACCCTCATATAAAATGACATAATATTAGCATATAACACATGACATCCCCTGCATACTTTGAGTTTTCTAAAGATTATCAATTGATAATATCCAGTTCAAGGCAAAAGCTCTTAAATACCACACAAATGGGAATGAATAAAAATAATAATAATATACCCATGTTCATTCCAGATGCAATATTCCACAAATATTTTTTATTCATTGTAGATTTTGCAGATTCAAAGCTACCAGAAAAGGATGGTTTTAGTATCACCATGCACTAGGGGATACAAGTGTGTGTGTGTGCATGAGAGAGAGAGAGAGAGAGAGAGAGAGAGAGAGAGAGAGAGAGAGAGAGAGAGAGGAGAGAAGACAAGAGCATGAGGGCACAAGAGAAAGAAAATCACTTTATAAACTAGGAGAGCTGATATTCAAAGAAATCACCTGACTTGTCTGAACCTAGGACTGCACTGGCAATGAACTAGCCCAGTGGTTCTTAACCTTCCAAATGTTAACACAGCTCCTCATGTTGTGGTGACCCCTTCCAATAATCAAATTATCTTTGTTGCTATTTTATAACCATAATTTCCTACTGGTATGAATCGTAATGTAAATATCTGTTTTCTGGTGGTGGTAGGCGACTACTGTGGAAGGGTCATTGAGCCCCTAAAGGGGTTGACCCACCGGTTGGGAGCCACTGAAGTAGCAAGTCAGTTCTCTGCAGTGCTGAGCCCATACCCTTCTGCCTCAGTCACACATCGCATGGAGAGCTGGCAATCATACCCCAACCAAACCTCAAAACCGACCAGCACTAGACTAGACCCAACTTGTGAGACAGCCCCTCCACAGACTAAGGCAGCATGTCCTTCTGTACTGGACCTATCTTCACACCACTTCCCTGGCCAGAGGCCCCCTACTCAGAGCACTGGGTCCAAGATGAGCTTTTAAGCCAGGTGGGCAGCTTGGAACAGAACATTCCCTCACGGATCCCAATCCTCCCGAGCTCAGGATGGAGGGCTCTGCTAACAAATGGTTTGAATTATAGGGAATTTGAATGTGTTCCCTGGTCTTGGACAGAGTTGATGCAATTATGAAATAACCCCATTTTTAAAAGTGTGTTGTCCATATGCCATTACAGCTGAGTCTTCTCATGAACAACAGACGTCTGGCCATTTCATGCACAGTCACACCCCACATGCAAAGTGGACATACACAATAGGGGGCGGGATCCTGAAGCTCATTGGAAGCTATTGCATGGAAGTGTCGAGCTTGAACCTGGTCGTGTTAGAGTACGGACGGAGCAGACTGGCATTATCCAGAAAAGAACAACAGCTGTTTAATGATTGGATAAGAATTAGGAAAAAAATCACGATTTGCCAAGATGAACCAAATGTTGTGACACAGTGGATGCTATCCTCGAGGCAAGCCCTCACAGGTATTCCCACTACCAACTCTCTCCATTTTTTTTTTTTTAGGGGGAAACTTGTGGTGTAAGAATTTTCTATCCTCAGACTCAATGTAAACACTTCTTTCCATCTTCCTTTCTAACTGGAATCAAATCAAAGGCCTGTGAGCTGTGCAGAAGGGGATTGGTCACTTTGCAAATCAGTTTGTAAATGCATCTGCTCGCTCTTGACGTGCAGAATGGATGGAAAAAAATGTGGCAAATATCCCAATAAAAGAACTTTAATTGAAGGGCCAAAACTGCACACCATGCCTTGAGAACTTTTTTTCTTTTTCAAATTAAAACTCGGTGTTTGTGCACTCTAAGTCGATTTGGTGGTTTGACTATTTTTATAGTGTCACGAGGCTGCAAGGCCTTGATGCATAAGCTTCGCTAGAATGAGCTGAGAGAAGTAAGACACAGATATCCACAGAGGCCCTTAACATTCCTCTGCCTGTCTTCCTCGGCTCTCACACCTATGTTTACTGAGCCCCCCAGCCCCTCTCCTGCCCCCACCCCATTGAATCCAGGGAAACTTGTTTCTAAAATGGCAAATACTTGAATGTCCTTGGACAGTCCCCTTTTTTGTCTGGTCAAGGCCTATCATGGGGAATGTAATGTGATCATTTTTTCCCCTTTTATATGAGCTAAGTGTCTTATCTCCAAGCCCAATCACTCATGGCCATTGGGCATTGACACCTCCAGGTCCCGGCTTGTGGTAGTCCATTGTAGTGGGACACTCTCCCTAGATCCCATTTTCTCCAGCTGCTGGACAATGGTCCTCAGCTGTTCACCATCTTTGAGAATTGCTTCAGTTTGTAAAAGATGCCGGGCTCAAAGTCCCGTGCGTGTCTAGCAGCAGCTGGCATTCAAGCCTGATTAGTGCAGGGTAAAGGCCTGCAGTCCTTACCACCACACTGACACCCAAACTCAGCACAGTTCTGAGGGATTTGCTCAGGGTTTCTCATGGGATCTGATAAGGCCTTTGTGGAGACAGCACTATGGTCTAGATATTCACCCCCTCCCTCAATTCCTATGTTGAAATCCTAATCCCTAAGGTGATGATTTTAGGGGCTGGCCTTTGGAAGCCCATCCGTCTCGAAATTCTCAGCTTCCAGAACTGTTAAGAAGTACATGTTGTTTTTAAGTTACCCAGTTTAAGGCATTTTGTTATAGCAGCCTAAGAGATTGAGAACTCTGGGCTCTGTCTCTCCACTTGTCTCTCCAAGTGCCAAGTCACTTCCGTCTGCAAATGTCCTTCCCAAGAGCTTTCTTTCCATCTCAGAATCTTTCATCCATCTCAGAATCTGCTTCTTGGAACCTGGCCTGTGCCACTCACCCAGCCCTCTAGTGCCCCCTTCTGGTTATGCCAGGTCTGGTTTGGATCTGACCAGAGCTTAACCGGAGCTCAGTTCTGTTGCTACAGGGCTGGGCTTCTGCTTGAGCCAACATGCTAGGATAATGTACACCACCACAATCACCCCAGCTATGACATGTTGGACATGTCACCTATGCACAAGGTCCTGGCTGCTGGCTGAGGATCTTGTGTGGCCCTGCCCTAGCCTCTCTTCGCCAAGCTTCATCAGTTTCATGCTCCACTGTGCCAGACTAGGCCATGCTGCCACTACTACCTATTGACCTTGAAGAGAGTACCTCATTCTCTCATTGGTTTGAAAATCAAGTCTCTCCATCCAAACCAACTCAAAGTCTACTTCCTGAACACAACTTTCCCATCTTGACTCTATTCCCAGTAAAGGGGCAAATGGGCATTCTGGTGAGTGTGGCTTCAGCCTGTCATAACTTCCAGGGCAGAGCATTGACTAGACAATCAATGGGGAAGGGCTCATTGCTACAGTGATATGTGGGTCTCCCATGCATAAGGCATATTCTTGGGGACAAGTCAATGAGAAATGTCAAATACCTGTGGGGTACCATTTATATGCACATAGGACACTGTGCTAATTACAACAGGGATGTGAGAAAAAGGAAGGTACAACCCCTTTCAAAAATGGCTCACAAAATCCCTGCCATTAGAGAGATGTTTTATGTGGGAGATGAAGACAAGGCTTACAGAAGGAATACAGTATCTACCAGGAAGCAGATGCCCTGAGAAACCCAAGTGCATCTCTCTCCTTGAATAGTCAACACAACAATCTAACTGAGAAAAAAAAACACAATATCTGTATACTGGGCATGAATAGCTGCTTTGGTACGGTATATCTTCCTAATAATTACAGAGATAAGTGTAAAATATTAAAATCTCCAAAATTTAAAGAAAATCAACAGCATAGGAAAAGTATTTTGTGAGGAAGTTTACCATCCAAGCAGAACAAGGCCATGCCCACCTCTGATGATAGACACATGTGTAAAAAAAATCCCAAGTGAATACATGTAGCTAATGACAAGCTAGAATGCAAGTTAAGACTGCAGTTTTAATTAATGGCAGAGTCAAAATTAAAAGTAGTAGTCTGCTATTAAGAATAAAAAGATAACGACTAACCTGCAAAGCTGACAAGATTGTCAGCCATGTTAAAATAAGTGCAGCGTTCAAGTCAAAAGCCATAACAGGCTCACTGTATCGGCAAGGCCAGATTTATGGGTCCATGTGTCAAAATGGCTATCCCGTTTTAAGAGGGACATTAGCATCCATCAATAGGAGATTGGTTAAATAAATTACAGTAATCCACACAATGGAAACCAGGCAGCTATTAAAATGATGATGTGTAGCTACTTTTATTGACATAGAGAGATGTCTATGACAAGTTAGTTAACGAGGAAAGCAAGTAGGTTCCTGAGTGGCTTGTATAATCTGATCCAGGTAATACAAAGTCACAGATCTATATGTTTTAATGTTTCTAAAATGCTTACATCAGGACCAGAGATGGCTGGGTCAGTAAGGTGCTTGGGGACCTGAATTCAATACCTGGAGTCCACCTGGTGAAAGGCCTGACTCCTGCAGGCTGTGTTCTGACTTCCACATGCATGCCAGAGCACCGTGCGAGCACACACACTCACATGGTAAATTCAAAGACACAGCAAAGAGAGGCTAGTATCATGATTACTGCCAAGCTGAAGCCATAGGACAAAGAGATGGGTCAGACGTCGTAGGAGGATTCAGCAGGAGGTGGAGGTGTGGAGAGACAGGAAAGAGGGACGTCTACATGGTTGTCCATGCTTAGGAGCTTCCAGGCTTCCCCTCCACCCAGCCAGGAAGGGGCAAGCTAAGTCACATTTGCCAGGCAAATGTGGAGCCATTACAAGCCAGGTATCACTCTCCATATTTACAATGCAGAAGCTGAGCCTTTGGAGGTTAAATCCTCATCAAAGCTGGAGGCAGGCATGCTCTTTTCTGGGGCTCTGTGGGAGAACTCCTCACCATGGGCACTCCTTGGCATTTCACACTATTCTCTGAGTGCCCCACATTCCTAGTCTCTATCTCCATCTTCCTTTGCCTGTGTCTGACCCACTCTCCCTCTGCCTTCCTCCTATAAGAGCGCTTGTTCAAAACACTTAGGTTATGTCTGAATAATCCAGGATGACATCTCTTTAAGATCCTTAAATTAAAAAAAAAAAATTTCCAAACAAAGTTCCATCGCAGGTCCTGGGTGTGCATACATTTAGGGGGGACATAATACATCATTCTACCCACTGTAAATGGCTGAGGTGACAATGACGTAAACATGAAGTTATTATCTTCCTAGATGTATGTGTAATGTGTGGGAACACGGGAAGTGGGGCAGAGCAGCATGTGACATGCCCAGATCAAGATCTAACCAATTGCTCGAATCAGCAGTTTCCACTAGACAATGCATTAACAGTAAGATTGTTACCTCTGGCTCTGTAAAAATGAGACACTGGTTTATAAAATAATACTTGTTATGTTAGAGACAGAATCTCACTGTGTAGCCCCAGCTGGCCTGGAACTCAGAGTATAATACAGGCAGACTTTCAACTCATGATCCTCCTCAGCTCCCACGTGCTGGTATTACAGATATGAGCACTTAGCCTGGCTTTAAATGATACCGTTTATGTAAAAAGTATACACACACACACACACACACACACACACACACACACACACACACACACACACGGAGCACAGGTGTGTGTACCTACCACATAGATGGATAGACAGTGTATCTATGGTGTGTTTTTATGGAGTAGAGGGGTAGTTAGGGGGAAGAAAAATAATAAGGCCCCCTTAAAGAACAATAATAACAAAGGCTGAGGGACAGTGAAGTAGCCCAGAAACACCCCACCACCACCCAACCTCCCTACTCCCACCCTCACCCACCCCCGACCCCCACACATAACAAGAACCGTGTGTAGTCAGCACAGGGTAGGCAAAGGGCTCAGCAAGAGCTGATTCAGTAATTAAGTAAATGGGTGAAATTTCAGGGAGACAGACTGGGCCCTTTGCCAAGTAAGCACTAGGTCAGCAGGCAAGGAAGTGAGCAGCCTGTCTTCCAGCACTCAAGCAGAAGCAGGCAGGAGACATTTCCTCAGGAATATGCCAGGACTTGTACAGAAATATTTGTTCTGTTCGATCAGTACACAGCACACAATTGTCACGGTGCCATGAACACCCTTGGACACTGGTCTAGCTGCTTTGTTGTTCAGATGAACCAATCCAACCATTTGTAGTTCTGAATGACTCCAAACAGTCACTCTTGACTTTCTTCCACCATAGGCTGGAAAATAGCTCAGGCAGGTAGGCAGTAAAGTGCTTAACATGTCATCACTCTTAAAAAAAAAAAAAAAAAAAAAAAAAAGACTTGTGACATATGTTTAAAATGCCCATGTTAGGGAGGGGAGACAGGGGGAGCCCCAGAGCTCCATGGCCAGCCAGCCACAGACCTTATCTCAAAAGAAAGGGGGGCAGGTGACAATACCTGAGGAACCACACACACACACACAGAGAGAGAGAGAGAGAGAGAGAGAGAGAGAGAGCGCTGCTGTTGCTGTCCTGTCAACCCCATCTCTCAGCTGGGGACTGTCATGTCATATATAGTCCCTGTTTTGTTTGTTTGATTTGCTCTCTTGCCTGTACTATCTTGTTTTAAAGGAGGCTAAGAGTACTAAAAATTAAGTGAATTATCAAAGACTGTGAGTCTTGGGTAATTCCGACTTTACTTTCTGTCTGTCATCAACAATATTTCTAGTTTGGTCCAGTTATAAAGCTTGATGAGGTTTAATCGCATTAGAGATCAACGGTCCCACTGGAAAAACAAATTAAACATGCAAAACAGGGGCAAAAATTAAGCCTTGTGTTTACATAGGAGATGGTTTAACCTTCTCCTCAATTACATAGAAACTGGGTAAAATGGCAAGATAATTGATCAAAGGGCTATAAATCTGAACCACTTAAAGCAACTGGTGTTTCATCAACAATGTGTGATGCCAAGGGCCTTCACAAAAGAAACATCAGAGTCAAGCAAGAGACTGACTGTGATAAGTCTATTTTTGCACTTAACACAATGATTTACAGATGTCCTCAGAGACCTGTGGGCAAGTAAGGCCATTGTGGATTACACTCACTCTTCAGTGGTCCTAACTTTACTGGTACTACAGGAGGATCCCACAGCACTGCTCAGCTTCAGCCCAGGCAGAGGACAGGGCAGGAAACATGTCCCATGGTATCGCATCGTGAAGACATGACAGCTCGGCAAAGCCATCATTTACAGAGCTCTTAAGCTACATGGGAACCACTGGTCTGACAAATTGTGAGCCCTATTTCTGAAGGTATGACAGGAGAATTTATGACCCCCCTCTCCTGTTAGCACCATACTGTGCCAAGGGTAGAAATGGCCACATTGGGTGGGGGGTGAAATTCTATCATTGACAAATAGGCCACCTTTCATGGCTCCAACTGGATATGAAACATCTTACTCTAGGGAACCTTTTTCAGAAAGAGAGAGACAGAAACAGAGAGTCAGAGTGAGGGGCTGCATTAAACAAGTTGGCAACAAGTCAAAATTGCCGCAGTTCCGATTTTTATGAATGTTTGAGATTGAATCTGCATCTGTTTTCTTGGTGCAGGAGCCTTGGGATGAGAGCCAGCCCCAGAAGAACAGACTTAATCCAAAGACTCTGCTCCCAGTGTCACTGCACACCGGCTGGAAGGCACTGCAGTGTGAGGGTAAACTCTGGAAGCTTGTGGAAATACAATCACCAGCAAACCCCCTATTGTGTGACCCAGCACCAACACAATTATAACCTGATCCACGGTGAGGAGGAGTCAGTAATGCAGGGACAGATGGCTTCCTCCAACAGATATGGGAGTTGTTATTGTTCCGTGTGATGAGAACGGTCACTCCGTTTTAGAGAGAAATTGCCCAGTATGTTGACTCAAATTAATGGCTCAGAGAGCTGCTGGAATGGTTGTTTCCCCCCTGAGTGGTGACTGTCACAGTTAGATCACTACTGCTCACAGATGCCTATCACAACAGCTGGAGAAACAAGGAGGGCACATCTCTAAGGTTCAAGTGCAAGTCATATTATGGCTTCAGCAGAAAACGTGTTTGCATGTAGATATCCTGGAGTATTGTCTACACCACAAGATATGCAATGATATTTAAAAGTGTCCCCTGCCCCCAATATCCTAAAAGGTGTTTTTCAAAGGATGGCTTATTACAGCTGAAACATACCAGAAGCATGTGAAAATCTCAAATTCCTAACCCCTTCCTAAACACATCAACCCAACCCCTGAAGCAGTGTGCATTTGGGACACTCCCCCCTAGATGCTTAATCTTGAGAAAATTCTGGAACAGCTTCCCCAAAGTAAAGTGCCTCCTAACAGAGTAAGATGGCCAGTGGATCACCTCCATTTGGAAGTGTCTATGCAGAGAGTAAGTACTCGCCAAATATCACTCTTCTATTATTGCTGATTAGACTGAACACTCAAAGGGCTTTTGACAGTCAGGCAATCCTAATGGAAAATAGGAAAAACAGGTGGAAAACTTGACCACACCTTAGAAATACACAGTGTTTACTCATTGACTCATTTATGTCCTTTAAAAGCTGTTTTCTCATTGAGGATATTCAAAACTCTTTGAGAGTGAGGTCTGTCTGCCCCTCACCCAAAAAACGACAAATGAAATGTAATCGGACCTCTTTTGTGTTTGGGAATGTCTTGATTGCTCTGTGCCTCTCACTTCTTTCCTGTGGTCAACCACGGGCAGGAAGTACAACGAGAAAAGATTATCAGTTGGATTTTACTAAAAGAAAGGCTAAAGCATGGGAGCCTTCAGACTGAGATGAAGTAGCTATAGAGGGCTACCATCCATACAATGTGTCTCGCTCCCTTGTAGTCCTCAGGGCTCAGTGGATGCAGGAGATTTCTGACTGGTTTTCAGGGAACCCTAAAAGCAGGCAGAGGACAGGCCCACAGGTGGGAAGGGAGCCACAGATGTTTAAACAGTATCTCTAAACACGAGCATCTACTTGGATATTTTGATCTCTTAGCTAATAAGTTTGAGGGATTATGAGAACAGATGCTACAATTAATATGGGATCTAAACAAAACCAGACTTTCTCTTTATGGAATATAAACCCATTTATGTCCAAATTGGTTCTCAAAGAACCCTCTTATCTGCCCCAAGTAGGACACACAAACAATTTTCATATCTCTGATTGCATTTTCCCTCTCAGGAGGAGGTGTGAAAACTATTTCACTGAAATTTCGAGAACTCTGTTTACAGATGTTAAAAGTATTGGGGAAATACTTGCACCAAGCCCTTTCGGCAGGATGTGTGGTCACAGTGCCTAGAAAAAGAAGAAGGAAGGAATGAAAAGCTCTCCGGGGATCCGATCGCAAGGGCAACAGAAATGTCAGATGGTGGTAGACTTGGGAAGGGTGGAGATAAACAAGCTATGCCAGTGATAAATGCAGTCCAAACACAGGTGCAGTGATGCGAAAATTACACGTTAGCAAACTCTTAATCTGAGTAATCATTTGTTACCCAAACCCACTGTGTCCAGCGAGCATTACTGGCATGCAGGTAAACATTGGGTCTAGATAGTCCAGTCCCCTTCTCTTCAAAGCAGCCCGTTGTGTTTTTGCTGCAGTGTATAAATCAGGTCATCACGTTGTTCTGAAGTACGTGACAAAATGCAGATTCTTGGATTTGAAATATTTCTTGGAGCCAAAATTTATAACTCTCGAGTAAGGCTAATGCATAGCATACTTGGAAGAAATAAGCATGGCTGGTCTGGCTATGTCCACTCTGTTTCAGAATCAAAGCCAGATATAATTGGCTGAGTTCAGTGCCTGTGAGTTCATCTGTTTCTACCTACCTGGTACTTTGCTTAATTGCATGGAGACATATAGGGATGTGAATGAAATGTTTATAGTGCATACATGAAGAAGCATGTGGGATGGAGACGGAAAGAGAAGTTTACAGCCCACACCAATGAGAGTTTATGACCTGAAGAAAGGTGGATTTTATATCTCATATCATCAGAAGCCTTTGGAATGGTTTGACTGTTTTTAATAGCTCTCTGGCTACTGTGTAGAGAAATGATTATAAGGGAACAACAGAAGAAAATACACTAGTCAGGAAGGACTGTAGTTGTTAAGACTAAAGAAAACGATGACATGTGTGACAGAGGGTATATTAGAGGTGGGAGAAATGGGCATTGCAGGGATGCGTTCAGACCAAAGGTTTGCTGACTTGTCATGAAAGAATAAACGAAAGGGAAAAGTAAACTAATTCTAATCTTCCTCCAGTAATTAGTGAATGGAAGAGCTGCTTACTGTGGTGGGATTATTAGAGGAGAGGAGACAAGATGTAGAGAAGCTTAGCAGCCTCTCTGTCTGTTTTTGACAAACAAGTTCCCTATCAGACTTGTGTGGAGATGAAGATAGACAACCAAATATAAACAGAAATATCAACAGTTGTCCGCAGAGCTGGAGACCCAGATTTAGCAAGTTTGGATCAGTCATACTGAAGACCTTAAGGTTTATGAGAACATTCAAGGAGGAAAAAAAATGTTGCTTGAAATTAAAAGATGAACTGGGAACTTGCTGCAGAATCCTCCAGTATTTACTCATGTTTTAGGGAAAAGAGCAAAGATGAGAAGAAACAATCCATGGGGTCAGAGGAAAATCAAGAGTATGGGGCTGTATGAAGGTAGTAGTTACTTCTGTTGCTGTAATAAAATGCCATGACCAAGACAACTTACAGAAGGAAGAATTTACTTTGGTTTATGGCACCGAGGGATGAGAGTCCATCATGGTGAGGAAGTACGATAGCACATGGCAGTCATGGTGGCACAAATAGGGATCTGAGAGCTCCCACCTCTAAGCAGGAAACAGAGAGAATGCCCTGGAAATGGTGCAAGGCTTTCCAACGCAGTAACATGTTCTTCCAGCAAAACTGCATTAACTAAACTTCTCCAAACAGAGCAGAGCCACCAACTGGGGACCAAGCGTTCAGGTACCTGAAAAGAATGGAGGACACTTTTCATGCAAATCACTCTTGTTTCTGTGGAAGGCCAGTTTGGGATTTAAATTTTAAGGCATGTCAGAATGAGGATATATCATAGAAAGCCAGACCACTGAATTGGATAGCCTGGAGGGAATGGTAACATTGATTCAAAAAGTTCCAGGTGGAGTGGGTCAGAAATCCCAGTGAGTTTGGCAGAGAGTGAGGGAAATGCCCTGTCAATGAGCTGTAGACAATGTTTTAAGAAGCAGACTTTGTAGAGGCAAGAAATGGGGCAGATTCTGGAATGAATGGAGTCAAGTACAGGCTTGTGTTTTGTTTTTTTAGACAGTAGCTAGCAGAATGATATTTTGTGGTCTAGTTATGTCTCCCCTTCAAATGAAGGACACTGAAGATGCAGAAAGGAATTATGTATCAGAGATTGTAATATGAAAGTTGAAAGCACAGAGTACAAACAAGTCTTTAGTAAAACCAAGTAGTGGCACCTTATAATCCAAGGAAAAGAGCGCCTACTGAGTGGATTAACATAGAAAAGTAGGAGAACTCCTATCGATTGCATCTATTTCCCCAGTGTAGAATAAAACAGAGTTACAAGATGATATGGACATGTGAGGAGGAAAAGGGATAAACAGTAACTCAGAAGAGTGACTAAGAGAACATCATAGCCATGTCAAGGAGCTCCTTGATAGCTGGAGGGTTTAAAGGGTCAGCAGAAAGCCCAATGGTGGGGTTTTCTTCCAGCTGCTTGCAAACAACTAGGTCACTATGAGTTTAAACTGGGGCTGAGGCTCTGCCTGTAAGGACCCTTGGGAAGGAAGATATTAAGAATTAAGGTTGTTAACATACATGAGTCCATGAACTAGGACCTGGCATTCGAGGTAGATGATACAGGGGGTATGGAGGGATGGAGGGAGGGTACAAAGGAAGGCCACTAGAAGTGACAGCCAATGGGTTGTTTGTGGCAGTGCAGATGACTTGTGATTGAGGACTAGAGTAGGTGAGCTAAAAAAAAAAAAAAAAAAAAAAAAAAAAGGGCAGAGGAGATCAAGAATGTGGTTTGGAGCCAGACTATGGTGAGGCATACATTTAGTCCTAGCACTCAGGTGGCAGAGACAGGCAGATCTCTGAGTTCTAAGCCAGTTCTAAGCAAGTTCCAGGACAGCCAGGGTTAGAGAGAAATCCATTCTCAAAAAAAAAAAAAAAAAGGAAACATTAATAGCAACAAAATGTGGCTTGGCAAGTGGGTAGCCAGAGACTAGATCATTGGAGCAAACCTTAATTACAAAATCATAACTCAACTTTACACCGTCTCTTCTTGATTTTCCATTCACTCCAAAGGCTAAGAAAACTAATTATAAAATGATAATATACAAAGTAACTAATAAGAGAAAAGTTAGTTCTATATGAAAAATTAGTTTTTATGAAGGTTAGTACTAAGTTTAACAGCTATATTAATTGATTTTACCCAGAATCCCATTTTTTCTCGTAGAATCCTTTTCTCAAGCCACGTGCTTGAGGAGTATTAATATAATCCTTTTGGTCTAAAGAACACTCAGAGTAAGTAAGATCTGCCTTATAAATGTGCCATGGGGCTCACCAGTGGTTAAAACATATGTCCTTTCCCCGACTTTCACAAATAAATAGACTAGTACACAGATTTATCCAGTATGTATGGGTTCTGTCAAAGTGGAATGGAATCCAGTTTACACTCCTTTCATTAAAAAAATGTTTAATAATCAAAATGAGGTTAGAACCTACTAATAACTAACTCCACATATTTTGAGCTGTGATCTGTCCCTCTATTTGTCTAAACTTTGACATAGTAAAACTATATGTAATGAGAACAGTTATCAAGTAAGAATAATATTTATAATATCCAGTCCACTTGTATTTGACAAATTTGGAGAAATTATTATCTGTCCTATCTTGATGGGTTCAAAGTTTTGTACCTAACTTACCTTCTATCATAACTAAAAAAAAAAAAAAACTGTAAATATAACTACCTCGTATTCAACTCCATCAAGACCCCAGAAGGATATAATATTACCTGAGCAAACAGAAAATGCAGGGTAAGCCACTTCCAAACCTATAGAAGTAACAGAGACATCTGGCTGCATGGACAGTCACCCAAGGCTCCTCTGCAATGTTGGGGCATCCATCTTTGACCTACAGTTCTAGAATATCTGGCAGATTTTTCTATGAAACGGGAATTTTGAAGGACTGTCCAGCTTTGTCTTGTCAACGTTCAGCAGTCTTTTTCCTTCATGTCCTGCATGTCCAGTTTGGATTGTATACTATCAGCAGTCAAGGCAAGGGCAGTTTCTTGCCCAAATGGCTGGCTTTGCCCCAGTGAAAGCAAATTTCATATGGAGGTTCTTTGATATCCATCATCCTTTCTGAAGTAAATTGGTGCTGCCAGGAGTAGGTGTGTCTCACTGTCACGAAAAGCCTTAAGTTACTAAAATATCTTAAATGCCATAGTCTGTATGTAGCACTGGTGCTACAATCTGTTCCACTAATCTGGTGAAGGCCTAGAGATTTAAATAAAAGACAAGACAGCAGGTCATTCACGCAACAGGAATGCTGAATGTTGTTTATTGAGTGGAAGGAGCCGGCTTATATACTGACTCACAGCACAGTGGAAAACAATTAAGGGTCAAGTGTGCAAATTCTTGAGCTTAGTTCCTCCCCAGCAGATGTGTATTAGCAAATCAAGAAGAACGCCAAGAAATACTGTGGTGCAAGATGTTCCAGCCAACAGCTTCAGGCTTGCTCAAGGAGCCTCTGGGGTCCATGCAGGGCCCTACACTGTAGGTCTCTTAAGTGTTTGAAGATCATCCATCTACCTAAAATGTACCTATTTAACATTGAAAACATGCCTAATATGGCTAAACATTTGATTATTATAGATGACTGACTACTAACCTGTATTTCTTAATTATAATTTTAAATGAGCATTTTTAAATGAGCTGCATAAACACAATACCCCAAACAAGAGTAGAAACACACACACAGTATAACAAAATTAACTTTAAATTTGTATCAATATACCAAAATCCATACCAATGTACAATATATAAGGATAATAGCTGTCTATTCTTGTACCCCTCCCAAACAATGACAAGCATACATAACCCACCAAATAAACAAAATCCACCCACCCCACAGCTTGGGAATGTGAGCACTGTGTTCTCTAGATTGCTTCCTGTGACATCATCTTTAGGGGACCCTGAGAAAATTGAAATAATGGACAATCCCTGGGATAACTAGTTGTCTCATTTGTTCCCGGTCTCAGAACTGTTCCCATGCAGAGGGATCAGTAGATACATCATCTGTCTTGCAGTTTTTCTTGGTTTATTTCTTTATGTTTGTAGCCAAGATTTTTCAGCAGATCTCCCCTGATCAAACCTGATATCTCTATTAACCCAGAGCCTTTCGTTTCCTGTGAAAACAAAAGGGAAACCTCTTCCCCAATGCGATACATTTTCTGACTTCTATTTTGAAGTCAAGTCATCCCTAAAGTATCTAGGCTGGTTTAATTCATCAGTCCCTTTTACAATCCAACATCTGTCAGCAGCTGTCAATTATTTATCAGAATTCAAAAAATTCCAAGTCAACACAACACCA
Organism: Cricetiscus sungorus; assembly: GCA_030556225.1. NCBI lineage: Eukaryota > Metazoa > Chordata > Mammalia > Rodentia > Cricetidae > Cricetiscus > Cricetiscus sungorus. Next base: position 41,951,307 of record JANBXA010000731.1, on the reverse strand, counting down.
TACAGGATCCAATCTCCCTGCGATTTCCCATCTTCACATGGCTTTTTCCTTTATATTACTTTACTCTCTCTTTAAAGACTTTAGTGTTATTTTTTTAAATATTTACTTTTTTCTATGACAGTCTATGTTCCTCTTCTTTCTTAAGCCTATGCACATTTTTAAACACACTGTAACCCGTTTAGAGGATTTTTTTCCCCATCTGGACCCGCTTTTATTGTGTGTCTCTAGCCTTTTCTAACTATGCGAGCCAAACCTGAAACTACTAAGCAGCTTTGTGCTGTCTGGGTCTGTGAAAGTAGAGCTTTACACCGCACAGGCCTGGAGGAGAACTGTGTTCACCTGGGAGCTGTGTCTAATCAGGGGCTCCATTCCAACACCCCAGCTGGCACCCGCATGGTGAAGGCGATTTTACTTTGCTTCTTGTCTCTATTTGATGTGATGGTTACTCAAGTGCTTGCTGTCTGACAGCCTCTTAAAAGATCTCTCTCTCTCTCTCTCTCTCTCTCTCTCTCTCTCTCTCTCTCTCTCTCTCTCTCTCTCTCTGTTTCCTAGATCCCTATGTGGAAATTCAGGCCCTGTGCTGGAACACCAAATGTAAAAGTATTTTGGGGGGGCGCAAACCAACTCCCAAATCATGACACTCAGGCATATTATTAAGTGTGAATGCTCTGCTTTATCTTATGCCTGTCCCACTAGCTCTTATAACTTAGCTTAACCCGTTTCTGTTCATCTACATTTTGCCTTGGGGCTTTTTACCTTTCTTTCATCTGTATGTCCTACTCTGTGTCTGTCTGTCTGGCAGCTGCCTGGCCCTGGGTGTCTCCCTTTCTTTCCCCCCAGTTCCCTCCTCTTATTTTCCCTTGAATGCAGATTCCTCCCCTATTTATTCTCTCTATCCACCAACCCCACCTATCCCTCTACTGCCTAGCTATTGGCAATTCAGCTTTTTATTAGACCAATCAAGTGCCTTAGGCAGGAAAACCAACACATCTTTACATCATTAAACAAGTGCGGCACATATATATATATATATATTATATATATATATATATATATATATATATATATATGACAAAGTTTTACATGGTCAAATAGTCCACAACAGATCTGTGCAGACATGTGACTGGGGTCCCACTCTCCAAAGAGGACTCATTCTGGGAAGGGTAATATTCTGTGATCACAGTCTTAAAAACTGTCAATAATTTTATCTTTAAATGTTTCAGTAAGTCTAGTCCAACAGAACAACGGAGCACACACTGGGACTATGGGCCTCTAAACATGTCCAGTGCCCTCCTCACTGGTTAGTACTCTGTCACCCTGCATCCCTCGCAAAAGGCTGGGCAGTAATAGTGAGAGTTGAATGTGCACTAAGTCACATACTTGTAACTGTCTGTATTTATCTAGGAATCGCTCTGCACGGGAAGAGGATTTCAGCAAATGACAAAGAACTCCATGATGGGCTGAGGGATGGAGGGAGAAGAAGATAGAGGGAAGGAGGGAAGGATGGAGGGATGGAAGGATGGAAGGATAAAGGGAGGGAGCCAGAAAGATGGAGAGGAAGAATGAGAGAGGGAAATTACAAATGTAGTCATCCCTGCCAACTTAGTGTGTGTGAAAATGCTAAAGAGGAGAATGGTGAACGAAAAGGAGAAGATGAATTCCAGCAGTGGTGAAGATGCTTATGACATAAAACAAATGGTCCACATTGCTGGGCAGCATTCCCATCCAGGCTCGTCTGTTTAATCCTCTGCACCATCTTTTCAGATCACTGGTGCATCTGTCCTCACCATCCTACAGAAGCCAGAGTAAGGATCACCCAGATTAGTCACTTGCTCAGGTGATGCATGGCAATGCTCAGGTCTGTTTCTCTGGAGAGTCCATGGTCATCACTACCTCCCACACCACCTCTTAGTATTGTGCAACAACTACATGGACTGGTACTTGGGTCTTTGTTTCCATGGAGAACTTTTAGAATATGAATTTTTATTGCCTTAATATGAATTAAGTTTGCCTTTTGCTCATAAAGCTTCTTTTTAATTTAAGGATTATGTCTGCTTTAGTGACCCATAACTGATAGAAATGCTGAACAAACCTGACTGTGGAGGGAAGAGTGCATTCTGATATTTAAAATGCCTCTACTTCAATAGACAGCAAGTATAAGCAAGTGTAATTCACTCACCTCCTCTAATTAGCTAGGCTGAGGACATAGGCCCGCGCTTGGACTAAAACCTGCATGTAGAACAGTCTGCATGTTCCTATAATACGGAAAGAGAAGTGCTTTGTAGACAGACCACCAGGCTACAGGCAGGGCTATAACTCGGGGAGGGGAGCCTGATGGGGAAGAGGGCGGAGTTAGACTCCCACATCCCCTGTGTTGTTTTACACTCTTCTTTCTGAACGGTTGGCTTTCATCCCTGTAGCCACCAGCTCCAGGATGAGAAGCTCTGACAGGGGTCCTTAAAGCCCCAGCTATAAAATTTCTTCATCTTTGACAAAGAAAAAAGCTCCGACAGGGGTCCTTAAAGCCCCAGCTATAGAATTTCATCTTTGACAAAGAAAATATTTCTTCATCATGCATTTATACCCTATATACACTGTGCTGAGTACATGAATTGGTTTTGTGCCAAAACTAAAAGAAGGCTGAGGACATGGCTCCGTGGGTAAAGTGTTTGCCAACCATGCAAGTGTCAAGGACCTAAGTTCAAACACCAGCCCCCAGGCAATGCCTCACTGGGGAGGTAGACACAGGGAAACTCTGGAAAAAAAATCTATCTATCTGGCTAGACTAACTGAATCTGACAGCTCTGGCTCAAGAGTCATCAAGGAAGATATTCAATGCCAACCCTCTGACTTCCACACATATTCACATACACATATACATATGGGTCAACACACATACATACGTATACATCATATGTATATTATACATTATATACCCATATACATTTTGCCCCCCCCCCAATTACTTAAAAAGAAAAATGGAATTTTCAGTAAAACTACTTATACAAGGATTTTCCCCATGAGAATAAAAATTTTCCCAGTCTAGCCACCTTCCCAACTCTTGTATTCAGAGACTTCCAGAAATCAACCCTACTAACAAACACAGGGATTGACACCTGAAAGCATTGTCTACGAGATGATAAAGAAGGTAACACTGAGGGTGGGCACGCCAGCCTTCATGGTGCTGATTTGTTCTTGCAGGGAAATTCAGGGAATTCATGAGGAGACCGGGGTGGGCTGTGAGGATGTGTGGAAGGAAGGGTTCAAACACACTCCCTTTCATCAATTCCAAGTGGCCACAGGAGGGGTCACACACAGAGTCAGAGTAAGAAATTGCATCTTCATGAATACTTTCCTTTGAGCCAGAGAATACGCACTGAGTCTGGGAAACACAGGATGACACGCTGTCTTTCAACTTAAGCTACCTTGCAGCTCACCAGAATGGAAGGCTGAGCATAGTCTGATGTGAGTATATATGAGTGCATAGTTTTTTTTAAAGGCAACAAAGCATGTGGGGATTAACGAATAAAGCAAGCCCACCTGTCCCTAGTGGTTAGTCCCTTGCCCTTTGAGCCACTGTCTTTCTCTTTTACCACATAGTATGACAGACCTAACGGGGATGACAGTTTCTTTCTTTCTTTCTTCCATAGTCTCTGCCTTTCTCAAGCTAGGGATCAGGGCTTGAAGTGTGTTCTAGGCCCTGACCAAAAGGAAACTAGAAGAGAAGATTGGAATGCACTCACATGTCTCTTCACCAACTGAATTAGCATATTAAACATGCAGATGTGCTGGCTTCCCTCAGCTACGTTGATGAAATGTCACAGATAAGAATGTGAGGAAAGAATGTTGAGTGGAGGATGCTTGGAGAACACGTCTGGTACTTTTCATTTTTCCTCTCCACATAATGGTTTCAAGGTGTTATCAATCTGCAGAAACTCCAGCAAATGGACTTTGGTGAACATTGAAATGTCCCCCTCTTCCATAGGGCTGCTTCGAATTGAGGGTAGTGCCTTGAGCCTCTCCTAAGAGCCCAGTACTAAACTCTGAGGAGGTTCCCAGCACAGTCCTGAACCAAGGACTGGCTATCTCTCAGGCTTTCCCAGAACATGACCTCCTCAGTGTAGCCATTGAGTCCAGTTCTTGGAACAAGGGGACATGATCAGAGCCAGTGAGGTTGACAACACGAGTGTGTAACCACATATTAGTTTATGATAAATATACCTACCTTCTCAGCTTTACCTACAGACTCTTTAAGGGGGACAGTGAGCACATTCAGAGTCTTAGAACATCATATGCTTTTACAAAGAATACCTGTTCAGTTTTGAAATACACTTTTCTCTGGCATGAATATTCCTAAAACATCTGCATCTTGTTTGCCAGTGCATCATTATTGCTGCTTGTTCTTGGACCAATACATGCACACTCATTACATCAAAAGTACAGCACTCATGTATCAAATTGAAAGTCACTCTGTGGTGAGCTGAGCTGAGGGAATGGGCTTATCTCAGAGAACACAGAGCAAAGAATCACAGGCTGTGGTAGGTTGGAATTTCAGGACCATTCCAAATTTTTAAAAATTCCTAGGGATAAATACTAAAAATGCTTGTCAGGTTTTTAAACTAGATAACTTCATATGTTTGGAAAATAATTTGCTAGAAATGTATGAATTTATTGGAATCTTTGAAATACTCTTATGATGTTACTGGAAAGTTCCAGAAATGTATTTGAAACCTGAAAAAAAAATGACCTAAAGAACCTTAAGTAGATTCTATATCCATTCTTCCTCTGCTAATGGCTGACTCTGCCTTGTCAGGAGAGACTAATGTTTGCAATATTGAGTGGCCATCAACTGTGCATGTCCAGTTAGATGCAGGAATCCCATGTGAAGCTCAAGAAATAGAGGTCCAGGCCCTCTACTTATGCTGGAGCTGAAGTGAAGTCTAGTGTGGTGCCTACAGCACAAGCATACAAAGCATCCTATATGTTAGTACTGATGCAAACATCTATTGGACACAAACATCTATTGGAGCTTACTAATGTGCCATGCAGTGTGCTAAATAATTTGTATATATTAATTAATTCTTCGGGCACCACAATAAAGGAGGAAGATAAGCCATGAATCAAAAGAAAACACCTTCTGCATGAGCTAAGCCATGGGTTCATCCCCAATACCAAAAAGGGGAAGAGCAATAAACAAGCTTGCTGTAAACCACACCATTGTGAGATGCAAGCTAAGCTCCCATTGCTTTGGGAGACTGATTCTTCAGCCTCCACTCTCTGCTCCTGGGCTTTTCTACTCATGCTGGCAGCCTATCAACTCTGCTTGCTTCCTTAGAAAACCCAAGAACTACAGGTGTTAGGCCATTGCTCCCTTCCCACCCAGCTATGTTTTGATGTTTGAAACTCTGTGTTCTGAAATGTGAAGTTTATGGGATGCAGCACGTAGAATGGTGCAAAAAAGCAGCTGTTTGTTCTTTGCCACGTGGGAAGCCACTGCCAAAGTCTATTTCTCTCGAAAGTGACCACGATTTGTGCCTACTCTGGCTTGATGCAATGGGAGTTTCTCCCCATCATGTGACTGTGGAGTCATCTGAATGCTGTCACAGCATCTATCAATCTTTTCTGCAAAAGACACCAATTTACACTATCACAGAGAGAAACTGCAACACAGACCCAGGCAGCAGGAAATGAATTGTCCCCAGAGAAATGCTGCCTGGAAGAGACAGCATGGGCCTTTCCAAACACCAGGCCCCTTGCAAATTCCTGCTAAGCATCACTGTAGTAGTCTTCAAGTCCCTCCGTACGCTGGCCAGTGACACGGCTCTTCAATGGAATTTCAGTCTGAGGAGCTCTCATTTCATGAGAGGTAGAGTCATGCTTACTGTTGACATAGCTAGACACCTTGCAAAAATGAGGAGTAGGCTGGTTCCGTTTAAACATGCATTTGTTTGTTTGTTTATATGTGTGTGTATAGACCTCCGTGTTTAAGTGTGTGCTCAGGCAGGGGAGGACATCAGATGTCCTCCTCTGTAACGTTTTGCTTTATTCCCTTGAGGCAGGGTCAAGGAAACCTGGAGCTACAATGGCAGCCAGAAAGTCTCAGTAAGCTTCTTATCTCTGATTCTCATAGCGGTCACTGGCAGACATGTGGTAATGCCCAGATTTTCACACGGCTGCTGGGATCTGAACTCGGGTCTCTATACTTGCAAAGCAAGCACTTTGTTCTACTGATCCATTTCCCTAATCCCTAACTACCCCATTATAAAGACCAAACTACTGAGGCATGGAGAGACCCTGGGCATTTGGTTGTTTTCTATTTCAGGCCTTTCTACACTAGTCAGTAGGGAATTTTGCAAATCTTAAATGTAACTGTGGTGTCAGAAGTGTCACTAGCTGCAAAAATTGCCTGCTTTGAACCAGGAAGTGACTGCCAGTTGCACAGGAAGAAAGATAAAAGGTCCTGTATTCCTTGGGCACATTTCTGAAGCTATGTGCTAGGGACTTGACAGGCCTTACCTCTCACCTACAACCAAGATGGTGTTAAGAATGATGAGAGATGCTCTGCATGACAGCAGGTACTACCAGGGCCTGGGAGGATGCCTCTGCAGCTTTCAGCTTTCATTGACTCAAAAAAAACACAAAAAAAACAAAAAACAAAAAAAACCTTTAGTTGCCAGGCTCTGCAGATCCTAACACATCCTCTCCTCTTTCCCACTCCTCTCCTTTCCCTTCCTCTCACTTCTCCTTTCCTCTGGGCTCCACATTTAAACAATAAACTAATTACTCAGTCATTACTGGCCTAGCAGTCTCCAGGGCAACCATTCTACTCAGCTTTTCCCAGGCATGGGCAGGTTATCTGCCTGTTCCAAGGGCTTCAGGCAGATGTCTGAAGATCATCCACTGACAGATTTATGCTTTTCAACCTCTGCAACACCATCCGCCCCTGTCTCAAACCATATCCTACTTGTGGGAGAGAGCCCTGGAGGCCTAGTTCACGAAGTCTTCTTGAGCATTCAGAGCTAAGATGCCTACTCTGCGGTGCCCCCCATCCCACCCCGCAAGCGCTAGCGTGTGTGTACACACACACACACACACACACACACACACACACACACACACACACACACACTCCGAGCTCCTCAGCTAGCATGTCTTTCTGGCCTGTTTTCTACCCAAGATCTGGAACGACTTGGGATTCCAGGCTTTTGAAACAAGATTAAAAGGTCTCTTTTACAGCATTTGCTGAAAAACTCCTCAGAGGAAACGTGGTTGGCAGGTAGAAAAACCAGGACCTGTCTCCTTGAAAATCACAGCTGTGTTATCTTTTTCTTCCACTGATTGCTTCCAGATTATCACTGGGGCAGCCGGCCAAGGAGCCAGTCCTCAGTGTCCCGAGCCGGCTGTGGAAAGAGCTCGTTTTCCTACAAAAGGAAACACTTTTGGAGATGCATAGCTGGCCATATGCAGACCTGGGAAGAAAAGCTTGCAAATGAATGTGGCCTCGCTGCCCAGGCAAGTCAGTACAGGAAGGTGAATCCAGAGCTGGCGTGGCAGGAAGTTTGCCAAAGCATTGGGGAGGGTCAAACGCAAAATACCCTTTTCTGAAAGGAAAGAGGGTCAAAAGGGCGGGGGCAGGGAACTAAAGCTCATGGAGAACTGGGCAGTGATGAAATCTGCTGTGAAGAAAGAGGCCCTGCATTCACACTCAGTCTCCTGCTGGCTCTGTGAGCACAAGTTCTCAGGGGAGCCTAGCCAGCAGCCCCTTCCCCGGGATCCTTGGCCCCTGCCCAGTGCAAAGGTTTGGCCAATAGGAGAAATGAATGGGATACAGCCTCTGCTTCCCAGTGTTGCGGGCAGGCAGGGTTGTGGCTTCCTCAGATGTGGCGGCTCAGACATACATAGGAACAGAAGTCTATGGGCGAAAATCTTGTGCTGTAGTTCTTGCTTGTGGTGATGATGAGGGTAAACTGCTCTCATAGGAAGTCACTGTTTGGGTAAGAAGCATCTAGAAGCTGGCCTATGTACATTGAGCCCTATATTCAAACCTGTATTCTGAAGGCTGGGGCCACACCAAGCACCAAGGTCAAAATGTCTCTGAGGATTTAAAGGGTACGTAGTTCAGCAGCATGGGTACTGAGGCGTACGGATGTTCCACAGACCACTGCTGAAGGTCTAGTCAGGGAACAAAGCACCTTTCGCTGGACCAAGGTTGAAAAACTGCTGTGTTAAATGAAGTTAAACGGGTTTCCTAAAAGTTGGGCAGTTCATAGCTTTTAACGTGCCCCTCTCAGGAGCACCCGCCAAGTTTGTTCGTGGTAGACACACCCTGTCGGGGGCCTCATGGAACAACCGTAATTCAGAGTACATAGCTTACTATAGGTTCTTAGTGAAAAAAAAAGTCATCGTAGCCCTGGGACCACGCATTTTTAGAAAGAGCCCAGCCTTCCTTTCCTTTGGGGTAAAGATTCTGTCCCTCAATGAGGGATACTGCTCACTGACCCTTATCCCAAGGCTCAAAATCCACACAGTCTTATGTGTGTGTGTGCACATAAGCAGGCATATGAAGGTCAAAGGACAACTTCGAGTGTCAGTCCTTGTCCCCACCTTTTTGTCGAAACTGGGTCTCCTTTTGCCGCTGTATACATCAGGCTCACTGGTCCCCGAACCTCCAGGACTCTCCAGGACCCGCCTGGCATCTCAGCTCTCATTTTACAGGCATAAGCAGCTGAGTGTGGCTTTACACCTAATCTCGAGAACCTAAACGTGGGTCTTCATACTTGCACAAGAAGCTGCTTGGCCTCTGAGCCATCTTCCCACCACCATGTTCTATTACAGGGGCAGGTGTCAATCGGCAGGCTCTGTGCTGACTGTGTTATATCTAATAGCCTGTATTTCACAATGGTCTAAGGGACAGGTACCGCTCTCCCATTTCAGATCAGACAATGAAGGTGAAACTCAAAAATATTAATTCCACAAACAAAAACAAAAGAACAAACAAACAAACAAACAAAAACGCAGTAGTGTTTTAAAACTCTGGGGTTTGAACCCTACACTCAATACAGAAGGGGGATCAAGTATCTTAGCTTAGAACGAATGGTAGTGGTGGGTAACAGAGACAGTACCATCTCCAAGGGGAAAGTGCAGAGTTGTCTAATATCCCGTGAGATTTCAGTCAGTGATGCTCTGCGTAGATGATGAAGGTCCCTCGTACTGTCCACAGAACCACATATGATACACCATCTAAAGCACAACCTCACTAGTAAGTGATATGACTGTACTTGCATTTCTAGCCTTTGAGTGCAGAAGAGAACTACGTTTCCCCTCGAAGTATTTTCCTAAACCACACCTGATTTAATATGGCTGTCGTAACTCTAATTGTTAATTAGTGAGGTTTCATCGAGTATTTATGGTGAAATATTCATGATCCTCCCTTATGTAGGTATAAAAATAAGCAAGATAGCTCCCTTCAGAGACAGTAACTGCATGCTTTTCCTTGGAAGCCTATATAAGTTTCCGTAAAATGACCCTGGCCGAAGCCCCACTAGAACGCCAGCCGCTATTAATCGCTGGCTCTTTTCTGAAACATTCTGAGAACTTTTATGGCAGTTACTTTGGCATGACCAGTATTTTTTCAGTGGTGTCAACGTTTTGTGCTTACCTATTCCTATTAAAATTATATATTTTAGCAGTTCCCAATAAAACTCATTGTATGGCATGCTAGAATAAATCTCAAAAATCTCCCCAAAGTGTTAGAAACTTTCAGATATATGTCCATTAAATTTTTATTTTTTCAGCAAGTGACTTATGTGCCAGGATATGCATTTCATTGTTGGGCTGGTCATGTGTCCATGAGGCTTTGGTAAAACTATGGAAGATCTCTGACTTGTCCATCACTTTAAAATCTGTACTCTTTAAGCTGAGAGAGGCGGCTATAGTTTTTCCAGGAATCCATGAAGGAGACAATTGCTTGTGGATTCCCTTCCCCAAACACATTGAGCACCTTAAATGAATTTGCTTGATTGACATTGTTGTCCCAGAAATAGATCATTTTATTTTCTCCTTAGAATGGCTTAAGGTTTTTGCCATATTTTCTGAGTGCCAATTATAGTCAATCTCCTTTTTGCTGGGAGAATAGTGAATCACAAACCAAATCTAATAAAAATGCTTTCTGTTAAAGCTATGATGAATGATATTTTAACTCTGGGCTCAAGGGGTAGGGAGGCAGATTTCAGACTAACATGAAAAAAAATATTCCCTCCAGTTCTGAGTATGCATGTGTCAGGCTCTTGGAAACTGGGCTAAGAAGACTCAGGAGGCAGAGTTCTCTACCTCTGGATGTACTAGGTCTTATCTAGGTCAAATATTCTTCAAGCATGGTTCCCAGACATGCAGCAACAAAATCTGCGGACATGTAAGAAATGAGAATTCTCAGGATCCATCAGGACTTCTAGTTTAGAACGTCTGTGACTAAGGCTTAGAAATCTGGACTTCAGCAAGTCTTCGGGTGTTTCTGACACCTATGAACGTTTTAGAAGCAGTGGCCTAAATTACAACTTGGCAAGAATATTGCAAAGAGAATTCAACCAGCAAATGAGGGTCCAAATGCATAGGCCATTCATTCATCCGGGAAGTCCCTGAGCCTGATAGGAATCTTGTTCTACATTTTGTTCTCTTTTTGAGAATGCTTTATCAACACTCAGTTCTGATCCAGGCAACACTGCAAATTTCATAGAGAAAACTAAAATGTATACTCACGACTGTTTTAAAACTGGGCATTACCTAAGGAGCTTAAAAATGAAAACTTGGAATTTACCAAGATTTCTGAAAACAAAGTTTGCATCTGCCTTTTATCAGGTCTTTCGTGTTAATTTTCTCATTTATTTGTCATAATATTCTTCTGATATAGACATGATTGCCAGTCCCATTTTTTAAAATTTTTTCATATAATACATTTTGATCACATTCATTCCCTCCCCTAACTCCTGCCAGATTCTTACCTCCCTAACCATCCAATTTTATGCTCTATCTTCCTCTCTTCCTTTATATACCCACGTATATAAAAAAAATTACTTAAACAAAAGGAAAAGTACACAAAAATCCTATAGAGTCCACTTTTGTGTTGGATAACTACTCCTGGGCATAGGGCCTGCCCTGGTACCACCATCACTGAAGAAAACCAATATTCCCGTACCCAGAAGGTATTAATGGCAAATAGCTTCTTGATTTGTGGTGAAATCCTTACTTCCCCTCCTCAATGCTGGGATCGTGTCTGGTTTGAACTTGCATAGGTGTATCCATCATGCTGTGTCTATATGACAGTTTCCTTGGAGTCGCCTCTGGCTCTTACAATCTCCCATCTCCTCTTCTGCACATGTACATGGGTCTTTAGGGAAGAAGTTTGATAAAGATATGCCATTTAGAGCAGAGTGCTCCTAAGACTCTCACTGTGTGCACTTCGTCTACTCGTAGGTCTCTCTGTAATTACAGTCAACTGTAAGAGGAGGCTCCTCTAATGAGACTTAAGCGATACACTGATCTATGAGTAGAGCAATTTATCATTAGAAGTCATTTTTATTGCTGTGTTCCTTTAGAAGAGTAATAATAGTAGGTTTTCCTCTAGAGCCAATGGCCAATCTCGTCTCAGGTTCTTGACCACTTTAGCAGTGTCAGGAATAGGAGTGAGATTTAAATACAAATCAAAAAAAAAGAAAATCCAAAATACCATTTGTGCCAGTATTGCAGACAAGTCTCTGTTGTAGTTCACAGAGTTTATAGCTAAGTGATATTGATGATTACTTTTCTCCTCCAACAGTGTGTAAAGCAGCTGCCAGCATCATGAATGCTAGTCAGCAAGGATAAAGCTACTACTTGGGAACCAGCTCAATTTCTCCATGTTCCATGACCTAAGTAAGTAGTATCTTCAGCAACTGGGCCTTGCCGTCAGGTTATGAAGGGTAACTTGTAGGCTGTGATGTTTACAAAAGGGAGGTCTATGGAACCCCTTTGGCAATGATGTAACCTGTCTTAGTCACTGTTCTATTGCTGTGAAGAACCACCATGACCAAGGCAACTCTTACAAAAATAAAGCATTTAGTAGGGAGCTTCCTTATAATTCCATTAGTCCTTTGTCATCATGACAGGGAACATGCCAGCATGCAGGAACAGTAGCTGAGAACATATCCATAAGAGAGACTCCAGGTTTGACCATGGGCTTTTAAACATCAAAGTCCAGCCCTAGTGACACACTGCCTCCAACAAGACCACGCCTCCTAATTCTCTTCAAATAGGATTTGAAATATTTGACTTCACTCCCTAATACTAAACATTATGGGGATCATTCTTATTCAACCATGACACTACCTAACCTTTGGATATTCTAAACAAAACACACATTTAAAGCTTAAAAAAGTAATGTCCACATAGAATAGAAAAGGTGATATTTGACTTTTGGGGTCTGGGTTACTTCACTGGGGATGATTGTTTCTAGTTCCATCCATTTGCCTGCGAATTCGCTGAATAACATTCTATTGTGTAAACGTACACATCTTCATTATCCACCCATTAGCCAATGGATAATTAGTTTGTTTCTAACTTCTGGCCACTGTGAATAAGGCAATAATTAACACGGGTGAGCAAGTGTCTCTGGAGTAGGATATTCGGGTTAGATCTCAAGGTGTATCAATTTTCAGCTTTTTGGGGGATTGCCATACTAGTTTTGATAGTATATGTATGTACACTAGCATGATTGTATGATAGTGTATATGTACATTTGCAATACACAGGTGTTCCCCTTTCCCCACACCTCAGCTAGCACATGCTGGCATTTTTTTTATTGAGCTTGATCATTTTGGCTTGGGTAAGATGAAATCTAAAAGTATTATTACTATGCATTTCTTTCATAGCTAAGAATGTTGAACATTTCTTTAAGTGTTTCTCAGTCATTTGTGTTTCAAAATTTTTCTGCTTAATTTCATATCCCGTTTTTACAATTGGATTATTTGTGTTTTTTAGTTCTTTGTGTAATCTAGATACTAATCCTCTACCAGATGTATAATTAATAGTGACTTTTTTATTTTTAAACCATTCTGTGGCTGCCACTTTGTTTGAATGATGGTGTTCTTTGTAGTACAGAAGCTTTTCAGTTTCATGAAGTCCCATGTATTAATGGTTCTCAGAAAGTCTTCTGAGCCAGAATCCAATCCTATTCCCTGATTTCTCTTCTACCAGAGTCAAAGTATCTAGTCTTTTGTTGAAAGTTCTGATCAGTTTATTCAAAGTCTTCAACAACTATCAGCAAAGACCAGAGAGGTAACAATAGTTTGGCCAGGCATTGGCAGAGCCTGGGCCAGCTCCCATGACTCCTGGCTTCCTGTTTTCAAAAGCAACATCCCTTGACTTGGAATTCTATCAAAGTCAGAAGAAAACTGGTGAGAAGAGACCAAGTGGCTATTCTACTGGTGGGGGAGGGACCTTAAAATGTGTAAAAGAAGGAAGGCTGCAAAGGCCTGTCTCCAGTTATCAGTCACTAGTCCTGCAGAGGCTTGCGGTTCAAGACCCTACACAGCGATTCAACTGCCTCATTCCTACTGTTTTTAATAAAACAGCTACAGATTAAGCTCGCACAGTTCTTTGAAAAGAGGTCCTGCTAGATGTGGTGGCATACATCTTTAATCCTGGCACTTTGGAGGTAGTCCACAGAGCTCTGTGAGTCTAGTCTACATTGTAAGTTCTAGGCTATCCAGCTTCACAGAAAGGACCCTGTTTTACCAAAACAAAACAAACTTACAAAGAAAAAACCAAGCTGATAGACACCGCACCTATCTCCTCTGAAGGGAGGCAGGCAAGGGGCAGCAGATCCTCTGCTTTGTCCCCTTAAACTCTCCTACGGTTGACCATTGCTGGTTCCACAAAAACAAAATCACATTTGCATGTAAGATATCTGTTGTTTAATAGAGATGAAAAATATATAACATGTCACATGTGAACCTTATCTAGACCCTGATTCAGATAGTAAAAACCAGGCCTTAAGACAACAGGAAAAATATTATTTTAATCTGCACAATAGGTCCAAGTCATTTCTGTGAAGTATAATAATGAAACCAAAAACCTTTTTAGTATCTTTAACATCTTCCCATTTTAGAATATTCTGGAGGTAGTCTCAAATGGCATTTTAATATATTGAAATAATTCAATCTAAAGGAGAGAACGGTTATATGTGTTAAGACCTTAACAATGGGGAAAGGCATAATTTGTGTATGCTTGAAATTTTATAATTAAAATTTTATCATACAAATAACTGCAGGCATATAACTCTGCTATTATAACTACTCCAGAGAGCAAACTTTTTATCAAACTCTTAAAGCTCTGTGGTTGGACAGGATGTTAGGCAATATCCAGTGCATCCCACCCACCCCTGTGTCCCAGATGAAGGACCTGACCCCCTCAAGCTCTTCCAAGTGACGCAGACAGAGCTCCTACCCCAAATAGCAACCAGAAAAAGCATAAGCATGTTGCTCTTTGGCCCCTGTGTTATACTAGATACCTATGCATCTACACATATTATGCACAGGCATGCATCACCCATGGTTATCTCACAGGGTGCTCATTTACTCACCCTGGATAAATGTTTGCATTTGCTGAGTCTCCCCAGTGTCTCCAGTCTCATCCCCTTCCCACACTTCTCCTACTCCTTTCTCTATCCTCGAGGCTCCCAGCAGCCTTCACAGCTCCAGCTCTTCATTTCACACTGCTCTCTGAGGTCCATCTCAAGTTCCTCCATAAAAATTACCTAGCATCATGTCCCACAACAATGGGATAGTCTACCCCTCCTTGTCGGGGCCCATAAAGAAGCTGCTCTTCATCTTGTTTCAAGGTCAGAGAGTTTCAAAACTGTCCTTAGTAAGTCAAAAGACCTAAAAGGTCTAAGGCGTGGCTACTTCAGTGTGTTTCAGTCTCAGTAGCGGATGTGTTATCTAATTAACAACAGACTTGGGCTCAGGTTGTGTTACTCTTGACCCTGAAGGCCAGATAACAGGTGTGGTTACCAAATGCTTGGAGGATTAAGGGAAGTAAGTCTGTTTGCTCCTTATACATGATAATCAAAGTCCCCTGCCATGTCCCCCCTTTTGGTTGGGATACTTCAGAATATTGAAGAATAAACTAGGGGCTCACTGGATTTCCCTCCTGACTCTATCCTGTGTCTCTGTCTTTCTCTTAATGTCTTTACCTACCCTTTTTCAATCCACACTCCCCCTCTTAGGTACGAACCAGGCATGCTGGCTGGTTCAGACTGAATCTCCACAAAGACAGCTTCCCACACCTCCTCTAGTAGAAAATGCTCTCATCCCTCTCTGGATACCCAAGTCTTTGCTTTGAGCCTCATTAGGGCTTAGCCTTTACCTCCTTCCTTCTTTATAGTCAGGAACATAAATGGCCAACCCCTTTCTTGATAGCTTCATGTCAGATCTGCTAAAACACCAAGAAGGACCAAAAAGAGAAAAGGGGATGCTGAGGCCTAAGAGGCCCACTCAAAGCCAGGAGCTGTCACCAGGCATTTGGTCAGTTCTTTAGGAAGAAGAGAGTCTTCCTTGAGTGCTGAGCTCAAAGCCTAGCGTGCTGCACAGTGTGCAAAAGAAGCCTGCCCTTCTTCCAGCTGGGAATTTGAGAGAAGCCTGACTATGGGGGTAGGGAGCTAGATGGGAACCGCTCTGACATGGGCAAAATCAAGAGAGCCAGTTCAGTAAAGGGAATATGGAATCGCCCTCAACTGGCTAGATGATGAGAGACAAGCAGGATGTCAGCCCAGAGCCAGGACCAGGGCAGATCTCTACCTCAACAGACAAAGGGGAGCATGCATCCTCAGGTGCATGACCAAAACCCAAGTTTTGTGTGACTTTCTCCAGGTGGCTCTGAATACCGTTTCTTTGGTCAGACCACAAAAATCAGGGGTGGTGACCCAAGGAGTTTCCTGGAGCTACTTTGAGAAGCATAGGTGAAGGGATACATATAGGGGCCTGGGTCACCCCAAAACAGCAGTATCACAAAAAAATCCACCCAACATAAATAATGACTCATAAGCACCATACAGCTTATGCTGTCAGCACAACCAAAGCATCTCTACTTCCTGAAATCGCTGGCTGTGAATCTTCTCTCATTGGGAGATTCCTAAATTTTCTAAGTTTCATTCACTTCCTTTCATTCTTTCCTACTGCCAATGGAGATTGTTTCAATCTGGAACAGATAATCTTGACAACACCACACGGGCCAGCTGAGCATGTAGATGGGCCTGGAAAGAAGAGGAAAGCCAGAGGCTAACACTGTATAGGCAAGTGTCCCAGGCTTGCTAATTCCCCTCATATTTACCAAGTACAGACTCTGAGCCAAATGAAAGGAGTATAGAGCTATGTTAGAGAAATCAAATCACAGGATGAATCGATAGATGAATGGATGGATAGACAGACAGGCAGCTAGATAATAGACAGATGTGTGTATGCAGAGTACATAGAGACTATAAGAAATTGGTTCACTAAACTGGCAAGTCCAAACATCCACAGGGTGGGATGGCAGACTCAGGAGAGCTGATGCTCCAGTCTGAGTCTTAAGGCCGTCAGCTATAGCGCTCTCTCTTGCTCAGGGAAGCTGAGCCTTCTGTTCTTCTACCCATTGGATAAGGCATGCCCACATTATGGAGGCCAGCTTGTATTAATCTCTTCCAAAAACACAATCACGGAAAGCCTGATATAATAGAAATGCTTCAGTCTTGGCAAATGAACAATGATTGGCATAAGAGGCCACTGCTTCTTCACAAGCGGTAGTCACCTCTACCCAGGCCATCAGCATACCCTGTCTAGTCCAGCTTCACAAACTGGATGAGTGTGTACGTCACATAAAGCCACAGAATTACATTTAACAAAGGATTTGAGATCCCCATATTCCAGTCAAGTTGACACATTAAAAATGACTCCATTGGCTGCAGAAACGAAAAGAGGCTTGTCCTGGTGGGAGTCTTACAACAGTCAGGAGAGAATTGGCAGGAGCCTGTGGGGCTGGACTAGACAGGGTATGCTGATGGCCTAATGAGAGCTAGACCACTTAGCTTGTGGAGAAGAAGGAGTGACCTTTATGCCAACCACTGCTGTCCGGACACTGCAACCAGACCACCCAGGTTTAGTCTAGGCCCACCATTTATAAGCTTGAATGAGCCGCTTCACATCCTGGCACCTCACTTTCCTCATCTTTAAGATGAAGCAAACAGTAACATCTAAAGCCAAAGCAACATCTCAAGTCCACAGGGCCAAAGACCAGCCAAGCACAGTGCAGATTTGGCGAGCCCAGCACCAAGTCAGTGCTGAGGAACAGTTTGCTGACTCCTGTTGAAGGGTTATAACAGCTCTGTTCTCTGATCTCGGCATTCCAGAAGGCTCAACCTGAATTTTTGTTTGAATACTGAAACATAAGAAGGGCCAGCTGCATAAGGACTCTTACTTAGACTTCAGAGCCATGGTTTTACAAAGGAAGTCTACTTCAGTTGCCATAAGGTCTCCTATTATCTTAGGAAAGACTCAGACCTATGTCATGGCCTATAAGGTATGTCCTAATTTATTCTGATCAGGTCTCAGCATAGACTCACCTCATAGCCTTCTCCAGGAGTCCCCCAGAGCTTAAGCTTGCCAGTTTCTCCACATCTCTGAACTGACTTCAAGGCTTCTGCAGGGCTGTTACCTGTGATAGAGCAACTGTCCATGCACTGGTTATAAATCAGTGACGCAACACTTGTGAGGTCTCTGGTTCCCATTCCAAATACTAGAAAAAGTGTCTTCCTAACTCATGCCCCAGGGGGTCCAGGCTCCTATCTGTGAACAAGTGAGCAGAACTATAATTTAATGTCCTGGCATTGTCTGTCTTTTTCCTCACTCAGTGAGCCTCTGAGATCAGGAATCAACCTTACCTTTGGGATCCCAAAAGTTCCAGCCACACAGGGCTCAAGCAGTGTGCATGGACACAACTTATCTCTAGAGATGACAGACTCAGCCTCAGCTGGTCCCCACTGCCAGACATGTTTGCTTGGGAGTCTGCAACTGCCATGCAGTGGCTGAGTGACTCCTTTTGCATGATTTCATGAAAGAGCAAAACATGTATTTCTCACAATTCCAGAGACTGGAAAAGGCAAACTCGAAGTGCCACCAAGTCCAGTATCCAGCACAGGGTTAGGTTTCCCCTTCAAAGCTCTCAGTCTCTGCACACTGTCCAGCTGTGGCCTCTGTGTTTGTTCCCATCTGCTGCAGGAGGGAGCTCAGGAAGCTGAGCAAGGCACAGTGCTGATCTGGGAGGCTAGCAGAGTGTGGTTAAGGAGTCCTTTTACTGTTATGCTCCTTTAGCAGAAGAGTGTCCTTGGTCTTCCCCTAGGGAGAGCATCTTTTTTAAAGTTAAAAAAAAAAAATTGATTACTCATGAAGGTGAATATTTTCACCTGCTCTCATTACATACATCTTCTTGTGCTATAAATTCAAGATTTAAGTCAAATATATCCATTTTCTTTTCTCATAAATCTGCATTATTTTGATACATGTTTAAACCATAAACAGTTTCTATTCTTCAGTATTTAATAATACTGTGTGTATCACAATTTTCACTTATTTTTAATTACGACTGTACTCATATCTTTTTTAAATAATAAAATGAAAAGAAATTATAATAAGATAAAACAAAAACTAGCACACCAGAATTGGACAAAACAAACAAAGAGAAGGAAAAAGAGCCCAAAAAAAGTACAAGAACTGGAGACCTACTCATTCACATACTCAGGAGTCCCATAGAATACTAAACTTGAAGTCATAAAACGTATACACAGAGGGTGGGTGCAGACCCATGCAGGCTCTGTGCATGCTGCCTTGTCTCTCTGAGTCCATCGTGTTCCCTGAGCCCCTAGGGGAAGGATTTGATAGAAATATTAGAGATGAGTGTTCCAAGGTCTCTCACTCAATGTGCAGTGTCTGACTGTGGGTCTCTGCATGTGTTCCCATCTGCTGTGGGAAGAACCCTCTCTGATGATGGCTGAGCAAGGGATGTGCTCACATCTATAATGGGGGGGGGACTTCTAGGTTAAAACAGAGCACAGGGAACAGTCTGCAGTTCAGGGCTTCCTTAGCTTTTCTTAGCCATCAATATACTATTTACACATTTGAGCTATTATACACCATTTTGAATATTAACCTAGGAATGGGTCAAAAAGTGGCTGCTTTTAACAATATTGTCTGTTTTTTTATTAATTTTCTAAACTATGTTTATTTATTTTCACTATCAATGAAAATTAAATGTGTAATTTCTTTACACATGTTTGAATTTTATTTTGAACACTTGTGCAAAAATATTATAAAATGTAGTTAACATTAATCAGGTCCACATTTCTCAAGTTCTTGTTCGCAATAATCTTAAGTTAAATACATATGCATTTGTGTGTGTGTTGGATTGTGTCCATAAGATTTTAAACAGTGAGAAATCGGCTGTTGGAGGCAAATTGGATATTTATATCAATCCTATTCTTTTACAGACTCGTAGAAGTCCCAACACAGTATACAATTCCTATTCATCTTCCACAAGCATGCAAATATTTGTGTCAAACAACCTAATCCAAAGAGCGTTTATAGGGTGTCGGTGTATTCTTACATATGGCCAAGTTAGAACCCCTCAGAGTACTAGCGCTGAGCATTAAGGTGTCTGAGCATTAACTAGAACAAGGCTGGATACTTCCCCCTCTTGATTTATTGTTATAGTATTTTAGAAGAATGTTTAATGGTTTCTTTCTTGCAGTGAAATGAAATGATAATGTCATGGTACTTTTGTTTTTCTCTTGTGGTTTAGCTGATTGTGCCAAAATCTGAGGACCTAAATTTCATGTGGCCTCGAAAGTCATACTTATGAATTAGGCTAGACTAATGGCACTTACTGAAACCAATAAGAACCTTCATATGTCTGCTTACTAAACATATATCGTGTATGCATTTGAATAGAGCAAGCTGTGGTTCGTTCTAAGACTGGAACTAGCCATTTGGAACTATGGGGGGGAGCTGGGGAGCAGCCCCGTACCCAGCCGTCATCTGGTGGAACTGCCTTCTCTTTCAAGTTTGATTTTCCTAGTAATTTAATCACCATAATTGGTGGGCAAAGAAGAGGTGATTTCTGTAATTCTTGTGGGTCCAAAGCCAAACAGATGTGGTTTTCAGTTCTAAAGTGATTTTCCACATTGGACTTTAAAAGTGTTTTGAAGGCCCTCCTCTGAACTGAAGAGAGGTAGGGCCTCTGTGGAAGGTGAGAAGCCATCCCCCCAATCCCGGGGGACCCACAGCCTGGGAGCAGGACTTCCAAGCCTCTGTCTGCCCCTCTTGGCCTCAGCCCATCAGGAGCTAAAGCCTGCTCGCTGGGGCTTTAGAAGAGGCTTGAAGTCTCTCTGGCTGCTTCCTCATCTATTAAGTGAAATGACTGGATTCTAAATCCACTATCCCTTCCAGCTATGAATTCCATGAATTCATTACATTAAAATCATACTGTCGAAATTGCTATATTCTATATAGTTTGATACATTCATAATAAACACAACCAAAAGATCATTAAAGTTTATAGAAGGTTTTGCTTTAACATATGAGTCATTCAAACTACAACAGCTTTTAATGTGTGTTATTCACTAAAGAGAATTATGTCAACGTTGGGTTTTTTTTTTTAATAATTGAAGTTTGCATTTCTTCTGAGAAGAAACTAAAAATTGAATCACCAGCGCTGACACTATTAATGAAATTCACCATGGGATGAGACATGATCAACTTCTTTTAATTTGCTGCTTCAAAACTCGAGAATTAATATTTTAATGTGGTATATTGGGATGCTGACATATCAGTCACACTTCCTTGTGTTTCATTTAAACAATACGCCACATTTATTATCAAATTAATTTCCCATCGATGCATCAGTCATTTAAATATATTCTTAGTGGATCAATTAAAAGTTTTTCCAACTCAATCACTCAGTGTTTCCAATATAATTCCCTAGAAAATAATCAAAACTTCATCTTCACTCATTTTGTCTATTTAAAAAACAACCAAAAATAATTTTGTTATAAGGTAATAGATTTTAAGAACAAGTGCTAAATCCAAAACATCCTCTCCCTGTCCCTTTCTCTCTGTATCTCTCTGTATCTCTCTCTCTCTCTCTCTCTCTCTCTCTCTCTCTCTCTCTCTCTCTCTCTCTCTCTCTCTCTCTCTGTGTGTGTGTGTGTGTGTGTATATACCAGAGCCTGGCACTGGTGACTTCTTTCATGCTTACCTTAGTTTTTGAGGTAAAGTCTCTCACTGAATCCAGAGATCATGGATGTACTAGATGAGCTAGTTAGCCAGTGAGTTCTTGGAATCCACCTGTCCACTTTTATCTGCCCACCCACAGTGCTAGGATTAGATACATGTGCCACACACTGGGTTTGTACATGGGTGCTGGGGATTCAAACTCAGGCCCTCGTGCTTGTCCAACAGACACTTTATAGACTGAGCCATATCCCCAGCTTCCCAAAACATTTCTTAACAAATGTGTCACATTAAGAGTTCAATCTGAATGCACCTTCAGTAGCCTCCTCTTCTAGACTACATAAAACTAACCTGTGGCCAGCCAAAATTCACATAAAGATGTGTTATCTGGAAACTTGGATACTTCCTTTACTCTATCAGGAGCATAAAGCACCTCTGAACAGGAGGGAGGCTCTTAAAATGCAAGTTCTGATTCAGTGGATCTAAGGCTACACCCAAGGTTTTTTGTTGTTGTTGTTGTTTGTTTTGAGATTATGATCTATTTACATCATTTCTCCCTTCCGATTTCTCTCTTAAAACACACCCACAAACCCCTCCTTATTCTCCTGCAAACCCACAATCTCCTTTTTCAATAATTGTTGAGTGGGAGAAATAGAGCAGAGTTCTAATCTATAATTCATCACATAAAGTTCCTTAGCCAACAGGGCCAACATCACCTGAGAGCTTGGGGGGACTGTGAATCTCAGTGCTGGCCCCATTGACTTAGAAACTGTTCAACAAAATCCCCAGATGATGTGTTTGAGCATGAGTGCTTGAGTAGTGGCCATGGTGCAGAGATTAATTCCCAATGGGTTTTGCCCCGACACTTGAGTCAAAACCAGTGGATGCTATCTCTTAAGTATGTGAACACTCCTTCCAGACAGTGTGGTCACAATAGAGTGATTAGCTAAAACACATATTTCCCTGAACTCATACCAACCTGAGCAGTTGCACATTAAACTAATTTCACACAGACTATCCAGAGTTTCATCCCTTGGAAGAAACAAATATCCAGTGGTTTTTTTTTTTTTTTGTTGTTGTTGTTGTTCAAATATGTCTTCATTTTTACTAGTATGTGGACCCCCAAAACTGGATCCATTTTTAAATATATTTTTGAATCCCTAGACACTAATGCACCAGGGTGGACACACAAACATGTTCATTGAGTGTAAAATCATATCTAGCTATAATCCCTCCAATACCAGCCACCTAAAAACGGGAAGTTATTCAGTTAAGAAATTACACAATTACCTGATATCTTCATTTTCCACCAAGCTTCCCTCCCTTAACAACATGTAAATATAATAAAAATTTCTGAGAATTTCCACAAATATTGCACAGGAAAATTATCTCCATAGAGAGCAGCCATGCAGCTGGTAAACATGATATCCTCATGGGAACATCAAAGCATGCTCCAAACAGTCCTGGAGCACTAAGGGTTGGGGAAGGTGAGCAGACCTCCCTGCAGGACAGAAATGAAACACTTAAGGTTGAAAGCAACAAACAGGACAAAGAAAGGAAGGGGAATAGAAAACAAAGTGGACAGCAGCTATGCCAGGGATCAAAAGCGTAGGATAGAAATACGGACCTAAAGGCATCAGAAATGACTGAATAACTGCATTTAACTACCCCAATCCTGTTGACACTGATTCTGGGCTGATTATCATGCAATGTGCACATTTGATGTGAAGGTAATTTCCTCAATCAAACATATTGCCCAGTGTCTACGTGTTAACCCACTCCAGTTCTGCAGCTTTGGGAACACAACATGACAAGAATAAAAAGGTGTCTATTTGACAGAGTTTAAATGTCAAGCAAATGCACACTGTGCATAAAGCACAGCTCCCAGGGTCTTTCCTTTCCCCTGGCCATCACAGGATTGACCTAGAGCCTTGTAAATGTTAGCAAGTGTCCTCCCTACAGACTACAATCCCAGCCCTTTCTGTATTTTCACTTTGAGGCAGGGTCTCACTGTGGCTCCTGATGGTTTTGAACTTGCTCCACGGCCTAGGAAACACATCACTTTCCTCCTTGCTGTGGTTTTCAGTCGGAAGGTCCTGTCCATCACCGTGGGAAAAGCTTGATGGCAGGAACTGGCTATTCTGGTCACACTGCATCTGCAGTCAGGAAGCAGACCAAGGATGTGCGAGCTCAGCTTGTTCTCTGTCCAGACAGGACCACACCCTCTGGGTGGTGCTACCCACATTCAGGGTGCATCTTCCTTCTTCAATTAAATCTTTCTGGAAACAACCTCATAAACCCAACCAGGCGGTATATTTCTATGGCAATTCTAAATCTAGTCAAGTTAACAGCGAAGATGCACCATCGGGTTCAGGAAGGTCTGGTTCTCCTGTCTCAGACTCCCCAGCGGCTGGCAATCCACACCTGAACTTCCAGGCATGGCCTCCCAGTGTCCTTAGGTGGCATGGACAGATGCTCTTTTTTTTTTTTTTTTTTCTATCTCCCTGAACTTTCTATGAAGGTGGAATTGATTTGTATGCATTGTACAATATGAGTGTTACCGTCCATGTTCAAAATCAGTTACAGTAACAGAGTGTGAATTTTTAATTCACCGAATGTTACTTAACTTAAAATAGCTACATGTAGCCCTTACCTACCATGCTACAGGCCTCTAGGAATAAAAAACAATGGCAGAGTGAAAATACTTTGGCACTTTCTCTCTCCACCCGTTCATGACCATATCCATTCAGGCTTCACTACTTGCAATTCTTAGATCAAAAAGAAGATAAACTTTAAAGAAGGGGGAGGGGATCTAGTTAATTTCATATAATCACAACAGAAAGACTTCCAGAGTGAAATCCATACTCTTTGAAAAGCCACAGACTCCCTGGGTTTTATAAACAGCCCCGAAGAGAAAGCAGTCAGGAAGGGCACTCCAGTGCCAGTGTTTACAGATCCCAGTTCAGGACAGGCTCCTGCAGAGGCCGGATTTCTCTACAGACTTCCAATTGTGCCACCCAGTGGCAACATGCATGGTTGAGTTTCTGACTGCAACAGGATTGTTTTGGCCAGCAGAGGCAAAAAGGATCCTAGCCTGGCAGGAGGTTAAAACGTGGCAGTCAGGAGTTGATGACAGGATAGCAAACCTAACCTGTCCATTCATGATTCTGCCACAATCACTTCCTGCTTTTTTTTTTTTTCACCTTACAACCTGTTTAAGTAGAAACCCCAAACAGCAACAATCCATTTGGCAGGTTGTTGTGTTTAAAATTCAAGAAGCTTCTCCCTGAATTCTTTCAGCCCAATATATTTACATTATGAGAAAGTATCCCCCACTCATCAAATTTTATGTGAAGGTGTTGGATGAGTCTTTGCCTTTGATTAAAACTTTTTAAAAAATAGAACATTTAGTGAGCCAGAAACATTTGGTAACATCATTTTCTGAAGATTTAAAAACACTTCAATGTAAAATTAAATGCAGATGTATAATTTGAAAGCTCATGAATCATCAGTTTATGTACATTTATAATTACACTAAGCCAACGTATTCCAAAACCCACATTAGTGTCTGGCTCTTGTAGCTAATCCTCTGGAAAAGAATTTGAATGTGTTCCACACTGTTATCCTCAGTATCTGTCAGTGACTGACCAATGCACAAATCCCTCAGATAAAATGGAGAAGTGTTTGGATACAACCTATGAAAATCCTTCATTATACTTTAAATCATGTCTAGATTATTTATAATATAGAAAGTACTGTGAGTGTGCTGGGAACTTCTTATGCTGCATTATTGGGGGGATAAGGACAAGGACAAAGTCTACACATGTTCAGGACAAAAGCATTTCTTTTCTTCCATAAAAATTTCCATCTGCAGTTGATTGATCCATGGGTATAGTCCCAGGCTATGAAGGGCCAGCTGTATTGCATTTTACTTAGACTATACTGGTACAGAATGGGTGTAGAATCGATTTCATTTTCCAGTGTCGGATTTTTACTTGTGGGGAAAGCACTCAGTCTAAAACTCAGACAATTCCTTTTATATGTAGGTTCTGGGGAGCAAGTGAAAGAGCCACAGTGACCAAAAGTGACCTGTGCCACTCCCCAATCCACTGTCACTTTAGTGAACAGGGCACACCTATCTGCTGTGACTCAAGAAGGTCACAGTCTGCACTAAGTTTGGTGGAGAATCTTCTGGAAGCTCAAGATTTCACACAGTGTAACTCCAGGTGACATTGTAAAGTGACAGAATCTACAAATATTCCCTGGGTCAAATGCAGAGAGCCCAGCACCAGCTAAGGAAACAGCATGACCTTCAAGAGGCTTGATTGACATGAGATGACATTTCTGTCGGGGTTACAGCAGAAAGACAAAGCCTGATGAAACAGAAAGACTTAGTAGAGACTTGGGAGCAGCATTTTGTGTATTCAGACCTGCACTATATCAGCAAGACCAGGCTATTGGTCACTGCTTGGGAGTGGCCTAGAAGAGCTCCTCCCAGGCTCCCTAACATTGTGCCCAGAGGCTGTTCCCATGGCAGACTGGATGGACACTGGGCTCAGTCCTTTGCTGACATCACTACTGGCTACCCCAAAGCCATGGCAGATTATTTGAACTCTGTGGGGATTATACAGAAATCCAGAATCTCACAAAAGACACAACACTAGGAGATGTAAGGAAGGAAGATTCTGCCCACTGTGCATCGACACACCAATTCTGAGCTTAGGTGAGGGACCTACTTAACCGTGGGTCTCAGCTCCGAAGTCCACATGTGTGTGCTCACTGAAGCCTGAACGGAAAACACTTGAAGCAATATAGTATGGGCCCTGAATATGCACACATTGATTCTCTTATGATGGTTCCCTAAGCAATAGGATGTAGCATAAAACTTAACATATAATTTACATTTTATTGGATATTATGCATTGTCAGGAGGTGATTTAAAAGTATATAGCATTGTGTTGATTGGGCAAGTACTACAGCATGGACTTTAGCATGTATGGACTTTGCTGTCCTTGGTGGGGGTGAGGGGGCCCTGGAACAGTCCTCTCTAAACCCCAAGAGCTAACTGAATTGTACAAGATGAGACGTGAAGAGAAGCTTTCTACACAGAAGGCTTCCCTGATGCCCCCAGGAGTTCCTCACTGTGGGCCTAGGGCAGGCTTCTTTCATAGTACTCATTCTATTGTCTACTGGTTCTCCATGTCCACAACAACCTCAGCCTTGGCTTTTTCCCCTGTGTATAAGATATACCCTGGCTCACAGAAAGGGATTGGCAAAGGCTTCTGAAATGTGTTGTTATAAGAAGCCTGGCTCATCTTTTTCCTTGTGTGTGTGTGTGTGTGTGTGTGTGTGGTTTGTATGTGCATGCAAGTGTGTCATGGTGCACTTAATGGAGATCCAAGGACAACGTTGTGCCGTCAAGCCTCTCCTTCCTCCTTTGCTTGGGTTGCAGAGATTGAGCACAGTTCATCAAGTTTGCTTGTGCCTTTACCTTCTCACCTCTCGCTCCCATCATCTGATCTTCAACATCATTCAAGAGCTCACCACCTCTTCTGGAGACTATATCTGTTTTTGGTTTGTCTAGATTTGTTCTTTTAGATTACATTCTTATTTTAAAATTAATTGGGAATATTTATCTGATGGGAGATGTTATTCTGTATATATGTTTCTCATACTGGTTAATAAAACACTGTGGCCAATAGAAAACTAGATAGGCGGGGCTAGGAGACTAGGAGGAGGAAAGAGGAAGTAGAAGGCGGAGTCAAGATGTAGCCCAGGAAGGAGAGAGGACGCCTGCCGTGCGGCTCCCCCATAAGACGACCACGTGGAAATACTTAGATAAGTAAAAATGGGTTAATAATTAAGACAGAGCTAGCCCATAAACAATAATGGTAACTGGCCAACAGGATTATATCAAATACAGAGTCTCTGAGTGTTATTTGGGGCACACGTGGTTGCGCGACCATGGCGGCAGGTCCGGGAGGCCGGCGGGGAGGAACCTGCCGTAACATTTATCAAACTTCAGAATTTAGTGACTCAGCAGAAATGTAGATGTTGACACAGCTGAATCAGATAAAAGTAATACAACTATTAAGGAGACTCATTAGGGAGAGCATGCAAGACCTAGCACGAAGGGAATGAAGGGATGAAGGGAGAGGGGAAAGGGGAAGGAAGAAGAGGGAAGGAGAATGCCAGAATCTCAATAATGAACTTCAGGTTTTCAGACCTGTATAGAAGAGTAACAGGCAGCAATACAGTTGTTCTCTGGCTTTTCTGGAGAAGGAGTATTTGGAGGTAAGGTTTCACTCTGGACTCCAGAGTGGATTTTGCAATCCCGCCTTCACCTGCTGGGTGCTGGGAACACAAGCATAGACCAACAGCAGCACTGAAAAACAGCCAAGTCAAATCTTGTCTGGGTGGTTTTGAGACATATAAGAACCCAGTATTAGATTATCTACAAACTTATTTCATTGTGTTTTGGGACCAAAGGGAAGTTCAGATTACTCCTTTTATGCATGCAAAATATAAATTTGGCAAAATGCACTACCCATTCCTTTTTGTAGTGGTCAAATACACATAACATCATTACCATTTCATTTTAAAAGTGCGGTTCAATGGCATTAAATACACTCATATTGTTGGGTACACATCACCACCATGCGTATTGGAAAATTTTCATCTCATCAAGCAAAGCTCTGTATTCAGTAAGCAATAACTCCCCATTCCCTGGACTTCCTACTCCCTGGCAGCCAGCATATTACCTTTTGTCTCTATTAATTGGACTATTGCAGAGTCCTTAGTCAATAGAAGTGTATAGTAAACATCCGTTTCGCTGAGTATAGTATCTTCAGGCCCATCATATGCAGCATGCATCCAAACAGCCTTCTTGTTTGGTGAAATGATACCCCCTCCTATGTATATGCCACATTTTGTTTATCTCTTCATCCATTCACAGGCAGTTGGGGTACTTCCACCTTTTCATATTGAAATGTGCCTACAAATAGCTGTTCAAGTTCATGCTTTTAATTATTCCAAGTATACGCTCAAAAATGGAGTTACAAAGATCATAATTCTCTGCCTAAGTTTTCAAGACCCAATATCCATCCTGTCTTAAATTAGCTTTTCAGTTGGCACACAGTAATTAGCTTCACTGTGATACCTTCATACATATGCATCATCCTCCTTAGTTCATATTCATTTTGCCAACTCGCGGGTCTTCTCCATCGTGCTGGCCCCTCTTCTCCTCCCAAATA
The DNA here is from genome assembly GCA_030556225.1 of Cricetiscus sungorus. Lineage (NCBI taxonomy): Eukaryota > Metazoa > Chordata > Mammalia > Rodentia > Cricetidae > Cricetiscus > Cricetiscus sungorus. The sequence continues at coordinate 41,922,764 of JANBXA010000731.1, read as the reverse complement.
GTCTCCTTTCTGTTTTCAGGATTCATACACACACACACACACACACACACACACACACACACACACAAATCCTTGCCAGTGTCTGTTACCGGCTGCTTTCTTGGTGATGACCATTCAGACTAGAGTGAGATGGAATTTTGATATAGTTTTAATTTTCATTTCCATGGTGGCTAAGAGTATTGAGCATCTTTTATACTTATTTTGGCCATTTATATTCTTCTTTCTTTTATTCTGTTCATTTGCCTACTTATTATTAGATGATTTGGGGTTCTGGTATTTAATTTTTGAGTGTGTTCTTTATATATTTTAGATATCACAGCTCTGCCAGATGTGTAATTGGCAAAGACTTTCTCCTGTTCTGTGGACGGACTGCCTTTTCCCTCTGCAGATTGTTCTTTTACTGTGCAGAAACTTTCACATTTTTGTAACCTGGCTTCTCACTTCTTGCGAGTATTCCCTGAGCTATTGGAGCCTTTCAGAAATCTTTGTCTATTCCTACATCTTAAGGTGCTTTCACCAATGTCGTCCTCTAGCCACCTCAGAGTTTGAGTTTTACATTAATGTCTTTGATCAATTTTAATAAGAATCACTATCATTCACATTATTTTTTACCAACAATTTCAATTAAAAGGTAGATTGAACAAATTAGTTTCCAAGATGACAAAATATGCTCTCAACTCAGAAACATGCTAAAGGGGAAAGAAAAATCATTTCTATCATAACTAGGCCCAAGAAGACAGACAGCATTACTTCCACCGCCATCATCCAAACAATTAGACAAGACCTGAAGAAAGGGACAGCATGGTTTCTGTGTCTAGGATATCCAAGAGAGTCAACAAAGGACTCTCAGGAATGACAGGAGAACAAAAAAGCCCAGTACAGCTCCATGACTTTAATATACAAACTACCATGAGTTAGCACAATATGTCCATTCCAGGATATAGAGGGGAAGACATCCTGAAACTCGAAGCTTGTTTGGGCACACTTTTTATAATAAAGACTAAATTAAAACAACATTCCTGTGGGTGCAGCTTAGTGCTGCAGAGCTGGTCTGTCATACGCAAGGACCTGAGTTTGATCCCCAACACTTGGAAAAACAGTAACCATTCCATCAACAGCAAGTCCTCCTCTGTCCCCTCATATACCCACATCTCCATGTATCCCATAGACACATGCTATGGGTTGTTTTTGAGCCCTCTCGGGGGAAAAGTTTTGGACTGAAAGATCAGCCTGAGTCCCAGCTCTGATGAGCTCTTTATTTACCTGCCATTCCAAGTCTCAGAATTTACTGACATAGAATTCTGCATCCGCTCTCACATTTGCAAAAGAAAAAAGCCAGGAAAGCTTGTGTAATAGCATATTGTTTGTGTGTGAACTTACAGGCCTTCTCATACACTGCTGAGGGGAACGCACACACCCTGTGGAGGGTGCCTTCTCAGTACCTGTCAAAACTTAAGATGCCTCAGTGATCCCAATTCCAGCAGTCATTCCTATCAACATAGCACAGCATGGGAAAGGTGACCTTTACGCCAAGATATGCTTTGTACATTGTTCATAATATCCAAAGGATAGATATTAATCCATCAACAATAAACTGATTAAATGAATTATGGTATAGCTACATGATTGATTAGTAGATATGAGCCATTTAAAAATTTGACGTGCTTCTTTTATCCTGGTACGCATGCAAGAATCTTCAAGAGATACCATTTGTAAGTTTTTTATGGCAATGTATGTGGTATGCCACTGTTTGTATTGACAGAGATGGAGGGAAGAATCATGGGCCTATTTTACCTTCATGTGCATTTAAAACCTCTGGAAGTATACACAGGAAACTGGAGCAGTGGTTACCTGTGGGGATGGGAATCAGGGAGATAGTTTTCTGTGCTCTTTTTGTATCCTTTCTGTTTGCGCAGCAGATGTCTGTATTTCCTACTTTTATTTTTTTAATTCACTATTTGAAAAAAAAGAGAGAGCTCTAGCAGACAGTAATCTAAATTACAAGGAGAGATTGAACTCTCAGTTAATTGATGACTGTAGTTTTAAGTTAAGTAAATTCCTCTGGTTGACTTTTTCCAAATGGTTGTCAAGACAACTTTCCCTTTCTCCACAACATAGAGAATTAGGTGTCAGCCCGGCATGGAGACAGAAATAGTGGCTGACTTCCAAATGTGGATGGGTTAGGAAGGCCACCAAGTTATTGTTCTTACAGGTCCATGTAACACCTTGTAAATAACTTCCAGCCCAGGGGAGGCTCAATAAACCTTGCTGACTCATCTATCACAAGAAGCAAATGAACTCCAAAGGACTCACTCAAGTCATTTAATCAGAGAATCAATTTCATTTTACTTGTCATGGGAAAAATATTTCTAGTAAGTCAAGAAAAATATGAGGGGAATCACATTGTACCAAGGACTCCAACTAAGATGCTGTAAGCAATAGATGCAAATCAATTTCCTTTGCATGTGGTTGACTATGCTGTGCATGCTTGGCCATGTGTGGAAGTCGTGTTTACCATGTCAAGAACATAGTATCACTTCACAGTGATTAATAATAAAGCCCAACATCATGTTGCTCTTTGTTAAAATTCTGAGCAATTTCTGAGCCAACATTTGGTATGAGGGTTGTTAGACCCCTAGAGTGATTGCACAGTGCTGTCCCCCCACCCCTTCTCTTCCCTGCTTGTGGTCTCGAGACCATGATTGTATCAGATATTAATCTATGACCCAGCCACCAAGTGGATTTTATTGAAGCTGCTATAATTCCGCCACCAGAAAGCATGACAAATAGCCAGCCTGTCATTGAAGATTTATGCTGGGTTTTGAAAGCCATTATCTTTTAGGAAATATTGCATGATGTGATCCACTGAGTGGTAGCAGGCTCATATAACCCAAGGTTTTTCTGTATTGATTTCACAGTCTGTGTAACAAATCTGAGTGTCTGCTTTGCTGGACTCATATGACCAAAACCACAATCAGCTTCAGGGATCATTAGCAGAAAATAAATGTAGCCTGCAATCGTAAGAATCTAAGACGAGCCTCTCCGCTCTGGGAATAGTGAGGGCATAGCCGAGAAGGGGAGTTGCTGCTTTGAGTGCTCTGATTGCAGAATGGGTTGACTTGCTGCTTCCCACTGGTGGCGAGTGGAATGGAGCCACTTCAGTCCATGCGGTACTGGGATCTGAGAGGGAGGGCCTTGATAACCGCCAAGTCACTTAAGGTAAACTGAGGCTCGCTTGGGGTTAGTACTCACCCGGGCCCATATCCACTGCGGTGAAAACACACGTTCAAAGGAGATGGCTCCAGAGACCGTGAGTGCAGACAGAGAAAGGCCTTTCCCATCAGCTCTCTGTTTCCGACACCTTCCCCTCCACCCAGGGAAACCCGCTACAGACTCTTAATGAAATCTCAAGGCTTTCTACTTCAGAGTGAGATGAGGAAGGGGGTGAAGGAGAATGGCAGGCCATGGGTGATCCTTTCCCCAAAGGAAAGGATTTAAACAGACTGCTGTTAATCCATGTGCTGTGGCCAAGATGCAAACCCCTGCCAACGGGAAAATGACACTCTATCTGACTACCCTCCTCTTCTCCCTCACCCCTCCTCGTCCTGCCCCTCATCATCTCTCTCCTTCCCCTTCCCCCTCCTCCTCTCTGCCTCCCCTACTCTCCCTCTCTCCTCTTAGGGCCTTAAGCCTGCTATGCAGTTGTTTTACCACTGTGCTCTATTGACAGTCTTCTTTTTACTTTTTGATTTGAGTCGGAGGCCTTGAACTTGCAAACCTGTTGCTCCAGCCTCCTGAGTGGCTCAGGTTCTGGATCCTGCACTATCGAGCTCAGCTTTCATTTAGTTTTCTGAGTTTTTAAATCTACTCCAGTGCCCACTGGACACTGCTCTTCTCCATCAGATGTGGCTGAGCAGCTTGCTCTCCTCAGATGCCCACTTTGTCTGCTGGACCAGCCTGCTGCTGGTTCTCTTCAGCTCCATGAGCATCTCACTCTCAGCCATACTTCCTGTCTGTGGCATCTCTTCTTCCATCGATTCTTCACTTAACAGACAAGGTTTACAGCTGACGTGGTCAAAACAAACAAACAACCTCACATTTAGCTTCTTTCGCTTCTGACTTCACCTCCACAGTCCAAGATGGAAACCTTCAAATGCATCTCACTCCTAAGAAGTGGGAAGGGGAGTGAATGTGCACAAACCACCAGCTGCCCAGTCCCCAGTGGGTGACAGGTCTGATTCTGCAGTCAACCCTGAACTTCAAAGGCATGGTATACCCTACAATGTCAGCTGTTTGCTGAGTGTGCCTGGCCTGAAGTAAGGCAAAACATAGCTCCAGATCCTGAGAGCATAAGCCCTCTGAAACTAAGAATAGAAAACACACACACACACACACACACACACACACACACACACACACACCTGCTTAATTAAGAAAGCTGTCTTTCCCTAAGCCAACAGGAGAGTTTATAGACAGCACGACCGCATGAGTTCAGGAAAAAGCCTCATTGAAGAAACACTTTGAATGACAGGGGATGTTCTATGCTTTCTGGGGTGTCAGCTATAATTGATAACGGGGGCTGCGCTGCTATCAAGAAGCAGCAGCAATGTGGGAAGAAATGAGATGGGAGAAAGATGGTGGAGCTTCTGGTCATGGCCATTTTGCTTACCGTATTTGATGGCCTGAGTGACATCACTTCCTGATGCCACTGAAAGGGTGTCTAAGCCAACACTTCTCAACTTCAGCACTGTTGCACGGATGATCCTCCTCAGTGGAGACTGCCTTGTGCACTGTGGGATATTGAGTATCAATCAGTCTGGGCTTCCAGCCAGCAGATGCCAGTGCCATCTTTGCCTTGTGATCCCCCTACTTACAAGAACAACAAAATATTCCTGAGCATTACCAAATATCTCCTTGGAGAAAAAGCACCCCAGCTCAGACCATCATCCTCAGGTGTCTGAAGATCTCACAAAGGGGCCATGAAGAAAGATGCTTTCTGGGCAGTGGGTTTATAGGACAAAATGAGTGCTACGTGGAGTGCAAAATAACAGACTGGGCACAGACAGCGAAAGGGTTCCCATTGCACAATATGTGTTTATACTGTAAAGACGTGTCTCTGACTAAAGCACCTTCTGAGTGACTTAATAAAGAGCTGAATGGCCAATAGCTAGATGGGAGAGGGAGGGGGACCTCCGGGCAGAAAGCAAAAAACTGGGAGGAGGAGACTAAGTGCTCGATTTTGCCAGCAGGTGGGGAATAATTTGAACATGCTGTATGGAGGAAAGGCAAAAGCCATGCAACAAAATGTAGATTAATAGAAGCAGATTCATTTGAGTTATAATAACCTAAGCTAAAGCCCAAGTTTCATAGTCAATAATAAGTCTCCTTGCTGTTATTTGGGGGCTGACAATTCAAACATCATCCGGCAAGAAAGCTTGCTACATATGGCATGCAATGTCTCACCATGTGAATCCACATAGCTCCTGAGAAAACTGAGAGAGAGAGAGAGAGAGAGAGAGAGAGAGAGAGAGAGAGAGAGAGAGAGAGAGAGAGAGAGAGAGTCCTGAACTCAGGTCTTATGTGGCTTCCTGGTAACCCATGGCCTTTCAGGTAGGCCTGGTGCTGTGGCATACAGAGGCACGGCTGGGACAGTTAGGCACTACTTAGAAGGTTAGGCCTGACTCCTCTGCTGCCTGTGGACCCAAACTGGGTGGAGCCAGCCACCAGTGCCAAGCACTAAACTGAGCCATGGGGTGGCTGGTAAGGCCAGTTAACAGTTGTCCCCTGCCATTAGAGAATATTGCTGCCACACAGTAAAGATAGATCCAGACCGAGAAACCCTCTGAACAGGAAGAGTATGCTTTAAAATGTGCTTAGACGCTAAAGAAAAAAAAAAGAAAAGAAAATGGGTATAAATAGTCATAGAAAAAAATAGTTGAAAAACAATAAATTCTTTAAAGAGAAAGCACAGTTATATAAAAGAAAAGTCATATAAGAATGGGGGAATGCACAGGATCTTATATGGGACTTTGTTGGCTATGAAATTTTTTAATGCTAATGTACAAAAAACAATAGCTGCCAGGAGACATTGGATTATGAAAATTGCTCAATTAAACCAACTCGTAAATTTTAAGAGTGTCTTAACTTCAAAAGGGAAGTCAGAAAATATGCGGCATTAGGAGAGAGGTTATGCCTTTGCTTCCACAGAAAACAAAAAGTTGTGGTTTTCTTCAAAACTAATAAAGAGCAGATTTGATTTGAGGAAATCTCCTAGAAAACATCTTAGCTAAAGGCATAAAAAAAGAAACCAAGAAAGACTACAGGACAGGCGACATATATGCTGATCCATCTACTATGAGAACAGTTCTAAAATGGATAAGACATGATAATTCTTGTTGGCTACAGAGTCCTCAAGACTTATTATTACATGCTATCCTTTCATATAGAGGCTTGGTTATGTCCAAATAGACTTATAAAGTTGATAGATGTCTTTTACCTGCTCAGACATAGAACAAAAAATCATCTTTAACTGACTTTACACACCACACATTCCATACTTGTGTTAATGCAAGTGTGTGTGTTATCTTTAAAAGTTCATGTTCTTTTAGAAAGAAAGGTCCAAACACCAATAAATACAAGTATCACAGGTGATCAAGCTTCTCAGAATGCCTCTGTTTCAGTTTCCTCAAAATTCTGCATCCAAAACAACTTCAAAGCTGCTACCTGAGATGGTCCAGTCTCACAGATTATCCAACCAAGACTTCAGATAAGCTCTATACTTTCCCATCACACAACTACTAAACAAAAAAATAATACAGCTATCTCTCCCAGAATTTGACCATTATCCCAGTTTTCTCAGAGTTCCCTAAAGATGCTGCACTCCCGAACAACAGGAAGTAGTCTAGAAAACACGATGCCCATATATATTCTCAAAAGGTGGGGTAACTTGATTTTGGTTGTTCAGTGGGTTGTGGATGCTTGTCATCATTTGGGGATTTGGTTGCAAATTACACCAGTCAAGGTCAGGAAGAAAGCTAAACAAAGGAGATTAGATTCAAGGATATCTTTCTGAAAAAAAGGGGTATATAGAAATGATAGAAAAAAAGGGTAGATTATTAAATCTACTTTTTCTATTCTTGTTTAAGGGATTATGCCTATGCAGCTAATTTAACTATGTAATGTAAATTTCTAGTCCTTAAAGTTATTATTTTATTCTCGGGTCTTTGACGAAGTTGAAAAGCAGATAGTTATAGTTTTCCTTGTTACCAAATTCAGAAAAGAAACTCACATAAGCGCTGTAAAGTGCATAATGTTAAGAGACATAAAAGCTTAAGTTGTTTATCTAAGAAAATGTTTTTATGTCTAAAAAGTTGCAATAGAAAGTAGATTAGGTATAAACTTTGAACTCACTTGAAGTCGGGTTAAAGGAAGTCCACAAACACCCAAATAAAAAGTTAACAGATATTTATCTGGGGAGCACTCGTACAATGATGATAAATATCCACTCCAGTCTTCTGCTCCAGTGTCTGCCCTGCAGGATGCTCTGACCACAACTCAAGAGAGCTCGAGCAATCTCCTCCTCTTCCATATAAGGAATCTTGTCTGCACACTGAAGCCCACACCTTAAGGCCATTGCCTCAAGACTATTGACAGAACAAGATGCCATTACACTCATTAAGATAGAATAGAGCACTTTCACTGAATTTGCCAAATGCAAATGGGCTGGACATTGTAAATGTAATTCTTACCTGGTAATTGTTCTTATTGTATATAGTTTTACTATGTTAGAGTTAAACCCCTTCCTTTTGAGTTAGGGAAAATGCTACAGAATATTTGTTTATACACTGTAAAGATGTATCTCTGCCTAAGGCACCTTTTGATTGGTTTAATAAAGAGCTAAATGTCCAATAGCTAGGTAGAACTTCTGGGCAAAGAGAAAGAAACTGGGAGGATGAATCTAGGTGTTCAAATTCACCAGCAGACTCAGGGCCATATAGCAAAATGTAGATTAATAGAAGCAGGTTAATCTGAATTATAAGAGCCAAGCTAAAGGCTAAGCTTTCATACTTAATAATAAGTCTCCATGTCATTAGTTGGGGGCAGGCAATTCAAAGATATTACAACATGAAAGCTTGCTACAGTATCCATCGTGAGCTCTGGGCCATTCAGAACTGTCCCTTTCCGAATGGATTCCATCTGCAAGTTGGCCAGACCATCTCTATACCAGTGGCCTGTGTTTGGAGATGTGTTGTCACTTTTGCTTGTTTTTCTGGCACCCAAGCAAAAGACCACTCCCTCCTCCTTGCTGGTCACTGGATGCGACATGAACTTTTCAAGGCAGCTTCCTTCCCTGGAAATCCACTCCTTAGAAGTTCAGCATAAGCAGAACTCCTCCTGCTTCAAGGTCATGGTCATAAATGCTGAACTTGGCTGTCTGTAGAATAAACTGCTAGAAGAATTCAGTTTCACAATCACAATACTTTCATAACCCAGTACTGTCAAGGTCCAAGAAAACCAGAAGGGCTGCTTCTGACACCAATACATTCTGACATGGATCTAATTTAAATGTACTTCTTATAAATTTTTTATTTAATCATTTTGGTGACAAGATAAAGCCCATGGAAAGGACTTACGTGGGCTAGCTGGTTGATGATATCACATGTAGTGAGATATTCACCTTGTCCGCACCTGTGGCATAGACCACGCCCATTGGGGGGTTGAGACAGGGCCGGAAGTGACCTGGGGGAACTAAGGCTGAGGAGGGAGCTTGGAGAGCTCTCTTGCTTGCTGCACGGGGACAGGGGTACATCCGGAGGCATCCTTGGGACCAGGAACCTGCTGGTGTTCATCTGTGTATGTTGTGAGTTATTTCTCCCTGAATAAACGTCTATTCGGCCTATTTGTTTCTCCTGATCCTTATTAAACATCAATAACCACAGCCAATCTTTTCCTCACCTCTACATTTCAGCATAGCTGCCAATGTTCTTGGGTCATCTTCCAGATCGGTGTGTGATCTCCATGGCCTTATGCATAGCAGTATTGCCCCTTTCCAAAATAAGCTCCCTCTGCTAGCAAGCTGAAATCCCTCTTTGCCACTGGCCTGGTGTCTGGAGACATGGTACCACTTTGATCTGTTTGTTTCTATGGCACCTAAAACTAAATAAATATATCAAAGTAGGGCAGGGTGTGCGGCTGCTTGCTTTTGGCTTTGCTCTGTGATAATAACCCAGACTGTACAATGGAAAAAAAGCACAGAGACATAGTTTATCTAAGGTCACGAAGAGCAGGTAACGGGCAAGAAATAGAAAACAGGCCAAGCCGTCTATTGCCTTAAGCTTGGAGGCCCCAGCTAGGAGTATCCTGGCTATGGGGTCATAAACTTTTAAGATATTATTTATCATTTACAATCAAATTAGTGGGATTGAGAAGGAGAAACTAGGGAACCTATGATACATACACAGCCTTTTAGATAATTACAAGGGAAAATGATGGCATCTTTGAATCTCAATGATGGGAATGCTGCTGCCACAGGCAATAGAGCAATGTAGACCAATACCACACACATACATACACACACACATATCTCCACACACACACACACACACACACACACACACACACACTCACACACACACACATTCACACACACTCACACACACTCACACACATATCTACACACACACACACCACACACACACATACACACACACATACACACTCACACACATCTCCACACACACACACACCACACACACACATACCCACAAACACACACTACACACACATACATACACACACACACACTCACACACACTCACACACATATCTCCACACACACACACACACCACACACACACACAAACACACACTACACACACATACACACACTCACACACATATCTACACACACACACACACACTCACACACATATCTCCACACACACACACCACACACACACATACACACAAACACACACTACACACACATACACACACTCACACACATATCTCCATACATACACACACCACACACACACATACACACAAACACACACTACACACACATACACACACACACACGCACACTCACACAGACACACACTCACACAGACACTGAACTTTTAATGAGTACATAGTGTCTTGGGCACTGTTCAAATCACTTTTATGTATGACTTCACTTGATCACTGTGTTCTATAAATTTGATAGCATTTATCAAAGCACACAAGTGAGAAACTGGTACCCACTATGGCCTATGGGCTGAAGATGGAACATTACAGAAGAACTTCGGGTGACTGACCACACAATGAGTTGTCTCTGTCATTTCTAGAATTTATATATTATCTTTCTGTGGTCTTTGAAGGAGTTGAAGACAGATAGTTATGGTTATAGTTTTCCTTAGTTAGGATTAAAGATAAGTTACATATAGGACTTTAGACTCACAAAGATAGGATAGATGATATTCTTTAAGTCGTACAAAATGTTAATGAACTATATATTGTTAACTGTGATTCTTATTTGATAACTGTTGTATGATATATTTTGCTATGTCAAGGTTAAAACCCTTCTTTTTATTTTAGACAGAAAAGAGAAGATTATGGGAGATGTTATTCTGTAAATATGTTTCTCATACTGGTTAATCAATAAAGCCCTGTTGGTCAATAGGAAACTAGATAGGCGGGGCTAGAAGACTAGGAGGAGGAAAGAGGAAGTAGTTAGGAGGAGTCAGCATGTAGAACATGGAGAAAGAAGATGCCGGCCGTGGCTCTCCGATAAGATGACCACGTGGAAATACTTAGATAAGTAGAAATGGGTTAATAATTAAGACAGAGCTAGCCCATAAACAATAATGGTAACTGGCCAACAGGATTGTATCAAATACAGAGTCTCAGTGTGTTATTTGGGGCTGGTGCGGCTGTGGGCCCAGACCGGTGGAGGGCGGGCTGGCGGAAAACATACATGCTACAGTGGTACTCTGAGTGGGATATTGCAGTGCTTCTGTGGAGTTCAGGAGAGAGCAGGGTAGGAATACAGAGTGGCTGAAACAGAATCTCCATTTCTGTAACATCCCTGAAGGACCTGTCCATGCAGAAGTCTGAGAAGGGCTACCCTGTTCTTTAGAGGTTCTTTTTTTACCTTTAGAGGAGATTGATAAATAGTAACTACTCATGGAGGCTTGCAGAGCACTAGCAAACTCCACTTGATGTCATACACTGATTAGTATGTCAAACAGGCAGCTTCTGCCCAATAGCTCCTCTATAAACCAAGAGAAGTGGGCCCCATTTGCACATTTCAGAGTAAGCTCAGTAGGAGCCAAAGAGACAGTTGTTCAAAGGATGACCCTGGCGTGACCCTGTGATGCAGACAGAGGTTAAGTCGGCTCCAAATCCATGCTCCAAATCAGCTGTTGGAAGGGGATTTTCCTCCCAGTTATAATTGGTCTCCCGCATGCACAGAGAGCAGGTGGTTGCGGGGAAGAGAAGCCTAGGTTTATTTGCCTAAGCAGTTGAGTGAGGAAAGTGTCTCCTTGGGGAAGAAGATGGAGAGAGTCTGGGTGTGGTAATTGGGTATAGTAATCCGGAAGGGGTGTAGGTAGAGAGGAGAGAGAAAGATGGTAGAGAAATGAAGAGGAAGAACTGGGGGAGAAAACAACCCTCTCCAAAGTATACCAGCTGCTGTGTAACAGCCTAGTTTATTTCAAAGCCAAATTCAATTTGGTGTGGTAAAAGGAAAGAAACCCAGGTTCACATTATGTGTACCAGGACTTAAGGATTGGACAGCATGGCCTCTGGGGAGAAAATGCTTCTTAGGAGACTTCACAGTATAGATGGCGTCCACCCTGAAGCACCTTCAGAGCATCTTCAACCAGCCTGCACAAGTTCCCCCAGGGCTAGCTCAGTCATACGCTTTATTAAAACAAACTAGAGCTAGTCCTATGATGTGCTGGGGAGAAAAAAGTAACACTGGTACTCGTTGCAAACATTAAAGTAGACCAGTATTTGTTCCCTGCAGTAAATGCATTCTGCCCATCAGAAAGCTCTTATTGGCTTTAGGAGAACTGATTTCAGTTCTACACATTAATATGAAGGTAAGCTGCTGCACCCGGTTGCTCTGGGCAGGACCACATACAGTTGAGCAGATGTGAGATGCTCAGCTCCAAGCGCTCTTTAGAACTGGGCAAGTTACTCTTTGTACCGGTGTTCATGGGACAGACAGTAGAGATGACCAAGACTGAAACCTTATTAGAGAGCTTACCACAGTAGCTAGGAAAATGCACTTAGGAAAACTCCATGCATTTCTTATGATCATTGTTCTTATGAAAATACAAGTGCAGTGGTCTTTTAAATAGATGTCCTCAGACAGCAGTCACTGACAAGTCCTTCACCAGACTGTATAAAGAGAAAACCTCGTTTTTAAATACCTTTATGGATTTCAGTCCAGTGACAATCCATTGAAATGTCTAGTCTAATAGAAAATAAACTTTGAGGCAAGACATTTTAGGAATTTAAAACCTACTAGTTTCACTGTGACTATAAGTTTATTTTAAAAGGTCTTTTGTAAGCTAGGAGAAAAGAAACTATGTTTAGATCGATATTTGTCTTTTAACATGACTTGTAATTGCATTCTTTAAAAAAAATAATTCTTGAATGTATATGTCTCTATCTCCTGCAAGAACATACACAAAAACTAGCTCAAAAAAGTACAGAAATATATGTAAAAATTAAAACTACAAAAACCCCTAGAAGAAAACATGGAAATAAGTTGCCACAACCTGGGATTAAGGGATAATTCCTCAGGTACAATTCCAAAAGCATCGTGACAGAAGAAAAATGAATTCATTGGGCTTCATTAAAATTAAAATGGTTCACACTTCAAAGTATAACATCAAGGCAGTCCATAGGATGGAGAAAATACTTTAAATCACACCTCTGGTAAAATAGCTTATCTAGTATGTATCACAGACTTATAGCCCAACAATGGAAAAACAAGTAATCCAAGCAAAAAGAGTGTGAGCAGAGAATTAGAATAGATTTCTCTCTGTAGAAGACATCTATAGCTGCTGATACGTATCTACTCAACCCACGGTCATTACAAAAATGCAAATCCTATCTACAGTGACATGTCACTAACGTGGGGGGGGCTGCAAGCCACATTTTTTTAAATAAGCAATAAGACAAATGTTGGTGGTGCTCGAAGAGCTTATCCATTCACAAGGTGAGAGTGGGACTATACATGATGTGGGGAAACAGTCAAGGTGGTTGGGAAGATGGCTGGGAGGGCAGGGATGACGAGCAGGGTCACCTGTGTCACTGTGGTCAGACAAGCACTGCTGGGCCTCGTGTGAGGGCATCAACATTTCTGGCCACTTCTTCCAAGACAAGTGAAAGTACCCAGCCTTCTTCTGCAAGAGCGTGAGCTCCAACCCCTCTGCTCCACCCGCACCAGTACACTTCCAACAAAGCCAGACCACCTCAGACTGCTCGGGGTGCCTGGTTCAGCCTCCACCCTGTGGCAAGAAAAAGCGGACGGTGGTCACTTCAGTCCTCAGAAGTGTACTGCTAGGAGCAGTGCGGTTATCTTCCGCAGGTGTTTGCCGCATGAGGTCAAATGAAGGAAGGCAGTGACGGCTATAATAAAGAGAGGGAAAGGAGAAGGCCAACACCCCTGCCCGAAGAGGCAGCAGCTCGTGAGGTTGGAAACAGGTAGGAAAGAATGTGGAAGAGAAAAGTTTCACAGAGTTCCTCAACACTCACAGACTCCTGGTGTGTGCCCAATAAACATTATTTATACATCCGAAAATAAACACAGTTAGCAGAGCAGTATGTGTGAAACGTATCTTGAGCATGCACTGTTTCCCTTTTAACTGCTGAAGTAAAATTGCATAATATCTATAATATTCAGCTTATTTCACCAAAATTAAAAGGGGACATATGAAATAAACTTGAAAATATGACAATTAGTACATTTTTCTTTCCTCTCTCTGCCTCTGTCTCTTTCTCCATGTGTGTGTATTTGTGTGTGTGTGTGTGTGTGTGTGTGTGTGTGTGTATTTGTGTGTGTGTGTGTTTCTGGGGATCTAATATACTCATGAAGTACTCTACCACTAAGCTACATCTCCAATCCCATAAAAATTTTAAAGTGACTCTTTGAAAATAATTTTGATATCACATTTTTACAAAATATGTAAGGATATTAAAATGCTTATTCTGCATCAAGGTTGATAACCTTTTTAATAAAGGGGAGACAGTAAGCACTTTTGATTTCGCCCATCATCATGTACTTTGTGTGCTAAGAATGCATAAATGAAGATGTATGACTGTTTCAATAAAACTTCCTTTCTGCATCCTGAAATTTGAATCTTACACAATTACCCCAGAATGTTAATCTCTGGGAGTCTCACATTTTGAAATGTGAGCCAGTTCTTGGTCTGGAGGCCGAGGGTTGGGTTGGGTCTGTAGTCATTATCTCGTTCCATGATTTATGGCCTGAACATGCTTAGTTTTCAATGTATGTAATACAGAAGTATAAGAATAACCCCCACCATCGGAAATTACAGGAAGTGCTAGCATGCACTGTGAGGGCCCTGTGGGCCTGGGTTATAGGTGGATTTTATTTCCTTCTTTGTATTGTCCCCAGTTTTTTCCATCTCACTGTCCTCAAGGGGAGAGGCATGCAGACTGGGGTATGCCTGGTTGTCAGGGTGTCCTCTGTTGTCTAATTGGACTAAGTTACTTCTAAACATTTCATTTCCAGGCTAGGACCCCGCCATCTCACATAAGCAAATGCCTGCAGAATAATTGTTCTAACTATCTGCAGTCAGCCGGCCACACTGTTATCAAACCAATCTTCAGTGCAAAATCCTGCTTTGAAGAATAAACAAAAGCATCCAAAACACCCCCTATGAAGGCCACAAGGGGGCAGAGACTCTGCAGCCCAAAGAAAAACGAGTTTGGGGCCCAAAGAGAATATACATTTCTGTAAAGTGTTCAGTTCTATCTATCTCTTTCATAAACCTAATTAAGATTGTATAATGACTCCATTTTGGTCCCACAAAAAGGTAATTCACAAAATCCAGCATGCCCTTTTTCTTGGAAAATGGATAACTAGGCCCTTTCAAATTTCCAAACAAACTGTATTTTTTTTCTACATGGTTCAAGGTAAAAGTTCTAGAAAATTTTTTCTCTTTCCATCCCAAACAGATTTTATTTTTCTGTTTCACAAGTCAAAAACGGTTATTTTTGGTTGCAAAATGCAACCAAAACAAACTCCTTTTCCTTTTTTTTTCCCTCTCCCTCCCTCCCACGGCCCCTGGACTCCCCCCTCCCAGCCCATTTCTCCCCCCCCCCCCCCCCCCGCACTCCATAGGGAGGGTGATGCCTTCCAGGAGGGATCATCAAAATCTGTCAAGTATTTGGAGCAGGGTCTAGGCCCTCCCTCCTGTCCCTAGGCTAAGAGAGTATCCCTCCATGGGGAATGTGCCCCAAAGTCTTTTCTTGCACCAGGAATACATCCTGGCTACTGTCAGAGGTCCCTTAGACTGCCCCAGCTTTCTGAGATCCATGTTCAGGGGGTCTGAGTTGGTCCAATGTTGGTTTCCCAGTTATCAGCCTGGGGGTCTATGAGCTCCCCAATTCAGCTCAGCTGTCTGTGGGTTTCTGTAGCCTGGTCTTGACCCCTTATCATCACTCCTCTCTCTGTAAATGGATTCCAGTTTACCTCAGTATTTAGCTGTGGGTGTTTGCTTCTGTTTCCAACAGCTACTACATGAAGGTTCTAGGATGGTATATAAGTTAGTTATCAATCTCATTATCAGGGAAGGGCATTTAAGGTAGCCTCTCCACTGTTGCTCAAATTGTTAGTTGGGATCATCCTTGTAAGTCTCTGGACATTTCTCTAGAGTCAGTTTTCTCTTCAAACCTATAATGGCTCCCTCTATTATGGTATCTCTTTTTTTGCTCTCCTCTATTCATCCCCTGACTCAAAAACAAACTTAAAGACAAAAATTCACACTTTTCTCAATTCCTCCATAAGACCCAGGAATCAATAGAAACAAAGAGATATGGACAGAGGCCCACCCCCAAAGCTCTCTACAAAACTGCCTAATATTTCTGAAGGAACTTCTAAAATTAAAAATATAAATAAATGCAAATTTAACTTTTGTTTTTCCAAGTAGCAAAGATTAAAACTGTATCTGACTTGTATTCAATATTAAATAACAAAGAAAATGTATTAGTGTACTTTATTTTAAGCACCTAAGCTAATGGAGCTTCAAACAAAATTGAGCTGGGCCTTTGTGGCACACGCCTTTAGTCCCAGCACTCAGGAGGCAGAGGCAGGTGGATCTCTGTGAGTTCGAGGCTAGCCTGGTCTACAAAGCTACACAGAGAAACCCTGTCTTGAAAAATTAAAATAAATGAAATGTTTATAAAATTATGATCCCATTATGTAAGTGCAAAACTCACCTACCTAGACATTTCTGCCTCAAACTCTCTAATGTTTTTTTTTTTGTACAGGGAATCTTGAATCAATAGACACAATCCTTGTACATCAAAACAGACAAACTAGGATATGAACAAACACTTGTAATCTCCCTTCTGTCATCATCTTCCTCCCTCAG
Organism: Cricetiscus sungorus; assembly: GCA_030556225.1. Taxonomy (NCBI): domain Eukaryota; kingdom Metazoa; phylum Chordata; class Mammalia; order Rodentia; family Cricetidae; genus Cricetiscus; species Cricetiscus sungorus. The sequence goes on along the minus strand of JANBXA010000731.1, from coordinate 41,906,148 downwards.
TGAAGAACCTCCTGGAACAGCCCCAAACTTTTTTATCTCATGTCTCTCCCTCATTCTTGTTTAACCTTCTAAATCTTGGTTGTGACACAGACACACAGCATCAACTTCTCCATGGCAACCATTTTACGTCTACCAAACAGCAATGGCAGGACACTCTTATGCAAAGCAGCCTGCCTGCAGAAACTCCCGCAGGGCTGACTGACCCCTGTACCTGCTAAAGAGCAATTCTTCATTATCCTCCCCCAACCTCTGGCAACTAACCTTTCCCTCAGAACTGATTACTCTAAGTATCTCACAGGATTTAAATCATACCTAGTTTGTTAAGTTGTTTTTTGTTTGCTTGTTTGCTTTTAAGCTGGCTTAGTTTATTTAATTATCTCATAAGGTCAAGTTTCATCTATGTTTTATTTATGTCAACATTTCTTTTTAAGGTTAGATAATAATCCATTGTAGGTATGTAACTGGATTTTGCTTATTTATTAATAGATCTTTGGGGAATGGAGAAATAGTTTAGTTAGTAAAGCGCTTGCCTTGCAAGCATGAAGCCCTGATATCAACCCATGCCTCTGCTATCCCAACCAACATCCCAAGAAATGCTAAGACAACTCTTCACATTCATTGGTCAATGTCAATATTAGTATATATTTGGCATGTTTGCTCTCTATCTTAGAAATTCCATATAGGAGAAATTTTATACCCAAAATCTACATATATCCTAGAGATGGTAAACACTCAATTTCTATTTGTTGAATTGATAAAGGATTGGCTAACTAAAACATGAATTCATTATAAAAAAAATTTAAGAACACACAAAAGCAAGGCCACCTAAGAGTCCACAGAAATTATAGCCAAAATTTAGAAATCCTTCTCCCAAGATGTCAGACTTATCTCAAATAAAACATGGCTGTAAAGAAATGTTTCTTAAATTCAAAGAGTAGAATATTCATAAATAATAAATGTTAACAAATTTCCAAGCAGATTCATGAAGGTATATTGTTACATTTAAGAAGCAAAACTACAGTTGTTGAAATGTAAAGGATCTGCAGATGAGTTACAGAGATTAGAAATAGCTGAAGACAGTCCAGGAGTCCTGATTTGCACCATTTAATCATTAATTCCAAATGTACCAAACACCTAAACATAAGTGATGAAACTAAAAACTGATGAAAAGAAAACAGGAAAGTTCTATACCACAGAATTATCAATGGCTTCCTGCATATAACACCAAATCCCGGGCAACCGAAGTAGATAAACTAAGTTATGTTTAGGAACAATGCATCAAAGGACAGAACCCACAGGGTGCAAAGGCAGGAAGAATACACATGCACTTTATATATCAAACAAACGGGTAATGACGCCAAGAACACAGAACTTCTGCAACCACGAAAAAAAGCCACCCCCGATTTAAACTGAATGCAGGACTTGAATCAACATCTTCTAAAGATCTGTGAATGGCCAACGCCATGTTAAAGGATGGCCACTTATGATGGGAGATGTTATTCTGTATATATGTTTCTCATACTGGTTAATAAAGCACTGTGGCTAATAGGAAACAAGATAGGCAGGGCTAGGAGACCAGGAGGAGGAGAGAGGAAGTAGTTGGAGTCAAGATGTAGAGCATGAAGGAAGGAAGACGCCTGCTGCGGCTCTCCAATAAGATGACCACGTGGAAATACTTAGATAAGTAGAAATGGGTTAATAATTAAGACAGAGCTAGCCCATAAACAATAATGGTAACTGGCCAACAGGATTGTATCAAATACAGAGTCTCTGAGTGTTATTTGGAGCACACGTGGCGGCAGGACTATGGCCGCAGGACCGAGAGGCCGGTGGGGGAAAAACCTGCCGTAACACACTTAACCATCACTCATTAGAAAAATGCAAATCAGACCCAGAATGAGACAGTGCCACACACACCCTTAGGATCGCCCCATCAAAGCTTCCAAAAATAAGTACTTGCAAGCATGTGGAGAAACTGGAATCTTTGTGTACTGCTGGTAAGAGTGGAAAATGGCACAACCACTACAAAGCCACTAGGGCAGTTTTTCAAAAAAAATTTAAAATATGATTACCATAGGATCTAGCAAATCTACTTCTGGATATACATATACCCTAAAGAATTGATAATGCGGTCCCAATAAAATATTTGCATTCTGTGTTTGTAAAAGCATTGTTATCAATAGTCCAAACCCAAAAGGACCCCAGCACCCATGAATGGACAGATTAGCAAATGGAATGTTATTTGGCCTTACCAAAGGAAAGAAACTGTGATCCATGCTACAGCATTGTTGTGGGATAATCCTTCTGTACACTGAGAATATGTATTCCTCTCATTGGTTAATAATAAAGCTGAATTTGCTTATAGCCAAGCACAATAAGGCCAGGTGGGAAAGCCAAATAGAGATACAGGGGAAAAGAAGGACAAAGTCTGAAGAGATGCAAAAAACAATATGCTAGCAAACAGATAAAGCCATGAAGATACGTAGCAAAATATGGATTAGTAGAATGGGTTAACTTAAGCTGTAAGAGCTAGTTAGTAATAAGCCTGGGCTATAGGCCAAACATTTTGTAATTAATATAAGCTTTTGTATGACTATTTGGGATCAGGCAAGCAGGACAAAAGAAAAGCTCTGCCTCCATTTACACAGTGTAGGTAAGCTTTGATGGCTAAGGGAAATAAGCCAGTCACAAAATTGTAGAAATGGCATAAAGATACTTGCATGAGGTCTCCAGAGTGCCACAGTCCTGGTGACAGTAGACTGCTGGTTCCTGGGAGCTGAAGGGAAGTTGCAGAGTTGTTTCATGGATATGGGGTTTGCCCTTCATGAGATGTACTGAGTTTTGAAGAATCATTGCATAGCTACAAATGGGAAAGAGATATTCTATGCATATGAACTCCTTTTCATCCTTATTCCAGCAGGATGCATATGAAGTTAATAGATGCCTGGGAGGTAATGAATGAATTGCTGAGGGACTAGAATGAAGTAGAATTTTCCCTGATCACCTTTATGCATTTTCCCCCTGATCCTCTTGGTTTAGTTTTAAAATTTAATCATATGAATAAATGATCCAATTAGAAAGACTTATTATTGAGAAAGTTAAATGCCAATTTGAATTCGAGGCTGAAGCATACTAACTGTGATATATAAAGAGTCACAGGCCCACTAAGAACAGAGCAAATCTATGGGTGTTTGTTGCCTGTAGTAGCCAAACCTACTGTCAATCCTGGCACGATGGTGGCTTACACCCATAATCTTAGCACTCAGGAGGCTGAGGCAGTTAGGGGTGTTGCAAGTTCAAGGTTGAACTGGGCTACAACATAACACTCTGTTTCAAGAAACACTAAAGGGGAGCTGGAGAGATGGTTATACAATTGAGAGCACTCAATGCTCTCCTGGAGGACCTGGGTTCTGTTCCTAGCTCCCTGTAATTCTATCTTCACAGGATTTGACACCATCTTCTGGCCTCCTCAGACACATGCACACACACACACACACACACACACACACACCACCACCACCACCACCACCACCACCACCACCACCAATAAAAACAAATCTTGTTTAATAAAGGAAAAGAAACAAAAACAAGCAAACAAAAATTAAACACTACATATTTTCTTTCTGGTGAGGGAGGTCCTTCTGTATGCTGTGAATATATGTTTCTCTTATTGGTGGATGAATAAATCCAGTGGACAGGCAGGACATAGCCAGGCAGGAAGTACAGGCAGGGCTATGAGACTAGAAGAAGGCTGGGAAGAGGAATGCAGAGGGAGCTGAGGGAGCAAGAGGGCGTGCATCACCAGTAAACCAAGACAGAGTTGAAATACATAGATTAATGGAAATGGGCTATTAATTAAGAGAGAGCTAGCCAATAAGAAGCCTGAGCCATTGGTCAAACATTTTATAATTAATATAAGCCTTTATCTGGGACTAACGGGCTGAGGGACCAGGCAGAACAGAAACCTCCATCCACATCTTTCATATGCAGAACCTCCATTTCAACTTGGGTGCGCATGTGTATGCCATGAAAGTAAAAAGGAGAGCGTGAAAGGGGAGGTGAGGTTAATGAATGGATGCACGTGACCACAAATATAACATCAGACGGACCTGTAGGCAAGTCTGTGAGGCATTTTTCTTGGCTAATGATTGATGAAGAAGGGTTCAGCCCACTGTGGGTGATGTCACCCCTCAGCAGCAGGTGGTCCTGGGAAGCATGAGAAAGGTCACTGAATATGAGCCTAGTGAGAAAGCCGCACCCCCAACCCTACCCCCACCCACCCTAATTCCACCCCCTGCTTCATGGCTCCTCTACTTAACTTCCTGTTTCCAGGATCATGCCTGAGTTCCTGCCTTGGCTTCTCTCAGTGATGGACTGGAAGCAGGACATGTTAGCCAGGTAAACCCCTTCTGACTCCAGTTCCTTTTGACAATTGTACGTATCACAGCAATAGAAAGCAAACTAGGATGGGGAAGACTACGAACCAATCATAACCACATCTATGTATGAAAATACACAAAAGAAGTCCATCACTGTAGATGCTAACATTTTTGTAAAATAATTTATGTGTCAGAAACAAAATGATTTTGCCCAGCTTTTTGTAAGTTCTTTCTCATTTCAGGTCTTTACAAGTTTATGCTTTATTATCAAGAAAGCTAAAGAAACTCTATTATTCTGAACATGAAGTTTGAGTTTTCAACTTCAAACTTGAACTAGTAACCTAGAAACTATTGCATTGAGCAAATAACATTGGTGACATTTTTGTTCAGAAAGGGTGTATTATGAAAGACAGAATGCTCATTCCTACTGAGAGGTAAATAATAAAATTTTCTTGTTGTAGGCTAACTTTAAAAAATACAAATAAATAAATAAATAAATAAATAAATAAATAAATAAATAAATAAATAAGCAAACAAATAAAAGCTACCTTTAGTTTTCACCAGCATCTTAAACCACATAAATGATAAACTTCTCCCCATAATCACCCCTACTTTTGCCTACACTTCCCATCCCTTCTCTTTTTGCCTACCAATCTATAGATTACTTACATATTGTAAATGATTCTTTGTGACTGGCTTTTTCACTTAGCATCAGACTTCAAGATTATAGAAAATGCCTCCCCCCATTTAAAGCTGAGAACCATTCCATTATGTGGCTATACGGCCATGTGATCATCTTTCTAGCTTTTTATTGTATGAAGAGCCACCACACTGCTTTAATAGCGGCCACACCATTATCTCTGCTCGTCAACGGGGCATACAGTCCCCAGCTCTCTACACGATATTCAGCAATTGCTACCTTCTGGTTTGCCTTTTTAAATAACAGCCATTCTGATGTAGATGAAATGGAATCTCATTTTTGTTCCAATTTGCATTTTTCCAGTGGCGAACCGTAGTGAGCGTTCTTTCATGTGCTTATTTAGAAATAATCATTTTTGTAATAGAAAACTCTATAATATAGAAGGGAGAGGAGAAATATAAACATCCTAAAATAGTGTTTTGAAATACTGTCCAGGGACTCATCTCATCTTCTGCTGTTGAAGTTGGATGGCTCTGCCTACCTCGTGTTGGCTAATGAAGTGTGTCAGGTGAGCCCTCCAGCCTTAAGAGGTATGACAAGTTTCCACTAATCCTTGGAGCAGGCACATTCCTTGTAGTCACTGAGCCCAAGACAGGAACTGGCACCTGGGAAGAAACCAAAAGCCTAAAGCCGAACCTGTCAGAAACAGCTCCTTGCTGTGGAAGGCAAGTAAGAGCTTGGAGAATACCTTTTTAATATTACAAAAATGAACCAAGACACAGGTTATTTCTCTATAATAACACTGAGTGATTTTCCTAAGTATTTTTAAATTTTTCTTCAATAAGAAATGAGAAAAGGGATACCATAATAGAGGGAGCCATCCTAGGTTTAAAGAGAAATCTGGCACTAGGGAAATGTCCAGAGATCTACTAGGATGACCCCAACTAACAATCCAAGCAGTAGTGGAAAGCCTACCTTAAATGCCTTTCTCTGATAATGAGATTCCTACAGCCTTCATCCAGTAGCTGATGGAAGCAGAAGCAGACACCACGGCTAAACACTGAGCTGAACTCCTGGAAACCAGCTGCAGAGAGGGAGAAGTGTTGAGCAAAGCAGTCAAGACCAGGCTGGAGAAACCCACAGAATCAGCTGACCTGAACAAGGGGGAGCTCATGGACCCCAGATTGGCAGCTGGGAAACCAGCATAAGGCCAATCCAGACCCCCTGAATGTGGGTATTAGTTGGGAGGCCTGGGCAATCTATGGGGTCTCTGATAGTGGATCAGTATTTATCCCTAATATAGGAATGGACTTTGGGAGCCCATTCTGCATAGAGGGATACTCTCTTAGCCTAGACACATGGGAGAGAGCCTAGGCCCTGCTCCAAATGATAAGACAAACTTTGAAGATCTCCCATTGAAGGCCTCACCCTCCCTGGGGAGCAGAAAGGGGATGGGATGGGGGTTGGTGGGAGGCAGGGGAGGAGGGGAGAGAGAGGGAACTGGGATTGACATGTAAAGCAAGCTTGTTTCTAAGTGGGGGAGATGACAGGTCCATTGCCGAGGCTAGATAGCCAGCCAGTCTAACTCACTTGATGACTTCCATAGCAGAAACCCTGCCTCAAAAAACACTATGGCCAAGCTGGGCGTTGGTGGTGCACTCCTTTAATCCCAGCAGTTGGGAGGCAGAGGCAGGCAGATCTCTGTGAGTTGAAGGCCAGCCTGGTCTACCCAGCTAGTTTCAGACAGGCTCCAAAGTCACAGAGAAACCCTATCTCGAAAAACCAAACCAAAACAAAATAAAACAAAAATCCCACTATGGCCAGTGTCTGAGGAATGGCTCTTCTGCACTCCAACGTGTTTTCACACTTGCATACAGAAATGCACAGATATATGTACACACAGAGACAATTAAAATAAATCATGCCAAAATATTAATAGTAGAACTTTCTTGTTACAAATCACATGTCTAAGAAACACTTTTCCTTAGGTTTTCAATGTGTTTTATATAAAAAGATTTCACAGTTAAGAAGTCACATTTTTCTCTCCTTCATCCTTCCTCTCTCCCCTCCTTCTCTTTCTTTCTTTCTTCCTTTCTTTCTTTCTTTCTTTCTTTCTTTCTTTCTTTCTTTCTTTCTTTCTCCTTTCCATTCAAGTGGATGGTCATTCAAAACTCCCCAAAGACATTACAGGATTATTAGTAAAACTAAGCAGAATAGCGACACAATCTATTGCTTTACTTCATGGAGCTGTGGGTGGGGTTAGAAAATGACCATAAACAAGTCTCCTTGGGCGATAGCATAATTGTTCTGATATTTTGCAGTTACACTGTACAAGTATATAATTTGCTTTCAAAGGAGTTAGTAGATTTTGCACTATTTGAATTACACCCTCATAATTTTCTTCCTCTCTTTTCTGTCTTTTTCTTTTCCTTTTTTTTTCTTTTTTTTTTTTTTTTCTTTTTACAAAATGCTCTTCCTTTGTATGATGACTTTGAGAAATGGGCTTTATGAGCTTTAATTTCAAGATTAGCCCAGTGACTTCCCAGGGAAACACAGCAACAATAAAAATGAAAAGAAATCCCTCGTTGAAAAATCAGACTCATTCCTCAAACAGCCAGCTTGAAGGAAGATGTCTCTAGATGAAGAGAAACCAGCTGTAATACTAAATTTGCCAGGAATATCTTCCACTGAGCACACAAGGAGTTGAAACACACAGACACACACCATACACACAGGCAAGCACACACACACACCACAGGCACACACACAGATACACAGAGACACACATACACACAGAGACACACAGAGATACACATAGACACACATACCACACACCCAGGCAAACAGACACACACACAGAGACACACACACTCACACACACTGAGACATACACAGATACACACAGAGATACACACAGACACATGTGTACACACACACACACACACACACACACACACACACACACACACACACAGCAAACTCTCCTGACAAAGGCTTCAGCAGCATGTTGACATTAGGCTCCTGTCAGAGGGTCAGCCATGGGGTGAACCAATACTGGGAAACAGCCCCACTAGAGGGTAGGCTGAGTCATGAGAACTGAAAGCAAACCTGAAGCTTGCTCTAAGACAGCGCTCACCCCACTCCCAGCCTCTGGTGAACTAACTGTGCAGGATGTAAAAAGCCAGTTGAGTGGTCCCTTGTGGGGACTGGGATATGACAAAGGATTCCGTGGCTGAGAGTTATGTAACTTACTTCAGAGTACACTAAAAACTCTGTGTCCTGCTCCAAGCATCCCAAATCAGCCCTTCTGCCTGGAAGTCATATGCTTGTCAACCTTCTAGGCTAACATCAATTTCTTGCCATGTGAAAGTTGCCATGACAACTGAGGAGAAAGTTGTGGTCAACAGACTATAATCCAAAAAAAAAAAAAATACTTTAACTGGCTTCTCTAGGACATTGGAACAATACTACATTCCCAAAAGGAAAATGTGTTACAGTTGTAAAGCTTGATATCACTGGTCAAAAGTCATGTACACACACGTAACATTACAGGGACTGAGCAGACTGTGTTAGTGTGTGTATGTGTGTGTGGTGCTGGTGGTGGTGGTGGTTTTGGTGGTGGTGGTGGTGGTGGTGGTGGTGGTGGTGGTGATGCATGCTTTAATCCCAACTCCTGGGAGGTAGAGGACAGTGGATCTCTGTGAGTTTGAGGCCAGCCTGGTCTACAGAGCTGGAACTACCAGGAGAGTTAGGGCTGTTATGCACAAAAACCCTGTCTCAAAAAGCCAAAAAAACAAAAAAAGAAAAAAGAGAAAGAAAGAAAGAAAAAAGAAAAGAAAGAAAAAACCAGAAGAGTGTGTGTGTGTGTGTGTGTGTGTGTGTGTGTGTGTGTGTGTGTGTATAACAATTAAAGATAAAAGAGGCCATGGATTTAAGAGAGAGAAAAAGAAGGGGTGCACAAGAGAGATTGGAGGAGGAAAGGGAAAATTATATAATTCCGTTATAATTTCAAAAACCCAAAATTACCACAACTGTTTAATGTGCCAAACAGCTAGGCAATATAACCTAACAGCTGACCCAGGCAGCATGATCCACCCGACCACTTGCTACCATGCTCCACTCTGCACATAAGGCATCAACACAAGAAATGTTTGAGGGTCCACATTCTTGGAGGAACTCCAATTTCTTATTTCATATCTCCCTGAAAATGAGCTGCTCCCTTTGAGCTGAGACCCAAAGTTACAAAACAGACATAGATTTCCAGAACACTCCATGCTTGTAAGATTTGAACTTTTATTTCTTGGCTTCCTCAAACACCCTGGAGCTAGGAATTGATGTGACATCTGTTTGTAGAACTGTAATACAATTAAGATAAAATAGAAAGCAAACCATTTGAAACAACTTACTCTTCACCAGGTGTGGTGGGACACATCTGTAGTCCTAGCACTCAGAAGACTAAGACAAAATGTTCTTGGATTCCAGGCCAGATTTTTACCCTAAATAGTAAGAAAAAAATAATGTGGAAAAAATATTTATAATGGAGTCAGCAAGATGGTTCAATAGGTAAGAGTGCTACATGAAGCCTGATGACCTGAATTCAATTCTCAGAACCTACATTTGAAAAGCTGGATGCAGTGAGGCACATCTGCTATCCTGGCATTCTTGCTTCAAGACAAGAGACAGACCGGAGGCAAGCCAGAAGCTCAAGGACCAATAAGGCATCAATGCAAATGCCGTGAGAGGCTTTTCCATCAGTAGGGTGAAAGGGAGACCAACTCCCAAAAGTTGTCTTCTGACTTCCACAGATGTGCCAGGACAAGCACACATCCTTACATGCTTTCTCCATATACACTGGGACTTTTCTTGTTTTTCTACACATTATTTACTCTCTCTTCATCTATGACTACCTATTTTCATTTCCCACTTTTAACTACATGGTTTGGTGATGGGGAATATATATATATATATATATATATATATATATATATATATATATGTGTGTGTGTGTGTGTGTGTGTGTGTGTGTGTGTGTGTGTGTGTGTTTCTCTTATTGGTTGATGAATAAAACAATGAACAATGATTGGCCAGTAGCCAGGCAGGAAGCATAGGCCAAGCTACATGACAAGGAGAATTCTGGGGAGAGGAGGCAGAGACAAACCAATAGAGGGACAGGTCCAGACCTTCTACAGTAAGATAAGGCCATGTAGAAATACATAGATTAATAGTTATGGGTTAATAATTAAGAGAGAGCTAGACAATAAGAAGCCTGAGCAATCAGCCAAACAGTTTCCAATTAGTACAAGTCTCTGTGTGTTTATTTGGTGCTGAAGGGCAGGGGGACCGGGTGGGAAAGAAATTCCATCTACAGTTTGGGGAAGTGGGAAAAACCCCAGGTTCAGGAGGAGGCTATGACAAGGTCTGGACAGTTGTAAATTTTACAGTTCCATGGCTGCAATGATTGATTAGGGTTGTTCACAGGATCTTATCAGAGCTAAGACAATGCTGGGCATTCAGTGAAGGAATTACAATAGTCCTTACAATGTCATTATGTCTGCATGTTGGGTTAGAAGCTTCAACACTGCACCAACAGTTGGCAGACTTGTATATAATCTTGTTCATGCTTGCTATAAACTGTGTAACTTTGGGCAAATCACTTATCTCTCCTACAAAATTGGTGGCTCCTATGTGTATTTGTGAAAGGCACATATGTGAGAGCATGGCATTTGTTACAAAGCCTTAGAGCATGAAAGGGGTTACTCTGTATGGACATAGCAGTCAGAACTGGAAGGATCTTGTAAGGATGTTGTGATTCATCCAACAGCCTTGAAAACAAACAACATTACCAAAACACGGAATCTGATGCTGCAGAAAGTTGGAGCAAGCAGGACTGTCTGGTCCACCACCCTCATTTCACAGGCAAGGATGCTTTCTCTATTTGCCTTGGAAAGGTGCTAGACCCATCCAGTCCCTTTCTCCATGGGGAATGATCCAGAAACCAGACCATCTTGGACAGTGTGATTCACTGGGCATGCATGATAAATACACTCACATGCACTCTGAAACCCTCATCGTGCATGTGAGTGTATTTATGTTTCAGAGTGAGATACTGGGATCCATCTGCCTCTGACCATTGCCTTCTCCAAGCATGAGTGTAGGTCTCTGCAGTCAAGGGAAAGGAGCCCAGTAGTCAGAAAAGCTGCCCAGCCATGGTCTGAAATGCTGTGCAGCTCACACAGGGGGTTATTAAGGAGTTTTCTTTGTTGCTGGGAAGCATCAGACTTGTGTGACTCCATACAAGATGCCTGTGGTGTGGCAGCTGCCATTTGACAGCATTTCAGTCTGTCCTTCGCTCTCATAGCAAAGGAAGTGTTGCGAGAATTTGGAAACTCACATGTAGTTATGTTCAAGAATTTTGAGTGGTAAAGAGTTATTAAAGTCACATTTGATCAATATGTTAAATATTATAAAAATAAAATCACCAAGTACTAACTAAATACAAAAGGCCATTTATTTGTATTGAATAGCCTAATTTTCACAATAACTCCAGGAGGTAGCTGCCATTTTTATGGTCCAAAGGTTTAAAATGGGCCCAGAGAAGCTGAGTACCTTACACTAAGTCTCACAGGGCATCCACAGTTGAGCTGGGATTTGAACCTATAGAGCTATGCTTTGCAATCTGACTTCTTGACCACTCTGGCTTGCTGATGCTCTTCTGATTAGCTCTTAGCTAGAATACTTTATATTTTCTTTATACAAATAAAATAAAATCTCCTTTCTGAAGTTAATTCAATAAATTGACTTCTCTATTTAAATTATCTTTCTAAAACACTATTTTAGTCAGAGCATTAAGAAAAAGGTGAATGAGATTTCAGACTTTGGGGCAAAGCAACTATAGTTTAATTCTTGACAAGTGTGTTATGACCATGGACAGCCCCTAGCCTGCCTCAGTTTCTTCATCTATAGAATAGGGGTAATAATGGTGCTTAAGTACCAGAATGTTTGCTAGGGCTGGAGCAGAAGGCTTCCATTAAGAGCATAAACCTGTTTCTGACACATAGGATCTGCTCAATACATAGCGCCACTGTCATTATTGTTGTTAATGGCATCACCATAAGACTCCAGATGCAGCTGCTCAGCACCTAAGAATAGGATATGTAACTCAGAAGTGCTAAGTAGTGAGACCTCCAACATTGAAAACTTGAACTTTTTCTCCTTTGTCAAAAAGTGTAATAGTGGCACTTCCGTCCTGAGAACAACCAACAGCTGCTACTTAGACTTAAGCCCCTTCAGTAGGAGAAAAATCATGCATGGTACTATAAACCTAGACAGAGACTTGTGTTTGGATAAGAGACAGTTCCTATAGGAAAACCTACTACATCCATTTTCTGAAACCAATGTAATGTCTAGCTGCATTATAAATACTTATCTGCATAAACAAAGATCCCTCATCAAATAAGAGTCTTTGTACAATAGATGGGGACCTACAGAGATCCCTAATTGGTCAAACTGTAGAGGACAGGTGATCATGGGGTACCAAGACACATAGGCAAGGCTTCAACACAACCCCATAGGCAAGGCTCGGGGAAAATTACAAAAGAGGAGACAAAATGACTATGAGAGCCAGATGACCCATATATGTGCTGTGATAGGGTCTTCTAGTCATGATAGGGAAGCTTCACCTCTGAAATCTCAATAATACAGTTACCTAAACAGGACCTGTATACTGGCAACCCAGCTGACACAACAACACAGTCGGGGATGATTTTACAAGTCCCTACTCTTAGGTGAAGAGTTATATGCTAACAAGACTCATTTTAAATTTGTCACTACTTTATAGGTCTTAGCTCCAAATATAATTCCATTCTGAGATACTGGGAGGTTAGGATTCCAGTATACAGATATTTTAAAAATAAAAATGTTTAGTGTCTTTATTTTAATTATCATATATGTATGAGTGATTTGCCTACATGCATTCATGGTGCCCATGGAAATCACAAGATGGCATTGGATCTCCGAAACTGGAATTACAGACAGTTGTGAGTAAACATGTAGGTGCTGGAAATCAAACTCAGGTCCTCTGCAAGAGGAGCAATGCTCTTAACTGCTGAGCAACCCCTCCAGGCCCCAGTATATGAGTCTTAATATTCCCGTGATGGTGGGTCCCCACGGGTTTATGTGTTAGGTACTTGGTTCACAGCTGGTAGCACTATTTTGGAAGATTCTGGAAACATTGGGAGGTAAGGCCTTGCTGAAGTAAATAGACCACTGGAGGTTGCCTTTAGTAACTTGGTGCCTTGGTGCCAAGTACCTTTCTTTCTCTCTGTTTTCCTGGCTATCCTGAGGTTGGACACCTCTTCCACACCTACCTCCATGGTGCTCTGCCAACTGGAACATGGATAGTAGACTGAAATCTCTGAAACCATGAACTAAAGTAAAACTTCCACCACCTTAAACTGTGTTTTGCCAGGGATTGTATCACCATGAGGCTAAGTCTGACTAATATACTCTTCACGGGTGGCCAACTTTACCCTCCTGCCCTTGCTTACGTGCCTGGAGCTGTATGCATACTGCCTTTACACGTGAGCTTTAGGTCTGTCCCTTCTTCCTGGGACTTTGAGACCTAGATGCTTCATGGAAACCATGGGTGGGTCCTACTGCAGGGCCAGCCAGCTGCATCAGATGTGGCACAACAGGACTCTCAGCATGTGCTAGCCACGCCCTTCATTTCCCTTCCTGGCCCCCACTTGCACGTGTTAGGCAAGGGCCATTCGGTCCCTTCAGATTCTCTAAGAAAGCCTCTTAATGTAGTGACCTTTGTAAGCTATCTGGAGCTGAATGACTGCCCCATGAATCTGAAATAATCAAATATTCTGGAGAAGTGTGTATGAAGAGAATGTCCACGATGTGTATACATAGGAGAGAGGAAAATCGCACAGAAGTTCAGAAAGTATCTCAATCAGTGCTCGTGTGGTAAATGTAAGAAAACTTACAGACATACAGCTGATCAATCCCAGGGTTAAATGAAAACTCATTTTTCATTAGTCAAAACATGTATAGCAGCCAAGCCAAAGAAAGAACTGAACTCATAAATACACACACACCACAGAAGCATGCAGGAATGCACATGCAAAAATATGTGTGCATCCCCCACCATATACACCACAGAGGTGCAGGAACACATATGCCACACACACACACACACACACACACACACACACACGGGCATGCAGGAATGCAGATGCACATGCATACACATACATCACATTCTGTTCTTTTATACTGTGTGGAGGCAGCAGGATGTAAATGGATTTTCCTGTATTTCTCTTGGCAGGATGACCATATTTAGTACAATATCCAGTAAAGCAGAAATTTTAATTACATTTATGGCCTAACCATCTGCATGTGTTTAGAATTTCTTTTTCTTCAAAGCAAAAATGTGAGCCTGGCTTTAGAGCTGGAAATAGTCAGGCTACATTGAAATGCATTATCAACAAACAGTGAGTACGTGGTCTGAAATACAAGACCATGGGATCCACTGTCAAAATATCACCAAGTACCTGAATGTGAATCACATTGTCACCAATTTGTTCTGATACATGTTGGGTAAGGCAAAAGGGAAATTTCGTACATTTTCAAGGGAAGCAGGCACCCCAACATCAATCATTTGCTCTTATTTAAATCATTTAACTATGTTCTATTTATTGCTATGCTTTTGTTCTGGTTCTGTTGCTGTGAAGAGACACCATGACCAAGACAATTCTTAAAAAGAGTGGGGGCTGGCTTACAGTTTCAGTACTTCAGTCTATTATCACCATGGCAGGGAGCAGTAGCTGAGAGTGATATCCTTGGGGCGGGGACTGCCCTGATAGGGGCTTTTGACACCTCAAAGCCCACCTCCTGTGACACACTTCCTTGTCTTTGTAATCCTTTCAAAGCATCGCTGTGATGACCAAGCACTCAAATATATGAGGCTATGGGCATCATATTTATTCCAACCACCACAGGCTCCAATACCATTTCCTTTTGAGCCCGTGTTCTTTGCATTTGTAGCTGCATGCAATCCATGCACAATCCATATTCAAATGTCTTAACTATGCTTATTTCTTTTCTTTAAAACAATAAAAAACTCATGAAAGTGCAAATAAGAACAGCAAATCTACTAGGACTAGTGTGCTGAGTGTGTAAATGTGCTTGCCACGCAATCTGACGATATGGGTTTGATTCCCAGATCCCACAGTAGAAAAAGAGAGCTGACTCCTGAAGATGAGCCTCTGACCTGACCTCCACATGCATGGTTTGCAGTCATAAACACACACACACACACACACACACACACACACACACACACACACACACACACACACACCAGTAGTAATAAATAAAAATAAATTTTAATGGAAAATAGCAAATGTGTGTATTGGGATGCAAGCAGCAAACTGCTCTCAAATCCTCCATGGTTCAGACAAAATTTAGGCCTATAACCCCTTTAGAAGATGAAGTGAGCTGTCTATACTTCACGTTTTTAATCCCTTTTATTCTATCAAGGGTAAAAGCAGATGCTCAGTTGCAATAGCAAATGCGGATGGGAACCTGGACAGTGTTGTCCAAAATCCTACTCAATCCACACGAAGGCACTGGGCAGGAAATTCACAATGCAGCATTAGTGCTGTGGGTTTTGTGACCCCAGCTCCCAACAGAGTCTGTTAAAGGAGGAATGTTTTATCTGAGCTTACATTTTAGAAGGTTACAGCCCATCATGGCAGAGAAGGTGCATGAAGCAGGGGCTCTGTACCCTTCACAGACAAAGCCCAGTGGCCTACTTGCACTTGCCAGGCCTCCAGCTGGAGAGCAAGCATTTCAAAACATACACCTCTGGAGACATTTCTGTTCCCAGCTACAAAAGGGACAACCAATCCACTTTCAGAATCTGCATAGGTCCCCAGTTTGCCTCGAGAGGGGGAAATTGTCCTCCTAAATAGGGAAGGATTCATACTTTTGCTGCCATCTTGCCCCAGAAAATCAAGTTCACTTATAAATATGAGCTACAAGCCATTGGGAAAAAAATAGGGACAGTGTCCTATGACAGAGCTGTTGCTTTAGAGTCAGTCCAGGCTCCAGAAGAATGCCAACACCACAAACTGTTCTCATGGGGCATACTTTCAAGAAGGCTATCTGCCAGCTGTCCATCCGCTGAGAGTGTGACACTCTGAGAAAATAAGTTGGCAGCAGGGAAGAGGAGTGAGAAGGAACCGGCACCTTGCGCCATAGGAGGTGTCACCCCTGCCAAGAAATGCTGGTGTGGAAGCTGGGTGGCCCCACTTCTCCTTGTTCCATTCACTCAGAGTGAGAAAGATGATGAAATGGATTTGACTCAATCAAGCACAAGTAGGAAAAATTCGGTGAGATACGTGTGTATCAGTATACACACGTGTACGCACACATAAACAAACATACACATATATGCGCACACATACACACATGCGCGCGTGTGTGTGTGTTTGTAAAAATCTGGTGTCATAATACTTGCTATAAGATATATGGTTATGTCATAATTTCACTATCTTCTGGAATTTATTATTGTAGAGGCAAGGCTGAAATAAGTTCATTTTATAGCCTCTTTATGTGAGATTTTTATCTTTCTTGTTGAACTTTTCTTTACTGTGATGATTTTCTAGCACATGTAAATCACAGATGTTACTTTTGTAAACCTCTGGAAATGTTTTCCACGGTGCAATCCACTTTAGTTTTGTTTTTCTTTTCTTTTCTTGCAGCCAGCTCATCTACTTATTAAGGCTAGACCATGAAATCTATTACCCAGGGATGGGGATATTGGAATCAAAGAAGGTTCCAGAGCACTGAAAGAGGAAGGTGTTTTGCAGAGAAGTTGTTGGCAGAACTGAGAGGATCAGAGAGTTCCCAGGGAGCAGGCCCCCAGGGAGCCTACTCATGGGCTGGACAGACATCTGCACACATCTGCATGGTTACCTCCTCCCTCCTCCCATGTCCCCTCTGCAGGGAGGCCTCCCTTGCCCATCAGTCCCCACTCCCACCCCATTCCTGTGCTCCCCCTTTCTTTACTTCATCTTTCTCTGCAGCATGCATCCATGCTGCCTGACCTAAGGCAGACATTTTCATTCTCGGTATCATGTCAGTGCTAAAGAAGTCTCAGATTTGGGTCCAGCTCAGACTGGAATGCTCAAGTTGAATCTGAAGGCATTTATTTAGTACATCCTTCTAAAGTACATGATGTCTTGGAAAACAAATCAAACCTAAATTCTACTTGAGGAAGTTCCTAGTGACTGACTGTATTTGTTCAGCTGACCAAGACATATGTGAAAATTAAGACAGCCAAGAGGACCTAGAAGCTGGAAGGTTGAGGGGTCCTTGACTCCTTAAGTTCAGAGCTGCAGGGCTCCCACTGAGGACAAAACACCACCCAGCCACACCTCCTTCAACTCTGTTCCCTTCCCTCCACTTTCCAGCCCCAGGAAGTGGGTTTGTTGAGCCATATCCTGCAACTTGGCTCCGAGGAAGTCATTTGCCTATTTAATGACTGCTTAACATAGAAATGAATAGTGCTCCCTCCCAGCAATCACTATTAATAACTACACTGGTCACTCTGCTAAGAAGCAACATGCAAATTAATTTTAAAGCTATTTTCTCTGTACAAAAGAAGAATGACATAATGCAACCATATGGCCCTTTATTTCTGCCCTGGCACACAGATGATGACTTGTGGCACCTTTAAGTCATAATGAGAGTCCTGAGAAACTAAAGTTTATTAGGAACGGCTACTGATCCACCTAATCTGCCAGGCAATGCCTGTGATCTGTCCCTCAGTTTCTGCGTAAGTTCCTACAGAGGAGGAGGCAACTAATTATGAAGAAATGCACCCAAGTAAAAAAGAATGATATTTTTCCAGAAGGTGGGTTTTTAAGTGTTAGGTTTGTTTTGTTTTGTTTTGTTTTCCTGTGTCATATAATTGGGAAAAATTTTTAACTTACTTTAAGAATCCAGAATGAGCAATTTTATATTTACCATGTAACTGGAAATACGCAAGAATGTATTTAACATATTTTTGTTTATTTTTTTTCAATGTGTGTGTGCGTGCGTGTGTGTGTGTGTGTGTGTGTGTGTGTGTGTGTGTGTGTGTGTGTGTGTGGTTTCCATGTGTGAATGTGTACCACATGTGTGCAGTGCCCAAGGAGGCCAGAAGAGCATCTTAAGGCTCCTCAAACTAGAGGTTAAAATGGTGAACCACCATGGGGATGCTGAGAACTGAATCCAGCACCTCTGCAAGAGTAGCTAGTGCTCTTACCACCGAGACATCTTTCTAGCCTATATGAAGAAAATGCATATATGAAGAAAATACACACCCAAATTAATTAAAATAAAAATTAAAACATACACAGACATAAGAAGTAAATACAACACAAAGTATTTGTAAGTGAGATTATTGATAAAACTCCCCTTTCTACCAGTCGGCCGTGGTACAGGTGCACACCTTTAATCCCAGCACTGAGGAGGCAGAGACAGGTAGATCTGGGTGAGTTCGAGGTCAGCCTGGTCTATAAAGCAAGTTTTAGAACATCCAGGGTAGTTACACAGAGAAACCCTGTTTCATATATCAACAAAAAAAGAAATCTCCTTTTTTTATATTTTCTAAAAATTGTAAAGGAATTTATACTACACCTATGCTGGAAAGCTATCGTTCTTAAGGGGGTGGGATGGCGAGTGACATGCGCTTCTTTAAACACTGAAGGGCTGCTGTGTGGCTGCACAAGGAAGCAAACAGTTCTGCATCCATCACAACTGATGGATACAGATGGTTTTCACTCAGCCTTGCCTTAGAAGCCATGGCTGTTAGTTGTAAAGAGTTACATTTGGGGGCTGGAGCGATGGCTCAGGAGTCCAAGCATTGGTTGTTCTTCCAGAGGCCCTGGTTCAATTCCCAGCACCCATCGTGGCAGCTCATAGTTGTCTGTAAGTTCAGTTCCAGGGGATGCAACACTCTCATACAGATATGTACACAGGCAAAATGCCAATGCATGTGAAATGAAAAGTAATTTTTAAAAAATAGTTACATTTATAATATTTTAACGATTTATTTTTATTATTTTAGTGTATGTGTGTCTGTCTATCTGTGTGTGAACATATGCACATGCATACATATGTTCGGAGAGGTCAGAAGAGGGTGTTATATCCCCTGGAACTGGAGTTACTGGAAATTTGGAGCTGCCTGATCTGTGAGTCTCCTGGTGCAGGTGCCCTGCAAAAGAAGCAAGCATGCTTAACCACTGAGCCATCTCTCCAGCGCCCTTCTATAATGTTTTAACTTTCAAACTGTACATGTAACTTCTCTGGAGCATTAGAAAAATGTGCAGACGCTGGGTAGTGGTGACGCATGCCTTTAATCCCAGCACTCAGGTGGATCTCTGTGAGTTCGAGGACAGCCTGATCTACAGAGTGAATCCCAGGACAGGCTTCAAAGCTACACAGAGAAACCCTCTCTTGACCAAAAAGGGAAGGGGAGGGGAGAGAAGGGGAGGGGAGGAGAGGGAAAGGAGAGGAAAGGAAAATATGCAGATGAAAACAAGTGACATATAACTCCCCTTGGACCTCGGGGTCTGAATTTAGAAACCCCACAAAGCCAAGAAGCTTTTCTTTGAACTCACAGTGTGTCCTACAAGTCGGCAACACTAGGAAATCAAAATTCTGTCCAACATGACAGTCCTTGCAAGTAGCAGAAAGAGGGACGGGAAGGGCCGCACAATGGCAATGACCCTTCTTCAAGCTGGATGTGACTTCCCTGCAGTCATAACGTGAGAGCCTCCAGAGGAGAGTGGTCTGCTAGCGAGCTCCATACCTTCACGCGGTCACCATTTAAAAGTGGCCAGTGTCTTACCCAGCATTTCCTGACTGCAGAGACCAGAAGGAGCCTTGCCCCGTGCTTCTCTATCTTGTGCAGAACAGTGGTTTTCAGACTGGACCCCGCCCTGAGAGACTTCATTTTCTAGTGGCATCTGACACAGTTTCGAGACTGGAAGATGCCACTGCACCTGGTGGTGCTGTCTGCCCAGCATCGCCCATCCAGTGCACACTGATAAATGACTTATTCCTGGGAGCAGGAAGGGTACAATACTACACACTGGGGTGTATTGGGGTGACTTGGCACCGTAAGAGCTCCTGTGTATATTAAAATCATATCAGGAAAGCCAAGCCTGAGAGTGTATAAGGCCAGGCCGAGGAAAAGGTGTAACTCCTTCACCCGGCCCACTAAAGAGTGAGCTCCCGGAACTGGAATGGCAGCTACGCACATTGTTCTGTCATCTGACCACCAAGTATGTGCGTCAAAGATACCAACAGGCAAGAATTCCCTACTGTACCAAGGGCTTCAGCTTGGATCAGTCCCTGCTGTCTTAACTGCTGTCAGCCCATCCTTTTCTTTGCCTGTCTCAGCCTGCTGTCGGCCATCTGCCCATTCATTCATGGGGGCTCAGTCCTGACCTACCTTTTCTGCAACTGGACTTAACTCCACAGTTCAGCACTGACCTGTGACCCTACAGCTCGACTCTTTAGCATGATTAATAGCTTCCTTGCCAGCCTGGCATGGTTAGTTATCTCACACATGTGCGCACATGCGTGTACACACACACACACACACACACACACACACACACACACACACACACACACACCACAGACCTTATCTTAGTCCTTGTAACTCTGTTGTTGCTCTCTAACCCTTTATAGCCATTCTGTAAATCTACATATGTGCCTATACAGATATAGTTAGGTAGTTTTAATGACATGCTGTGAAATGTACACTCTGAAAGTTAATTTAATAGTTAGACTAGGAGTACAAGAACTTGTGTTTGCCCCACCCAGGGCTATCATAGAGAGTGGGCAAATTGCTGCCAGCAAAGCTATCATTCTTTGCAAGTTTGTTACTCCAAGTCAAAACGCATTTTGACTTTGAAGTATGACACATGAGTTTTTCTATGTCCTTCACACAATGGGCTCGTGACGCTGTCTTAGAGCCCAAACCTCAGTTGATGCTCTAGTGAGGACTTGGGCTTCCAAGGGTTTCTCTTTCCAGATGGCTGACATCCAAAAGACCTTGACCTTCAGGAGGACCCAGCTCCTACCTCCAGCAACACAAAACACCAGAATCCAGTCAGACATGTCAGACCCTGGTGTCTTATCCATACTTGGCCATTTGGTCTGAAACAATGCCAAGAGAGCCTCAGATGCTGAGTCGTAAACCTCCAGGCCCACCCTGTGCTACTTGTATGTGAGCCCAGAGAAACTGGACTTCCCGCTGTCACTCTGGTGGTGTAAGCCTTTGCCAACTCCTGGATAGCACGTGATGTGCATATTCATGGAACCCTGGGCTACAGGGAGGACAGAGACCCATTTCCAAGAAGAGACGCCAAGACAGCACTTCAGAGTGAGCCTGGCTCCTGCTCTACCCATCGGCTCAACATTGTGTTGTCCAACCCTCTCTACTTCCGAAAGCCGGTTTACTTTCCCTTTGCTTTGCCATTCTAAAATGGAAGTCAAGGCACACTCTTGTCAGCCATGTTTGCCAAGCTGCCCATAACCATCCTGTCTCAAAATGATCTGGAGCCAAGCCTTTTTTTAAAAGATATATCTATTTTTACTTCAACTAGTGTTAGTGTTTTTGCTTACCCTTATGTAAGTGCTCTGTATGCATGCCTTCTGTCTGTTTTCAGAGGCCAGAAGAGCATGCTGGGTGCCATGGGACCAGAGGTACAGATAGTTATGAGCCACGTGGGTTCTGGGAAGCAAACAAATGCAGGCCCTCTACAAGATCAGTAAGTGCACTTCACTGCTGAGCCATTTCTCAGCTTCTTAAACTGTGATGCAGCACCATGTGTGATCATATAGCTAAGCATGGAAACCGTAAGAAAACTGACAAGAGTACAAAATTAATGACCGTACAATGACCAAAAACTAGTTAAAATAAACATGTGGTGAACCTAACCTTCTTCTGGCAGTGTTCATGTGTGTTACATCACATGACTTCACTGCAGTCTTGGTCCTGAATACACATGACTTCCCACTGTGCACACCATAGCTCCATGCAATGGCAACTAACTGTTCCAGAAAACATCTCAGCTCAGACTCAAGAGTACTGAGCTGTGAACTCAGTTCTTATCTGCTATACAAAGTTATTTGCTCTTACAAAACAAAATGGCTTAATTACAGAAACTATTTTCTTACCATAGTTAATCAGCATCTAAATATCAGATTAGTTTACCAATTGCATTGTTAGAATGTTTGAGTTTAAAAATTCCTAACTTGTGCTTTATAAGAAAAAAATCATTGAATAAATTTTGATGTTTATTTATTGATTGTTTTTCAGGGATACATAGTAAAACTCCCTGGCTGACTTGAAACTCGCTATGTAGATGGGGCTAGCCTTGAACTCACAGAGATCTACTTACTTCTGCCCTCCTAGTGCTGTGGCTAAGTGTGTATACCACCACCTGGGTTTTCATATCTCTTACACACACACACACACACACACACACACACACACACACAAACAGGTATTGGATGCCTTGAAAACTTCTTATATATCTGAGCCCATATGCAAGCTTTCAGACCTTATTTTTGTCATTAAATGTAAGAAAAGAAAAATAAAACAGTATTTTTTACTGATAGGTTAGAGCAATATTGAAGAGCCAACCTAACTTTTAAAAATATCACAACATTTGTTACTATTTTTCTCTTTCCCTCTGTACTGAAATGGTATTACTTTGCTCCAAGAACAACACATCATTTGTCATCTACACTATACTTTCTTCCAAACAATATTGCTAGTGATATAGGATGGATTTATTGACAAATGACTTCTTAAGCCTAAAAATATGTTAGGTTATATATTTAAGGCTAGTGATTAATAGCAGTTACAGAAATGCCTGAAGTTTTAAACTTTAAAAAAATATTTTTAAGTTACTACAGATTTGTTCATATGGGTCATAAATATGGAAACTATGCTATCTTGTTGCATATGGTAACTTAAAATGAACCTTCTATTTTCAAAAAGTATACACTTGTCATGGATAGAATTCTATAAGAAAATAATGCATGGATTGCAACTTATGTTAATCCTATAAGAATCATCAGTATTTCTATTTCAGAAAAATGAAATTATAGAGTTTTAATTAGAAAGGGCTTCAAAAATTATAAAACTTTGGTATTGTTGATTCCCATACAATGTTTGTTTTTTAAATCTTAAAACTATGCATGCCTTCTGACCCAGTAATTCCTTTTCAAAAAATATATATGGATATACACAAAAATTTATATATAAACACATCACATCCTTCTCTATAATAACATAAAATTGGCAATAGCTAAGATTAGTGAAATATTATTTGCCATATCTAATGATTTATACTCTGTAAAGTCACATTTGTTGAAATGGCAAAGAGCCCCCATTTTTGTCAGGTAAGCAAATAAAAAGGCTGAAGAGAGGTCATATGGCTGGTCATGATGCCATTCTCCTAAGATCAAAACTTCGCGGCATCACGCATGTGTGTGCACTCACATGGACAAGAAACTCCCTAGATCAGACACCTGCTGACCTCACATCTCAGCCAGCCTTTTCATTTCGGTCATGGCTGAGGCTGAAGGTATAACGTGACAGTTAATGTGACAGTGCCTTGACTCAGCTGGAGAGGCTGCATCAGTTCTGCGGGCAGCTGGACCTGTCTGGTGGTTTCCTTGTCTGGTGGCTGTGCAGAAGAGAGCTCATGGGAGTCTGTGACCCTTGACTAAGGACAGATGGGAGCAAGTGATGTCTCAATAAATGTTTCACAACCAGCTTTCAGAGACAAGTGGCTCCGGCTCAGCTTTCCGCAGTTTCTGTGGTGTAAAAGAGTCTGCTGAGGTCAATTCCAAGTGCCAGACTGATGCCACTGGACACAAAGCTGTCTGGAGAGGCACTTAGGAGGTGTGTCAAACTCCCTCCTGCAGCCTCCTACCAGCCACTAGACCATGGTCCTCTCTTCCACATTTGAGTACGCTGAAGCAGGGTCCACACGCCTCAGTGGACACTGGGGTCTCCTTTCTCAGTGCTGATAAGTTGGTGGTCTTTGGACGGCCTTTCACTCCCAGCCTACTTTGCCTTCCCCCAGCTCTCACTCTGGCTTCCTCAACCCAGACACCTGCACAGGAGCCTTTGGCTCGGGCTTTTCTAGAAAACTAGGTTACAGAGGGAAGTGACAGTTCTGGATGATGTGCAGTTTTTACAATTATTCTCCTTAGTGTTCACATTTTAGTGCATTATTATTGTTGATTGCTTGGGTGATCCAGTGGGAAATGCATGCCGTTTTAAATGGTGGGTGAGGCAGACTTGGTGCCGTGACTCCCACTCACTGAAGAGGCCAAGCTAGAGGGAGTGGGGTGGGGGTGGGGGTGGGGGGTCACTGGAACCCAGGGATTAGGGATCCACGAGGGCAATAAAAGGACTGTCTCCTACAAAATGAAATGGTAGAAAATTATGGATGACTTCTAGATATCATAGCAGGCTCTGCTGCGAATTGGAAAGTATGTGTACAATTTTAAAAGGGTAGCTGGCCCTTTGCTGTTCTCCACAAGCAACTGGGAGAACATATCCTTCCATACTGGGAACATAAAACGTGAAGGAGAAAGGAGGAAGGATGGGGCCAAGGGAAAACTCAATTTTCTGTTTTTAAATCATTTGTTTTGTTTTGTCTTATTACCTATTAAAGAATAATGGGAAGCATAGTTCCAGATGAAAAGGCTGATGCACAAAGTTTAATGAGTGAGAAAGAATGTTGGCATTCTGTTTCCATTTGGAGATCATCATTTTGTATAATTGTGATTTTTAAACTTGTCAGTTAACAAAGGGGCAATAACATAATCATCACTTGCAGGAAATGTTTCCTTCCAAGAAAACTTGCACAGGGGAAAAAAGACTTGCAATTAGAATATAATTTAGTTAAACATCAAAGTGCAAAAGAAAAGCACAGAAATCTGTAGAACTTAGGAACAGAGCAAGAAAATAAACCCAACAAATATTTATGCTCACAATGATAAAAGGTGCATATATTAGATTCACTCTAACACCATATGGCATCCACATATTGAAACTTGCAAAGTTGTACTGGGAAGTATGTCTTAGAACAAAGGAGATTGAGACACAAGAAGGAATTTGTAATCCCTGTCCTAATTTCCTGACTACCATGGAAAAGACCAAAGAGATCCTGTTAAAAGAGTGTGTCTCCCCGGAGAGACTTCCTCTGGCACTGATGGGAGCAGATGCAGAGGCCCACAGCCAGACATTAGGTGGGCTCAGGGAACCCCACAGAAGAAGAAGAGCCAGAGAGATCAAGCAGGAGAACATGGCCCACAGAATCAACTAAGCAGGCTCACGGCTCACAGAGACTGAAGTGGCAATCATGAAACCTGCATGGCTCTTTGCATACATGCTGTGGTTGTTTAACTTGGGATTGTTATGGACTCCTAACAGTATGGAGGGTGGGGACTGTCTCTGACTCTTGCCTGCTCTTAGGATCCTTTTCCTCCTACTGGGTTGCCTCATCCAGCCTTGATGTGAAGGTTTGTGCCCTGTCTTATTGTAACTTGTTATGTCACATTTGGTTGGTATCCCTGGGAAGCTGGGAAACAGAGTAGCAGTGGATTGGAGGGAGGGGGGTTGTGGGGAATTGGGGGGGGGCATTAGGAGGAGTGGAGGGAGGGGAAGCTGCAGTCAGAATGTATTGTATGAGAGAAGAATACATTTTTAAAAGAGTCTATCTTTGCATGTGTATATGTATATGCAGGTATGAAGTATAGATGGATACAGATAACTATACCTCTAAATGTGCAAATTTGCATGCACACACATTGCTGTTGAATGTAAAATGCACTCCAAAGGCTCATGCACTTGAACACTTGGTCCCAACTGATGCCACTGTTTGGCGTGGTTGTGGAAACTTGAGGCAACAGAGCCTTGTTGGAGAAGCGGGTCACTGGAGGCTGACCTTGAGATTTTGGGGTCAAGTTTCACCTCCTGATTTCTTCTCTTCCTGGGTACAAAGAGACCAGCTAGTCCCTGCTCCTGCTACCAGGCCTTCCCTAACATGATGGACATTAGCCCCTGGAACTGTCCTTCCTTCTTTAAAAAACAAACAAAACCCACTTATCTTTATGTTATGTGCATGAGTGTTTTGCCTGCATATACTTTAGCAATATACCATGTTTGTGCAGTGTCCACAGAGAGGGTGTTGGATCCCTTGGAACTGGAGTTACAGGTTACATACAGATGGTGTGAACTGTCATGAGGATACTGGGAACTGAACCCAGGTCCTCTGCAAGAGCAACAAGTGCTCTCAACTGCTGAGAGCCCCCAAGCCCTTCTTTCTTTAATTTGCTTTGTCAGGTTTTGTCATAGCAATATGTAAAGTAACTAATACACACAATATGCACAATATGCACATGTATTCATGAGTTGCTTAATAAGAAAACAAATTCTGCAGAATGCACCCTTAGGCAGTTACCATTGTGCAAACAGCATTGCATTACACGTACTTACTCAAACTATGATGGCTATGGAATCTCTAGGTAACATATTTTCATTCTATCATTGTTATACATGTAATTGTTTTTGACTAAAACTCACTATTCAGGGCATGACTACACACACACACACACACACACACACACACCACACTGAAACAAGACTGTGCAAAGAAATAATACTCATAAGCTTAAAACAGAATACACAATGATAGGCAATGGTGTGTCTTTCTAAGTTCTACCATCAGGACCATTACAACCCATGTAGTGGCAGTCATCAAAATTCAGTCATCTAGTGGGTGCTCCTGGGATGACCATTATAAATACAGCCTATTTCTGTGACACTTGCTATAGCAGAGCTGTCACAACTTAGCAATATCTGTAGTTCACTTGGCTCAAGTCATAACTCAGAAGAAAGTATTTTCCCTCTGGGCGACTGGCATGCTTTATCTGGGGGACAATGCATCCAGTACATCCTCTTCTTCCTGGCCTGGAAAATGACACCACATCTCTTCCAATCCCATGTGACCTTCCATGTGTGTTTTGGAATAACCATTTGCTTGCACATACCTTGACTCGATGGCCTTTTTTTCTTTGTTGTGTTGTGTGACCCTCTTTCAAAGATCTCTGTACTCCACCTAAAGTCACTTTTGGAAGCAGAAGGACACAAAAATGAACAAGCTAAGTGTAGTCAGGAAGATGCTGATTTCCTTGGGCCTTCCTGGAGAAGCACCTATGTTTCTATGCAAGCTGTGGATAGAAAATCTCACTGGTGAAGAGAGATCAGGTTTCTAAATGTGGCCTTTCTCTCAAAGCAGAGCCCGGGGCAAAGCACTAACTTGTCTGGACATGAGCCTGAGAGAGGCTTGCTTGCTTCCCTAAAATCCTCACAAATTCTCATCCCATTCTTCTTCTATTACAAAAGTAGGAAATTTTATCTCCCCTAGGGAAAGCATTTGGGATAAGGTCTTCTTAGGCAGCCAGCTTTTAATGGAGGGTTCCCGTAGTGCAGGAAAGTGTTACATTTTACCTTCTACACTACTCCAGAACCTGGCTTCTCAGAACTAATTCTAGATATCCTTTCCATGGCCCTGAGGATGGGACTCAGTCTTGTGTACAATAGGCAAGTACTCTTCCATTGAGCACTTACAGAAGCTTTTCCCAGACTGCCACCAAGATACTTAAAATCATTTCCATTATAACCACAAGAACTCCAATGTAACATAAACATTGAACTATGTGGGACTGAGATAAATAATTTTTCAAACACAACTTCACAGTTGTAATTGCTAAGATGATATAGAAATGTGGAAATGAATATATGTATCAGCATAGATATATGCATATTTTATTGGATATAAACATTTTGGTATATAGTAAATAGATGAAAGTATATGTTGATAGCAATTTAAGTTGCATAAATGTTAAAGTATACTATTAGAAAGGAATTCAAAAGGGGCTGGGAGATGGCTCAGTGGTTAAGAGCTCTTGCTGCTCCTCTAAAGGACCCAAGTTTTGTTTTCAGCACCCAGGGAAGGCAGCTCATAGCCACCTGTAACTTCAGCTCCAAGAGATCTTACACCCCCTTCTGGCATCTGCAGGCATCCACATACATGTGGCACACACATACAAAAACACTTAAAATAAAACTATTATTAAAAAAGGAAGGAATGTAAAAGACTTAAATGGCTCCATTTGAAGCAGAGTCAATAGGTGTGTCCTTGGGGTGTGGTAAGTAGGAAAAATTAAATGATCAATGCTGCTATCAAATTATCCTTTGCTTTGAGCTCTTAGGTTCAAACTTGGGGGTAGACTTTAACTTCAAAGTCTTGGTGTTTCCTGTAATTGAAAGCTGAAGACGTCTCAAAAACAGAGGCAAGATTAAAATGTTTACCTACTGTTTCCCAGTTCTTGTCCCCACTAAAGAAAAAAAAAATTGAGTGAAGACAAATTTAGGGATTAAAAGAAACATTTATTTCAAAAAGAAATCCCACACACAGGAGCCAATGCTGGCTTCTCCAGAGCGCCCCACTGTGTAGAGTTATAGATAACTTGTTGTGGGTAAGCTTTGATGGAGGAGTGATCATTCACAAGTTATGGCTGTGAAAAGGCAAAGCATTTCAAGAACTGGTCAAGACTTTCCCAGAACAGGGGCATAGCCCCTTTGGCAATGTGGCAAGGCCTCAGGTGCATGACAGGAGCAGGCACAGTAATGAGGCTGGGGACACAGAGACACCAGCATGGAGAAGCAGAAGGCAGCCATCAGCTGTCTGGGTTGGTAGCTTTAGGGTGGTCTTGCTGTCATGCTACTCTGTATCAGCCTTTAGCCACTTTTCAGTTTGCCTGATGTTTCCATGTGAAAATAGTATGACTTCTTAGTGCCTTAAAATGTGGTCAAACTTTAAATCCTTCATCAGTGTATCCAATGATCATTTGAGAAAACTTCAGGGTAACTCTTGGCCTTGGGAAACCAAAGTTAGACAACTTTGCTTGCCACTTTTCAGTGTCAGCCTTATTTTAGCTTTAGCAGAACTAAGTTATCTCCTAAGAATTCATTTATATCTCCTACAAATTCTTCCTGGTAAGTCCCAATTCTATGTGTTTGGTAAAATAATATTTTCCATGGCCATCTGAAGGCAGGGTATTAATGAGTTCACTAGACCCAAGATAAACGATAAATGGGTGTTTTATTGGGAAACAACTAAAACAGATAATAGTAAAAAAACACCACAGTGTTCCTACTCCAGAAGATGTAGTCTCTGCTCTTCTGGTGCTCTCTGTGACCCAAAAGAGCACATGTGCACAGCTTCTCTGCCTTAAAGCAATCATGTCCACCTGAAACCATGTCCAAAGGGGTGTTGCCACTAAAACAAGTTCACTGGCAAGGTGAGAGTCTACTACAATTCCCCTTTGAGTCTAAGGAAGAAGGTTTTAAGCCTGATGCAAGAACTATATATACGGGTAACACATGTCAAGAATATTCCAGGAAAAGGAAAGGTAATAACATAAACAAATTAAGACCTACAGCCAGCAAGAGCAACACTGAGCAATAGACACACATACTACATGTCCAGTTTCAGGCTAATGGTGTATAACAAAGAGATTATTCCAATAGCAGTCCTAGTTTGGAAAGTCTAAATCTTGTACCTAGTATTTTCTAAAATAAGAGAGGATATAGCTGTGACTGCCTAGTCTTATCAAAGACCTAAGAAGAAAAATAACATTACTAGGGTAGACAGGAAGTGCGAACTTGTGACTTCCTGAAGGTGCAAGTGAGGACAGAAACAGCAGGCTACCTGGACAGTCACCCAAGATCTCACAGCAACGTCAGGGCGACCAATTTTGGCTAAGGCCTATAGTATCAGACAGACCGTCTCAGAAAGACTGTCTTACCCTGACTTGGCAATATTCAGCAGTCTCTTTATCTCCTGCTAGCCCAGTCAGACAGCATGTCCAAGGTCAGAGGTTGAGGTGGGGGCAGTTCCAGCAACAGTAGCAACTAGAATATCTCAGGAAAGAGGGGGAGACTTCAGGGAATGGATACACCATCAGAGCAGATGAGTAATGAAAATTATCATATTTCTTATTCCCGATAAGAATAGAAATAATATGAGAATGAGAATGTACACATTGAAAAAAACTGCTACAGGTTTTGAGGAAACCCATGTTCCTCTTTTTCAGTAGACTACTTATAAAAGGGCCAAGGGGGCATAAGCAGACTACCACAACTCTGCTTGTACATAATCCAGTTTGTACAGAAGTACACTGTGATTGTGTACTGGGAAGAAATTTCCAGGTATACATAAGTTATAATATGTAGTAAGTTACAAATGCAGCTTTTATTTTTTTTTTGTCATTCTATTTTTTGCCAAAAAATTAAAGATTAGGAGAGATTCAAGCATGTGGATGTCAGCTGGGGTGCCTGGCCAGTCTATGGGGCCATTGGCAGTGGAACCTGTATTTATTTCTAGCGCATGAATAGGCTTTAGGAGCCCTTGCCTATGAAGGGATACTCTCTCAGCCTAGATACAGGGGGGAGGGCCTCGGCCCTGCCCCAAATAATATGACAGACCTTGATGATCCCTTATGGGAGGCCTCACGCTCTCTGAGGAGCCAATGGGTGGTGGGATGGGGAGATAGTGTGGGGAATGGGAGGACAGGAGGGAAAGGGAATGGGAATTGGTATATAAAATAAGATTGTTTTTAATTTAAATTAAAAAATGAATTTAAAAATGAGAGATAGGAAAAAGGAGAGATTCAGGCATTTGAAGACTTGATAACATTAAAGAGGGTTCATGTATGTTATGCTTCCCTGTCTAAAGCCCTTCTGGCTACATAGGATTCTGGGAGAATGTGGGTAGAACTTGCCTGTGGCATGCGTATTTTGAAGCAAGCATTATTTAATACCCAATGGATGACTACATGAAGCAACACCTCAACTTGAGTGGTTCACACTGACCTCATTTCCCTGAGGGCTCTTGATAAGCTACACCTATGCTGAGCCTCTCAGCAGACCAACACACAGTCAGGCCACCCTAAGAAAACCTGATCAGGAAATCTGTCTGGATGCTTTTTTCATGGTAGTGTGACTTATGCAGGGTAAAATGCACATATTTGAAGATTCTAAAATCTTTGAAAAGTATCAAACATGCCCGGGCAGTCAATACCCAAACAAAGATGGACCATGAACCACATTTACGTTTCCAAAAAGGCTTCCCTCATGTTTTATCCCTTCCTGCTCTCCCTGATCGATGCAACTACTATTCAGATGGGTTTCATCTTAGCTCCGTTTTATTTGTTTGAATATAACAGTGGAATTACATATTATATACTATTCTGTATCTGTCTTGTCATGTGCAATACATTTTGAGACCCACCCATGTTAGTAATTCCTTCCTTCCTTTCTATTGCTGATTAGCATTCCACAGTGTGGACAGGCCACAGTTGTTTATTTCGGTGATGATTCATTTGCAGCCAGTTTACATAAGGTAAGTTGTAAATCTTAAGCCAGCCTCGCTACTCGACTTCCTTTCTTGTCTGATAATCGGCATTTTACATAACTAGGAATAAGATAAAACAAAACAAAACAAAACAAGTCAAATGTGAGAATTGTATTTTTGTCAGAGACATGAGTTTCATTGTGTTCCTATTTGTACCTGAGCCATTATTTGCTCCTCTGTGTAAAGCAGAGATTTTCCCCTGGCTGCCAAATGAATCTATGGAACTCAGCTCACACAGCCACATTTTCCAGGGCTCCTGTGAGGCAAGTTTTGCAAGGCAGTGAACTTTGACTCGGGCCACCTTCCACCTTTGCCTCCTCTTGGTATCTTCTTCCTTCTCAGGGCCTCCTTGGAAACAGCTATCCTAATTCCAATCGCAGATGGCCTTGGCCCCAGCTGGCTGTGGAGACAAAACTGGTCCTAATAAGCTAGTTCTAGCGGTTAGGTAATAGCAGTCTAAGGGTTGTCCCCTACCAGAGGGAATTTACATTTTAAAAAAGGGAGTGTGAGAGAATTTAACCAATAAATGCCATCTCTGTTCTGCTGAAAGTCGAAGTTTACGATATTTAAAAAGTAAAATTGGAGGGTAAGAAAATTGATTTTCAGAACCAGAGTCTCACTGGCATCCACTGACTTCTGTGAGCCTAACACTGCCAGCATGCCTCTTTCTGTCAAATAAAGGCAGGCAGGAGGCCATGAAGCCTTCCAGACCAGTACTCAGACACCTCTTAAACTTTCTCACTAAGGCTTCTTTGTGGCTATGTGGTCCTTCACAGGCAAGACAAACAGGACTTTGAACTGTTAGCTTATGGTATTTTTCTCGAGTATGCCAAGCTAATCCCAATGCTAACCAGACTCCCCCCAGTTACTGCAGCAGAGATGAGGAGAAAGAGAAGGAAGAAGTGGAGAAGGAGGAAGAAGAGGAGGAAGAGAAATAAGAAGAGGAAGGGGGAGAAGGAGGAAGAGGGAGAGGAAGAAGGAGGAAGAGGGAGTGGAGTACATATCCTCAGAGTAGGGTTTCCATGGCACAAATTATAAAGTAGTAGAAAAGAAACAATGAATCAGTCTTAGCCTGTTCATTCCCTAATACCAAGATAACACAAGCTAAGCCATTTACAAACAGCAATTGTATTTGCTGGGGGCTGGGAAGCCTAAGATACATGTGTCAGTATTTAGTGTCTGGGAAGGACCTTCTTGCTGTGTCAGGTGACAAAATGGGCAGAGGGCAGAACGGAGCCTAAGCTAGTGTCCTTCAACTCCTGTGAAGGCACTAATCCATTCATGAGGTCAGAGAGCCCTCGTGACTCAATCACTCCCCACAAAACACACCTGTCAAGCTACCACGGCGGGACTGTGTTTCAGTGTATGGCTTCAGGGAGACATTCGGATCACAGTAATGTTGAAAAAAGGACTGTCCTGCTTTCTGCTCCTGTAACATGCCTGAGGCAATGAACCACACAGGGCATGTTCATTCTGGCCCTTGATTTCAGAGGTGGACCTTGATCAGATCCCTGTGATCAGCTGGACTGCTGCTTTGGGGCCGTTAGTCAGGGAACACACTCAGGCAGGGAGCATGCAGTAAACTAAGCTATTCCCTTCGTGACCGGGAACCAAAGAGACGGGACGAGAAAGAGACTGGGATCCCATAAGGGATCTGTAAGGGGACTCCTCTAGTGACAGAAAATATCCCAGTAGGCCTCGCTTTCTAGAGTTTTCATCACTGTGCTAGAAGTTGTTGACTAAACCTTTGACACGCAAGCTTTTGGGAGACACTATACATCCAGACCTTTGAAACAAGACCTTTGAAACAAGAGACAAAAGTTTAGGATGGAGAGAAGGTCTGTTACCAAACCAAGGTTTCTGGAGGCTACAGGCACCACACTTGCACTATGATGTTCTGACCTGGAAAACAAAGTGTTTCTTAAGCAATAGAGAGAGAAAGAGAAGGGGGAGGGGTAACTGTTAGTCACTGGTGAATGTCCCAGAGGAGACATCTGTGCCTGGCTAAGCCTGGTAAGGAAGGACCCTTCAGTAAGTTTGGGGAGCCAAGAGTCAGTGAGAACCCACTCACTCCTTAGTTGGAGCTGACAAAAGACACACATCTAAGAGCCATTAAACAACACCGGTGTGGCAGAAACTACAACAGTGGAGTGCCAAGATGATGACACAGCCTATCTCAGCAGAGAGCCTCAGGCAGCCACATGCCTGCCACTTAGGAGAGCATTTGAAACTCTATGACTATATCCAACGCCGTGACAGGAGTGAGCCCGATGGTAGCCTCTATATTATTGAGACATTAACAGACAAGCTATGTCAGAGGTGCTGGATCAAAGGGCCACAGAGATGAGATTAAGATAGTGTGCTCACTCTGTTTATTAAATGTAGGGTGCCAAGGAAGACTTGAGTGAATGTGTGAGAAGTGGATGGCGTCCTTGAGTGGATGTGTATTATTGACAAGGACCTATGCCCCAGACAAGAAAATTAACAAAGCCTTCCTCTGACCAAGTACAAGTGTTTATGAAAGATTAACTAGTATGTGCAAAAAGCAGTAAATGTGCCTTCCTCCTCCTGGATGGCTACAATTGAGGCTGCTCACCTACAGCGACATCCTATTGAGACTAGTCAATCACTCCTCCTCCTCTTCTTCCTCCTTCTAGTGCATATAAATAAATGCACCACGGTTCCAGGTTGTCCTAGCAAACTTGCTGGATGTGGCAATTAAATCAAATTAAAGCCTGCACAGAGAAATGATAAAAGAGGCAAGATAAGGTGAAATACTCACCAAAGGGTCCACAAGGCATAGGAGACCCAGACTGCTTGAGCTGTGCTTAAAAGTAAAGTGCCCCCTCTGCTTTCCTTGCCCATGTTATGGCTACAGGGATCAAAGATGAGTAAAGAGATCCACAAGTCAGAAAATGCCTGGGTTCAAATCCAGCCCTCTGTGCTTAAGAGACACCATGGGTGGGCGGTTTGCAGACATCACAAATACAGTGTTTCATGTGCCTCATGTGTCCTTACTATGCTTGGAAGAATAGATGCCTCTGTGGTCCCATAAGATTTAGTATCTCTTAGTTCCTCTATATCTCCATATCTGTGTGTACATAATAAGCTCTCTTTGCCTATGTATTATGAGTATGTTTTTCCACTGGCCTGATCCCAGAGCTGCGCCAGCCCAAAATAACACACAGAGATGCTGTATTACATATAATGCTGTTGGCCTGTTAATAACATGTCTTATTGGCTAGCTCTGTCTTAAATATTAACCCATTTCTATTAATCTAAGAATTACCAGAGAAAGGGGCCAGTGTTCTACTCTCTCTGTCCTCCATGTTGACGTCTTCCCAAAACCTCCTTGTCTCCTAGTCCTGCCTATCTTGCTTTTCTATTGACCAACAGTGCTTTATTCATTAACCAATAGAAGAAACATATTTACAGAATGACATCTCCCATCATCTCCTCTTTTCTGTCTAAATGAAAAGAAGGGTTTTAACTTTAACATAGTAAAATATATAACAAAACAGTTTTCAAACAAGAACCACAGTTAACAATGTTCAGTCCATTAATATTTAGTAAGGTTTAAAGAAAATATTTTATCATCTATTCTATCTCTGTGAGTCTAAAGTCCTATATGTAACTTATCTTTAAACCTAACTAAGGAAAATTATAACCATAATTATCTGTCTTCAATGCCTTCAAAGACCACAGAAGGATAATATATAAACTCTAGATATGGCAGAGACATCTTACTACCTGATCAGTCACCTGAAGTTCTTCTGTAATGTTCCATCTTCAGCCTATAGGCTATAGTGTGTCCGGCAGACTCCTCAGCAAAGCAGGAAACTTTAAACTATCCATCTGTATTGGCAGTTTGTCAGTCACTTTTCTCCGTGTCCTGCAGACTGTCTGGCAGACTCTTTCATGAAGCAGGAACCCTGTAGCAATGTCCATTTTGTATCAGTGGGTCCTGCATGTCCAGTTTATATAGCATAAAGTCAAACAGTCTCGACAAGAGTAGTTTCTTGCCCAAATGGCTAATTTTGCCATATTGGAAGTAAACTCCATAATGCGTTTCTTCAATGTTTCTTTCTTTCTGATGTAGGTGATGTTGCCAGGAACAGTTATGTCTCATTGTTAAGAATAACCCTAAACCATTCCAAATGCCATAGTCTGTAGGTCTTTGAAAGGTTTGAAGAATATTTATCCATCTCAAATATGTCTCTATATATCTAGAAAACCTAACTAACTTAACTCTAAGTTTTGACTATCATAGTAATCTGTGCTAAATTATACATTCTATTTCTAAATGAGCTATATAAACACAATACCTAAATAAGAGGAGAAATATACATATCACAAAATTGACCTTAAACTTTGTATCAATAAATGAAAATCCATTTTAAAGCAAAGTACTTATATCTATACCATAATCCTCTTTTTACCTTTAAAGAGATTGGTTGTGGTCATTAACTATTTATAACCAATCCCATTTAAATGAAAACAAACATAAACAATATTTGGGAATTTGGGAGTCATTCTTTCCAAACTGCTTCCTGCTGGTAGTGGACACTATCATGGGGATCCTAAGAAGATGTAGAAATCCTGGATGTAGTCAGCAAGGCTGTCTTGTCCCAGCTGTTTTGAATGTTGGATCACCTCAGACTCTGTTTCAGGGGGTCTGGCTTGATCAAATCATGTTAGTCTGGAAAGAATCCACAGCTTTTTATTTTCTGCGGAAACAAAAATAGAAATCTTTTTCCATAGGAACCTATCCTTGAACTTAAATTTTGGAGTCAAAGCATTTTTAAAATATATAAATCATATTAATCCAGCAGCATTTGTTTTAACAGTTGTTGCTATTTTCTCAGCAGTCAAACAATTTAAAGATAATACAATAGTATACAGTATCCAGAATCTTTTTGTGGTTTCTATATTTACGTGGTTTTATTTCTATTTTTTTATTTTTTGAGAGAGGGTTTCTCTGTGTAACTTTGGCTGCCCCGGAATTTATTCTGTACACCAGGTTCACTTTGAAATCACTGAGATCTGATTGCCTCTGCCTCCCAAGTGCTGGAATTAAAGGCATATGCCACCAATGCCCAGCTACTCCCTTTCTATTATTTTTTTTAAATCAGCCGCTCATATATAATATTGAATTGTTAGCAGCCCTTCTTAAAAGCTGTGCGGTTTTTGCTGCTTATGCTGAGTCAGGAAACCTCCCTTAAAGGAGCCGTGCAAGTCTCTGGTTGTCTCTAGCAAAACAGTTCAACTGAGAAAAATGCTGTTACCAAGAAGCCTTGCCTATCTCTGTTCTTTTGTTCCTAAAACCCTTTCTTAAGCTTTTGTTAAGTTTTAAGTGGAAGTTCTTAGTAGCCACGCTGCCAGCGCCATTTTGTTCTGAGCAGGTTTTCCTGCCTGCCTGATCCCACCTGTTTAACTCACCTGCAGGGTTAGAGAGACAGCTCGATAGAAAGAATGCTTGTTGTGCAAGCATGAAAACCTAAGTTCAAGACCCAGCACTGACATAAATACCTGGGTGTGTCCAGGCACACCTCTTACCCCAAAGCTGGAGGTCACTGGGACAAAGACAGAGACAGGAGAATATCTGAGGCTTGCCATCAACCTAATTCCAGTTTCTGGGAGGGATCCTGTTTCAAGAAAACAAGGTAGAAAGTAACACACAGCTCTGCAGATGAAATGAGGGACTGAAATCCAGAGACCCCCCACCCCTGCGAGAGCCTGTAAACCCCAGACACAGATAATGCCCCAAGAGGGTTTCCTGAGCTGCTTTTACTGAGCTTACCTTGCACTGATTGTACGTACAGCACCGGGAACACCAATGTCAAGGCCACTCAAAGATGTAGGTGGTTTCTCCCACACCAGAGATACAGAAAAGGTCTGCCATCGAAGGAAGTCCTGTAGGACCGCAGATGACACCAGATGTAAATGGGACGATGGAAGAAGGCCCCTCCTTGCCATCCCTAAGCTTCTCATTGACATCACCATTTGCTTACATGTAAACAGTTATCATTACAGGGTCACCAGCAACTTCCTTCCCATTTGCTTTGTCTTTTGTTTGTTGTTTACTTGATTGAACTGTTGGTTTTCATTTTTCCTTTGGTAATTCGAACATGAATGCTGTGCATTTAGATTACATTTACCCCACTCTTCCCAACAATGCCTCTTGCCCCTCACATCCTCTTCCACGTCTCCTTATATTTTTAAAACCCACTACATCCAATTAGTATAGCCCTATGCACATGGGTGTAGGTCCCTCCATGGAATATAGGCAACCAACCATGAGCCACATCCCTGAAGAAAAGTGCCTCCCCCTCTCCAAGGAGCCATTGTGCTTTTTGTTTTAGATTTGTTTGTCCAGAAAAAAAATTTTATTATTCTATCACATGCTTTCAGTTAATCTTTTATGTGTTCAGTGGTATTTGCCTTCAAGATGATTGCATACTGAAAGAGGACTCACTAGGGAGGGTGAGGTCAGCCCTGGTGGTAAAAAAACAAACCTTGGCATCATTTGCTAGGTGAGGTTGCAACGCAGGGAGAAATGTATGGACATTGGCTTTTTCTCTGAGTGTGGAGGTAGTCGCTGGTGCTGGGTGTAGGGATGGAGTACCATGTGTGCCTTAAAAGGCCTACTGTTAGTGTTATGTAGAGAATGGATTGAAAGGGGATGAGCTCACCATGGAAAGACTGCACTGCAAGAATCCTGGTAACAACAGTAGCTGCTTGGCCCAAGGTGGAGGTGACTGAGCAGGTAAGATTCACTTGTTTTCTGAGCTTCCATGGTGGGGAAGGTGCAGGGGAGCTGATGGGTGGTATAGGGTATGAGGGGGGCAGAGAAGAAAAAGAGAGAATGTGTGTGCTTTGGCATCCACTCCTAGAAGAAAGGTGTTTCCCTTTATTGAACTGGGATTTTCTGCAAAGGAATAAAGGTTTTCCAGAATATAACTCAATGGCCAAGCACTGGCTTAGCATGTGTGAGGCCCTCGGTTCAGCTCCCAATACCACAAAATAAAAGAAGAATACATGTTCTGGAACAGGCCACGTTTAGTGACTAATTAACCACCTAAGTAGTAATTCCAAATATATACCCAGAAATGTAAGTGACAGGAAAGGGCTGGCAGTGCATTCAGTTAGGTGTTGCCAGGACACAGAGGGCATCTAAAGACTTGGGACATTTAGGAAGCAGTATGCTGAGGGAGGCGTCAGAATCGCTTCTCCTTCCTTCCTTTTCTCCGCCTTCCTCTCTTCCTGACTTCCTGACTTCCTGACTTCCTCCCTTCCTTCCTCCTTTGCTTCCTTCATTTCTCTCTCTCTCTCTCTCTCTCTCTCTCTCTCTCTCTCTCTCTCTCTCTCTCTCTCTCTCTCTGTCTGTCTTCTCTCTCTGTCTCTCTGTCTCTCTGTCTCTCTCTGTCTCTATGTCTCTCTCCCTCCCCCCTCCATTCTTCCCTACCTCCCTACCTCCCTACCTTTATGTAGAATCTCATTTTGTAGCCCAGGCTGGCCTCAAACTCACAATCTTCCATCCCTCACCTCCAGAGTACTTGGATTCCAGGTGTTATGGCTCTGGGATCATTCAGAGATTCATCAGTCTGCCCACAAACAAACTTGACAAAGAGGTTTTTATTCAGATACTAGTGCCAGGACTGCATCTGAGCTTCAGGGTTCTCAAGATGCAGCCTCTAGCTTCATTAGCCAGGCGCTTATAAAGGCAAAAGCTACAAGATTACATTCTGGTTACATGTAAGCCCGCATCTTGCCCTTGTGCAACCTGGGAGAACTGCTCGTTTTCCTGAAGAATAAGAACAGGAAGAGGCCAGGTATGGCCATGCTTCCCTATAACCTTAACACTTGGAAGCTCAAAGCCAGGTGATAACAAGGACAATTTGGGCTATGCGGCTACACCTTGTCAAAAATAAAAACAAAAAGGATTTAGTATATTGGCAGAAATAGTAGATTCCACTGACTCAGGTTGTCCAGGTGAGAGGAATGTGTCTATTCACTCCTAGGAGGCAGGTATTATCTGCCTCACTAGAAGGTATCTGAGAGGCGTTGAAATATGTTGTTGTTTTTAAAAACAGGGTCTCTCTTCATAGCCCTGGAACTGGCTATATGGACCAGGCTAGCCTAAAACTCACAGAGATCTGCCTGCCTCTGCCTCTCAAATGCTAAGATTAAAGGTGTGTGTCACCACTCCCAATGAAATAAACATTTATTTTTGCACTTCTTCCTTTATTTTCCCTTCATACATGAACACATATGTTTTCATTGCATCAGTTCCACCATTTACCACTCCCAACTTCTCCACAGTCTCCCAACTTCATGTCTAGATACATATAGACATGTCTAAGATACATAGAGATATATAGATATAGATATATCTTAGGGTCTAGGGGATTTTGTGAAGAATGGGCAATCTACCAATGGCTCAACCCCTGAAGAAAGCTGACCTTTTTTCTCCTAGAACTTCTCACTAGGTGCAGGGTCTTGTGAGTGTCACCCCCTCTATACTGCAAAGTTGGCCAGATTGATACTGGGCTGCTGTACATGAGTGGAATGGCCTGTCATGTCCAGATTACTACCATTCTCCTTGACCCCTGGTTATTACAGTCTTATGCCTCTTCTTCTTCGATGTTCTCTGAGCTTTGTGGGGAGGGCATGTGATGCTGATGCCCCATTTTGGGATGAGCACTCTACACTCATTTATTCTCTGCTCTTTGATGGTTTGTGCATCTCTGTGTTTAACTTCCATCCATTTCCAACGGAAGCAGCTCTGAAGGGTGTAAGAACTGGGCTGATTTACATGTATAAGTATTTAGATAGTTAGTCAGTGGGTACTAGGTAGTTAGATACTACATAGTTTAGCAAAATGGCGATAGTATATCTCTCCCACCCCCTGTCCAGGGTCTATGACTGTTCTTGTCACAGGTACTTGGCCAAGTTTACAATAGTGGGAATGAGTTCTCTTCAGTGGAGTAAACCTTGTAAATTCAAAGTATTCCTACTACTATTGTACCAATAAGCTTATTGTTACAGGGGAGTGAAGGGACTGGACCCTCACCCAATGCCCTGCTTTAGCAGCCATGACAGGCCCCAGAAAAGGCCCCTGACTCAGCAACATGTGCTTGCCTGACTTGCCGGCCCATCCTCCCAGTCATTAGGAGGTCAGATACCCTCCACATGGCAAGGAGTCAATTAGAAGTTAGCTGGTGGGCTCTGGGTATGCTTTATGGTGCTTTACGGTAGAAGTGGCACAACAGTGACATGCATAGCATAGCAACCACCCTGGGAGGGCCTACAGGCCATAACAACCAGTTGACCAATCAATATAGGACAGGTCACCCAAGCCCGAAAGTGCACCAGACCTGAGACTGTTGCAGACCCCCTAGACACTCACTCCCCTTGTTCTACCCATAAATTCCCTGCCTTGTGGTTTCTTGGGACCCTTTTCACACCAGCTGCCATGTTAGATGAACTAAGGACCTGAGTTAAGACAGTTAACTTGTTAATAATAAAAGACTCATTGTTTTTTGCATTGGAATGGCTCTCTTGGTCATTGGGAGTTCAGAATTTGGGCACAGCAGGAGTCACTGTGCATGGGTTCATAGTTGGTACATTGGTTGGGATCTTGGTTGGTACCTTTTTCTTTCCCAGCAGCCACCCACCACCTTAAACTATGAAATCTGGCCATGGAGGAGGAAGCCAGCTTAATTTCTCCAAGTCCTATGGCCATAGTGTATGGCATGTCCAGTAACAGGGTCCTACCCTCTTTGCATTGTTTTAAGTCCAGAAGGATATGTAAGCGTAAAGTCTCACCATGACCACCTCACTAGAGGGGAAAACCCACCATTTCTCCAGGCTTAGTTAGTTCTTTCTGGCATACAAGGCCTATACTTCTCTTCCTGTTAACACATTTTCATTCAGCTGGTTCACAAGACATTCAAAGGACTGTTAAACAAGGATCAATGCTTAGTTCATCTGTATTATTCTTTTGCTGTCCTTGTCCAAGATGTTGGCAGTTGCCAGTTTAGTTAGTTTAGTTATTTTTATGTTACTTCCTGATACACTCTAAACTCCTCTTCATCAGCATTGGCCATTATCTCTGTCTTTACCTTGATAAAAAAAAGTATATTAGGCTTTAAAGGATTTCCATAATGCTAAAGGTCCTCTGGGAGGTGGGGCTTTATGAAAGGAGGTTAGGTCACTGAGGACAGAGCATCAATACAGGGGCTACTGGGACTCTGGCCTGACTCTTTGTCTTTTATTTCCCAGCTGACAGAAAAACAGCCCCTTCAGCCTCATGTTCCCACCCTGATATACAGTGCTGCAACACAGAAAAGTGGCAG
This sequence comes from Cricetiscus sungorus, assembly GCA_030556225.1. NCBI lineage: Eukaryota > Metazoa > Chordata > Mammalia > Rodentia > Cricetidae > Cricetiscus > Cricetiscus sungorus. The sequence goes on along the minus strand of JANBXA010000731.1, from coordinate 41,864,195 downwards.
GGCCACTGAAGCTTCCAAAACTGTGAGCCAAGGTGAGCCTTCCTATTTTAGGTTAACTCATAGTCATGGAAAGTCGACACAGCAGCTCTTTCAGAGATGATTCTCCATCTATTTCTTCATCCCTATTCCCTTGCATTACCTCAAACCACTGATGCTAATTCACCATCATCTTTGACCTAGATGATGATTGAAGTACCATACTGAGCACTTTCCCTCAGTTCATTCATACTCCAATCCAGTGTTGTTTTGTTTAATTTGAATGTATATGCTAATCATTGTAGTGGGATATTCACTGTGTCTGCTTCTGTGGCACTGACTACACCCATTGAGGGGTGGAGCCAGGGGCGGAAGTGACCAGTGGAGCTTGGTCTCGGAAGGAGGCAGAGAACGGCCTTTTCTGGCGGGTCATGGAAAGAGGAGCATCCAGTTTTAACTGCTGTGTTCTTCTGTCTGTGTTGTGAGTTGTTTCTCCCTTAATAAACATCTATTTGACCTATTTGTTTATCCTGACCCTTATTAAACCGCAATAAATCATCCAATAGATTCTTTAGACAGGCATCTGTCCCCACTCACCCTCACTGTATCTGATTAAGCAGATGTGGAGGAAAGCCCAAGAGTATGAATTTCCAGCAAGTCCCTGGGTGAGGCTGCTGCTCCTGGTCTAGGGTCACATTTCAAGAACAGCTACCATTCTAGGTCCTTTTCTATACCAACAGCAAACTCTGAAGCCTTGGCATCTAGGATTCTTCAGATTCAAATGCAAGATATGCCCTTTAAAAATAGGCTTATTTGGGATGAAATGCTTATCATTTAAGAGCACAATTCAGTACCTTTTAAAATATTTTGTTATTGTATTATAGTTATTATCTTCAATAATATCTCCTTTGCTCTGATGGTGTATCAGCCAGCACTGTGTTACCTCAATCAAATACAATAAAATAGTGAGGCAATCAAATGATGTGACAGACTTTGATGATCCCCCATGGGAGGCCTCACCCTCCCTGAGGAGTGGATGGGGGGGTGAGAATGGGAGTGGGTGGGGGCATGGGAGGATGGGAGGGAAAGGGAACTGGGAAATACATGTAAAATAATACTGTTTTTAATTTACATAAAAATTAATTTTAAAAATAGTGAGGCAAATCAAGAGATTTTGGAGGCTCAAGTACAATAGCAGGAAATCCCACTACTTTGGCTGCTAGAGAGTGTGGTAGATAGCAATGTGGGAGAGTGGCAGAACACCCAGCCACATCTCAAACTAGAGTAGAAGGAAGAGGAAGAAGACAGTGGGTCTTCAAAGCATCTCTGAAGACATTGAAGACATGTCCCCAGTGATCTAAGGACCGTCATCCCCGCCCACCCCCTCAAGCTTCCTACATCAATGTCTTCCTAATATCAACGTCTCAACATTTCCAGGGAGGCCTTGGGGAGACAATCAGCCACACCACAGCAAATATGCAGCTCCTATTATGTATTGCTGGTTGTCCTATCCTTAGCATTAAATGCAATATCTGAATAAAGTGGGCATCAACCAGTGTTCATTGACTAAAGATATGATGCAAACAGTTTGATTGGCAAACTACAACTAAAATTTTACAATAAGACAAAGCAAATAGATTAGAGCAAAAGCTGAGTTATCTTCTCTATCTAGGTTCCTTAGCGCATTTAGGCCCTTTGATAATGAATCTTGACCGTCAGTTTAACAGGATCTAGATCACCTAATGGACAAACCTCCAGACGTGCTATGAGGAAGAATCAAGATTAGCTTACCCCGGGCATGCCTGCCAGAGATTATCTAAAGTTAACTGAAATGGAAGACTCAGTTCATTCCAATGGACTGAAAAGACAAATACACTTCCAATTCTAACTCATTGTGTTTGAGATTTTGGTCACATGGAGACTATTTCTCACTGGTTACTGAAAGACTATCTTCATTGTACTTGAGCATAGTACTTCACATACTCTAGCTGCTTATTGGTGGTTGTTTAGGCATTGTTTCAACTTGAGGTCAATATCAAAGTTTCTCTGTGTCTTATGGTAGCACTGATTCATTAAAAGAAAATGGGATCTGGAGCCATTCTTACAGCCAGTCCCAACTCTGTCTCATTAACCTTGCTTAGCCTCAACTTTTTCCATCAAATATCATCATGAAACCCTACTTGCAGGCATGTTAGGAGGTAAATGACATAACAGAGAGGTGGCAGTCATGTAAATGTTTGTCCCTACTCACTTGAACTGTCTCTGTGAAGCTTGGGTCAGAAATGAAATTTTTGGTGTCCTTTATTATTTCATGGAATCCACAGGAATTGAGAGACATCCTGGCTTAGAAGAGTCTGAGTCTGACTGTTGATTCCCTGGGGACAGGGACTGGGAGCAGAGACTGTCCCATTTGCTGCTGTGTGCTTATTGCCCATCAAGAGTGACACCACCAACAGGATGAACAAAAGCTTCACAGCATCCCTCATCTCAGAGCTTCAGTATCAAGATCTCTGAGTGTAACCCAGGCTTAACATAGACAGAGTGGCCAAAAGTAACACACCCAAATTGAGTGTGGGTCAACAAAGCCAGCACCAGCCACATCTCCAAGATCCCCACCCAGGGCCCTTGATCTCTGCAACCTAAAAGAAGAGGTGTTAGCTGGGCGTTGGTGGTGCACGCCTTTAACCTCAGCACTTGGGAGGCAGAGGCAGGTGGATTTCTGTGAGTTTGAGGCCAGCCTGCTCTACAGAGTGAGTTCCAGGACAGGCCAAGACTACACAGTGAAACCTTATCTTGAAAAGCCAAAAAAGAAAGAGGGGGACTGTTTTCTTTAACTGACATCAACAAGTAAGTAGCCATGAGATGTAAAGGCAAGTTACTACACACATGTTCACTTGAGCACACACATGTGTGTCCTCATGAGCCTCTGGTTATTCCCTCTGTGGTCCAGAACTCTTGATGCTCTTGCCTCCGTCTCCTGAGTAGTAGCGTTGTATCAAGCATGACTGTACCTAGCTTCAAGATCCTTTTTCCTCCCCATTCCTTTTTGCTTCTTGGAGGGTTTGATTGGTCAATAAATTCAATGGACAGACCCTGATTGGCGCATTCTGTCAAGAAAAAGGAATTCTGTTCCCCCTGTCCCAGGGCTCTTATGAGCTAATTACTGAAACTGTGTGATAAAGCCTCATTTCTCTGACATTTGAACACCTGACCAATTTTGTACTTTAAAAATTTTAACTGACGTGCCAATTTCTTCCTAGAAATTCCCTTCCTGGGAAATAAGTAGGAAGGGACTGTGAGCATCTGAGACTTCAGGCTCTCATTGGGAAGCACATGTACAGGTTCTATGCCCACATATGTCAAAGGCAAGTGTCTGCATCAACCAGGCAGCAACTTTAGGAAGCAGACTTTGCAGTAGAGAACCCAGTGTGTGTGTGTGTGTGTGTGTGTGTGTGTGTGTGTGTGTGTGTGTGTGTGTGTGTTAAAAATTGGAGAATAAATTACAGGACAATATTGGAAGAGGGAAGCAGATGGCACCTCTACCCTAGACCTGGCCATTTCTATGCCAGCTGAGCCCCTTTCCTGAGAGGGATGTCTGGACAAGGGTTTTTATTCACCATGGCCACTACCAATGGAAAGCACTGAATCCCTGCAAGGTGACAACCCATCCTGCCCATCTTTACTCTCATTTTCTGGTCTCCTGTAGATCTTCAAACCTCTATTGCTGGAGGAAGGGTAGACTGTCATACATAGTGATGGAAATAAACCTTGAAAATGGAACACTGAAAGAAACCATCCACAAGGCCACTATTGTGTAAGCCCATTCACAAGAAATGTCTAGATTAGGCTATTTATAATGACAGTAAATGGACTGGTTGGTTAGTTAGGTAGTTAGTTAGTTAGTTAGTTAGTTAGTTAGTTAGTTAGTTATGGGGTTAGAGGATGAAGGGATGAGTTCTATAGCTAAAAGGGACAGGGTTTATTCCTGAGGCAATAAAAACGCTTCAAGGTAGACTGTGGCAATGATCATTGTTGGGGAATATTAGTTTAAGATGTGTTACATTTGTTTATGCTGGGGAATATTTGTTTAATGATGCAAAGATGTGTTGCATTCTTTTGGATTGCATTTGTTTAACTCTGTAAAGCTGTGTTCCTTTGCCTGCCGAAAACTTCTGATTAGTCAAATAAAGAGCTGAATGGTCAATTAAAGATAAGTTACATATAGGACTTTAGACTCACAAAGATAGATAGATGATATTTTCTTTAAGTCTTACAAAATGTTAATGGACTAAATATTGTTAACTGTGATTCTTATTTGATAACTGTTGTATGATATATTTTGCTATATCAAGGTTAAAACCCTTCTTTTTATTTTAAACAGAAAAAGAGGAGATGGTGGGAGATGTTATTCTGTAAATATGTTTCTCATACTGGTTAATTAATAAAGCACTGTGGCCAATAGAAAAGGAAGATAGGAGGGACTAAGAAACTAGGAGGAAGGAGGAAATAGTTGGGAAGAGTCAGGATGTAGAGCATGGAGAAAGAAGATGCAGCCGGCAGTTCCCCGATAAGATGACCACGTGGAAATACTTAGATAAGTAGAAATGGGTTAATAATTAAGACAAAGCTAGCCCATTAACAATGATAGTCACTGGCCCACAGGATTGTATCAAATACAGAGTCTCTGAGTGTTACTTGGGGCCTGCGCCAGACCAGCTGTGGGTGGGTTGGCGGGCTGGCGGAAAACAACAAGCTACAGGATTGCATTTGTTTAACTCTGTAAAGCTGTGTTCCTTTGCCTGCCTAAAACATCTGATTAGTCAAATAAAGAGCTGAATGGTCAATAGCTAGGCAGGAAGCGTAATAGGTGGGACTGACAGGCAGAGGGAAGAAATAGGAGGAGAAAGCTAGGGAAGACAGTGAGGAGTGAGAAAGGGAGGAGAGAAGGACACCAGAGGCCAGCCACACAGCCACGGAGTAAGAAGGAAAGAAAGATAAAAAGAAAAAGAAAAATTCCAGAGGCAAAATGTAGTTAAAGAGAAATGAGATTATTTAAGTTAGAAAAGCTGACTAGAAACAAGCTAAGTTACGGCCAGACATTCATAAGTAAGAATGAGTCTCTGTATATTTATTTGGAAGCTGGTTGTTGATCCCCCCCCCAAAAAAATAAAAGAAATCACAGATCAGTCAGCTCCAAAAATGCCCAAGCCATCAAATTGTACACTGAGCCTATGATATAAAAATTGTATCTTAATTAAAACCCTTACCAAAAAAAAAAAAAAACAAAACATTATGACTGGTTCTAAATCACCTTATGCTTCATGCAAAAATGTATGTAATTCTTACTGCAGCTCTATTCCCATAGGGCTGTTCTACAGAAGGAATGGGCCAGTCCATAACATTTAACTGACACAATTCAGAGCTTCTAACAGCCCCCTCAGACCATAGCAAACCTTTGGATATTACTAAATGTAATACTTCTTTGTAAAAAGGAAAATAATGTGATTCTTATAAAAATAAAAACAAAAATGTGGGAATCACAGAGTTAAACACATTGATTATCAACATCAACTGGTCAGCCCTGAAAACACACATACAAGTATTTGTGCATTTGGGAGAGGGGGGGAGGGAGAGAATGCATATGCAAAACAATGGAGAAGACTGGAAGAAAGCAAGGAGGGGTATGTGGGAGGGTTTGGAGGGAGAAATGGGAAGGAGGAAATAATTTAATTATATTTTAATATAAAAAATAAAGGAAATAAAACCATATTTTTTGAGGCTTGCTGCTGTTAGAGTGCTCTGAGCCATAGCAGGCAGATGGCTTAGTGAATTTACAAGATGAGAGGAACACATGAAAAAGTTGCTAAACTCATTCCCTCATGAAGCCTCTAGTCACAGTGTCCTGCAGAATCAGCCTTCCATGACATGAGTGCTGGCAATGATGGTGTTGGTTCCTAATCTCAGTGAGGAGCCTAGAAACAAACCAGGCAAAACCTAACATTAGTCCTCACACGACCCTAATATTTTCAGTCACAAATTTGCATTCGTTTCTTAAAGTTCAGTGATGGCATTGGAAAATCAGTCTTTGAAGCCCTTACTGCTGAAGTGTAAGGACTTAAGTCCCCACAACCCACATAACAACCAAGGCATGGTGGCATGCTTGCAATCCCAGCACTGGGGAACCAGAGCCCCAGGTTCTCTGGGGCTTCCTGGCCAGTCCACCATGCCCAATCAGTGAGTCCCAGATCCCAAGGCAAGACTGTCTCAGAAACCAAGGTGGGGCTGAGGTAGCTTGGCGTGTAAAAGCACACCAGGCATGCCTGATGACCTGAGTTTGATCTTGGAACCCAAGAGAAAGTGGAAGTAGTGGCACATTTCTATAATTCCAGCACTCCAGCAAGAGATGGAAAGCAGAAACAGGAGCAGTGACTAGCATAGCGGCACAAACAAGGAAGACACTGCCTCAAAATGAGGTCAAAGGTAAGGAGTGACTTCCACAATGCTGTCTCCATAAGTGTGCTGTGGCATTGGTGTCCCTGTTCTCTCCCTCCCCCATCCCTCTTTCTCTTCTTCTCTCTCTCTCTCTCTCTCTCTCTCTCTCTCTCTCTCTCTCATTCACACACACACACACACACACACACACACACACACACACACACACGATAAAGTACATTCCATACTAAAAACAACACCTAAAGTTGACCTCTGGCCTCCATACCTATGAACACATATGCTCATATTCGCCCATACACATCAACACTTACCACACACACAGGATTCCGTGACAACCATTATCTTAATCTCTGAATTATTCTATATGCAATGCTATAAATGTAAGCAGTGTGATCTAGAGTACACAGTCCCTTCTTTAACTCATCAGTGGTTTAAGTCTGCCTGCTGCTGTGAGATGAAGTTGGCATGCATTTTCTCCTGAAATAGAAAGGCATTCTAGGAACACACACCAACCCCCAGTAATCCTTCCATCTCTGACCCGTGGAGCAAACCATTCTCTCAGGGTCCCACTTTCTGTCTCCCTCAGCAGAGATGCTCTGGAAAACTCAACTGGAAAGGTTTCAAATTGCTCAGACTTTATTAATTTTACAAAATATGCTTTGAAGTTTTACAGTAAATAATTTAGAGTAAACGGCATATTTGAAATTAGTGGGTCCGTAGCCGTCAGCACGTGCTGGGTTGCAGCACACGCAGCCCTGCTGGCTGCCGTTTCTCCCACGCCACTGCGTCACTGCTGGAGTTCTGTGGCTTGGATTGACTCAGAAGTGATGCAGGAAAGGGAGCGCCGTAGCCTGTGCCCGTGGTGCCAGGTGCTTGGGAGGCTGAGATGAGAGAGACCTGTCGGAGTCGGGGCACCATCGCAGGACCCTGTCTCAAAAGAGGGAAGGAGAAAAAGAGGGTGGGAGGCTGAGCAATAACCCCTGAGCATAACAACCACATAGACTGGAGGAAATCATTGCTTAGGCTGAGGAGAGCAGCCAGTGGAGGCCTGTTGCCTACTCAGACTAACACCAGTTGGTAGCTCTGGAGGCCACTAATGACCAGCCTCTTGCACAAGGCTTTCCGGTTTGCACAGCACTGTTGTAGTGTCTTGCTTAAGAGAGGCGCCTCCTAGACTCCATGCTACCTGTGGCAAAATTGGTACTCGCAGAAATTAAGAAACAGGCATGAGGGTCCCAGATGGAATGTTATTGTCATGGCACCACAATTTGATTTGGAAACTTCTGAATTAAAATCTGCCCTCTTTTTACCTCTACTAAACCCAGAAGGGAAGCAGCAAAGCATAAAAGTTCCAAAGGAAAGGAAAGCTTGTACTTTTCCCTGAAAGTTATGTGCACACTATTGGGGGGGGGTGTCTTACTAACATGCGTACAGGTTCACTGTGCTTAAGCAAATAGATTACCAAATGTTAGAGCCTCTCAAGAAAGTCTGGGGAGTGTCTAGGCCTGGAAGAGTACCTACAGTTACAACAGGCACCAGATGCTTGACACTCTGGGTTTTTCTTCCTTCCTTCCTTCCTTCCTTCCTTCCTTCCTTCCTTCCTTTCTTTCTTCCTTTCTTTTTTTCTTTCTTTCTTATTTTGGTTTGGTTGTTCAAGACAGGGTTTCTCTATGTAACTTTGAATCCGGTCCTGGCACTCACTCTGTAGCCCAGGCTGGGCTTGAACTCACAAAGATCCACCTGCCTCTGCCTCCCGAGTGCTGCTGACACTGTTTTACTCCCTCTTCTTACAAGTGTCCATTGTGACCTTGGGCCAAGATTATTTTATCAGTTATTCACAAAGGTTATGAATAAATACATTTCCTAACACTGGGTCTGTCTTTCCTCATCCCTTACCTGTGTTCCTAACCTCTATATTGGAAGAAGAAGCAATATGAAAACAGGTCTAACCCTAATACTGTCCATTAAAATACTAATGCGGTCAACACACATTAACTTACATTGATGCCAGAGACTGGGTCTTCCATAAATGAAGATCTGTCCTTACAGTTATTAAGCTTACAGCTATAGGAAGCAAAGCATCCAGGCAAGTGCAGCACAATGTCACAAAGATGAGAGGGGAAAGGCCAGTGGGATGTAAGAGTATATTACGTAGAATTAGGAGATAGGGTTTTGGGGGTGGAGAAGTATCATGCAGACTGAAAAAACAGTGGGAACACATTGTCATTAGGAACAGAGGCACGAGTTCAATGCCAGCTTTGTCCTAAGCTCACCCAGATATCGCTAAACTATACCCGCCAGATGCCACCAAATCTGGGAGTGAGCCCCACTGGCACAGCTTAGCTTATCGTGTTCTTTGGGTGATTCTCAGCTGTGGCCAGGTTTGAGAATCACTGACTTACAGTTGTGTGGAGACAATTTTAGAATGGAAACTATGTGAAATGTCTCTGAATTCAGATCAAAGTCTCATGAAAGTTCAAAGTTAACAATTTCAAAATGGTTTTCTTACTGTCCATAATGTAACAGCTTACTTATCTTTGATTTCAAAAGAATTTATGATAGAAAATAAGTGTCTTTATTTAAAAACCCCACCTTAGATGTTCCTGCATAGTCTAAATACTGCTAGATTTTCCTATTGGAAGAAAAACATTTCTGTGGTACGTTCTGTCATCTCATAGGCCGTCACCCAAACTAGGTGCACTCATGTGAGTGACTCCTGTTAACCCAGAAATAGTTGAAGTGATGGATGTCCACCCCATGAAGAACACCTGAAGATTTGATTATCTTGCATTCTCTCCCAGACCTGTGGTCTCTGCTGGCTTGTGCTAACTGATGTCCCTAACAGAGAGGGGCAGTGGGGCTAAAGCAGCCAGGACTGCTAAACCCACACAAAGGGAATTTCATGCAGTGCCACTCACAGAATGTATTGTTTTAAGCAGATGAGGATCTTCATTATTCCAGCACATTCTAGCTAGCCTCATGAACACTACCTTCCCAATCCAGTAAATCTTATTTTCTTTTTCTGATCCATAGACTTTCTCATTACAGAATTATCAACTATCAGTATCCCTATTACTATTTCCCCCTTTGCCTTTGTTGTCTTTCCTTCCTGCCTTCCTTCCCTACGTAGTAATCCACTTAAAACCCCATTAGGAATATATAAGCAGGATAGTCCGAAGGTCACAGACTGAACGGTAGGCCAGCAGATTAGCAGATTTGCTGTATGCAGAGGGATGTAAGCAAATAAATAAATATATGAAGAACTATGGAGCCAGGGTTTCCTGCTGCCTGATAAGAAAAATTTCAATAAGAAAAGGGTGGAACAATTGTGTTTCAACTGAACTAGAGGTATGGTTAGGAGTTCATGTCGAATATTGATACTTCTGTCATGGTTCTATGCACCGAGTCCCTGGAAGCCATAATAGGCCAATAACAGCATGCCAAGCTTATAGATTTGTGGCACTACCAGCAGAGTAGATGAGGCCTCAGAAAGCACTGACTAATGTCCAAGCTGCATCCTGGAGGCATGGCTGGTTTTGTTATTTCTATGTGTGGACACAATGTGACACTGAGATGCCAATACATGCAAAAGCACTCAAAACATGAAGGAGCGTGTCCAAATGATACGAAAACTGGTTCAAACCACTGGGGATACATACGAGGATCACGTAAGCTGCAAAATCAATGTGATAGGGATTGATCGTAATCTAATAAAATATGAAATACAATGCAAATTTAGGAAAAGAAGGGAATGATGAGAAAGTTCTCCAAGCCAGTGCAAGCCAGCTATTGGAACAATAGAAATAGAAAACCACCATTTGGCAACAATCATAATAATAATAATTAGTTCATGCAAGACACACTAATAAATGCCAAAATTCGCAGGCAAAATTTAGAATATAAGTGGGGTAGTTAAATAGTCCCAAAGCATCTTTGCATAAAAAGGCCTATTCATTACAAAGGAAGAGAATTACTTTCTAATGCAGCAACCGGGCAGAAACCACCTGGATCAAGCATTAACTGGAACATCATCAAATGAAAATCACAAGGCAGCTGATAGGCTGCCAGAAGCATTCCCATTGTCTTAGATATTCCTGCCAAAGATGCATGCATAACCTGACCTATAAAGGAACAGCAGAATCCCCTAAGTCAAGTAACATTCTACAAGGTAACTTGCCCATTATCTTAGAATGTTATAGTCATAAAGTCAGGAGGCAACTATGGGATTATCTGGACTGAAGATGTGTGACAGACAACATGTGGACCTGTGTTAAATCATTTTACTAAGAAAGGCATTATCAGGGTATTGGTAAAATCTAAATGTAGTCACTTACTGTACCTGTTAGTTTTCGTCAACTTGACACAAGCTAGGATCATCTGGGAAGAGGGAACCTCAACTGAGAAAATGCCTTCGTTAGACTGACCTGCAGGCAAATCTGTGGGGGTATTTTCTTAATTGGTGGTTGCTGTGGGAAGGCCTAGACCTCTGTGGGTACGGCCACCCCTGGGGATGTGGCCTTGGGGTATATAAGAAATCAGGCTGGGCAAGCCAGGAGGAGCAAGCCAATAATCAAGCCAATAATGCTTTGAACTTTTCTCACAACATTCCTATAATTTTGAAATTGTTTCTAAAACATGAGAGTCTCACTGGTACAATTTGTAATGCTTTTTGTAGATTTTCGTTTTGAGTTTGTGCTATAAACAGAAAAAGTTATAGTAAGTTTGTGAAGATCCTCCAGTCACATGGAGTGATGTTTGTTTGATTAGTTATTAATTTTGAGTCAGGGTCTCACTGTGTAGATCAGGCTGGTCTCAAACTCATGATTCTCTTACCCCACTCTCCTCAGTGCTGAGATTACAGGCACACAACTCCATACCTGAAGCTTCTTGATTTCTAATAAGTACCTGAATCTGAGAATTCCAACTTTTTAAGCTACTTATATTATCTTTCATATTAAGACTTCACAATTGTTCAGTGTTTTCAGAACAGAGAAGGGTGTCATGGTAATATGCATTTGGGAATTAGACATGAATACACTATGAGATTTGCAAAGAAATTGTTTTCACTTGAGTCTCTGGTTCTGTGAATAGATATCCAGAGTGTAGGATAAAAGAGCAGAGCCCACTTTCAGATTTCAAAACCTGCCAATCCCTAAGCTTAAATCCCACCAATCCCCGTCCTGAAATCTCCACCCTGGAAAAGGCACCACACTTCCTACTGCTTCTCGTCCAAGAACAGGTAGCCATCCTCTTGTGTCTATCCCAACAAATCTTGTGTGAGGTTTGTTGTGTGGTATGACTTTGTGGCCTTGGCTTCTGACAGCCAAGAAACATTTCCCCTCAGAGCTGCAACACTTCCATTGAGAAAACTTTCCTTTTCAGAGCTGTAACGCTTCTACTGGGGAAGCCTTTCCCTCCAGAGCTGTAACACTTAGAGCACATGCCAACAGAGTATTACTCAGGTAACTTCCAAGTTCAAAATAAAAATGGAGGCATACTGCAAACAATGAGCCTTTTCTTCACAGTTGACACTTTGCCTCTGTAATAGCTCCCTCCAAATGCAATCTCATTTTGAGCCTCTGTGGATTAAAGTGCCATCACATGACTTGTGACCCTGTAACTAGTGAAGGACTATGAGTCGGCACAGAAGGGTGCTCATACTGCCTGGATTAGGCCTTTCACTAATAATGACATCTGTACTTAAACAAAATGAAAGTCCTTCCGTGATAAGGACTGCTTCCTGAACACAACACCAATAGCACAGGCACAGAGATCAAAAATTAATAAATGGGACCTCCTGAAACTGAGAAGCTTCTATAAAGCAAAGGACATAGTCAGCAAGACAAAATGGCAGCCCACAGAATGGGGAAAGTCAGGATACAGTGGCTCTTGAAGAAGTATCTGATTGCATGGCAGGCATTAAAAATACCCCTGTCTAGGCAAATTAAGTCCCCGTCTCAATCACAATATCATGGCCACAATTCCTAGAGAAACAAGATGGCATTGAAAATCAAGGCTTTGAGAAATGCCCTTCCCCAGATTCAAATCATTATAAGGAAAAGCTGTGGTGAATAATAATACACACTAGATCATAAACTATGACTCAGCCACAACTCTCAAAAAAAAAATAATGGGTAATTAGCTTGTATATGGCATATATGTATACTTATATACATATGTATATATTGTATAATATATATTACATATAGGATATATAGAGAGTGGGTGTAAAATTCACTCATTGCAATATTATTTATACTATATAGAAATTTAAAATAACTAATACCACAAGGCAGTGGTAAAATAACATTGGCATATGCATAAGATAGAAAAATGTGTGACATGTAAAAAATTCACTATTTTTTTGGTAATGGTAAACCCTCACATAGAAAGCAATGTAAGATGCTGTGATATATATCTGACAAATGAAAACAGACTCTGAGTATAAACAGGAAGCAGACAGAGAAGAGAACAATGCAGAACTTGTATTGGTTGGGGGAGGGAAAGAAATCAAAACTCACAGCAGTTAAGAATATAACAGAGCCCTGCAGTGAGAACCAGAATGATGCCGAGCCTCCTATAACCAATGCTGACCAACCTCAGCAGAGTGCAAAGGAAGAAGGAAGCCTTCAGGCAGGCTGCGCAGGGGGAACTCCAACCTGGAGTGGGGGGCGTTTTTTAACTCCAAAATAGTAACTCTTACAAAATGACATCAAACGTGTGTGCCAAAAGAACTTTACACCAGTCAGACTGTGGTGGTGCAGGTCTTTAATCCAGCACTCGGGAAGCAGAGGCCGGTGGATGTCTGTGAGTTCGAGACCAGACTGGTCTACAAGAGGGAGTGCCAGGACATCCTCCAAAGGTACACAGGGAAACCCTGTCTCAAAAAACAAAAAAAAAAACAAAACAAAACAACAACAAAAAAAACTATGCCATGAATTTGTTAAGGTGACAATGGAAGGGAAAGCACGGCTTATTCGTGTGGCGACTGCGAGGAGGCTTCCTCCAGAGGGTGGGTCTTCGCCATTGGTCTCAAAGCGCCTCCTCGCACAACTTTTCAAAGGCAATGAGGGGCACACAGCCCAAAACAAGCAAAAATCTTGCTTGGGCATCATGAGCAAACATCAGAAACAGTAGAAAGCAGGCCAAGACTCATACATAATGGAGATACTAGAATGATCAGAAATAAGCTTGAAAATATTGGGAGTGATCTTAGAGGGGAAACAAAACTAGAAAGAAGTCTAGAAATGAAACCAGTAACTCAAATTGCAAATTCAATATTAGAATTGGACAGGAGCATTAGTACAAACGTTCACAACACAGCAAGAGAAATGATGAGGGAGGGGAGAAAGCAAGATCAAGAAGTACAGAGTATAGGATAACAACATTTGATGTGTATTATAAATATTTTCAATGTGCTGTAAGTTGCTGTCAATGAAAAGATCTTATGTACTTCTCACTGTAGTAGTTTTCAGATAAAAGATGAGTATACAGAAGAAAATGGCAAGTCATTATCAGCTTGACCCTGATGAGTCCTTGTATGGCTTCCAGGAATGGACCTGCCTGGGCCAGGAATAAAGAAGTGACAGCCACGGACAGAAAGCCGGGACTGGGTAGAGTGGGCTCTCTTGTAGGGAAACCACAGCACAGGGGAGGTTTAATGTGTTTGTCACACACAGGTAAACAGAGAAGTGTGATAACTGAGAGCCGAACAGGAGGCAGGGTTTATAGTATGTAGCTGGATCAAGGGGACAGCTGTGGATAGTTGTGGTAGGAGCAGGGCTCTTCAGGCAATAAATATCTGTGGGGGAAGCTATGTGAACATTTTCTACTCACGTCTTCAATACTTGCACTCTGACCCCAAAGAAGGCCTTGCCATCCCCTTTAAGCCTCACCCTGGGTTGGTGGGGGGAACTTTAAGATTGTCTTAGTGGCTGTTCTATTGCTATGAAGATACACCATTAGCATTTAGTGAGTTGGGGGAGGAGGGGCTGGCTTACACTTTTAGAGGTTTAGTCCTCTACCATTATGGCATCATGGTTGGGAACATGGCGGCTGACAGGAATGGTTCTGGAGAGAAACAGTGCTGGAGAAGCAGCTAAGACTTCTACACCCTTATCCACAAGCAAAGAGATGGAGACGGAGACACACTTGGCCTCGTGTAAATTTTTGAAACCTCAAAGTCTACCCCAGTGACACTTCTTCCAACAAGGCCACACCTCCTAATCCTTCTAATCCTCTGAAATAGTGCCACTGCCAGATGACTAAGCTGTGCCTATGGGGCCGTTCCTGTTCAAAGCACAACAGCCATCTCCCCTGGGCCTGAGGCTGGGACTCTTATTTGTTCTCCTGTCAACAGAACACATTCTCTGAGGACTTCACACACTCAGGAGCTCCTTCGCTTCCTAGAGACCCATGTAAGAAATTCTGCAGACCCTATTGAAATGTAAGAATTAGACTGTAATGAACTCAAACGGAAGGCTTGTGGTGTGAGAAATTGTTAGATGGAAACAACAGCAGACACCCACAGCTAAACACTGAGCTGAACTGGAATCCAGATGCAGAGAGGGAGGACAAGACCAGGCTACAGAAACACACAGAGACGGCTGGCCTGAACAAGGAGGAGCTAATGGACCCCCAGACTGATGGCTGGGAATCCAGCATTGGACCAACTCAGACCCCCTAAACATGGGTCTCAGTTAGAAGGCCTGGGCAGTCTAAGGGACCTCAGACAGTGGAACCAGGATGTATCCCTGGTGCTCGAAAGGACTTTGGGAACACATTCCCTATGGAGGGATACTCCCTTAGCCTAGAGGCAGGAGGGAGGGCCTAGTCCCTACTCCAAATGACTTGACAGATTTTGTTGATCCCTCCTGGAAGGCATCACCCTCCCTGTGGAGTGGGGGGGATGGGGGATGGGAGGGTGGTTGGGGGAGATGAAAGGGAGGGACGGAGGGACGGAGGGAGGGACAGAGTGAGGGACGGAGAAAAGTAGAGAGGAAGAGGGAACTGGGATAAATATGTAAAATAAGAAAAATAAATAAATAATAATAAAAAGAGAAAGGAGAAAGGGAGAGAGAATGGGAACTGGAGGGGGAGAAGGGGTAATGGTATAGGCAGGGGATAAAACGGGGTTGGACAAGCCAGCTTGAAGCGACAGCATCTCCCCTCCACCCCCCAACACACAACCTTCAAGAGAAAAACTGACAGGCACCTAAATGAAGAATTAATCCTACCAACATTAAATACATCAGTAGAGACAGATTACAGGGCACAATTATGTCAATTTGTAGGCATGAAGGAAGGGCCAGCCAAACATCCTGGTGACAAATGTCTAGAGATGCCTTCACAGACATGCCAGAGGTTTGCCTCCTAGAGGAGTCTAGAATTTGTCAAGTCACCGATCAATACTGACCATCATGGAAACGTCATTTAATTCCATCTCATAGATGAGAAAACTGGGACCCAAGGAAGTAAGGTAGCATGGCCAAGATCACAGAGCTCGTGTGAGGCAGCAGTGGGGTTCAGAGTCAGCTGCTCTGGCTTCAGAGAACACGTGCTCACTGTTGCCCACTGTGATGCCCAGGTCCTGGAATCCCGCAAAACCAGAGGAGACAGAATCCTGTATGTAAAAGCAAAAGGCCTTTGTTTGAGCTCAAGCTTGAAGTCTGTCTGTTTGATGCAGTGGTGAGAGCCAGAGTGCCCAGCCCAGGTAGGGTAGGGTTTTTGTAGAGGTTGGGGGTGAGGGGAGTTTTAGGGTTCATGACCCTGATTGGCTGATAGGGGTGTGTGATTAGGCTAAGGGACATCAGGTGATCCTATCTACAATGGTTGGAACATTAGAAATCTCCTTTAAAACATTAGGCACTTTCCCTCGGATGGTCAGTTCCTGGGTGGCACCCAGGTGGTCCCAGCTTGTGGGCTCTGCTGGAGTCAGGTATAGCCCCAAGGTAAACTGAAACTTCACACCTACTTTCTGGTTGGTCTCCACTGAGCCTTGGCATGGGAGCAGTACAGCCAAGCAGCAGGTGTGTGCCAAGCTGCCCTGGGCCCCACACTTAACAGCTATATGTCACTGTATTTGTTATGTGGTACTCCCATATAAATTTTTATTCTCCAGATGTTACAACCCCTAGCTCTGTTGCTAGGTTCAGTTGAGTGGGTCTGAACCTTGGCCCCTCCCATCCAAATCCACACCCTTTCTGTCTCTTGTTAGAAAACAGTCTTAATTGAATAAGTTGAAATAGAGGTCTTAAAATAATAGTCTTAAAACTTTCAGTGGGGTGTCTTTTCCTTAGCTGGATCTTCTATAATTCCTTCCAGGGGCAGGGTCATTTCCCATGTCCAAGCCCATACTTCTCTTGTTAAAATGTATTCTTCTTTTAGTTACTTATTTTTATTTCATGTGCATTCATGTTTTGCTTGCATGTATAATTTTGTGAAGGTGTCGGATCCCCTGAAAGTGGAGTTACAGGCAGTTGTGAGGTATCATTTGGAAGCTGGGAATTGAACTCTGGGTCCTCTGGAAGTGCAGTTCTTATCCACTGAGCTGTCTCTCCAGTCCCTTAAGTTTATCCACAAGCATTTTGTTCTTTTTAATGCTATTGTAAATGGAATGCTTGTGTTAATTTTATATTCAAATGTTCAAGAACTGGGAATGCAAGTGAACAGTAGAGCACTTGCCTGGAATGTGCAAGACCCTGAGTTTCATCTGCAGTGCCCTAAAAGGCATTTTCAATTATTCATTGTTAGTATATGAAGAGCTGGGTTTTGTATATCCATCATGGCTCCTGCAACTCATTTATTAATCCTGGAATTATGTACATATTTCTTATTATTTTCTATATTTAAGACCATGTCATCTATAAGTGACCATTGTCTGTTGGATGTTGAATTTGGCAGTCAAAAGTCCTGCTTGCCATGGAAAGAGAGGGAGGAGTCTTGTCTATCAGCAGCAGGGAGAGCAATTTTTTTTTTTTTAATCAGAGAATTTGCTGGAATGGATGATTAAGCCTTGGCTCATGCACAGATATTGCCCTGGTAGCATTTAGCATTATTTGAAGGTTTTTTCCTAGCTGTCACTATCTGAGGGGGCACAGCAAAGCAATGCTAGCATCAGTTCCTAGAATCCATGGGTACTGCAAAATATCTGGATTCTTGAAGGATCCACCCTTCAAGAAAATATCAATAACACTGTGAATAAAGCATCCTGTTCCCCGACTGGTCCAAGAGATGTCCTTTCCTATAAGTTAATGAAGTGTGGGGTGAATTCTGAAGAATGATTTCTCAGCCTGTGGGGATTATCCAAAGGAGGCAATATCCTCAGAGCTGAGTCAGAAACGTTAAGAGCAACTGGACCAAGAGCATATGACCCTGCTGACCCTGATCACTGCAGAGGCCAACAGTATGGCAGGACATGTGACCTTCATGACACTGTCCTGATAACTAACAAATGTCTGGAAAACACACAACAGGAACAGACTAGTAGTAGAGGTACCGTAGAGCCTCTGACCCCAACAGCGCACCCATCCCTGCTTCTGTTTGCAGGTTGGATCACCTGAATGCTTCCTAGATGCCAGGGACAGCTGGTTACATCTGCAAACACATGTTATAAAAGGAGTTCGCGTGAGAAATCCTCTTAGGTTTGCAGAAAGGAGGCTTGACTTAGTGGTGTGAGTGCATTAAAAAATATATATGTTACAAGACACCTTGTTGAGGTTCATGCAGGTGAGGGGTTTGCCCTGGAATAGAAGTGTCATTGCTGTGGGGTAAACCTGTCTCAAAGAAGCAGTGGCCCAGAGTGCACTGGCACGCCTGTGAACTGGCTCATCATTCCTGCTCTCCCAACATTTGGCTAATTTAAATTAAGGAAATGCAAGCAATGGTGTATAGATTTCTTTCTTTCTTTTTTTTTTCCTCCTTAATCTCCCCGCCCCCTTCGGTAAAATATTTAAAAGATCTGCGGTTTTACTTTAAAATGAAAGCTGACAATTGTAAAGCAATAAACAACAACCCTGGTCATTTGAAAGTCGATACTACGTGTTTATCAGTCGAACGGTTTTGATAACACATGTTTGCAGATATAGCCAGTTGCCAGTTGTTCTTAGCATCTCAGAAGCAAGTTCTGTAGCTACAAACAAGTCAGATGATCCAAACTGCAAATGGAAGCCGGGGTGAGTGTGCTCTCAGGGCCAGAAGCATTACTGAACCTTTACCATTAGTTTGTTGTGTGTTTTCCAGACTCCTATTAGTGATCAGGTCCAGCCAGCCTGGTTGGTCCTAACACCATTTCAAAGAGGGGGAAGAGTCATATTCTCCAAGGATCAGGAATGTTAGAGATATTTAAAGGCAGTTGGGACTGGAATGCTGGAAGTATGCCCCTCCAGAAACTGAAATTTCCAGGCTGTGTGTGCAGAAGGAAGGGTTCTTTAAAATGGTGAGAAAAAGTGTCAGGATCAACACCCTGTATGTAACTTGTCTTGCTTAGTAATAAATATATGGATCATGAGCAAATTTGCCAGCTATAAGACACACCATAGTTAACACTGGGGAAGTGTGGAATTCACAAAGTCAGTATCCTAGGAAATGCAAGACCCTTGCTTGCAAATTCCTTAGTGTTAGTGTCTCAGGAGGAGTCCAGGCAGGGCATCCAGACATTCATCATGTCTGCCTTGCTAGTTGGTCAGTAGATTCCTGTAAACCACTGAACTCTTCCATTTCAATCCAGAACCAACTGGAGCCCTAGATTCTTTGTGAATGGCTGAAGACATTACTGTTTAGCAAATAAAGTGAATATCACTTAGCACTCACTGCATGCCAAGTCTAGGGCTGCCCATCTACCCTGTGAACCCCTTTCCTGCTCTGGAACCTCTTGTACTTGCCAATGCTTACAGTTCATTGATACTCCTGGGTCAAGTCAAGCAAACACTCTGGTTTAATTATTTCTGATGCTGTGACAACTCCCTTGAGAAAAGCAACTCAAGAGAGGATGGGTTCATTGTGGTTCACAGTTTGAGGGGACACCATTCTTCATGGTGGTAGTCAAGGGGGCAGGAGAGCTAGGTGGCTGGTTACCTTGTGTCCGCTTATGTAGCAGGGAGAGGTACAGGCTGCTCCTCAGTTCACATTCTCTGTTTCTTTTATGTCAGTCTAGACCTTGGCCCTTGGAATGGTGATACCCACATTCAGGGTGGGCCTTCTCTCCTCAGTAAAACTCCTCTAGAAAATCAGACATACCCAGAAGTGTGTCTCTTAGGAGTCTCCTAGCCTCATCAAGTTGACCATGAAGTTTAACCTTCACAACTTCTATTTTTTTTTTTTGTTGTTGTTGATTTGTAACCTACTTGAGAAGCAGTACACTAGGTAGGCATTTAATAAATGTTCATTAAATGAGTGATGGCTTAGAAAAGAATACCAAAGACAATGGCTTACACACAACAGAGATTTATCTGCCACAACCCTGGAAATCAAGGTGCCAGCAGATATGATGTCTGGAAAGCACTTCTTCATTCCTAGGCTATACTTCCTTGTTATTGTCTATATATCATAGACAAAGGGTGGGGGAACTTTAAGAAGATCATGATGTCATTCATGAAGGACTACCAACAAGAGCTAATCTCCTTCCAAAAGCCAGCTCGGTATTGGGAATAGGCTTTGCCATGTGAATGAAGGGTTGGCGTACTGTAAACATTTAGTGTATAGCAAGTGGGATTGGGTTAAATAGAGTCATGGCAATGGGTTGGTTCTAATTTAACAGAGGGTTAAAAGAGCACCCTGTAATAGTACTGTCCAGTGGAAGTTTCTGTCACAAGGACTATTCTGTATCTAGACTGACTACTGTGGCTTTTGTGGGACACTTGAACACAGTGTGACTTAGGAACTCAATATTTAAATATTAGATGAAAGTTAAGTCTAAAAAGGTACAATTATAGTTTAGGGTTTTATTAATTAATTAAGTCAGTTCCTCTAAGAGCAATATCTCAAATGCAAACTTTGGTAGAGTTGAGGAAACAGAGCTATCAATCATAACAGGAGTTATAAACAAGTAAAATTATCTCAAATTTCTAACTTCTGAGTGGTTTTTCTTACTCTTTCAAGGGAGCAGAGCTATTCCCACTATGATGACAGGCAAGGGAAGTAAAGAAGTGTCCACAGGCTGATGACAGGTTGTTTTACACCTGCTGAAAACTGACGGTGAAATGTTGGGGCTGGATTAATTCAATAGACAGACCTGCCCGACTCAAGAGTAGAAGGCAGGAGGAATTCTCTTACTTGTTCCAACATATTGCCAAGGATCTCCTCTTCCTGCTGTGATAACAGGGCTGGGAGCATAGATATGGTAACCTTTCTGGAATCTTACTCTGTAGGGTGCCTGATACTAGAGTAGACAGACTCACCCTTACACCCAAGCCTGGATTCCACAACAGCTAATGCGGCTTGGTCCAACTTTTAAAGCTGAGTTGTTCATGATCAGGTCAGATAACCTGAATGAGTCATACCCATCTCTTTACATGAGATTCCATTCAAAGACAGTTATAATTGTTGACCAAACAGTTACATTTAACTATGAAGACTTAACACCAAATGGGCCATGGTTTAATTAAACAGAAGCTTGTTTCTCTCTCTTGAACGAGAAGTCCAGATGAAGGCTGTCTGGAGCAAATCTGGCAGCTGTAAGCATTATTCTATGTCGTGGCCCTCATCCTCATTTCTGTAAGTTCCAGCTATCACACAGTGCTCTGAGAAACAGAAGGCAGGATGACCCAAGGGAAAGCATGCTCAGCAGTTGAGTTAGTGTTTTAAAAGATGCTTCCCAGAAAGCTACATTTAGTCATTTTTCTTGTGAGTCGATGATCAAAATTGAAACATATTTTGACCCTTTCTACATGGAAGCCTGGGGAAATTTGGACAAGTCATTTCCTTTACAAAATCTGTTTCTGGGGAGCAAGATGACAATAGATATTGGGTAGGCACCTGTCACACATCTGTGAGTAGATGAAAAGATGAAAGGCGATGTGGCAGGAATATTACTGTAGAAGCCATCAAGATGCCTAGAAACCTGGCTATCAGGCCCCAGCCCCCAGGGGCTGGCAGATGACAATGACTGCTGATAATACCGTGACTCTAGCATATGTGATTAATTGTTCAGTATGGAAACCAACTCAGAAAGCTTCAGCCCTTACTCCAAGGATGGAGCACATGACAGATGATGTGGGGATGGGGAAGGTTGAGTGTACATGAATCTGTCTTTTAGTCAGAATTGTTCAATTTTAAGAAATACATACTTAAATGAGACTATTACATCATTAAATGAATATCAACTGTCTCTGACATCTTCAAGTGAATTTTTCACACCTAACAAGCTGCTTGCTAATTAAGCCCTGTCTGTAAGGAATTGTGTTAATAACCAAAACACTGTTTTAAGCCACAATGAACAACAAAACAAAACAAAACAAACAAAAAGCTTGTATTGTCAGGAGCACAGAAGGAAGGTCTATGTGCCCAAAGATCTCCAGGAAAACCAGAAATGTTAAGCACCCAGGAATGTCCCCCTAAAGGAATAGATGTAAAGCCTGTTTTCCATCTGGAAAGCTGGTTGGAGATGACTGATACCCTGCTGATCTGTGTTATCTGTTGGTCTAGGCCATAACAAGCGCCTGCAACTAGGACCAGCAGTGGCTAGCCATTAAATGACCCCTACAGCCAGGGGCTCTCCAAACTCCCACAACCGGGACTGGAAAGATCCTTACATTATCTATATCGCCAGAGGCTTCCCAAGCTGCCACCAGCCAGGACCTGAGGTAGCTAACAGCCCAATTGACCTCTATACAATTTGCATGACCAAGGCCAGGCTATATCCTTCCAGAGGCCCTAAGCTAGTACAGGTAGCCTATCTCTAACCCATCTTCCTGGAAGAAATTACCTTTGCCCCAAGTTAAGCTTCAATGTAATTATGCTTCCTTGTAAACTGGGGATTGAATGAAACCAGAAAACTTTTTTTCAAAAATTATACTATGCTTAAATTTGTTGGGAATAAACTCACCGGCATCAGATACCCCAGAATCTTGATTCAGGTCTATGAGGTCAATCTGAACTGAGGTTTCATTCTCACCTCTTCATGGTTCACTGTTCTGCCACCTGCAGGGTCCCCCTCATGTAATAAAAGAAATTACACTAAATCTCACTGCTTGTTTCATCCAAATATTGAAAATTTTAACTTATATCTTGTGTT
This sequence comes from Cricetiscus sungorus, assembly GCA_030556225.1. Classification (NCBI taxonomy): domain Eukaryota; kingdom Metazoa; phylum Chordata; class Mammalia; order Rodentia; family Cricetidae; genus Cricetiscus; species Cricetiscus sungorus. Next base: position 41,841,535 of record JANBXA010000731.1, on the reverse strand, counting down.
AAAAACTGTTCCAACCATCTCCTATAATTTCCTCATCACTCATGCACACACACACACACACACACACACACACACACACACACACACACAGTGTTATTTGTTTTTTTCCTTGCTGTGACAAAAACCTGACAGGAGCAACTTAACAAGGAGAATTTACTTTGATACCACGCTTCAGAGGGATTTCAGCCAATCAGGGTAAGACATGTGGCAGGAAATAGTCTGTGTTGGTGGGAGCATGAGAAGGAAGCTTCCTTGGCTAATCAGGGAGCAGAGATCTCAGGCTTGAACCACAAGTGGGTTATAGGCATGGACAGCCTGCCTCCAGTGACCGGGCTTCCACCAGTCGGGTAGCATGACTTTCAAAACAGAAGACAAGCTAAGCTGGACCAAGTCCCCCAAACAGACATGTGGGAGACATTTTAGAGTCAAACCACAACACTCACCAGTATACAGAAAGGAAAATTTGCAGGATGTAAACCTGTGTCATGAAGGCCAGCTTAGAGATGGCAGGTACTCAGGTACATTATTTTAAAAACTTAAGATAATATAAGTATTTCTTTTTCTAAATTTGGTGTGTGGCAGTGCTGGGGGTGTTACATTTATGTAGTGTCTGTCTTATTCAGTAGCCATCTTTTCACTTACTGATTGTAGGCTGCTCTGCTCTGGTAGCACCAGAACCCCTCATTTACGAGGCTGTGTGGAAAGGAATAGTTAAAAGGCCCGATGATGGGAACCAAATTCACTCCTGCCATCTCGGGGAAGAGCTTGGCAGCATCCAATAAAGCTCAGCATGGGTGTAGCATGATCTACACCCACATTCATCCACACATAGCTTTGCCATGATAGTGCGCTGTTCAGCTTTCCTCCCACAAAGACAGTGTTGTACATGCTATGCATGGCAGCAAAAAGACTTGAACAACTTCTAGTCTGCAAGGTCCTTGCAAACTGATCCTATCCCACCCCATACCACCTGCATGCCCTGTACTGTTAAAGACAAGCTATGTCAGAGCCAGCAGAAAAGCCCAACTCAAAGTGCCTTCTCTCACACTTAGAAACATTGATGCATGTAACTGCCAAGGCTGTTGGTGGACTCCAGATAGATATCAGAGCTCACATCCAAGTATCTCAGAGGTTCTCAACTCTGCATCATGCCAAGCCGGCTTTGACCCTGGGCAGAGCCCTTTAGTTCTACAAGTTTCTGCCAGTGTTCACTGGGCGTCCTTCCTTGTGCAGGTGAGAAGAGAGAAGCCCCTGTCTTAATAACCCCTGAACAAAAGCTCTCAGGGGGCCCAATCTCTGCCTATGTGCCCACCACTGAAACACTCAATTTTGGCAGCAAGACTCCACCTGGCTGTAGCACTGAAACCCTAAGCCCTAGTCAAACAAGTCAAAAACAAGTAAACAAATAGTCCTTCTTCATGCGTCCCACAGGACGGTGAGTACTTGCTGCTGTTCCCCCACTCACAAGGATCCAAGCTGCTTAGCCCAGAAAGGGTGCTCCCAAGTGACCTCATCACCTGATGAACAGCCACAGAAGCTGGTTTCTAAACCTAAACCACAAACTTCAGCCTCCCTGCTCTAGCAGACAGCGATAAGCCCTCTCTCTTCCAAGAAACCCAGAACAATGTGATTAGAGGAGATTACACCATGCTGCAGTATCTGTGGCAGGAGAATCCAAGATAGAATCACAGGGTATCATCTTTGGCCAGCACCTCACTGTTCCCAGCATTCTCAGAGCAGTGTCTCATGTCATGCCTGGGAGCTGGGTAGGAGGCATACTATCCAGTTCACAGATAAAAAAGCCTCAGAGACACTGAGTGACTTGCCCAAGGTTAATGGCTTGTAAGCAATGGGATTTGTGTTAGGACCCAGTTCTTTTTAATGCTGACCTTTTATGGGGAAAACCTCTACTCTGATTAGCCTCTTGGGCCCATGTGTAAGCTGCAAACTGCATTGTGGTTTGAAAGGATGAGAAACCGAGTGGTGTATGAAGAAATTTTACTGCTGCAAAAGTACCGAGTCCTGCAGGATGGAGAAAACAGAGAAGATCCTCCCAGCCTCTGCTTCTGCTGTTTTTTCTGTTGTTATCTTTCCCATTTCTATCTTAAATGCTTTTATCTGGTCTAACTTTCTCAAAAGCAATACCAAGCACCTCCCATACACTGGCCCCACTGGAGAAGAAGTCAGGCAGCTTGGGAAGGCATGATCAGCGATGAGAGAGAGGCGAGGTTGCATAGACCTGGAGAAGGCGGGAAAAGGAGCATGCAAGGAAAAAAGGAAAGGAAACTGTATTATGAATTGGCTCTGACACCAAAAATTCACTGTAACTTAAAATGTTAGATTACGACATCGTTTTAAAGGGAAGACACACACTTTGAATGTTATGTGACTTAAACAATGATGGATCAATGAATGGGGATATTCAAAGACTAGAAAACACAAACTCACTAGCTAAAAGGTTTGTCACTTCTTTTAAAGTGTACATGGGGACTGCGTGGGCAGTAGAAAACATCATCTTCTACAGCACTCATTTTAGATAAAATTAGTGTGCTCGTAGACTCCTCTGAGTGAAATCTTTCTCATGACTCAGATGTGCAACACGCAGTACAAACAGACGGCCACCGAAGGAGATGTTTAACTCTTCCTTCAGATACGGCTGCCACCGAAGCAGCTCCGGTATCACCCTGGAAATCTGGTTGAGGGCAAAGGGTTCTTTTCGAAAGGCTTGCACAAGGAATTAGATTGCATCTAATCTCTTGGTGATGAAAACTTGAGAAATAATTAATCTGGATCCTCACAGGTGGTGGGGGAGCTAAGTGATCTGAGTCATGGAAGGACAAACAGAGAAGAGTTGCAAACTGGGAGGCTAAGGAACCAAGTGTGGCCAGCGCGCTTGTGTGTTACAGTTTGAATTTCAAATGTCCCCTACAATGTTTGTTTTGAGTGATTGGTCCTAAGCTAGTGGCTCTATTTTTGGAGGGTTCTGGACATTTCAGAAGGTGGAGCTCAGCTTGGGGAAGTAAGTCACCGGGAAGGAGCTGGCCCTTGTCACCAGGAAGGAGCTGGCCCTTGGGGTGTGTTATCCTTGCCCACTTCTGAGCTCACTCTCTATTTCCTGGGCCTCCCCGCAATCCCCACAATATGAACAGACTCTGCCACAGGCTCTCATCATGAATGGGGCTGCTGGCCATGACTTCCCTGGATCTTGAACTAAACCCTCTGAAGCCATGGGCCAAAACAAGTACTTCCTTAAGTTTTAGTAATTGTTGTTGCAGCAACAAGAAAAGTAACTAATACATAGTATGTTAAGGAAATGCTCCACCTCCACTGTCCATACCACCACACACGTGCCTCTTATCACATCTCCTGACTGCTCCTTGTCACTTAACCCAAACTTCTGAGTTTGAGGTCTCTATGAGAAGCAAAGACAAGAGGAGAAAAAAACAATGTGTCATTTGCCTTGGCAAACACATACTGGGATAAAAATTGTAGGAAGATAAATTCAGTGATAAAACCAAGGAGGGGGTTCTTCCTGAAGAAATTACTGGAATCTGGTTTGTTTTCTGGAACATAAAAAGTAGTCTCACATAAGCCAGTCACAGAAATAAGGGATCAAGTTGCAGAGTCTTTCCAGATGAAACTCAGTAGGTTGTTTGTTCTGTGACCCCTGGAGTTAAAACTGAGGCAGAATATATGAATATGCCAAACAATTGAGTAAAAACCAAACTATCACAAATATAAGATAGTAGACGAAGACAAATGCAAAAGAGTAACCTTTCTCTGTGATAGGCAACATCTGTTTCTTGTCACAGCCCAAACTATAGCAGGAGGCAAGGAATGAAGATTGGGTCAAGACCTGGAAGAGAAAAATAAAGGAATCAATTTTAAGTCCTGCTTCTTTATAAAGCTTAGTTTTAAATAAGATGTGTGTATTAGCCTTCTGCTGCTGCAGTGAAATGCCTGAGATAGTCAACTTAAAAAAGAAATGTTTATTTTTAACTCAGAGCTTTTGAGTCTGCAGAAGTATTAGGCTTGCCCAGAGCTTCTAGTGAAGCCTGTGGTGAAGCCACACATCATACTGAGAGCACACAATCAGTCCAACTCGCGGCAGTCGGGAAGCAGAGAGAGGAGAATTGCAGCCAGGGTCCAATATCTGCTTTGAAGGCAACTCCTACGATCTTACATCCATTAGCTTCCACCTCCTAAAGGTTCTAGCATCATCCACTGATGACTGAGGACTCAACTTCAACACATGGGCTTTGGGGAAACATTTGTAATTCAAACTACAGTAGCAAGACTAGGTAACAAGCTTGCAAACCACAGGCAAACTACTTCCAAAGCAGACGGGAAGGGCAAGGGGACAAGACAAAGGTTTGGTTCCTGATGGAGTCGCAGCCTCTGCAACATCAGTACCCTGTCCTAGTCCTTGGAAGCGCCATCTATGTGCATTTAGCAAGGTAGTATGTGTTTGCCACTCTGCTACAGGTGGCAGTGAATGGTGTGTGTAATATACATGAATGAACATGGTCCTTTCTCCACAAAGAGCCCAGCCTCTCCATATTCAAGGGAAGAGAAGGAATATGCTTTATAATCCACAGATTCAGGTATGGACAGTAAGTTAAACTTGGACTCAGAGCAGCCTGAGTTGAATCCTAGCCCCCAAACTTACTAGCTTAATGTTTTCAGCAAGTTACCTTCTTGTTCTCTTTTCATCTTTACTTTGGGCGTATTTTATTTTTCCACTTTACAGAATTCAAACTCTGCTCTATGTTAAGGCATTTAATACCACAGGCTGGGAACCAGTGCCTAGCACAATAGCAGACACTCCGTGCATGGTGGTGACAGTTATTTAAAATAACACCACAATGAGCTTGGCTCTTTGTGAAAGAGAATGGTATCCAAGTCAGTGTATAACAGGGCAGCTAGTGTCAGAGCTCATGTCATGGCTGAATGCCTCCCTGCTTATCACACTGTCCAGCTGAATGGCTTTGTCTGCATCAGCAGATACTGGGAAACAAGCAGTATCAAAACAAGCGAGAGCAATTTTTCTTATGACTGTTATGAGCACAGCACAGTGGTATGGTACTAGACTTTACAAAGGTCTTGCCAAAGGTTGGTTGGTGACCAAAGTAAGGAATATGTATAATCCATGAAACCTAACAGATGACTAAAGATCACCTTTCACTGGTGATGCCTAAGAGAAGAACATCAATAATCCTTTGGAAAGCATGAGCACTGAAAACTAAAATCTCAGCACATCGCCTCTTCACAACTCTGAGTGGGACCCACACCACCTTGTACAGGCACAATGACAGATCCCCCCTTTCTCAAAGAGACATGGTGTCCTAGTCTGCTTTCTGTTGCTTTGAGAAACACTATGACAAAAAGCAAGTAGAGAGGAAAGTGTTTATCTTATCTTATAGTTTCCAGCTCATTAGCAGGAACAGAGGCAGGAACCATGGAGGAAAACGACTTAGTAGCTTGCTCAGTTACCTTTCTTACATAGTTCAGACCCACCTGCCAAAGGATGACACCACCCACGGTGGGCTGTGCCTTCCTACATTAAAGCTGCCTCACAGACACAGCTACAAGCCATGTAATCTTGGCAATCCTTCAGCTGAGGGTCTCTCTTCCAGGTCCCTCCAGGTTTGTGTCAAGTTGACAGCCGAAGCTAACTTTGGCACACGGTCAAGGATAATGGCCTCCAAGGTTAGCATGCAACATGGATGAATATAAAAGGCCTCTAAGTTTTGGGTTAAACAAAAGTCAACTTTTTAAAAAGTCTGGTTTATTTTTAGCATATATACCATATTTGAAAACTAACATCTGTATGTCATTTATTAAAATATAAATATTTATAAGAGGCTGGTTCAAATTTTCAATGTAGGGAGGAGCCTGGCAAGGTGGCTCATTAATGGATCAAGGTGCCTACTGCCTGAGTTCAATTTTCTGGACAAGAAGAAAAGAACCAACCTGAAAAATTTCCTTTGGTTTCCACATGTATGCTGTATCTCATGCCTGTACACACACATACTCATACATACAAAACAAATAAAAGATGATGCAATTTTTGTAAATTTTAAAAACATTGACACACTAATACTTCCATGTTTACTGTAGTACCATTCACAATAACCCAGATACAGAACCAGCCTAGATGTCCATCATCAGATGAATAAATAATGAAATGTAATACATACACACATAGGATTTTTATTCAGCTATAAAGGAGAATGAAAGCATGTCCTTAACAGGGACATGGTAGGAACTGGAGGTGATCATGCTAAGTGAAATAAACCAGACCCAGAAAGACAAATATCTTATGTTCTTTCTCAAATGCAGATATGCAGAATCTAAATATACACCCAGAAATTATAACACACATATATTCATTCACACAGAGAGAGAGAAAGTAGAAGACTGGGAAAAGAAGAAAAGCTCCAGGGTAAAGAGGGTAGCGAGAAAGCAGGGTTGGGGGGGAAAGACAAATATTCCATGTTTTCTGATACGTGAACAACTATGAAATGTCCCAAGGATACATTTCATTTTGTACACTAACTAAAAAGTATTTAAAAAAGAATATATTGCTTTTAAATAAAAGAAGACAGAACTTTTGATCTAGAGAAATAAGATCATCAAACCGACAGTGAGAATGCAAAGGGATTTGTCTGGGACACATATGATTAACACCCACCTCTGCAAGGGAAGGAAGAGGACATACCAGAGACTTCCTGGAGGAGGTGACAGGCTGACTTAGTTTGGCGGAAGGAAAGTGGAAGAGGAGAGAGACATTTTGGCCAGGCTGCACAGCAAGCACAAGGTGGCCCTGTCTGCACAAGTGAGAGAAGTCTGAAAACAGTGACAACCTGGCCCGGCCAAGGCTGTCAGCACCTGTAGGGAGCCTCAGATAGGAAGGCTGGCAGGCAGCTACACTGATTCCAAGGATGAAGGCATGTACCGAAAGGATGCACATTCATGCAACAGGGACATCTGTTCAGCATTGTTTGTAATAGCCAGAACCTGGAAGCAACCTAGATGCCCCTCAACCGAAGAAAGGATATAGAAAATGTGGTACATTTACACAATGGAGTACCACTCAGTGGACAACAAAACAAAACAAAAAACAAAAACAAAAACAAAAATGGAATCATGAAACTCTCAGGCAAATGGATGGAACTAGAAGAAACCAGCCTAAGTGAGGTAACCCAGTCACAAAAAGGCAAACATGGTATGTACTCGCTCGTGTATGGATATGAGACATAGAGCAAAGGTTTACCAGACTACAATCCACACCTCCAGAGAAGCTAGGAAAAAAGGAGGATGGTAAGAAAGACATATGCGGTCCCCCAGTGAAGGGGAAAGGGACAAGAGCCCCTGAACAAATTGGGAGCATGGCGGGGGCAGGAGGTAGGACAAAGAGGAGGGGAGGGAAGGAGGGACAGAGAACATGAGGGATCAGGAAGCTTGAGTGGAGAGATGAATAGAGAAGAGCAAGAAAAGAGACACATCAATAGTGGCAGCCATTATAGGTTTAAAGAGAAATCTGGCACTAGGGAATTATACAGAGATCCGCAAGGATGACCCCAACTAGGAATCTAAGCAATAGTGGAGAGGCTACCTTAAATGCCCTTCCCCTATAATGAGAATGATGACTACCTTAAATGCCATCCTAGAGCCCCCATCCAGTAGCTGGTGGAGCACAGATAAGCACTGAGGCAAACTCCTGGAATCCATTCAGAGAGGGAGGAATGATGAGCAAAGTTGTCAAGACCATGCTGGGAAAACCCACAGAAACAGCTGACCTGAGTACGTGGGGATTCATGGACCCCACTCTGACAGCTAGGGAACCAACATAGGACCAAACTAGGCCCCCTGAATGTGAGTGTCAGCTAGGAGGCCTGGGCAGTCTATGGGGCCTCTGGCAGTGGAACCAGGATGTATCTATCCCTGGTGCACGAAAGGACTTCAGGAGCACATTCTCCATGGAGGGATGCTCCCTCAGCCTAGTTACATGGGGGAGGGCCTAGACCCTACCCCAAATGACTTGACAGATTTTGATGATCCCCCCATGGAAGGCCTCACCTTCCCTGGGGAGTAGATGGGAGATGGGATGGGAGGGTTAATGGGGGGCATGGGAGGATGAGAGGGAGAGGGAACTGGGATTGATATGTAATATAAGATTATTTCTAATTTAAATAATAATAAAAAAGAATGAAGGCATGTCTAAGAGACACCAGCCTAGGAGATGGGACCATCGAGCAGTGTGCCCAACTTGACCCCTAGCCCAGTCTCCCACTAACACCTGTCCAAGTTCTCGAAGGAACAGATGGCAACAGCAGGTTGATGACACCTCAAAAACTTGGACAAAAACAGTGCTGGAAGTCACTGAGGGGATCAAATGCATCAGTCATACATTGCTGGGTGATTATCAATAACATGGACACATCTTTGGGTAAAAAGGTTGTGCAACCTTAGAAAAGTATCCAGGCCTCACTGTCGGTTCCATTGAGATCAACAGCAACAAAACATCACTGGAAGGAGGCAAAGCTGGAGGCAGGCACACGCAGGGAGTCACTGAATCCATGGGCTGTCCATGGATTCAGTCACAACCCCCACAGAAGACTCCCAGGACCGAGTTAAGAGGGCCTTGTAAAGAACCTTGTCTTCCCTCCTGTCATGAGGCTCTATGTGTCCTACTCAAATTGCAGCCCTCACATCTCATCCATGTAGACTTCCAGGATCCACAAATCCTGGGTCTGCCCTTCATGCAGTTGCTTGGTGCCCTGCATTAGGAACCGTGTCTAGAGGCTGGACCAAGACATGCCATTGGAATGAATGAAATGGCAATTGCTTGACTGCTCTTGTGAACCCGATTTTAAACATCTGGCTACATGGGCCTGAGAAGGCAGTGGTTACTCCCTTCAACTGGTGGTGCAGTGGACCCAGGCTGTTCAATTAGAACTGCAGGAACTGATTGGGGATCTATTAATTCCTTTCTGGAGAAGCCTGGGGGAGAACCTGGCAATGGCTGTCATTACCATCTATGTATGTATGTATGTATGTATGTATGTATGTATGTATGTATGTATGCATGTATGTATGCATGCATGCATGCATGTATATTAGAGAAGAAGCAGCCAGGTGAAGCTCATGAAGAAAGCTCACTGTGATGACCCAGGAGAGGATCTCTGCAAAGCCAACCCTTGGTCCTATGTAAACAGAACCAGGGACCCAATCACCCAAGAGTGGTTGAAGCTGATTGATACTATTAACAGTGGTGGGACTCGAACTCATAGCTTGACCATAGTAGGCAGGATCAGATTAGTATCTGAGCTGGAAAAAGATCCATTTGACAAACTCAATTGCGTGACTGGTCAACACGGGTGTAGAACAGTAAAGGTCCTCTTTGGAAGAAGGAAAGGCCTAGGGAAAGGATGAGGTCTGTGAAAGAAGTATAGCCTTATATTTTAAGAGCTGGAGAGAAGAAAGCATCAGCCCTTAGCACAGGTAACCACAAACTTACCCTAGCTGAAGATCAGAGCTTAGGATTCATATTCATATTCATATTCAAAATAGTGGAGGAAAAAGGAGAGCCCTAAGCTACGCCAAAGAGCTAGTAAACCTGAAAAGCACTTCACAAAGTCACGGAGGAGGGACTCAAGAAGCCAGAGAATGCTAGTGTTGGAGGCAATATAAAGAATTAGATTTAGAAGCCCAGCATTCATATAGTTGTCTCTCTTAATAGCACTAACAAATGTCCACATGGGGCACAGGAAATACTTGCTTTCAAGTATTTCAGGGTACTATGAGAGTGTCCTGAAATCCCTGTTGGACATCAGACAACTGCACAAAGATCTGATAGTTTCAGGGAGCCACCTGGGTTCCCATCTCCCCGGCAGCTGCCCATCCTCAGGATGGTGGCTTGCTAAGCTTTAGGAGACTCTTACTGGAAAGCAAAGCAGCTGCAAAGCCACGCCCTATCCTATGGCATTACTCCACATCTGTGTGCCCCACTGACACAAAAGAGACACAGTGCCCCAGGGGGAGGTGGGCAGTTTTCAAGAAAGGGGTCTTGAAGGCAGGGAATGCTTGTTGCTCGCTCATGGGCACGTTCTCATCTGATTCCAGTTCTCCCATCGCTCTGCCCTTTGAGATATTCTTACTCCCCCAAGCGACACGGATAAAACGTTTTCTCAAGAAGAGAGGTGTTCCAGTCTCTTGGAAGCAACAGGTTGAAGTGTTTGATTTATATATTTTATAGCCTAGATGTAGACTTTCTCTAAAAGAACACGCTCAAACAAACATTCTAAAATGTAAGTATAGCATAAGTAAACATTTTGCTGTGAACGTAAAGTGTTTATTTTTTGTTTGCATGTGGTTATTCTGTCTTTGGGTTGTCTATTAATTCTTCGGTGGGTATGGTGGCTGGGTGCACATGAGAAGACTTCAGAATGTCCTTGCCTCAGTTTACCACATATACAAAACAAGATTTGAAGTTTTAAAAGATCATGAACATATACCTCATTTTATAAAAGCCAAAAACATGTGTGCCCCTTAAAAGAGCAAGCTATCACTTAAGCAATCTTCAGTTATGTACAAAGATGCAGTTAAGTAAATAAATATACTGACCCCTCACAAAATATAACGGTTCAACACATAGAAAAGAATTTTAACTCTGTAACTCATAGTTACTGTGGTCTTTACATTTTTTTAAAAAAATCAATATGCTCAATTCGGCTTACCAAGGTTTTACTTCAGAACTCACACCTTGTGACAGGAGGGGTCAGGGAATGGAGGTAGCCTAGAGGTATATATTGATAATCGGGTCCCCTTTCTTCCTTCTTCTTTCACTTACACACTTCTGGCCCTTTTGTGGCTGAGGTCTCCTGCTTGAGCCACCTCTGGGCCTCCTACACTTTCTGCAGTTGATCATTCACATTTCTCCTGAGAACAAAGGTGTCACTTCAGAGCGCAGGGCACACTCCCCAGCTTCTGCAGTGTGCAGGGTGTGTGGGGGGACATCTCTAGGAGGATGTTCTGGCATCATCCTTGGCTGAAGTTGTTGCACTGCGTTTCCATGTCACTGGGTGCAATGTCTATCTGCCAGATATTCTGCCTGCTCTCAGCTAAAGGCCTTCCCCCCCCTGACTGGGCAGCTGAGCATACTGCACAGTTGCCAAAATTCTAATTCAAGATGTAGAATTCTAACCCCTGCTCTTTAGACCCTTGTCTGGCCCCGGTTTCCAGCCAAGTGGGTCCCTAGCTCATTATCAGGCCCTTGGGCGCCCTTCCCCCATTCTCACTTGGTCCCAAGAAATTATTCCTGGCACTGAACTGAACTTTAATGACACTCTGCCCCAGCCTCACCCAATTCAGCTCTCTCCTTGGCAAATCTGTCACCTTGTAGGCTGGAAGAAGTGATAGACTAGACAAAAATGCCCATGGGTGAACTCAGCCTCAATCTTTGTGACTGGGACATTGTGAAATATTTCTCAGGGACAGAAATGCCACATGTGCCTGTGTTTAAGCTTACACGAAATGCTTTAACAATCCTATTATTAGAATAACACAACTGGCATGTACAGTTGAAAAAGAGAGGATTACTTTTTTTTTTTTTTTTTTTTTCGGTATAATATGCCAGAGGGTAAATGGAATTGTCCTAAGGAAAGCTGCTAAATTCAGACTGTATGAATTAATTTTTAAGAACTGCACTCTTGTATCATGTATAACATTTCCTGGGCATCTGGAAATAGGCCCAAGGAAAAAAATACACCTTGAAGGTAAAATGTAACTGCAACTGTGGGTGGGGACCAGAAGATGATTGATTCGTAAGAGGTTAACTGGTCATCAGTATGGTTTAAATGCTCCAAGATGGCGAAATCTTCACTTTTAAGTGCAAACCCAGTATGCTTTGACTCTGTTTCCAAACCATATCGCTGCCCTTTCTACTGTGAATTAGTACTGCCAGGGCTGGAACACGGCACGGGTGCAGTGGGTGTTGTCATTTGGAGTAAAGAAATTATTTGAGTTTTTTGTTTCCTCAGAAGGATCAGGGAGAACAAACGCGATACATATGTAAAACACAGTCAAATGCACTTGACAACCAAACACTCTATTTTGAAATTTAAATAAAGCTAAGACTTTCTTCTGGCCTAGGGGGAAAGCTTCATTAAAATCAATTAGTTAGTACAAACCTCCAGAGAATACGGACTTTTTAATTTTTTTTTTTTTAAATGAGAAAGTTTAAAGAATAAGATGCACACAATTACCTTTCCCGGGTCCCTAGTGAATGTCATTGTCACACCTACACAGGTGGCCAAGTGCAAACAAATGTCCCCGAGAGGAGGCCTGGTAAGTCCCTGAGTGCTCCTCAGGAGGGAACCCTGTGTAATTAATAGATGTATATCTATTAAGAATGTAATGCACATAACCAGGGAGGCTCCCAGCAGACCGCGGGCACCTCACACTGCGAAGGGCAGGCCCCGGCCGGGGACGTCAAGTTGGAGGCGGGCGCAGCCAGGTGAGGCCTGGGTCGCGGAGGTTGGGGCCGCACAGCTGCAGGCGCGCGCCCGGTCCCTCCTCCCAGGCGCGGAGTCCTCCCCGCCCCCTCCCCGAGCTCCCGCCGCCTCCCGCCGCCTCCCGGAGGCTCGGCGCTGCGCTCCACCTCGCGCCCCCTCTCCTCCGTCCCGGGCTCGCGCTGCCCTCCCCGCGCCTGCCCCCTCCCCGGCCCCTCCCTCCGCCTCCGCGCGCGGCGCTCGCAGAGCCGACTCCGGGGGGCTCTCGATGTAGCACCATGACAGGCATCGCCGCCGCCTCCTTCTTCTCCAACACCTGCCGCTTCGGGGGCTGCGGACTCCACTTCCCCACGCTGGCCGACCTCATCGAGCACATCGAGGACAACCACATCGGTGAGGCCCGGGTGGGCGAGGGGGTCGGGCGGCGGGCGAGCCCCGGGGTGGCGCGGGGCCGGGCGCCCCAAAAGGTGAGGGCGTGGAGGGCCGCGGGGCGCGGGCCGGGGTGGCCGGCCGCAGGGCGAGGGCGAGGGCGGGCGCGGGCCGCGGGGGGGCGGGTGCCGCACGCCGCTTCCGCCCGGCCCGAGCTGTCAGGCTGGCGGGAGCCGGGGAGGCGCCGCCGCGGCAGCCATTCCGCTTCCTCCCCCGCCTGCGTCCTGTCAGCGCCGGTTGCTAGGTGTGGCGCGGCGGGAGGGGGCCGCGGCGGCGGGCGCGGGGCGCTGCGTGCTCTGAGCGGCGCGGGCGCGGGGCCCGGCCTGGCGCTGCGGCTGCGGTTCGGACGCCTGCGGGCCGCGCCCATCCCCGCCCAGAGCGCCCCGAGGCCCCGGCGGCGGAGCGGAGCCCGCGGGCGGCGAGCGGGCGTGGCGCGGCGCGGCGTTGCGGCTAGGCCGGAGGTGCGCCCGGACCCGCGGGGCCTGCGCGGCGCTGGCGCGGGGGCGCGGGGGAGGGGCGCCCTGCGGGGCCGGCTGAGTCTCCCGGGACCGTGGGACCTTCAGAGTCCTGCGCCCCGCGGAAGTCCTTGCACCACGCTTGCACACTCATCCCTGCCTCTGCCGAGGGGGATGCGAGATCGGGTGCTTCTAGCTCAGGAGAGCCAGCCACCTGCAAAAGGTGTGGCCCTGTGGGTTTGGAAGGTGAAGAGGGCCTCGGGTTGCCTAGGTGAGGCTACCTGAGTCTTGCTTCGGGAAGATCACATAAATGTAATGGATTCGGCCATGTGGATGCAGCTCACGTTTCTGCAAAGTTGAGGGAGTAAATCACGACTGCTGTGCATTTATGCACGAATAAAATGACAGAGCTTTTTGCCCCCTGGCTCTGTAGAATGCTTTCTCCTTGCACACAGTGGGCGCTTAAAGAGCGTGAAGTGCCTGTTTAGAACAGGATTTGATGGGCTGTCCAGAATGGGAACTAATCATGAAAATTATTTGCAAAATGCCATTGAAAACAGAATTCTGATGAGTAATTGTCAGGCTTTGAATTTTTCAAAGTTTCATAATATCTCCTTAATAGCTTTTCCCATCTCTTCTGACAAAAGTGAGATAAGAGACCTAGGCTCTCAAGTTTTGGTGATCTTAAAAGTGGTTTGATAGAGTAGCAAACCTGCTGATTCATATCGTAACTGGGTAGTCATAACTAAAAGTGCTCCAAGTAAATATGTATGAATGGTAGCCCCTGACCTACAGAAAACTCATGGCATGTTCCATCCATTTCATCAGTTATATCAGGATAAACAAAATTCATGCAAGTCGACTAATTTACCTGGTTGCTTACCTACTTAGACTACTAGCTGATTAAAAGAAAATATAAACATTTAATTGTTAACAGGAATTAAACACAATGATTTCTTTTGGAATTAACTTGCAATCAGGTGATTTAGTCTCTTGAGTTGTTAGAAGTTGCCCCAGTATTATTGTTCAGATATCTTTTAGAAGGGTCAAGGGTTTATGAATTTTCTGAAACTAAACTTTTATTGGATGATATCTTACTCCTAAAGGGCTAATAGTTTTCTTTTTATAGTGAAAGTATTGACAACTTAAGTTAGTTGTTTGGCAGAGATAACAATTATTATACTTGGTAAATGGTTTGACCCATGAAGTAATTGAAACTGGATGTTAAAATGAGCAAACACTTGATTCTAAAGCTTGAGGAGGTTAACTGGAATGGCTGTGTGTTTCAGATGAGAAGAGGCCCCTTACCTTTGAAAGACAGCTGGCCATATAGAAAGGGATAGGAACTGATCTCACAAAGAATAATATCTGGATTAGCTGGTACTGTATAAATGCACTTTGAATGAAGAGGTAGGAGTTAAAATACGAAAGTTCTCAGAAAGCTTTGCATTTTTATTATTTATTGTGATTTCCTCCATACACTTTTGGAGATAATGAGATTTTTTAAAAATAAATGGTTGCTTTGCTGATTTAATGTCTTAATCAGCTAGTGGCCACATTAAAGATTCATGAAAAGACCCAAGATGTGTATGTTATTTTACTCTCATTCAAGGGTCTTATTTAGTCTTGTATATAACCTTGAGAGGGTTAGAGATATGACTCTTTTTGAACTGTTACCATTTAATCAATAGTCAAGAACATGGACAGAATTTTCAAAGCCTATGGTTTTCACTATAACTTATTTATCATGCAAATCACAACTACATTAAATTGTGAATAGCAGTCTTCCTTATAAATGCATACTTAGCTGCATTTTTATATGCATAACAGTTATTACCACTGAGCTGATAGTGTCACCCTCAGAACACACCTGTTTTACCTCGCAGTGCCATCCGAAGCTCGTTTTATTGCCTCTTCCCATTTCTAGTAAGGAAAAAGGACCTGCAGCTTAAAAGACAAGTGTGCTTCCAGTGACCCTTGTCTTAAGCTTGTTTTTCTCCTTAAAGATACTGTACCTGTTCTTCTGATTTGCTTTCTGCTTTTATTCCTTTGGTCTTCTGTTAGTTCAGCACTGGAGTGAATTCCCATCTCAATGAACAGCCAATATTCTAAGCCAAAGCCTTCTCATAACCACTCACTTACATTGCCTTAAAACACCCACAGCCGGGTAACTGTGAAATGCTACTCTGGCAGCTCTGCTAATCAATCCACACAGAGCCCTGGTACCGTTTCCTGGAGACCAAAGAAGCTTCTCAGGGTGAGTGGATACTCACGTTTGTAAAACCACTCTTGGCATGACTATCCTAAATAGGTGAGATTAAACTGGTCACAAGGACGCTTAGAAACACATAGAACACTAAATTTAGCAGTGAAGGTCATGTCCCAAACTTGTGAATGAACACTTGTATCACTGCTATGAAATCTTTTGACTTTGGGACTCAGAGAACAAAGGTAATAATAAGAATACTTATGTAGCTGATTTCATCTTTGGGTACATGTGCGAAACTACAGCTGCATTTTGAATTTATTTATGTGATAATATAGCACTTGCTTTTTTTTTTTTTTTTTTTTTGCCAGGGACAGTTCTAAGTACTTGTTATAGTCCTTGGAGTATCTTAAATGTTAGTGATAATAATTTAAGTAAATGATAGAATGTATTGAAAGGTGATTAATGATGAAGGAAAGCTAGAATAAGATACAGTAGATTTGGAGTAATGAATATTGGAATTGTGAAGAAACTGGCCAGGATAGGCCCTAGGTCTCAGTCTTGAAAGTGATGGCATCAGTGGTATCCAGGAGGCCCAGATAGGGACGAGCAAATGTCGCCTAGGTCCCAAGACAAGGCCATGCCTTTGGAAGGCAGACTCAGGTCTCTGACCCAATTTAGTTCTTGTAATAGTAGTGAACTAACAGGCCTTTAAGATTTCCCCTGGATAGTAAGATCCTTTTCTTAGCCGTCCTTTTATGCAGTTTTCCATTATGGAGCTGGAATCTTATTCACAGGGAGTAGCCTTTCTAGCTAGGAATGATGTTTCTAGACTAGAATATCTCTATGCTTGATGGTTTTACTTGTTTTCCTCTAAATCCAAGCTCATGAATCCATAGGTACTTCATTTCATAGAGTGGGTATATAAGCTATATAATTAATATGTAGAAGTTTCTGAAAAGAAACATAAAGGTAGTAACTGTTGGTAATGTAGACTGGTTTCCCGGAGATGACTCAGTATGTGTTACAGCTTGAATGTGAAATGTCATGGGTTTGAAAATTTGGTCCCTGAATGGTAGTACAGTTATAGAAGGCTGTGTAACCTTTAAGATGTAGAACCTGGCTGGAGGAAGTGGATCATTAGGGAAAGAGGGTTCTTGAGCCTTGCCCCACTTCCTGTCTGTGGTCTGCGTCTCGGTTGTTGATACAGTGTGACCAGCTACGTCACACTTCTTGCCACCATGGCAGACAGACTGCACCCTCATACCTTGAGCCAAAATAAATGTACTTTTTGTCAGGTATTTTATGAGAGCGATGTGAAAAGTAACTGATAGAAAGTTGATACTGAGAAGTGGGGCTCTTGCTGTAATAAATTAGACCACAGACGCCTTTGGAACTGGTTTGCAGGAGGAATGTGGAAGCGTTTGAGCTTCAGGCTAGAGAAGGCCCAGCACACTGTAAGTGGACTTCCTGGGCCATTCTGTTTGGAAGAACAGAATGCTGGCAGGAGTGTGGTCAGTAGAGGCCTAACTCATAAAGTTTCAGAGGGAAACAAATGCTACATCAGGGGCAGACGAGAGGCCACTGGTGTTATCTTCTCGTAAAGAATCTGTCTTTATTCTGTCCAAATCTTGGGAACTTAGTGAGGCTGAATCCATAAGCGATGGACAAATGTGGTGGAGGAAATCTCAAGGCAGAATAGCATTTAGGCTGTGGTATGATTGCTACTCACTACCCTTCGTTGTATTTGCTGGGTTATTGAACTACATAGGGCCTTATGTGTCCTCGTCTAGAGCTTTACCACTGAACTCTACCCCCCTCTCATTGCTGAGACTCTTAAGGTCTGTGGAGACTTCTGAAGTTGGAATACCTGCGTTTTACATGATGGGATGACTGCAACTCTGTGGGGAATGGGGTAGACTGAATGCTGTGGCTTGAATGTGAACTCCTTCCGACAAGCTCCCATTAGTCCCCACAAAGTTGTAGAACTCTAGGATGTGGAGCCTTGCTGAAGAAAGTGGGTCACCAACGGGTGTATAGTCTAATGTCCTTTCCAGTCTGCTTCTTGTTTGCTGATGCTGACACGTGACCAGCCGCCTTAGACTCCTCCCCCGTGCCTCCTGCACCATGATTGTCTCCTCAAACTGTGAGCTGTTAAGCCCATTCTCCCTTAGTTACTTTCTTGTCCTATTTGGCCACAGCATCAAAAGTTAACTAATGTAGCAAGGACTTGCAGTGTCAAAGAGGCATGATAGTGGGGTGGAAGGTTGCACAATATGTGTAGGCCCTTAGCCCTATTCACAGTGAAGTACAAACATGTAACTTCTCTGTGGTTTTATGGTTGGTAAGTATGAGTTAGAATTTTAATTCTGGACACATATGAAAAGCTGAGTCTGAAAAATTTGCCTGTCCTCTTTATGTCCCTTCCATGTACAACTAACTGGTCTGTTTTCCCTAGAATGTAGCTGAACTGGAAGCACCATAATGAATCCTGCCTGCTTAAAATTGACCATACACACCTCTGCATCTTGTCACCCTCTGACTGTGGACAGCTTGTTACCCTCTGACTTATGTGTACTGTGTCTTTTCTATGAAATGAAGACAATAAAAGCATCTGCCTCATAAAGTGTTAATGAGGACTAAATGAGATTATGTTGGTAAAAGACTCATCTACAGTATTAAATTATCTACATCGTTCAATTTCTTGCCATTTGTGTGTTTCCTAAATAATATGTTTGTAATCCTCATGGGAAAGTCTGCAAGAGGTTAACAGTAGAGGTATGTCCAGTTCATCAATCTGTCTGTCTGGCCACTTTAACCATGATGTATGTCTTCAGGACATCCTGAAGACATTGAGACTAGGAAGTAGCCCCTGGGTCGCCTGCTCTGTGTTGCAGCTTTTGGCCACATTTACTGCTGTGTGGCCAGGAGTACTTCAGATGCTGGCAGGGACTTGAGCCACTGTGGACTAGAGAAGAGGTTTCAAGGCCAGCAGCTTACAACATGGCCTTTCCCTTGACCTGCATGTATTTGAGAAGACCAGGGCCAGAAAGAGGCACTATGCCTGTGGGTACATTCCCCTAAGTAGCTTTCCTGCAGGGAGGAGGGATGACTGAATGGAGATATTTATGAGCTAAAGGCTTGTTGCTGCCTTCCTTCTTTCTCTGCACCCTGTGGCTTGGCAGTGAGGTCTCTGTTGCTCCCTGCCACCCCAGGAAGGCTCTGCTCTGGCTTCAGAGATGACAGGTTTGAAGTATGTACCTTCTTTCAGGCACACAACCATCCTCAACTCTTTTCTGTGTCTCAAAACACTGTCTTCAGTATTTTTGCCACCTTTTCATTTCTCATCTAGGGTCAAAGCAGCCATATGAAACACCCCTATCGAACATGCTGTTTAGTAGATTTCACCAGTATCTGCTTACTTTCCTTTAGTGTACCCAGTTTCTGACATGTGGCTAAAGTTCAGATTCCAAAACTCTGCTTACAATTGATTGGTGGACAAAAGCCTTCACAGAAGATGGTTTTCTTCAGACATCCTGTGTGCTGTAAAGTTTCCTATGTAGACAGTTTTAGAAATGCAAACTGACAGCTGTTTTCAGAATTTGATTCTTCCCATTGATGACGGGGAGGAGGCCTCAAGGCTAACATGGCTGCTGACACTCTAAGGAGCTTCCCAGGGATTGTCTGGAAGCCAGAGGCTTCAGTCTGCTTTAGACCAGAGTCAGGCAGGAGGCAATGCTCCTAAACCATTGGAAATTTCCCCTTCCTAATCTTTGTTCTATACCTTCTCTCTCTCTACATTTCTCTATCACCCCATTGATTCTTCTGCCTTCAGATTTTGATGGTCCAACTATGACTATGACTGGCTAATGAAGAGATACTTTCTCAGTTGCATATATTAATTTTATTTCATGATAGTCTAATGGGCAGTGGGTTTGTTCACACTGACTTGGTGATGTGCTGATCCACAAATATTGTGTAGTTTTGGGATTGGGAAATCAGAACTGCAAATGTCAGAAATTCATCTATGGTTTTCAGAATACCTTTCATTTTATACTCTGAATAAGAGGTAGAAGAAAATTGCATTTTCATGGGGCCAGTGAAACAACTTTGGTATGTAAAAGCTTTTGCTACATAAACTCAAGGATCTGAGTTCAATCCCCAGAACCCATGAGATGAAAGGAGAAAATTCCTCAAAGTTATCCTGTAAGCTCCTTATGTGTTCTGCAACTTGTGTGTGCCTGCACTCAAACATACCACACACACACACACACACACACACACACACACACACACACACACACCACATGCCACAAATGTACATACATACACATACACCACATGCCATAGATGTACACACACACACACACACACACACACACCACATGCCACAGATGTACACACACACCACATGCCACAAATGTACATACATACACATACACCACATGCCATAGATGTACACACACACACACACACCACATGCCACAGATGTACACACACACCACACGCCACAGATGTACATATATACACACACACCACATGCCACAGATGTACATACACACACACACACACCACATGCCACAGATGTACATACACACCACAGGTGTACATACTGCCACACACCATGCACATACACACACATACACCACTTATGTACACACTGCCACCACAATTAAAAACCACAGACATACACATTGCCACACTACACACACACACACACACACACACACTACACACACCATTGATATACAGTTATACACTGTACACATACATACACATACCACAGACATATACACACATACCACAACATACACACACACACCACAACATACACATACACCACAGACATAGACTCTCTCTCACACACACCATACACACACACCACAGACATACACTCTCTCTCTCTCTCTCACACACACACACACACACACACACACACACACACACACACACACAATACGCATACACCACAGACATGCACTCTGTCACACACACACACCATACACACACACCACAGATATAGATTCTCACATACACACCATACACATAGACCACAGACATACACTCGCTCTCTCACACACACAGACACCATACACACACACCACAGACATAGACTCTCTCACAGACATACCACAGACATACACACACAATTGCATTTTCTCCTTACAGTAAATTCTGGAATCTTGGGTTACTGCAGTAGTTTTCACTGTTTTAAAAAGGTCAGCTGTAAGCAGAGACCAGATAATGGATGCTCACATTAAGGATGGAGTCTTTTGGCAGGAGACAAATGCACAGACTTGGGTCACTAAATGTACATCTTCTGCTCATCATCAAAGGCCATTGGCAGTCTTCTGATGGGTACTGTCCCTTATATGACTCTCCAGCTGAACCCTAAGGGAAGAACTGCTCATTGTCTGCCAGGATGCACAGTGACTTTTTCCCAAAGTGGACCACATATGTGGGGACCAGTGGGGAGCACTGCATATACAATATCTATAAGTATATATGTGTAGCGTGTAAACGGCATGCAAATTGTAGTCTGTCTGTAGGAGATATATTCCAAGACCTGGTAGGTGTGTGAAACTGTGAATAATATCAAATGTGTGAGTCACAGAGAAACCCTGTCTCGAAAACCAATAATAATAATAATAAAACAAGTAATAATAATAATAAAAATAAAATATGTGTATATAGAGAGAGGTTATATATTCATGTATCCATAAAGATAGTGTCTAGATATATACTGTTATCTGCACATAGATATCTAATATATCATATAATATATACTGTTATCTGCACATAGCTATTTTTTTATAATTTTCTATTTGATATTTTAAAACTGCTGTTGACTGCAAGTAACTGAAGCCATGAAAAGCAAAACTCCAGGTATGCCAAGATTCAGTATTCCCTCTGGAATATGATACATATAAGGAATATATATATATATGCATATACATACCATCTCTAGTTATGCATGTGAATCCACGTGTCTATATGTACATTTGTTTGTTTGTATGTACAGAGACACATACATTCTCTATCATTCTCCTTCCCTTTCTTTCCCTAACATCAATGGCTGATGCCCATGGCTGGGAGAATTACCCCATGATTTTAGTATTACTCCTTATCTCTAATGGGGTGAATGTATCTAAAGAGACCAGGTATAGATGGACAAGATTAATGATAGGGGCCACAGGGACAGAGTTCTTGTGATGGTAATGCACAACCCCAAGGCCTCTCCTTTGAACAATGCATTTTTTGTGTGTGCCAGATTTTGGATGTTCTTAGGCCCATGCAGCACTTCTTGAGGCTCCGGGGAAGCCCAGCACTCACAGGATTGGAATTTGTTCAGTTTGCAAAAGAATTTGACAGCACTCTCAATATTTTTCTGCACTCAACTTGTCACGTTTCTCCATAGGTTCAGTGATGTTGGAGTTAAGAGTGGTTTTGAGAGACAACTAAGGACAAGGCGAACTGGGAACACCTTTAGTTTGGTTTTGGGGACATGTTGATGAAGTTCATGGTCATCTGGTATCTAGGTATTTCTCTGGCCATGCTCTGGTGAGAATTGCTTTCCAGGAACTCTGCCCATTGCCCAGCTCACCTAGGGACCTTTCACAAAGGCTTGGGTCAGAGGCAGAACTGAAGCATAAAATGTGAACTGCAATGCCTGTCACGGGGAGTGAGTTGAAGTATGGAGCCAGAAAGTAGGTCAGTGGATGTGTAAAATTCTAAATGGAGGATTCATTCTTAACCTCAGTTCATCAGGATAGAAGTCTTCCTCTATTAGGAAGGTATTCAGTAATACTAAATTACAGATGCACTTGGAAGGAGTCTCTGTGTTTAAGTGTCCTGGCTTATTTGGCATGACTGTACATGACAATGAAAGATGGTGACAACAAAGTGCCATTAATAAAAGAATCTGGGGAGTTAGTCCATGCATTGCAAAATCTTAAATGTCCTAAGATTTTATAGCTCATATATGAAAGAGAGCATTTGCAAATTTGACAATTGTAAGACTTGATATAATATTACCAACAAAGATATAGGATTCTAAAAGTAATTCTTTTGAAATATTAATAATTACAAATTGGATTTGACTACCTATGCTTGAGGGAAGGCTGGTTTATCTTTCCACCTACAGAAAGTGATTTTAATGCAAATTATTTTCATGAAAATTCATGAGCATGCATAGCTCCAAGCAGAGATTAACAGTATGTCTGACTGTTAATATACACACAGGCTCTTTTTTGGGATTTTGACTTTGTAATGTTTTGGTATGACCAGTTTATAAAATTTTGCTTTTACTTCTTAATTGGAATAATCAATTTGATAAGGGTTTTACACATTTAATATTATAATATTTTTTCCACTGAGGAGGTCTACAGTAGTAGGCTACACAAAACTTGGGTTAACTCCCTAGGCTTCCAGTTAGGGACTCATCACCTTGTTCTGGAAACTATGCTGTTTGATTACTCTCCCAGCCCATATGGTGAAGCAGTCATTCTGCTCATCATGCAAGTACTACCTTCCTTCCAAATTGGAGCATAATATGTTTCCATAGTAGTACCTAGTGTGATATGAGCTGTTTTGCTTAGCAAGTGTATAGTAAGAATACTTTCCTTCAGTACAAAAAGCCTGTTCATCTTATGAAGATCATTATTTGTCCGTCCTTCCCTACATCTTGTAGCATCTGTCATGGGTATGTCCCTATGTATACTCTCTCCCATCCAAAATTCAGCTCCCGCCTAGAGGACAAAGTCTTGTCATCTTCCTCTTCTCTTCCTCCAGAAGTCTCTTCAGAAACAGGATGAGAAAATCCAGAAGTACCCTGTTAAGAGAAGAATGATTTACAGAGTGCCTTTGGACTGTGGGTAACACTTAGAGTTAGGCTTGGGTGTATGCATATGTTATGGGTTTGAATGTATGGCACATATACACAAAGAACAAATTGCTACAGGACAGTTTATATTTAGGAAATATGAAAAATAACTACAAAAATAGGGAGAGAAGTAAAAGGGAAAATTTTACTATTTTTACATTTTAGATTTTAAAAAATGTGTGCTTTTTCCAAGTTGAGAGAAGTATGGAGTTTACTGAAATTGTTTTTTGCCTTGGCTACATTGTTTGGTACTCCGCACAGTCTAAACAGAGGCGTATCTTTTCCCTCCCTCATGTTTCTTGCTAGGCTATTTGACATAACAAAGACTAGGGACTAGGTGGAAGAAACAAGCTGAAGTAGAAAACTGGATTTTGAATTCTGATCACAGCATCTCTGAAATCCTCAAACTCAAGCAGCTCCTATAGCCTGTATAATTATTATTTATAAAGTGCCTTCTGGCAGCCTTCAGTACACACTGTGCAGTGTGTTCCCATTTGACAAAAGAATGAACCAGGAACAGATCAAGTCCCAAGCCCCATGGACATGCCAGTAAAGTGTTTGGGGAAGGAAGGGACAGTATTGTATGTCCACAACTTGCCCTTTCCAGCCTGAATTATGAGATTCTAGAAAGTACTTGCTCTTTTTCCCACACAGAATCATGTTATGTCACCTAAGATGGTGCAAGTGTTCCTCCTGCCTCAGTCTCCTGAGCAGTCTGGACAACAGGTGTATGCAGCAGCACTTGGCTGTGTTTGCATTTAAGAGACTATTGTGCTCCCTATTGTACTGACTAGGCATCTTGGTTTTTGCATTTTAATAGAAGGCTCTTCCACACCAAGATGCCCCTTACAAAGACTGGATTTCTACAGGGAATGCCTTACATAGGTAGGAAAATAGTTCAACATCTCATCTGGTAGGAGGAGTATTCAAGGCCTCTAAGAGAAGCTCTTCAGGAGGCTCGCGTGTAAGCATGGCACCATAAGAGCAATGGAAACAATGATGTGGTGTGTTACTTCTGAGTATAGCTATTGAGGAATGAAAGATGCTAATGAGTTTTCTTCACTGATACTTACTGCTGAAGATCCAAATCTAAAGAGAAGGTATGTGTGTGGCTATCATTAGGTAAATACCTAATGGGGTAAATACCCGGTGTTATCTGTCATTGCATGTAAGTTCTCTTTTGCTTTGGGTCTTCAAAGGTAAAGTCAAATTTTGGATCAATGATATATAATGGCATCTAGATGTAAACATGATAAGAAAACTCTGGGTCATCTGGCCATATGCTTGAACCCTCTCTGCTTGGTGCTTCCTGCTGATATCCATGCCATGTCATTCCATCATTAGACAGGCAGCAGCTGGCACAGGAGCACATCTGGACATAAGACCAAAGCACCTTACTGCTTCCATAACTCATTGAGTAGATACAGCCTGAGTGCTCTTTCGCCCCTGTTCCTGCACATGTGGCAGATTGACAGGGAAGTAAAGCAAAAACAGGGAAATCTGTATTCGTTCATGTTAGGTAAACTGAGAGACATGGCTGTGAACAATTCCTGTGATCCCTGTGGTGCCTGGCAGACTGGTGAGCCTGGCTCTATAAGGGGAAAGACACACCCTACAGGGTGCTGTGTGGCTCAGCTAGTATAGATTGAGTTTCATCCTCATGGTCTTTTTCATGTGTGGTGGCTTTTTTGGGTGAAACTGCCCTCAACCTAGGAACATCTGTATTGGTGGTAGCATTTCTTTCCTCCGAGACACTGTCCTGAGCACCGTCCTTAATGAGATACTTTGAGCAGCCTCTTGTTTAAAAAGCTGGACCTCTTAACTAGATCCAGCTAGACTGACTTACAGGTCTTCTGGTTCAGTTACTGATTCTGTGGGTGAAGCCGTGAAGGGACTGGGAGTGAGAATGGATGAGGACAACTGTGAGTGCCGAGTTGGCTTGAGGATTACCTCCTTAGGAATCTTTGTCTCTATCCCTTTGTCAAGTCATAGCATCTCTCAGTGTCCCCCTTTCTGTCTAAAATGGTGTAAGAGTCCATGCAAACCTCAGAGTATTGTGTGACAACACATAGATAAGGTTTGTTAGCTGGTGAGTGTTTTGTTGATCATTTCCTCTGCAGGAACTGGGTTGGCACTGGGCTGTGGATGGTTTGTGGTGCTACCCTTAGATTCCCAACTAGCATGTGACCTTTGTAAATTGGTGCGATTCCTGGGGACCCCCACCTCAGTCTGATGAGGATGGAAATAGGGCTTACGTCTTACTGTGAAAATCTCTAAGTATTCATATGAAGGACCTGCCAACTAGGAAGAGTCCATCCACGTTAATAGATACAGTTGTCTCTGTCTCTGATCCCTCCTCCACACTGGTGCTCCCAGCACCACAGATTCCTCAGACTCTTCAACCCTCTTCATGTTTCAACAGTACAGTGGAAGAAATAGTTACCAAAATAACCTTATGTGCTATGTCTCAGGCTGAGTTTTTACTTTTGGTGGACTTTGATTTCCTTGGAAGTGCTGAGTTATGTTTGTACAAGTCACACTGAGTGGTCCTTGGAATCCATGGGATAAAACATTCCCTGCACAAATTGTTGTGGTTTTAAAGTATACCAACCTTAACTTCGCATTGTTTATGTAGATTTAAGCTTTTGAGATACTAGGTCATGTGATTAGACATAAGATCGTGTATTTCAAGGGTCTGGAGAGCTATATTAAACTATACATAAACAGAAAACAGCTTTTCTTGTCTTTCAACCACTAAGTGCTGGAAAGACAGGAGACACGTTGTGTATTGTTTGTTGTGAGGGGATTTATAGGGCTCTTATGAAGAATCCAAGAACAAACTCTTAAGTTAACAAAATGCCATGCCCTCCCCTTTAAGTGCTATGCACCTCTTTAATAATAGACTTGGAAATGTTACATTCTCAGATGCTGGAAGCTCCTCAGGAAATCCTGGGACACGCCATGTTGGAGAAACTAATGGCTGAGCAGTTCACTTGTTAGAGAGATGGCTTTAAATGCTGCACAGTTGTTTCTTACTGAAATTATTTTCAGTTCTATAAAATATATGCTGGCAGTTTTCCCCATAGTAGGATGTACTGGGTTCTCCTAGTCAAATGATTTTCAACCTTTTCTCCCAAGCCTCGTTACTGGTTTCCATTTTCCTTCACTAGTGGCATCTACATTTTGAAAGATTCTGTCTAGCAAACATGTTGATTTAATAGGTATTAAATGGTTTCTTTTTCTACTTTCCATGCTTCGGCATCTAAATTCCCAATTTACTAGTAAATACCTGCTGGGTATTTACTAGTAACTGAGTGTCACTAGGATCTGTGGACAGAGTGGTGAATTACACAGCTGAAGGCTGGGCTCATGGAGCAGCTGGTAACGCATAGTCTAGTGAGTTAATAGTGAACCCTGGAAGGTGAGAAAAAGCAAGGGAGTGAGGGGACAAAGGCCAAGAGGCCTCTCTGAAGCGAGGGGCTCGAGGCGGCCTGCTTGGGTGAAGGCATCTCTGATGGGGCCTCTGTAGGGTAGGGGTGAAGGAGCCATTTGACTGTGGAAGGGGGGCAGACAGGGTTGGGTAGAGGGGATGATGGTGGGGTGGAGTGTAAAGGAAGGAGGGTAGGCTGGGCCTGCACATGTGGACCTGTCAGCCAGGTGATACTACCACATGGGGTAAAAATAAGTCCTGCCCCAACTGGGCTTCATGAGGGACATGATGTGACTTCATTACGGTTAGTTTCTGCTGGGCTTCTGTGTAAACACTTAAGCATCTCAAAGACTGCTACCACATTAAAGCCACACAGGGATCTGAGAGAAATCCCATTTCACTCCAGTTCTCTTTAAATGCAGCTTGGTTAGTTTATTCTTAAAGATCCTATTTTTAAAAATCTATAAATAAAAGTGTTGACTAATTCATCTGACTGATCTAGTACATTTGGCATTTTATTTTAAAGCAGGAGTGAAAAAGATTATATATACTCATATTTAAAATAATACTTGTTTCCAAACTCTGAGGACCTATAGATTCCTTCAACATTTTTCTCCAGTTTTGTGAAATTCTGCACAGATTTTACTGGTTCATTACGAATGTGAGGGTTGAGAAACAGACAATAAATGGGCTTGACTGACACCTGGCTAGTTACCACGTGGTTGTGGTAAGCCCTGAGGCTGAAAATACTGTTTCCTCATAGCTAGGCTTGCTCCTGATTGAAAGGCAGTATAATGTAGTTCTGTCATAAAATGTGATTACGTAATTGAGAAGTGACTGTTCGGGTAACAGGATGCATACATGTAAGAAAAATTAAAGATAAAAGTTAAAACATTAGATGCCTGTATATGTGCCTATAATTTAGTTTGTCAGTCAATAAAAAACACCTGGTGACGCATCTGTTACCAACCATTGCAATAACGCAGCATCACAAACTATCCCAAGGCTCAGTGGCTGTGTTAGTCGCTTCTGTCCTTGTGGCAAAATTGTGAAATAAAACAATTTAAAAAGAGGAAAAGTTTATTTTTTGACTTTGAGTTTCTGAGACTTGGCCTTATTACACTGGGGCTGTGGTAGTGTGGTACTTCATGATGGGAAGTATAGGTTCCTAGCAGCCAGAAGCAAAAAGGAGAGCCTAGTATTCCAAATCTCCTTCAAAGTCATGTTCCCAGGGACCCAGTTGTGGGCCTGCTTCTCAAGGGTTTCGCCACCTGTGAACAGCAATGGAAGCAAAGACCAGCTCTGGTCTACACAGCCTTGGGGGAATTCCATTCCCAAAGGTAGTTGTGGCTTTCAACACTCAGCACAGATGTGTGACTGAGCTGGGCGTTGGTGGCACATGCCTTTAATCCCAGCACTTGGGAGGCAGAGGCAGAGGCAGGCAGATTTCTGTGAGTTTGAGGCCAGCCTGGTCTACTGAGCAAGTTCCAGGACAGGCTCCAAAGCGATACAGAGAAACCCTTTCTCTAAAAACCAAAAAAAAAAAAAAAAAACCTCAAAAAACAAAACCAGATGTGTGTCTGCAGGGGTTGAGGAGCATGCTCAGCTTTAGGCTGAGCATCTAGAGCAGTGAACCTCGACTTTCCTAATGCTGTGACCCTTTAATACAGTTGCCCGTGTTTGATGCCCCCACAATCATAAAGTTATTTGTTATGAGTTGTTTTCCTACCAACTGGTCCCACAGCTGCACCAGCCCCAAATAACACACAGAGACATTGCATTATATGTTGGCCTGTTATGTTTCTTATTGGCTATCTCTACCTTAAATATTAACTTATTTCTATAAATCTAAGTATTACCACACGGTCTTATCTTACCGGAGAGAGGGTCCGAAGTTCTGCACTCTCGGTTCTACATTTTGAATCTCCTACTACCTATCTCGGAATCTTATCTCCTAGTCCCGCCTATCTTGCTCTCCTATTGGCCAACAGGGCTTTATTCATTAACCAATAAGAGAAACATATTTACAGGATGACATCTCCCATCAGTTATTTTCATTGCTATTTAATAACTATAATTTTGCTACTGTTATGAATCATAATGTAAGTGTTTTTTTGTTGTTGTTTTTTAAGATAGAGGGTTGTCAACGGGGTCACAACCCACAGATTGAGAATCACTGATCTGTAGGCTGGCTTAAGTCTGCTCAGGTTTGTGTATTCTGGAAACTGGTTAAAGTGGCAGCTGCTACTAAGGGTTTGTGTTGTTCATTGTAGATGAACCCAAGTGCCAAGGCAGACTATGGAAGTTTAAGGACTTCCTTCTTGTCATGTCTGTAACATTCTTTTGACCAAATCAAGCCACATAACCAATCCCAGAGTTGGTAGGTCAAAGATGTATACTCTGCCCAAGGAAAGAGGAAATTTGCATGAATAATCACCAAGTCTGTTACTGATGCCCTTTATCAGAGATAGAAGACACAAAAGGCTTATTGCTATTTAGTGCAGAGACAAGTTTTCTCCTAAAGTGGAGGTAGCTGTCCCTTGAGTATCCCATAGGCCTTCAAAATCATACTCTATAAATCCTGGGAGGCATGAATGAACATTTCAGATACAGGAGTTGAAACTTGTGGAGGAGAAAGCATTTGCATGGTTTTTAGTTGATCATTAAAAAACAAGGGAGCAACCAGGAGGTGGTGGCAGCTAAGCACTGGTGAGGCAGAGGAGGGGGAACTCTGTGAGTTTGAGATTAGCCTGGTCTACAGAGCTAGTTCTAGGACAGCAAAGGCTACACAGAAAAACCCTATATTGAAAAACCTAAATAAATAAACTAACAACCCCTCGTCAAAACAAAAAACAAAAAAAAAAAAAAAAAAAAAAGGGAGCCTACTTGTCTGTTAGGAATGGCCCTTTTTCCACCCTAGGCTCTTAAGGAACCAAAGGTTTACTTGGGTTCCCCTGTGCTCTGTTTTATTCCTAATTCCTGAACTGCTTGGAGGCTGGAGATATGAACACTCCTTATTACCCACCCCTACCACTGGGAGCTTAGTGAAGATCAGGCACTGCTTGACTGGATTGCAAACCCTGTTACCCAGCAAGTTGGGAGCCTCTTCATATATTGAAAGAACTGTCATTGGTGTCAGGTGCCCTGAGTCTGCAGTGTTATATAATTTTGGACAACGAGCTAATGTATCATTTCCACATGCAAAAGGAGGGCTATGATAACTACCACACAGAAATGTTGTGAAGGTCACCTGTTAACACAACAAAGCTGGGCAGAGCCTAGCTTATGTTAAACTCAGTGAATCTTAGCTGGTAAAGCCTTTACTGTTATTAGTTAGATCAGAAAACAGGTACCATTCAAATTTTTGTTATTCTAGTAGTTTTTGTTTCTCCTGACTAGAAGGGAAGCCTCCAGAAGACATGGCCATAGTTCTACATCTCACCATTGTGTCCCCACTCAGCAGTAGCACTAAGTTTATAATGTAGGAATCTAAACAGATATTCACTGAGCTGTCTTCATTTTTATATCTACCAGATGACTTCATGTCCAAGGACCAAATTAGATGACTTTTGATATATTAGATGACTTTTGATATATTCTCTCTTACATTTTTCATATTTTGCTTGAAATAAAGACTTTTGAAGCCACAAATTAAGCTTTGAGTTATTTTTATGTTTTTCTTCTTACTGGACCACTTTATGGATCTCTGACTTTCCTGTTGCATTGGAAGAGTTGAAAGACATGTAGGAAAAAGGTTGAACATGGTGGCTTACACCTGCAACTACAGCCCTTGGGAGGCAGAGGCAGGAGAGTCAGGAGGTCGAGGCAAGCCTTAGGGCCACAGACACGCCTGGGATAGAGATGATCCTGTCAAGAAAGAAAACAAGAAAGAAGAGGGGTCAGGGAGGGTTGGCAAGAAGAGAAGGAAAGGAAGAAGTATGGAAGCTGACTTTTGTTAGTAAGACTGGGATATTTAAAGAATATTTTCCTTACTTTTCTTTGAGCTCCTCCTGTTTGGCTTACCCTTTGGGCTGTGGCTGTGACCTTACCATTCAGTATGTTTGGAGGCATTGTGAATTTTCAGATGAGTCAGTTTGCAGAAAGTGATCACTTTGCTATAACAAGTTCATCCTTTCAGGTACCATAGCAAATAGGTCCAGCTTTTTGTGGATTAAGGATTCAGAAAGTTTAATTTTCTTCCATGTAGGGGTCTACAGCAAGTTGTTGGGTTCCCTGTAGTCACTCGGAAACTTTCTATCCATCTTCTTGCTCTGATTTCCCACACTGACTTCTCCACTCTAAGGTGAAATGGATTTCCTGTGGTCTTTTCTTGAACCTTCCTGTTCACCTTGTGTATGAAGCAGGAGTGTAGAGGAGTACATATACAGTGTGTATGGCCGAGGGCTGCTCTAGTCCACTAGTGGGGACACTCACAGGGCTCCATAAGCTGTAAAGGCCCTGGCACACAAAGTCCCTAGCTGGGCCTCCTGCTTCTGTTGCTGTGGGAAGGGAGGTGGACATTCTAGTGAGCAGCTAACAAGTTCATGCTTTGTACTAAAAGATGAGTTTGTTATAGATGACTTTGCTTTTTTTAATAGCTGATAGTAGTCTAGTAGTTTAAAGGAGTGAGTGAGTGCTTACAATAGTAGTGAAGAGCAGGAATCCTTTATTGAACTGCATCTACATGCCAGTGATGGTTAAACACAGCACATCGCACAGCATCTTACTTGATTCTCCCAGAAAGACTTCAAGAGACATCCTGTTATTACCTGCATTTTATAGGTCAAGACACTGAGCTAAAGAACCAGACCTGCTTGACTCCAAAGTCTCTACTGTGCTGCCTTAGGGTAGAGGAGCTACCTAGGGAGGAGACAAGAGTTTACTTTTGTTCAGTGATTTCTTCCTCCCTGTCTAGCCTAGTGACTCCCCCAGGGTAGGGCTTTGCCTGAGAACTTCAAATGTGAAGTCTGCATCTCCATTACTCTGAACCTCCCTCTACCCTCAGTTCCTCCTGTATCTCTCCAAATTAATGATCTTTTCTTCAATTATTGTTCTTTGTAGATACGTAAGTATACATATACATATGTATGCATATAGAGAGAGAATATATATGCATATGTATATATACCTCCTACTGAGTCCATTTAGCTTTGCTCATGTGTACATGTGTTCAGGGCTGACCACTTGAGATTGGACATCTATGTGGGAGTTTGTCCCTAGAGAAGACTGGTTGTCCCTCTCTCAGCAGGCATTGACCTGTAGCTCTTTATTTAGGGAACCAAGTGGAATTTCTCCTGCCTGCATTGTCATGTGAACTGGTGTTGTCAATATTTTGATCTTGTTCAGACAATCTTATTGTTGAAGTTCATGGATGCAGCTTCCCTGTCATATAGAAGATACTGTCTTACAGCAGACCTCCTGGCTCTCTTGCTCTTACTGTTTTTGGAATCTTGGATTCCTTTGACCAACGCTAAGGGAGGCTCCCCACTCCTGGCACTGGGGTTTTGTTAGATAATCTATGGCTCTTGTGGGGGGGCATTATCACTGCAAGTGGCACAGCTTCATTTAAATTATATATGTGCATGCATACATATGAATTATGTGTGTATTTTAAATAAAAATTAAATGGGTTTCCCTATTGTTCTTTATCCCTCTTCCTCCCTGCCCTGTCCTTAGTGTTTCCCTATCTACCCCTTCCCCCAGATAAAGTTCCCCTAACTGTTTTTCCAATTTTCCCCATAAAAGTACCTGTATCCTACTTCACCTGACCCCCCC
This sequence comes from Cricetiscus sungorus, assembly GCA_030556225.1. Taxonomy (NCBI): domain Eukaryota; kingdom Metazoa; phylum Chordata; class Mammalia; order Rodentia; family Cricetidae; genus Cricetiscus; species Cricetiscus sungorus. The sequence continues at coordinate 41,808,843 of JANBXA010000731.1, read as the reverse complement.
CCACACACACACACAGCTTCCCCCTGTCCTAGTCCCTTTTATCTTTTCTAGTCCCTGCATTTACTCCAGGTTACACACATCTAAAGATTTGTGGCTAGGATCCACAAATAAGAGAGAATACCTAGTGTGTGTTTTTCTGGTCTTTCTGATTCTGATTACCTCACTCAGTATAATGTCTTCTAGTTCCATCCATTTACCTACAAATTTCATTATTTCATTTTTCTTCCTAAATGTTCTCCAACTGATGAATGGGTAATGAACATATATATGTGCAGGCATGTACACACACACACACACACACACACACACACACACACACTCAAGCTTGTGCACACACACACAGAAAGATTCTTCTATTCTGCTGTAAAGAAAAGTGAAATCATAAACTGCTTCTCAGTCTGGCAACAGCAGCAAGCTGTCAGGGAGATAGGCGAGATCTCTAGGAAGACTCTGGGAAACTGTGGAACCCTCTATCAGGGGATGCCACTCAAGGATTTCCTGATTGTGTTCCCTGAGGCATGGAGTGCACTGCTTTCTCTAGTTTCTGGATTCCATTGTCACTTGCAACTCTTCCTTCATTCTGGGGTCAGCAGGGTATGTCATTAGCCAACTTGCCAACTGTGCATGAGAGGGCCAGTAGGGTTATCCTGGAGGTCTCCAGCCTGGAGCTTTCATCTCTTTGGGGATAAAATATGTGCTTAAGGTTACTTCCTCTTTGGGCTTTTATTCTCTCTCCCTCCCCCCCCCCCCTCTCTCTCTCTCTCTCTCTCTCCCTCTCTCTCTCTCTCTCTCTCTCTCTCTCTCTCCCCCCCCCCCCCCAATGGGAGTGTAGAACTCCAGCAATTTTCATTCCTCATAGAGCTTAGGGGTAGATTTTTCTTAGAGGATTTTCAAGTACAAAACAGGATGTAGAAACCAACTGGCTGGCTGTAATGGTAATGATTGTTAAATGCCTTGCTCTGTGTTCTCTGGGTTAGTTACCTGTGGGGTGCATGGACTGTTTCCCATCTGTGTGTAAGGAATTGGAACAGTAATGTGGATAAGTAGCTTCCCCATTCTCATCAGTAGAAGACAACAGAGCTCAGACTCAGAGCTGTCCCCTGCTGCAGGGACAGATGGCTCTGCCCTCTCCAGATCCAAGTTCTGTGCTCTTAGAGTTGCTGTATAGAGATGTTACATGAGCTTTTCACCAACCAGAATGAAATCACTCCCAAATAACTCCTAGCCTCCCTCTTGACAATTGGAAGCAGGCTGTGAGTTGGTTCCTGTCCACTGGTGGTGTTTAGAAACCCTGCAGTCTTGTCACCTGATGCAGTGAAGCTTCCTAAAACAGCTGGCCCTGGGGGAAGGGGCTGAAAGCCGGGAACCCTCCTGCAGAAATGCTTTTGGTATGTGAGGAATGGCCTCCTGTGAAGGCTTTCAAATGGCACTTTCTTAGAACTTTACCTTGGAGGAACCTTTGAGGCCATCTGTCCAGCAGCCTCTTTCCCTACCACAGTCTCACCCACTGGTGTCCTTCGGTAAGGCCTGTGCTCTTTTCAGGAGCAGTATAAAAAGAAAGCAGAGGTAGTAAACCAGGGAACATAGTTAAGCAGTGATTCAAAGGAAATGAGGGGATAGAGAGGGACCTGGGGCTTCATGTTTCCTAGTACAAGGGCTATTTATGCAAATCATCATTTCTCAACCATTTTTTAGCTACACTACACATACTTAAAAATTGTTTTTTCCTATTTCTCTCCCCAAGGTCTTAAACCACAGATATTATATATACATATGTATGTATGTATGTTCTCTCTCCTTGTTTTTCCTTCTCCCTTCCTTCCCTGCCCTGCTCCCTCGTTCACGTGCGTGTGTGTGTGTGTGTGTGTGTGTGTGCACACTCACGCACGTGTGTATGTACCATGGAGTACATCTGTAGGTCTGAGGACAGCCTCAGGTGTTAGTCCTTGCATTCCACTTTTCTCTTGTTTGCTGCTGCATATACCAGGCTAGCTGGTCCATGAGATTCCAGAGGTTCTCCTGTTTTTGCCTCCCATTTCAGCATTGGAGTGCTGCGATTACAGATGCCTGCTACTATGTCTTGCTTTGTCCATGGCGTCTGGAGATGCTGGGGTCCTCTCACTTGCACAGCAAACATTTTATTTACTCAATCATCTCCCCAGCCCTGTACTCATTATCACTGCTATTCGGAGGGTACTGGGACTCTGAAGCCACCATCATCTAATGCTGCACTGTGCTTCCTGGTGTCCTTGCCTCTCTTCACTGCCCAAGCTTGTCCTCCACAGCAGCAGGAATGGTCTTTCCAGAGTTCTGGTCATGCCAACACTGGTTGGCATTGTATCCATTCCAAAGCAAGCTGACCCAGATGCTACCCCTCGCAGTGGGCCGACCAGCCCCACCTCCCAGGCCCTCTAGATGCAGCTTCATTTGCCTCCATCCTCTATCCTGCCACAAGTCCATGCCATTGTTCTTGCTCCATCAGTCATTGTCAAGACAGTTTTAAATTTATGGAAAATTTGTGAAAATAGCCCAGAGTTTGCCCAGCAGCCTGCTGGCCTCCCCCTGTGGATTTTCCCTGAATGCCATATCCTCCACCGTCTGACCTGCAGAGAGCCTTTCTCCCTGACCCCCACTACACAGCCTGAAGCACACTGGTAGCTTATGTCTCTTGGTAAGATTTGCTTCTACTGATTGTTTGGTTTTGTTTGTTTGTTTCATTTACTTATTCTTTTCTTACCTGTTTCTCCAAACGTAATATAAGTCCCTTGATATTTGGACTTACAGCCATGTGAACTCCTATTTGTGTCTGTGGACCTAGGGCAGTGGGTGGAAGCAGGCTGTAGATGGGGCATGGGGACACTCTGATGAAGGGACAGTGTTGAAAGCTGTAAGTTGAAACAGAAAAGTACTAGGCTTCTCCAATCCTCATTCTAAAAATCAGTATTATCAAGCCCTGTGTGTGTCTACATTAGACAGAGGGTATCTACAGAGGAAGATCTAGCCTAAGGAGACCCCCGGGCATAACATTACCTCCCACAGAACATCTACAAAGCCATCATCACGATCCTGTGAATTGTTGTTCCTTATGTTGGTTATACTCCTGCTCTATTGGAATGTGAGTGTGACCATTACTCATGTGTCATATAGGATACAATTTGGCGCTTGTGGGGACTTAGAATTGCACTGGTTACTTGTGGTTCAGATAAAGATTCTGGATCTAGCTTGCAGCTCTTGTTTGGTAGTCAGGATGTATGTGTAGACTGAGATCTCTGCTGTTCTCTGTCTTTGCTTTACAGTGAGATTCTAGCTAGCATTCTTGAGTTCCTGGCTTCACTGCAAGGGCAAGAAGAGGTAAAAGAGCTCATATCAAAATATAACTTGCTTTATTTAGTACATGGGTACAATTACGTGCTAAGCTTCATAAACACGGACTCTAAAACACAGTTCCTTACAGGACAGAGGAGCCTCTCTCAGCCACCAGTGGAAGCAAGTGAGTGTAGGGACCTCTGTTCCACATCTCTAAGGGACATTTCCTTCTCTTTGTTGCTTCATCCTCCTCAAGAATATGTGTTGATAAATGATGGCCTATCAACTAAATTTGGCCTGTGTTCTGTTTTAGTATGGTCTGCATACTAAGAATGGTTATTATATTTTTAAAATAGTTGAAGAGGTCTTACAGCATATGAAAGTTCCAGTTCCTGTCTCATGTCTGTAAGTAAAGTTCAGTTGTTGCAGGGTTGCATATTTGCTTTCACATGTCTATGGTTGCTTTTGCATTGCAATGGGAAACTTAAATGGTCAAGACAGTATGGCCTGCAAAGTCAAAAATGTTTGCTATCTAGCATTTTACAGAAGTTTGCCCACATCTGCTGTAGGGGATCATCTGGATCCCCTGTGATCTTCATTGAAAGTTCTCATCATGTCTGCTCTTCAGCTTATGAAAAAAGAACATTTTTAGTGAGCACACAAAGCTGCAGGGTAGTGGAGAGACACAGTCTGCAGCTGGGCAGCCACTTACCCAGCCCTAACTTCAACTTTTTTTAATAAAGGGAAGACAGTGATAATGATTGAGGCTCATATAGGAGGCCATCATAGGAGAGTGTCTGTGTACACATGAATGTACATAGTATAGTTTCTTTCCACTTTCAAATCCATGTGGTTGGTTAAAGGAAATGAGAAGCCATCTTGGTTTCTCTGTGATGTAAGATGTGATATTAAAAACACAGGATATGTGACATTGATGAATGGGGCTTATTTGCCTGCTCATTTATTCAGGAATTCATTCATTTTGCAAATGCTGAATGAGAATGGTACTCCCTCCTTGCTTGGTGATGCTAGATATTTATCTGAATTTAGCATTCTTAGTAAGGTTCTCCCACAGATGGAACATGATACCTTGACCATCACCAGCAGCTTCTGGAACTAGATTTGAGCAGCAGGTACTTAGCACCATGTCTTCTTGCCCAAACTGAGAAGCTGTTAGGCTGAGACCCAGCAACTGATGACTTAAGGAGCCCCAGACAATTCTGGCGCACACTGGGGAACCACTGCAATAGACGGAGCATTAATTCATAACCATGATGAAGGAAGGGCCCTTCCCATCACTGAAAAACAGCTTGTGCTTTCTTCAGGGAAAGTAACAAACATTTTCTCCACTCACCTCAGCCCCTCTCAATAGCCTCTTATATTCAGAAAATGTACACAAGTCAAAATAGGCAAACCACATTTTGGCTCCAGATTTATTTTAGTAGACAGAGCCAAAATCTGCCAAAGCCATGAAGGTCCATGAAATTGGCCAGGCAGCCTCTGTACCACACAGAGCATTCTTAGTCCTTGAGTGATTCCTCTGTGAAAAAGGGCCTCAGCAGTCTTGACCCAGTGACTTAGGCTCCCAAAGAAGGCAGACACTTGCTGCTAATCCAAAACAAACAGAGACAGGAGAACCTTTCACAAATGAGTCAGTTGATTAAGTACTGATGGCTTAGCCAAATGCTTAGGTGAGTTAGTGTTTAAGTATATTGTTGCATGGCTCTTGGCAAGCAATTAAATACCAGTTAGTCACAGTTTAAGTAGAATGAATACTTTATCCATAGAGAGCACAACTTTATATGCTGTACTTTAGACATGACATGAATTTGCCTGCATAGCATCATAGCTTCTGCTACCATGTGAAGTTGGTATCCTTAATACCAGTTTACAAGTCAGAAATCAGAGGCATTTATAAGGTAGATTTGCATAGGACTTCTACCCAGGAAGAGACAGTGTTCAAACTGAAGCCCAGGTCATCACTTTGTATTTCCCGTATTTGGACATATATGTGTGAACACACACACACACACACACACACACACACACACACACACACACACACACACACACACACACACACCAGGATGTTACAGTTTACATGTCACTCTTTTGCTCTGTTTCCTCTGAGGGGTGTATCAAAGTGTGGTAATTTGGAATTGAGATAAAGGTTGTACCTGCTTTCAGGTCCTCCGTGAACAGTACCTCTCCTGATCTTGGCAAGCAAGAGAAAGCATGACTTGGTGTGGGCCTGAGCACTCCCTTCTGAATCACCCATCCTCAAATACAAATACGCTTTTCAAGGAAAGCATAAGGACCTTGCAACCCTACAGCAGCATGAGTCAGTAATGAGTGAACTCGGACTTCTTTCAGAAGAGTGATATAGGTGCTTCCAGAGGCCTGAAAAATGAGTTGCACCCCCAGTAAACTGTTCAGTTTGACTAATGTGTCCAGTCACTGAAGATTTTTTTTATTGGGTCAGGTTTTAATCTTCTCTCAAAATGAGTTCTCCTCATATTCTGCCCAACTAAATGGAGTAAAATGAGAAGGTGCTAAAATAGTTGCAACAAGAAGCGAAACCTCCTATTTCATCATATATTCCAGAAAATGGGCAGTGCATTCTTGCTTCAGCCTCCTTTTGGTCCCCCTCCCAATCATGTTATTAGTGATTGATGATATTACAGAGTGGTTTGGTGGGGAAAGTATTTGCAACCAAATTTAGTAAACCACAGACAATTTTATTTTTAGTTGTTGCAAACAAGGCCAGACAGAAACTGTACATACATTACCATAATTCACTTGCAAACTTTTCTTTTTGCAAATAGTTTTCCTTTTTCTCTCTCTAATATGTTTTGAATATCATTGTTTGATGGGGAAAGTGTCATTATTACATGGTAAAATTAGAATCACATTTTTTCATTATGTGGGTTTTACTAAGAAACTGGATATTCCTATAGTCAATGATACTATAGAAAATTTGAAGTTGGGAAATTATCTTTCGTAAATGGTAGGTTGAAATGGGAAATCATAAATAATGGCTTAATAATAATTGGCAAAACAACTAAAGTTGTTGAGTGAAATTTAATGAAATCCAAGCAGGTTCTTTGTGTGTGTGTTGTTTTTTGAAACAGGGTTTCTTTGTGTTAATAGCCTTGGCTGTCCTGGAACTCACTTTGTAGACCAGACTGGCTTCGAACTCATAGAGATCCACTTGCCTCTATCTCCTGAGTGACAATAAGATTCTTAGTGGAGGAATTTGGGTGGAAAATGTAAATGGGTTTAGTTTTCAGACATTCAAGAATAAGATTTGGATTGGCCGACTGTTGAATGAGTGTTTGAAACTTGAATTCACTCTAGGTTGTTGGAATACTGGGAATGAGGTTAAGTCTGCCAAGAGGATCTTGAAGGGCTATCTATATAATGCTCACCCTTGTACTGGACACTTCGGTAGGGACCTTGACAAATGGCTCTCTTCCATGTTTGAATGTTGGAATGACTAAGGAAAACATCTAGTCTATTCTGGTCCATTCTATTGTTGGAGAGCTCTGCTTGTGGGACTGTAACAAAACTTATCTGTGCTTGCAGATTCTTCCTTACACAGCTAGTCATTTTCATAATGGATGGATGACAGCCCTAAAAACCTTGGAGTCCTACATTAGGGTCTTTCATTGATACAGTAATTTTACTCCATTGTGGTAGGACCCAGGACCAAGAATCCTTAGCATTTTCTAGGGTTCTTCACTTTTTTATTGTGTGGTTTCAATTGCAACCTCTTTTAGATTCTTACGGAGGCTGTTCTGAGGTCAGGGTAAAAGATGGTGGAGAGCAGGGAAGGATTATATGGTTTGAAAATGAAATCTGGGTTTTTGGTTCTTCACTGACTCAATGTTAGGCCCCTGATATTCTATTCTAGGCTTTCAAAAGTCTCTATAAGAAACGTTTTAGTTTTCTTCGCTGTTGCTTTGACCAAAAAAAAAAAAATGCCAACTGGGGAGAAAAGGGTTTATTTCACTTATAGTCCATAACCCAGCGAAGCTAAGGCAGGAACTCCAGTCAGAACCCTGCAATAGGCACTGAAGCAGAGACCATGGAGGAATACAGCTGTCTCCCCTGGCTTGCTCAGCTATCTTTCTTCTACAGTTCAGGCTCCCCTGCTGAGGGACAGTACTGTTACAGTCCTGGTTCCTCCCATTCCAATTTATAGTCAGGAAAATGCCCCACAGTCATGTCAGCAGGCCAGTCTCATAAGGGAACTTTCTTAGGTGCAGTTTCCTCTCTCGGTGTATGAAGCTGGCAACCAGGTTTGTTAATCACAAGAAGAATGATGTTCCAGCAGTGGGGTGGTGGAGTGACCATTACAAATCCACATGAATGCTAGCTGTTACATATAGGGAGACAGCTTTTGTCAAAGGCTTTGGGAAATGGCCCTGGGAAGTTGCAGTGCAGAGCAGAGGAGAAAGTGGAGGATTCTTGTCCCTGTCTCTTACACTAAGGGACATGTATGGAACTTTGTCATCATCTGCAAAGACAAGGTCCCGTATGTGTAAGAGACCACTAATTGATACGGACCTACCTGAGAATTTGATCCAAATCTTTCTGCTTGCCTTGCTTTGCCTGTGTATTTATGTTTTGATCTTCAAGAAAAGTAAAAGAAACATTGGTGAACCACGAGCCCTTCTACTCTATGGAGGGTTCCTTAACAGTGGCAACATATCTCTTTGGCACATTTTCTAGCCTGATAGGTCTCAGGAAGAATAAAGGACATTTTTAGCAGAGCAAGTAACAAGATATAGTTGTCCAATTGGTAAGATGTGAGAAGCCAGTGATACGCTATGTAGCTCAACTTATATATGACAGCTTCCTGGCATTCCAAGAAAGGGTGCCTGACACCGTGTTTCATTGTCTAAAGTGACAGAAGCTACATTTGATGCTGGGAAAAAAGGTACCATTTGTGTCCCATAGAATGTTGGATTCAGAAAAACAAACAAAACAAAAAGCTTTGAGTGCCATCTCTCCATGCAACTGAGCAATATAGTTTAGTGGGCAGGTGGTGTAAGGCCAGCCTTGTAGAGTCTCCCTATCCATCCTTACTGCAAAACCCAAGGATTCCTGCCACGAATAGGGCTGCAGCTGCACTCAGGGAAGTGAGAATCAGCCATGTTCACAGCAGCACTCCTATTCCTTGCTGTTATCTGCTTGCTTTGTGAATGGTAGACCTGTCTCCCCAGCTAGCTTGTGAGTTTCAGGACATGGACCTTGATTCAGTATTTTTAACTTGTTTTGAATTTTTTTGAAAAAAATCTCTGTCTTAAATAAGAAATTTGTAAATGTGTTTTGAATGGATTATTGAATGAATGGAGGAATGAATGAATGAAACCTATTCCTGTACCTCACTCTGATGATGTCAAGAAGTCACTGTTCTTGGTAAGGAGATAAAGTAGCCATATAAAATTTATGATGGGGGATGTCCTTCTGTATGATGTGAATATGTTTCTTTTATTGGTTGATGAATAAAGCTGTTTTGGCTAATGGACAGGCAGGATGTAGCCAGACAGGATGTATAGGCAGGGCTACTCGACTAGGAGAGTCCTGGGAAGAGGAATGCAGAGAGTGAGTCAGGAGAGAGACACCATGTAGCTGCCAAGAAAGCAAGAGGCTCGGGAATCCTCCTGTAAGCCAAGACGATGTGGAGATACATAGATGGATATAAATGGATTAATAATTAAGAAGAGCTAGCTAATAAACATTGGCCATCAGCCAAACAGTTTATTTGGGACTAAACAGACACAGGACTGGGCGAGACAGAAACTTCCATCTAGAAACTCAAGTATGCATTCTGAGTTGATTAAAAATAAGAAGTTTAAACAATATGTGTAAAGATATTTTTGAGATTGATATGTAATAGCAAAGAATTAGAACTATCCTAAATAAAAATGAAATTGGCCAGATAAAGATAACTCATTTCACTCCGAAGCCTCTAAGATAATAGTTATGCAGCAGCCAAGAGAAACATATGTGGTAGACCATTACTGTGAAAGCAATTCCAATTACATGCATGTTCACAAAGCTGTGGACATCCCACTGTAAGAGGAAAAAAAAAGAAAATTCAAAATGTGAACAGTGTTTGTGGTGAATTGTGAGTGATTTCTCCCTCCATTATCCAAATGCCTTGGAGAGGACTAAATTACTTCATAATGTGAGACAAGTGTGTAATACCAGAGAAAAAATAATGTGAAACAAGTGTGTCAAATGTGAACACTTGCAAAATGAATTGGGTGGTGTGTACTTGGCTTCTCCCCTTCTGGACTTTTCTGTATGATGGAAATATTTTATAATTAGAACATTTCCAAAAGGAAGCAGTTGTAGGTCAGGGACAAGGACATACCCACAGTATGAAGAGACCAATAACCTCTTTTTTCTCTGAAGGAATCAGACATGCACATAGTGTACAGACATATATGTAGACAAAACACCCATACACATAAAATAAAACTAATGACAGTAATATGGGGCCATTTAGAATAGCAAGCCACTAGACTGTCAAATTGATATCTCATGATGACATCTGCATAAGGGCTGAGCATAATAGTTGGTCAGAATGCTGACATAGTTAGATGCCAAGTAACGTTCAGTTATATTCAGTAGACGCTGTTGAGTAATACACAGAACTACTTAAGGTACTTCATAAGGTAAATTTAAGCTATTTTAGAAGTCAGCTACGTAAAACACCTGGAGTTCTCACTCTTCAGGTGCCACAGATAGTTCATATATTGCCTCTCAGTGGGCAGGTGTCCTAGTTAGGGTCTCTATTGCTGTGAAGAAACACCATGACCACGGCAACTCTTATAAAGAATTAATTGAGGCTGGCTTACAGGTTCAGAAGTTTAGTCTATTGTCAATTTGGCAGGAAGCGAAGTAGAATACAGGCAGAAATGGTGCTGGAGAGGAAGCTGGGAGTTCTACATATTGATTCACAGGCAACAGGAAGTGAACTGTGACACTGGACATGGTCTGAGCATATATGAGACTTCAAAGCCCACCTCATGGTAGCACACGTCCTCTTAATACTTCTTAATAGTGCCAGTGTCTATGGGCCAGCATTCAAACATATGTGTCTATGGGAGCCGCACCTACACTACAACAGACACACTTGTTCATCAGTGGGGAAATGGCATTTTTTAACTCTATGCTGGCTGAGTCTTTTATGGTCAAGAGAGTCTTTCAGGAAGTCATCTTCTCTACCAACCACATTTCATTGCTCTATTTAAGCATTTCTAAGTTTATCTAAATTGTAGGCTTGGCCCTACAAGCAGATGTATCTTATCAGAACCATGGTTGATTTTTGTTTTGAGATAGTTACCCAATTGTGTTTGCTAGAGTCTTCAAACTGTAAATTTAAAACTGAATAATTTTATTTTACAGTTTCCAGCTGTTTCTTCTGCTCTCATACCATGTTTAGTCTTTTTGTTGGATGTCTATTTAAAAACACACACACAATGCTAAATGTTTAAAAGGATTCATAAAGTATTAGATAAATGTTAACATCAAACAATTGATGATGAAGCTAGGGAGGAGAGGCAGGGCATGGTTTCTCCTCAGTTTGGTTTTTTTTCCTCGTCTTCCTTTTCGGTGTGTGCTCAGGTATGCTCCCATCTTGATGTGAGAGTCTTGGCCTCCTAATGTCATGGCTGCAGCACTCAGGCACCTTTCTCAGCCGGGTCCCTCCATTTGCCCTACTCTGTCCACTTGCAGGAAATCAAAGCAGCTTAGACATAGTCACTCAGAGTCTCACTATAACCTCTGTGCCCTTAACACAACTGAACATGTTTCTACATCTAAGTGGAAAATAATTTTCCAAACAGAAGACAGAGAGTGATCTCATTTCCCAAATGAAGTAAAATGTAAATTTGAAAAGACCAACCAGAATTAATTCCTGAGTTTCAGCAGCGTTTATGTCTTCCCCTTCCTTCTTGGAATATGAGTAACAGTGCTGGGAAGTCAACTGCCATTTTCCAACAAATTCAATTTTGATTCAAAAAGCCTGAAGTAGAAAAATTAGAAATCTTTATTCATTTGTCCATGTGCTCTCTTTTAAGTGAATTAGTCTGATTTATAATACAAATGGGCATATTTATTGTAGATGATTTACTGTAATTAAGCTGTGGTTGTATGAGTATTTGTTTTTATGCTAGTTTGTTGGTTATTTGATTTAATTTTTATTAAGTTTGTCCTTCTTGTCTCTTCTTTCTCCTCCACCTGTGTTGTAAAGAGCCTGAGGGGACTCTGGGCATCAGGTGACCTTTTGATGGCATAGTGGTGTCACTGCTGATTGATTGGCAGGCAGAGCCTGGCTCTCTGGAGTCAGGTTGCAGCCCCCATTGTTCTCTGAAAATGTCTGCTTCTTGGTCAGGGAGCTGACAACTGATAAAGGGGTGAGCACCCTGAGAACTTGACATCCCAGACACAAGAGTTTCTGTCCTTTGGATGTAGTATGCTGAGAATAAATGTGCAAAGCTTTCTCAGTTCCTTGCTTCTAACTGGTTTATTTCCTCAAATGGCTCAGCCTCTTGGAAGTCAGCAGTGTCTCTAGTCTCATTCTTATTAGTAGCAGAGGGCTAAGCCATGAACTTGGAGCTGATTCACAGGGTAGTCTTGAGTTTTTGTTCCTTTATCTTAACGGTTGAAGGACAGCCAAGGGAATGTGGTTCAGAAAAGCTGATTGGTGATTATAAAGTGGTTTGTAAATATTCTGTGTTGCAGAACCTATTCTAAATTGTGTCCCTTCTCTTAATCCCCACATCTAGCAACTTTATGCCTCATAGCATATTCATTCTTTTGTTCAGTAACTTCACAGAGCATGTTGCTAGGTTTTCTGCAGCATGTGGGATTGGCTCTGGCTTCCTGCAAGCTTACATTTTAACAGAAGAGACAGACCAAATAAACAAAAAGAAAAACAAATAACCTGACTTATGTTGTTAAAGGTCAGTCTGGCTGTGTTGATGTGAATATTATGCCATAAATCCTTATTGTGGATAGCAGCATTTCCCTTCTTAAACTTAAAAGGGCTGTCTGTACTTCTAATGCCCCCTCTTCTTGATATTTCAGGGATATCTGAAGGGTACAATATGAGTCCTTCATTTGCTAATTCCTCAGATAGTGCTAAGCCTATTTATTAACCGCTGGTGCTGTACCATCAGTGGGGCTTTCCAGAAGATACAGGGAGACATGGGACCTAGGAGTGCCTAGCAGTGTGCCCTCTGCCCTAAGGAGGTGTGTGTCTTCAAGGTGTGCTGCTTTGAAGCAGTCTTTGAGAATCGGGACAGGCTTATCCAGAAATAGGTAGCCTTGCACTGAAATCTGATGTTCATACATAAGTCAGCAGGATGCCTAAGTGTGTCAGAAAGGGCTTTCTAATGGGAACATCATGGCAAACAGGGACCAGAGGAACTGTGGGGGAAAGCCTGGGAACTTCTGCAAGAGGAAATGTTTCAGTAAGTGTAGGGGAGGGAGAAGTAGATATGTGAGAGATGAGGCTAGACCCAAGGAGTGAGACAAACTATTCTGTCTTTGAAGGCCTTTGGTCAAGTATCCCCAAGCTAGGTCAGCATCTGGGTGGAAGTAGGGCTTGGATTGCAAGCTCTCATGACTCCTTGTAAAGTGTTCTTTCTGCTCCAACACAGGGCCTGTTATTCTTTTCCTGGAGCAGAGAGTAAGTCCTAGGCCAGGGTTGACCAGTAGAAGAATTGTACCTAGCTTGGTTGTAAAGGCACCTTCATATGAAAATGCATGTGGGGGGGGGTAGCAGAAATCCACCCTGCTTTCTGCTGGCTATGCTTCCTCCTATAGAGGTTCCCTTTCTGAAACCCCTCATGGAATAGCAGAGTTCTGTGTGCTGCTGAGACAGACCTTGGCTCTGAAGGCAGCTTCAGCTCAATAATACTAGGACCATTTTTTTTTGCTTGGCTTCTCACTGCTGTTCTCTGTACTAGCAGCTGAAAGTAGGCACGGAGGGAAAGGTACCCACGTGGGAAGGCTTTGAGTGTTGGAGAAATATTTGTGGAGTCCCTGGTTAGCTCTAGGAGATTTATGCTCTGTAGGTCGTTCGTGGAGGCTGCGCAGTGAGTCAGGATGTGAGTGCGTGCTCTGAAGATGGTTGAGTTTCAGGTCTTGTAGATGTTACTATGATGACTATAGTTATGAACTGGCGTCAAGGTGTTAGAATTATGTAAGCGTGTGTGCAAGCGTAAGGAGGGTACGTGTGGAAGATAGTGCTTTCTGTACATCACTGGTCTACCACATCACAACTTAAGGGAATGAAGCCCAGGAACTTCAGTAAGCTTCTACCAGGGACACTTTAAGAAACTTCAAAAATGTGCTCACAAAGACGATGGAATTTATTGAACATTACTTGAAATGGTTAAATTATATATAAACTTTTCTTTTGTGTAATTTTTCGAAAGTGTGTGTGTGTGTGTGTGTGTGTGTGTGTGTGTGTGTGTGTGTGTACACATGCATGTGTATCTACATACCCATGACTGTAGGTGCCCATGGAGTCCTGAAAAAAGTGGCCATTCCCCAGAACTGGAATTATAGGCTGTTGTGAGCCTCCCAAAATGGGTTCTGGGCTCCAAACTTGTGGCCTTTGCAGGAACACTATGCATTTTTAACCTCCGAGACATCTCTTTAGTCCAGTTTAATGTTTCTCAGAAATCTCTTTGTATCAGTAGAAGAACTACCTCATTCTTGTTACAATTTGGGCCTTGTATGCCTTTCCAAAGACCCATGCTTTTAAGGCTTGGTCCCCAGCCTGTGACACTATTAGAATGACCAACTGGATATGGACCAACTAGGGAGAATATTAGGACCTTAATCTCTTGTTGTCCCTTGTTATTGCCCTGAAGTGAACAGGCTTCCCTGGCCTTGTGTTCTACCATGATATTCTGTGTTGCCACAGGCCCACAGCAGCACTGCCTAGACCCCTGGGCTGAAACCATGAGCCACTTAAACCCTTCTGCCCTTTAATTCCCCAGGTATTTCATCACAGTGGTAAAAATGCACATTCCTCTTTACAGATATTCTATAATTTAGTTGGTATTTTTCCAAATGTAGTTTTTTTTTCCCCCTAACTGTAAACTCAGTAATAGGTTTGAAACAGTTGTGGTCATTACTAATCTTTAATAGTTTTTGATGATGTATGGCCTAGGTTGTAGCCCAGTGATAAAATACAGGAAGCCATGAGTTCAGTCCTTAGCAAGTATGAAAGAGAGAGTTTGAGAAGGTAAATAATTAAATGTATTTCTTTTAAAAATTTTAAATTGTGTGTTACGTGAATGTGCCCCATCCATGCCTGATGTCTGTGGAGGCCAGCAGAGGGCATGAGATCCCCTAGGACTAGAATTACAGATGGCTGGGAGCTGCTGTGCAGGTGCTGGGAATTAAGCAGCCAGTGCTCTTAAAAGCATTGTGTCCCCTCTGTAGCTCCAGTCAAAAAGCATTTCTTATTGTAAGTTATAGTTAAAACATCTGAAAGGCATAGCTTAAAATAATAATAATGCACGAAGTAAATGTATAGCATCTAATGTCAGGGCTCCTGTGTGTCTGAGGGTGAAGTCACAGTGACTGCAGAATATACTTTTGTGTGACCCAAAGCAAGTACCAAAACCCAAGTTAGGTGGTTTTGTTTTGTTTTTCTCTTTGTTTGTTACTTAATTTCAGCCTGTTAATGGCAGAAACTTCCCATTCTTAAAGCATGATTTGTTCAAAAACTAAAAAATAAATAAATAACAAAAAAATCTAGTTTGATCTTGGAATAGATAATATGGTAGCATAAAAGCTGAATGGAATCTTACTGGAAATAACTTGACACTGCTCTAAATGCTACATTTTGCTGGGGGAAAAGTGGCCCCGTTTGATTCTTGTTGGCTTTTTACCAACACCATATGGGAAGTTTCCAGCGTTCTATCTCTGTGTACCTATACAACTTGGAGTAAGTTCTGAGAGTCCCACACTATAGCTCAAAAAGCCAAATCCAGAAAAATCCTTCTGTAAACCTTCCTCTGGCCATCAGCCTTCCCGTGCAGTGGCTGCCTGTTTATGTTTGTTAACTTAAACTTTCTAGAAGCCACATGTCTGAGTTATGTCAGGATCTGGCCTGGGACTTAAAGGTAACAGGCTGCAGCTTGTGGCCACATCTTTTACATCTGCGAAGTTTCATTCTACCCCCCCCCCCCCCCAGTGAAAAGCTGGGCTAGCACAGCATCACGTAAGCATGGACTTGCTAGCTATGGGTCATGAATGAACTTCAAGAGGGCTACTAGACATTTATGGCAGTCAGTTCATTCTATATTAAACTAGTGGGCATTTCTTGTAAGCATATTGAGCTTTCAACAACTCAAAATATATTTGAACACCAGACCCATGGCTTCCTCTGTAAACATCATGTCAACAATTTCAAAATGGCTCAGTACCTTCCTTAGTATTTCTCACATCATAGCAGTGTGGGATGAAGAACAGAAATTGATGTTTTTTTAGCAGTTCCCATATAGACAGCCAAATTGCTACTTCAATGAATTGGGTTGCAGACTATCATTTACTGTGTGTGCATGGTTGGGAAATACTAAGATGGTGAAACAATCTTAATATGGCTGAATATTAACCCTATCCCTAGGATATTTAGGGGCATGTATGTTCTGTCCCCACCCAAGTCTGTCAGTCAGAATCACTGGGTGGGGGTGAAGGGTAGATAGCATGTTTCCTGTCCTGCAGTGAGGATACTGATGAGGACTGTGTTGTGTCACCTTACTTTCTTGTCCCCTTGTTCTGGGCCATCAGCACTGTGCCTTCATAGAACTGGAACTGTCTTGTTCCCAATAGACATTTCTTTCTGTAGTCTTTCCTGCTCTCCCTTCCGTACCTTGCCTTTCCAGAAAAAAAAAAAAAAAAAAAAAAACCTTCTACCCTACTGTTTACCCCAAGACTGCCTTACATGTTTCTGCTAGGGCATTGGCCTCCTACTCCAGACTTAGGGTTAGTGTCATCATCTTCACCCCTCTGTCCTGAGCTTGGTCCTTAGTGGCTCCCCAGGAAACAGCATGAAATGAAGAAATTATTCATTACAAAGTGCATTAAATGAGGTGGCTTAAATGTTAGACATTTATTTTCTGACAGTTTTAGAGACGTGTTTAGAGGCATCTGGGTACATAGATGCTTGGGGACACTGAAGGGGACAGAAAGATCTGTTGCAGGTCTTCTCCCAGCTGTGGAAGTTATTGGTTTTAGGCAGTGTTAATCCCACCAATCATGACTAAGACCACAACTTAAAACCAAGCTTTGATTATATACTGTTCAGGTGGATGGGCTCTGACTGGGTCCATCTCCAGGTTTCTGGAAAATGGCAGTGGCTTAAGTATTTCCTGTCAGGTCCAATGAGGAGCAAGCATACATCCAGCCTTTGTGCAAGTAAGGGCAAACATATTTTCCTGATGTATTTCCTGCCTGTGAACCTTCCGTCTACATGTGTGGTCAAGCACATCTGGGGCAGATGGGTCAAACAAACTTGTTTAGGGGAGTGAAAACATGTGGCTTGTTATCTCCCATAAACAACAGCCTCCAGCATTTCAGGAACTATCTGTCCTTGGGCAAGGGAATTGTAGATCAGAGGAATTTTTGTTTCCTGGCTCTCTTAGGCATAATAATTATAACACACAATGTAAATTTGTGTCTCACATTAGCATAGCGTAATCCTCACATGGTAGTCTACTAGGACCATGGCTGTCTCCAGATAACTGCCTTTTATAGGGACACCAGGCATAGTGGACTATTGGCCCATAGTGGCCCTATAGTCAAATAAAATACATTCTGAGATATCCAGATCTTGTCAGGAACACTTGAGTCCTGCCACCAAGACTCCCAGTCTCTAGTTCTAAGAAAGAGTTTTAGGCCTTGCCAAAAGTTTCCTGAGTCTTTTTCTTGAAAAATTTGGCGTGTTGTAGACCAAGCCTTAGAAGCTGACAAGAACATAGGAAATCAGTGTTCTGTGCCAAACTAACGTCAGGCATCACCGTGGACAATGGGAAACTTGTCCCAAGTACTGAAGCAAGATTAGGACCAGAGCCCTGAGAGATGGTCAGAGGTCCAAGCTCTGTAGTGATAGGGTCCTTTCACTTCAGTTACACTGTGACCTAATTAAACAGGCAGTTCATACACTTTGATGTGCTGTTTCATACTCAGTATGACATCTCTCTCCAGCCTCCAAATCGGCTCTAGCTGACTCTGGCAGCTAGAACTGTAGGTGTCTTTGTCCTCTAGTCCTGGAACCCAGAATAGTTCACAGTGTAAGTTAGCCTGAGCCTAGGTTAGCCTGAACCCAGGGGCCCCTAGCGCTCTTTAGTGGCACCCCCCCCCCTGGTCTTGCTGGCCAGAGACCCTTCTGTGGAGTTTTCAAGAGTGCACACAGCACAGCTGCAGAGCCCGGGGTCCTGGGGAGAAGCTGGGAGGCAGACCTTCCTCGGAGACCAGGTTTGGATTAGAAGCCTGCCAGGATTTACCAATCAGATCTCCTTTGTTCTAGTCTCTGAAAAGCTTGTCAGGCCTGTCAAAAGATGCTGTGGCAAATGAGAATTAGGGGAAGGAAGGCATCACGACTTAGTAATTACTGTTCGAACAGTCACATCATTGCAGATGCTTCTCCATAATCTGATCTAACTTAATACTGACTGCCTCCTCCCTAGTGGCAAAACATAAATTAATTAATAGTAGGTTAGATTTGAAGTTGTGTCTTTATTTGGGCCATCATTAACTTGTTCTCTGCACCTTTCTTACTTGGCTGGTGAATTTCATTTCAACCTTAGAAACGAGGCTCCTGTTGCCACTGTGCTGTCTGTGAACACTGAGGTTTTGAAAATGTACCTCTTTTCCCACTTTGTATTTCTTTACTGTAATGAATACTTAAGCTCACAAAGGTGCTACACCTACTTGCTCTGTAGCAGCTTGTAGATAAGGGTCTGGAATATGGGTCTTTCTACTTTTTTTTCCTGAGAGTTAGCAGATGAAGGTAGTAATTAAGCCTGGATTATATAACTGAATCCTGCCTCTCTCTACTGGCTACCCATCATGTACCCTTGGGTATAGTGTATACCCTGCCTATGCCTTGGTATCCTTGTTGGAAAGATGGGTAATAATTCTGTTTACCCCTAGGGTTGTTGTAATGAGTCTGTTAATCATTTCTCATTACTATAGCAAACATCTTAGATAACATGTAGGAAAAAAGTTTATTCTGTCTCACAGTTTAAGGGGTTTCAGGCCATGAAAGATGGGCCCTGCTTAGAGCAGGGTGTGGTGGTGCACACCTTTAATCCCAGCACTCAGCACTTGAAAGGCAGAGGCTGGTGGAACTCTGAGTTCAAGCCTGGTCTATAGAGCAAATTCAAGGATAGCCAAGCTTAGGCAGTAATGGACCTAACGCTGGTGAAGATGCAATGGAAGGAAGGGGCCATGTTTGAGCCACAGTAAGCAGCAGAACTTAGCAACTTTGGCCACATGGTTCTAGAGTTGAGAACAGAAGAAAGGGACTGTGGAATCGGCCCCTAAGGAAGCTGCTGAAGCCAGGTATGTGCCAGGGTCTAGAGAGGCCATCACATGAAGCTGTGAAGTTGAAGCCTGGATTTCCTTGGAGACCCCAAGATGTTGGAGATGCCAGAGCCATGGGATACCTACCAAGGAGAGCTGCTAACAGGGAGTGGAACCAGCCCAAGGGAAAGAAGTGTGCTGCAGTCAACAAAGCTGAGCAGCAGAGTTGAAGATCTGAAGAGTGCTTTGATATCAGACATGGAAATGCAGAGTTTTGAGTTTGCCCAACTGGTTTTTGGTCTTGCTTTGTCCAGTATTTCCTTTCTACGCTCACTTCTCTGTGTTTGGGGATGGTAATGTATATCCTGTGCCATTATATGTATGATCTGTTATTTGATTTTGATTTTACAGGGGATTGTATTTAAGAGATTGCATGATTCTCAGAAGAGACTTTGAACTTTAGTCTTTCAAATAAAGAGACTGATATAGATCATGGACAGTTTTAAAGTTGTATTGAATTCATTTTTGTATTATAACTATAAGCCTTTGGGGACCAGGAAGTATAATGTGGTGGTTTTAAAAAAATGTCTCCAAAGGTAGTGGCACTATTAGGAGGTGTGGCCTTGTTGGAGGAAGTATGTCACTGTGGAGGTAGGCTGTGAGGCCTCATATATACTCAAGCCACACCCAGTGTCTAAGTTTACTTCTTCTTGCCTTTAGATCCGGATGTAGAATTCTCTAGCACCTTGTCTGCCTGAATGCCAGCATACTTTGAGCCATCATGTCCCCTGCCATGACGATAATGGACTAAACCTCTGAAACTGTAAACTACCACCTCATATAAATGTTTTCCTTTATTGCCGTGGTCATGGTGCCTCTTCACATGAATAGAAACCCTAAGACAGGTTCTGTTGTTTTAGATCAATGACAATACATCCCATTTGGTAAGAGAGTATAATGGAGAATGTCTGTTCACCTAATAGCAGCGTGGAAGCAAGAGAGAAAGGGGCTCCGGTCCTGCCATCCTCTTTGAAGGCATGCCTCAACTCACTTCCTTCTACTAGGCTCACCTACTAAAAGTCCCAGTACTCCCATTATGGCTTGGGCTGGATATCAAATCTTTAAGACGTTGGCCAGTGCAGAACATTCAGGATCCAACTGTAACAGTCAAATGAGTTAACATAAAGCAAGTTCTTTAAAAAGTGAAAAATACTTTTAAATACAAAATAGCACCAAGCATTCATATGGGTGGGTTCTGGGAATCCAAATTCTAATCCTCACATTAGCACAGCAAGTACTTTATCACTGAGCTGTTGCCCCAGGCCTGGGTTTTCCTGCCTCCTTTCAGGAGCTTACTGCATCTAACGACACTACAGTGGTTCTGTGGGAGCTTTGGCTGAGATGTTCTGAGTCTTAGGCACAGGCCCACTACCTTAACTGCTGTCCAAGTTTGTACACATTACTTCACTTCCCAAGCCTCAGCTTCTATAAGATAGAATCAGAATGCCCAAAGGTTTCTGGGTAATAAATGCTTGCATACGTAACCCACTACAGAGTAAACACGCAGCCCACAGATCATCTGCTCACCTCCATCTGCCAGCTCTGTCATGGCTGTTCAAGGAGTCTCTCTTATAGGACTTTGTCCTCTTCAGCCTAGGTTGGGTCCAGACATGTCCCTGTACCTCAGCAATAAGTACTTAGATGGGAACTGGATCTTGCCATATAGAATACTTACTACTACCCCACTAGTCTCCCTCCTTAACCTTAATGCAAACTGTGTGAGGATGGAGACATGTGGTTCAATGACAAAGTACTTGCCTGCTGTGCAGAAGGCTCTGGGTTCCATCCCCAGCACTAAAAATCATACTAAGTGAAATTCTGTTATAATTTGAAGTGGTGAATATACAGAAGGTGCTCACCAAACATTAGTGATTTGAGCTATCAGGCCATACCTAATACATTTAACTTGCTGTATAGGCAGCTCAGCCTAACCTCAACTGAGATATAGTTTCCACTAGATTCTAAGTACCCCATGTGAAGGTACATACTTTGTCATGTGCATGTATGATCCAGAGGGGTTCTCTCTTGTCCTTCTCCAAGAAGGTTAAATTCCCATTTAGAGATTATAAGAGCAGGGAAAAAAATTCCATACAATAGATGATTTGGAGTCAGAGTTAGGAAAATTACCTGAATGCAGTACCTATTACTTTTCTTTAGCTGTGAATACTCCAGACACAAAACATAAACTTTGTTTTCCAATTCCTTATCTGTAAAATAGGAACTATATCTTTTATGTGGAGTTATAGGGTCAAACAAAACACTCAGCATAACACCTGGTGTTTCATGAGTCTTCAGGAAATAGGACCTTATGTGTTCAGTATTGTATTTTTGACTTGTGTAACAGCATTTTGGCTTGCAAGACTGTCCATACACGTTGGAAATATGAGCTCCAGCCCTCCCAAGGTGAAGCAGAGAATTGAGAAAATATTTGTGCAGTTGCCAGTCTCAGCAGTTTGCAGCACTTCACACGAGTCCCTTAAGAGAAGAGTGGGGTACGGTGACACAGGACATCAGCACAGGAAGATGACTAGGGACAAGGCTGCTAACCTCCTTTGCCAGCATACAAAGCTACAAGCAGCCTCTTGTGTTGGTGCCACCTACTTAGTCAAAACACCAATGATGGCAGCTTGATATTACCATTGCTATAAATGTCACTTTCCCTTACTCTGACATGAGTTTTCAAAGAGCATTTTAGAGTTCTTGTTCTTCCCCATTGGTCAGACATAAAAGCAATTGCTTCTTTTGAAAATGTCATTTGCCCTTGAAAACATCTCGTTCCTGTTCTTTCAAAACTATTAGCTCAAAATGCACCCCCCACATGTCCATGGTGGGGGGGGGCACTCACAAGATAAAAATTTTTGGCAGAGAGTCCTGAGTCAAGTTATTTCGCTGTGAGTCTGGGCCAGTTCTTTTGGAACAGCCAAAGAACATGTGGCAGAGAGCAATTAGCTGGCGCTGGAATGATTGTAAAACAGAAAGATTGTAGCATGCACTAACTCCTTGGTGCTAAACAGTGTACTTTGAGCTTCACAGTAAATGCTGTGTCTGCCATCTGCCTTTAACATGTATGTGTTCAGAGTATCAACATACGTCTTTAGTTTTTAGCCTGGTGAGGAGACGGTGCTGTTCAGTTTAAAATAACTCAAGCTTTAGAGTGAAGAACTTTCCACATTCCGATTTCTATCCTGTGTGTCCGATGTGTAAGCAGTACAGCATATGCATGCTTATGTTTAAAATCTGTAATTTAAAATAGAAAGAAATAATCCCTAGCAACTAGGCTGTTACCATATAACAATAATACTTCATCCTCTGACTTAACCCAGCGAGTAACCCAGTTGCTTTTCTAACCACTTTCACAATATTCTTGATAGAGAAACCAACCCAAGGAAAGGGATATTTTTATTTGGCTCACAGTTTCAGAGGTTTTAGTCCCTAGTGCTTGGCTCCATTGATTCTGGACTCCTAGTGAGGCAGATCATGATGGCTGTGAAAACATGCGGGGAAGATGGTTACTTCATGGAGGACAGGACGCAAAGCAGTAAGAAGGGGGCAGGGCAAAGAGTTGCCCAAAGGTTTACCCTCAGTGACTTACTTTGTCCAGCTATGCTCCATCTTCTACAGTTCTACCCCCTTCCAGTAATCTTCCCAAAAATTTAATTCATGGTGGATTAAACCATTGATTATTCGAGAATCCTCATGACCTAATCCTTTTTTGTAAAAGCTTCACAGACTCACCAGAATGTGCCTTATACATCTCCTAAGTACTATTCAGTCCATTTGGAGTAGCAATAAAAGTTAACCAGCAGTCATGGTTATTACTGAGGAAAACTCCTGACTACTTGTATACCAAATAACTTATTAGCTTGAAGTCATTTCAGATCATAGTGGCGTTAGTATCCACGTGTTCACTTAAACTGTAATGCTAATCATCCTGGGGGGTAGAAGGAATAGACACCCGAAGAGAAAATTTAAATATAAGCAATTATAATAAAAAAAAGATTATCATACATGGTGGCACATGCCTTTATGCCTAGAGCCAGGGAGGCAGAGGCAGGCAGATCTTTGAGTTTGAGGCCAGCCTGGTCTACAGAGCTAGTTTCAGGACAGTCAGGGCTACATGGCTACCCTGTCTGTACACGGTACACGGTAGGTATAAAAAGGAGTGGTGATGTGCTGTGGGAGTCATAACCCTCCACATACATACTTTTAAACTTGGTTTTTCAGGGCCCTGGGAGTTACAGTTGGTGTTGTCACTATAGGATCATATTTTTAACCTAACTAAAATGAGTTCATCTAGGCAGAAACAAATTTCTTAGAGTGGGTTCTCAGTTGAGTTCTCTGAGAGTGAAAGTTCTGGTAGGTTGAAAACAGTAAGAGAGCCAATTTGGAAATTAGAGCTATGGCAGTCAGGTTAGATATTTTCTGTGCCTTTATGCTATTCATTCTGGAGTTATCTCCAAGGTACAAAAGAAGTGATATTCTATATAGCTTTTCAGGTTTTTTTTTTTTTTTTTTTTTTTTTTTTTTTTTGAGACTAACCACCGGTGACCATGGATAACTCAAAGATAGCCAGGCACAGTTCACAGATGAAGTAAACAGCAACCATCAGAAAACTGTACCCTGCTTTTACAACATCTGGATTTCAGTGAGGAAGACAGACAAATCAGGGCCTTTAAGTGTAGTGGAAAGAAAATGGGTAATAGACACTAGAAGTTGTGTGCTTTTCAAGTGTCAAGTGGGCCACATAGGTTTGGCCCAGTGAAGCCCCCCGCCCCAGAGGTGAAGTTTATTCTGAGACCAGTGTGATAGGAAGAAGTCTCATAAAGAAGACTGCTCTTGGCAGAGGAAGAATTAATTGGGTGCAGAGGCCTAAGGTAGGAACACGTTGGCCTGCTCAAGGACTTAAGAAAGCCCTCTGTGGATGGTAGGTCACTGTCAGATTTGAGGGGGAGCCATGGCCCTAGTAATCCACATAGGCAGTTATTACCACTGGCTCCTGGCCTAACCCATTCCTCAAAAAAAAAAAAAAAAAAAAAAAAAAAGTTGAATTCTGGGTCCTGGAAACATATGGCTACTGAGTAAAGAACTTTATTTTCTTTAGAGTCTTCCTGCTAGATTTTTAAAAAGCAAACATAATGTGTATCCCTGTTTCTCTTCACTCCTCTGTATCTCGGCACCAGATGGACTTACAGCCAGGTGGCTTTCTTACTCCTTTGGCCTACCCCTATTCCTTTCCTCACTTTACACATTCTAAAAACCCCCATTTTCCTCAAGGCAGCCAGTCATAACTGGTCGTTACGAAGTCAGTCTGATTCACAGTGTAAATAACTGATAGGCTATGGTCGACACAGAAAAGAATTTATATCTTTGAAGGCTGTTTATAAAACAAATGAATCTTCTTCCTCAAGATGACAAAATAGACAACAAAGCCTTAGTAAGGTTAGGGGGAGGGTCTCTGGGAAAAGGGAGAGCCACGTTTGCTTGGGAGGGTGGTGTGCTCCTGTAGTGGACTTAGTGGCCATGTTCTTTGCTCTGCTCACAGACTCCGGAGAGCTGCGTAGTGCAGGGCAGAAACAGGGAGGATCTGAGGTGCCATTCGGGAAAGGGGTGAGCGTGGCAGTCAGCAGAGGTTCTTCACGTGGGTTGAATCATAGAAATTGAACGCTAACTACACTGGGGTACTTTATTTTGGAGACTGTCATCTGCAGTTGGAAGATTTAAAGAATTGATCACAGTGCTCTCTCTTCCATGTCTATTTAATTTCCACTCTGTTTATGCATGTGAGTGCCAGTAATTTCAAATAATGGTCATGATGAAGGGTCATCACTGCACAGATCATTCTATGCTCCTAATGAAAATTAGAGCTGGAAATTGCTTCCTTATGTGTAGCTCAAGCTGCCTTCGCGCTAATTTCACTTTATAACTTCCACTTAATCCTCTCCTTACCACCCTAAGAATCCTTCCCTGTCCTTGAAGTTGACTCCTTTGAAAACTTTATGGGTAGCCCTGGTTTCCCTTAAGCTGCGGGTATCCTGGTCCTTTGTTCCCAACAGTCTTTAAGCGTCTAAGCAAAACAGTCTCCGCTCACTTTTCTCCCACTGCACTTTTTAATGAATTCTGGTTCTGGAACACAACTTGATTTCATGTTGCCGGCGATATAAATGAGCTGAGCCTTGCCTCCTTCTCCCTAATGAATCCATTGCTGTCTTTCCAGCCAAGACCACCACGTACTGCTTCCCCTAATTAGTATTCTCTAATGCTAATCAGGTGGTCGGTAACTTACTTGCTTTTACACTCAGCTTCATCAGCTATAGTAGGAAGATTATATATATATTCTCCATGGGATTCCAAGGAAGAAATATTTCAGCCAAGAAGCCCCTGATCACAGGGGCAGTGTGATCAAAAAGTGTTTTTTGTTGTTTTGTTTTGTTGTTGTTGTTGTTGTTTTTTGTTGTTGTTTTATCATCAATACTTTATGTGGTCAGTCTCACCCACATGTCCCTTGTTTGATAGAATACTTTTGTCACACCTAGTGGCTTTGACTTTCACACATCAATAACTTCTGAGAAAATTATTTTATTATAACAACCCAGTTTTCCAACCCAGAAGTTTAAAATAAAACAAAATGGGAAAAGAAAGAAAGAAAGAAAGAAAGAAAGAAAGAAAGAAAGAAAGAAAGAAAGAAAGAAAGAAAGGGAGTAAGGGAGGAAGGAAGAAAGGAAGGAAGGAGGGAGGGAAGGAAGGAAGGAAGAAAAGGCAGTATTTGACTCTAAGAAAGTAGTAACTGAATTCTGCCAAAATTGTAGGACACTGCTCTGGGGTAACTTGTGAAAATCTGTGGTTGTGTTGAGAAATACTTCATTTGGTCACTTGTTGAATAAATAAAGAGGACATCAAAGACAGAACTTTGATATGTTCAAAGACTATAGTTAGGGGACCATATGTTTGTCAGTCTTGCTTATTATCTATAGGGAAAAAAGACAGAGATGATGACATATGTAATTTTCCAAGATCTTCTTAAAGATTCAAGTTGTATGTACTATGGTTTTACTTATACAAAGAGAGAAGGTTGTGGTGAAGTGTTTGGGGGAAGAGATTGGGAATCTTTTTCTCTAACCTTAGGTGCTATGGAGAGAGATCATTGTGTTTATTTGGTGAGATTTTAAGAGCCTTTTGTCTTTGTAAGTTTACACATTACTGACATGCAGTACTGCCATGCCATACTGTAGGTTTCCAGTCTTATTGGAACGGATGAACAGTTTTTATTTCCGAATAATTGGACCTAGAAATTATTACAATAGGCTCTGAAAGTTTTGTATAGGTTTGAATGAAAAACTTAACCATGGCTTCACTGGGGTTCTGGGAGTCTGTGTTTCTAAAAAGCTCACCAGGTAATGGTCATGCTGAGCTTTCTTTGGGACCATGTCTTATTACTCCCTAACTGGGTAGGATGTCTCTGTTCTTTGGCTAATACCCATATATTGGTGTTCTGGGTCACCTCCTGTGTTTGTGAGCACAGGAGTACTGTGGCAGACAAGACAGAGAAAGGGTGAGTGAGCCCCATTTTCAGAGGCCCTTCTGATGACACTCGGGTCCTCCTGCACTTGGCCCTAAGCAAACCCTTAGTAAACACAGGCTTTGTTCCTCAGTGTCATCTGTTCCAGCAACAGCTGAGTGTTGAAGCCATTGCAAGCTTTCTGATGCAGGCCTTGGGGATTCAACTAAACTCACTTATTTGGGCCTCATTTATAAATATCCAAGAATTCAGCTCTCAGGTTGTGGTGTGTTCTGTGAAATGCACTTACTCTGTGAATTTTGTGTGGTTGAAAGAATTCATTTATAGACTCTACGGGCATGTTAAACAGGGTTAGGGGTGAGTCTGGTTCATTCCAGTGGTCTTTTGGTTCCCTTTGGATTTAATGAGAAAACCTTGGTCTAGTAAGTTTCACAAATTCCAAAACTTGCATCAGTTTATTCTCTATGTGTCTAGGGTCCTCTAGTAATGTGCAGGCATTCACTCAATTAGTAAAAGTCACTAAAAATTTATCAGCACAAAATTGCTTTATTAAAAACAGATTTTTAGCATAATCATACAAATGGTACAAATATTTCTGTTTATATGCTGGCTACATAAATAGAATTTTAATTCCTTGATTTTTAAATTTTATCATTCTGTCATTTTATATCTAGAAGACTTAAGGATTAGAAGTTGAAAATGTTAGCTATTAAAAATGTATAATATGTAATAACTACCTATATTCTAAATGCTATTCCGTGTGTGTGTGTGTGTGTGTGTGTGTGTGTGTGTGTGTGTGTGTGTGTGTGTGTTAGGGCCACATGTTCTCTGGAAAATACAATGTACAGAGTGGTAGGTATTTTATATTATCTCTTTCCTTTCCTTTTCTGATTTTTATAGTGATTATGCATAACTTTTGTAATGAGAAAAAGTTAAATGTTAATTTGATGAAGATTGCTTCAGCATGCATTTAGAGAATAGAGAACTTGTTCATTTTGATACTGTATTACTTTATTTTTCTAAAATTAAAATCTCATTATCCTCTAGCAGAGCTCCTTAACACTTTCGAAGGGACAATGTTGGTAACTTAAATACAGATTTTTAATTTCTGAAATACATTCTTGTCCCCCTGCAATTTGCATCAACTCAGCCAAAATGCTTCATATTGAAACTTTAAAACCCTGCATTTAAGGCATTGCAAGCGACAGTCTTGTGAAATTCAGTTTGGAAATCACCCTTTGATCTCAGATTTCTCATCCTTTATACAAGTTGAAGCATCTTCTAGGTTTCTTGCTTGTTTTAAAGGTTTATAGCCACTGTACATCTGCATAACATCTATTGTTAGAAACACTGAAAGATAACTGAGTCTCTGGCTCTCTCAAATGTACACTGTAAGGGAGACACATACTCAGTGAACACTCCGGGCCTGTTTACAGAGGCCCTACTGTGAGCCACCCTCTGCCCATAGAACATGGCAGAAGGCTCATGGAGCCAGATGGTGGTGAGTGCCTTTAAGCACAGCAGAGGCAGGCAGATCTCTGTGAGTTCGAGGCCAGCCTGATCTACAGAGCTAGTTCAAGGATAGCCAGAGCTGGTACAGAGAAACCTTGTCGGGGGGGGGGGGTGCTGTAATTGAAAGCAACTCATAAAAAACAGCCTAGGATCAGAACAGAGGACTTAGTGATTTTTCTCAGAAGCCTGCCATAACCTGAGTTTCCAAAGAATAACTGTCCCTCAGCTCTCCATAGACCAGACAGTTATCCCAAGAAGCCCACAAGTTAGCATCTTGTGTTCTGAATGTTGGTTCTTTGGAAAACGTCACTGTGTCAGGAAAATTAGGACAACTAGTGTGTTTTGAGTGACCGTCATTATGTGGAGGGTGCTGCTCAGCTATCCTTCCTTTCCAGTTGATGAAACTTTGTAGTAAATAGGTGTTATGTTTAAGCTCACAGGCACACCATCGTGCTGAGTTAGCCTAGATGGCAGGCAGTTTTCAAATTTAGCAGAAACACCTGGAGGGCTTGTTAAAGAACAGATTGTTGGCTCTACTGGGGGAATTTGAGTTTCTTAAGTCTGGGGTAAACATGCTATACTTTCCTGACAGTTCCCTGGGACTGCCAACACCTCTGGTCCAGAAACCACTCATTGAGAACTCTGGCAATTTTTCTCCCTCTAGAGCAGAGGTCCTCAACCTGTGGGTCATGACCCCTTTAGGGGTTGAATGAATCTTTCACAGGGATCACATATCAGATAGACTGCTTATCAACTATCTACATTATGATTCATAACAGTAGAAAAATGATAGTTATGAAGTAGCAGCAAAAGTAATTTTATGTTTGGGGGTCACCGCAGCATGAGGAACTGTACTACAGGGCAGCAGCACCGAGAAGAGAACCCTGCTGCACACCCTCAGGCCAAGTCTGTTCTCTGGAAGGGTTAACATAGGAGGTTTTACTGGGCAAGCCTGGAAAGATTTTTGTGTCATTAGAATCTCGATACTCCACTTGAAAATCTCTCTATCATTATTTTTCCCAGCCTTGTTCTTCTTAGGTCTATAAGTTCCTTGCATTTGTGTGCCCCCAACAAGCCATCAGTGCCAGCACATTTTGACATGGACTACATCTAAGGGCATGTGTTTTGCTAAAGGGAATTTTGCAAGTAAGTCCTTAAAGCCTTCAGGGACATAAGGCCTGACTTACAGGGCCAGTGGCATGCCTCAGAGAAGTATCTGCCCATTTGCCCATGGCCCCCCACTCACAGAATAAGTGTGAGACGTTTGATCTGCTATGCAGCTGTCACCCTGCTAACTACCTAAAAGCAAGCTTCACAGCTTTCTCTGATATATGTCCTGAGTTGCTGATCACTGCTAGGACATTGTAGAGTCTTGATTTAGTGTTTTGAACAATTAATCTGTTCACTGATTCCCAACTGATTCGGAAGTTCACAGGCAGGGAGCTTTGGCTGGAAAACACAATCTACCTCTTTTGGGAAGAGATTGTTCATGGATGCATTCCATTTGACCAGGAAGATTTTCAGCTCAAAGAGCACTGGACTTTGACCTGAAAATGAAAGGGTGTTTGGGGTTAGCTTTGTCTACTCACCCCTTCAGGGTTCCCACCCATCTCTTCTCCTGTGTAGCAGACTTTTGCTCAGTCTTACAATCATGGGGTATATATGCATAGGGAGGGGCTTAGTGATGGTCTTGTTTAGGGTCTGAGGGCTATGGCAAATAGTAAATTGCAGCAAACATTGGTTGAGCAAGGGAAAGTGAGGCAGCTGATAGTTCTATGAATGAGATATATCTGAAAACAAATCCAGAGCCGGCTGTGTGACACATCAAGAGGAACCAGTGAGTCAGTGTCCTGTTGATGCACAACCGAAAAGATTTATTTGGGAAACCAAAGAAGATGGGAACAAAGAACATCCTTGGGAGCTGTGCTGTGATAGAGGGCTTAAAGGGAAGGAAGGAGGAGCAGGTGGTGAGACCTCTGTGCTCTACACAATGGAGCTGCAATGGGACATTGTCTTAGTTACTCTTACCTTAATGTCTTTAACCATGCAAAGACTGACAAAGATTAAGTAGATTTAGGTCAAATGGACCTCATGTGGTATCTCTGTGAAAACACTTCTGGATGATTTTGTTGGTATGCAGAGATAAGTAGGAATCTGCCTTAATAGTTAAGGTAGCAAAGGAGGCAGACACCAAGGTTTGTCATTCAGTTCAGTCACCACACACCTGCAGATCCAAGAGTTAGGGCTTTGGGTGAAAGTGGTCTTCAAGTCCCCCATAGTAGTGTAGATAACTGATGCCATTATGGGCCATGATTAGAAGTGGTTTTTCAGCAAAGCTAGCTGGAACCTGTGAAGAGCTCAGTGGCATGGCCTCCCAACAGCAGTGATTGCTTTGTTTGGGATGGGGTTTTGGTACAGACTGTGTAGCCCAGGCTTGTCTAGAACTCAGTATGTGGCTTAGATTGTCTTAGACTTAATGACAGTCCTCCTGCCTCAGCCTTCTCATTGCTCAGATAACAGGTGTAAGCCATCATGCCTTGCTAGAATTAGTGAATGTTTTAAAAGTCAACTGAAAGACACGTGAGGTTAGCATGTGTATTTAGGCTTACCCTAAATATCCATCTTCCTCTGTGCTCCTGTACCTTCCTGTTGCCACCTTTGATTATCGAACATGCCACTCTTGAAGGATAGAACAAAACTGCAGAAAGCTGAAGACGGCTACCTTATTTGACACTCTCCAGGAAACGTGACTTATCACCAGCAGTCTGGTTCTATCTGTAAAATCCACAAGGAAATCAACATTGGGCTTAAATGTGATCCCCTAATTCAGTGGTCTGGGTTGAATTCTAAAGGGATAGCTTCATTCATCTCTCATGTAGCCCCTATGAGAATCAGCAGTGGCATTGAGTTGGTTGTCCAGAGTGCTTGCCCTGGGGTGAGAGCCGTGCTGGTGCAGGGCTGGGAGGACAGGTGAAGGGTGATAGGAGACAAGATGGCCCCCAGACAGCCTGAGGTCTTCCCAGGGAAGCTCCTCCTCTGTGGCTGCTCACAGCAAAATGGTGTTAATCAGTGGATCTTTTTGTATCAGCATTGTCAACATTTACTTTCACTTTACACATTGGATTTGCATCTGAAAAGACCAAGTATAATCAACATTTAAAGGATAACACTCAAATTTGCATCTGATTTGAGCAGACATGTTAAGTAATTTTAGCCTGGCTGTTGCTAGGAAACCAATTAATAATGCTCCACATTTCATTA
Source organism: Cricetiscus sungorus (assembly GCA_030556225.1). Taxonomy (NCBI): domain Eukaryota; kingdom Metazoa; phylum Chordata; class Mammalia; order Rodentia; family Cricetidae; genus Cricetiscus; species Cricetiscus sungorus. The sequence continues at coordinate 41,777,621 of JANBXA010000731.1, read as the reverse complement.
AAAATTGGATTCTGTCTTTGCTTTCATTTAGCTTCACAATTCAGCTGCTTGTGCTATACTTTTCTCTCTTGGTAAATTGTGACAGACAAATTATCGTTTTACCTCATTTATTTCTGTGATTACAATTGTTAGTCATATCTGTCAATACAACTTCAAAGCCTTTCTTTTTTAATGCTTTAGGATGGAAAACTGGATTTTAACTGTTAATCATTCTTTTCCTTTATAGCTTATGAGTACTGAGTTTTATTTTTGTAAAGGCCCTCCAAATGTGGGTAACAAAAAAAATTAAAGCAATCTTGCCTGTTCCATAATTGCCCCTTCTCTGCGTAGCGGCTAATAATTAGAATATTAGGCACTATTCAGAAAGTGACAGACAGCTGATTACACATTCAGCTGCATTTTATTTTGCTCTTCCCATGGTTTGTAGACTAGACTAGGTTCTGTCTTTTATGCAGTGCAGTTTGGTTTTTATGACTATTTTACATGATAGCCTCTGTTCTTCTGAAGAATAAATGTTCCTTTAGCTACTATTGTTCCTTTTGCCAGCCAAATGGGTAGTTACATTTAGTCGTAACAGCACTTCACGGTTTGCTGTTTTGTTGAATTGACCTGGTTAAGATGCTCATAAGAGGTAAAATTGGTTGCTATTCACATGGGTTTCACAGTGTTTCAAACACTTAATTTGGATGTTGCATACAGACACCTCTGATTCTTTAGCTTAGTTGATGGTCATCATACCAAGCCAAGCTCCAGAAGGCAAAATAGAATCTGCTTTTGTATTTTATGGTTAACATCTGTGGAGTTTGGACTCCGAAGATAAAATGCAAAGGCCATAGAATTTAAAAGCAGCTTTGGAGTAAAATTTCAGTCTAGTTCCCTCTGTAGCTGAACCATGTAGGACTGTAAAGCAACAAGAAGGCAAAGAAGGCGGAGGGCCCCATCCCTTTCCACCAAGAGCACACAGACTGTATATAAATGGGCCGTGGCTTCCCTGGCATAATGTCTCAAACTGTCTGGTTTAAAACTCAGAGTCATTGTTCCGCCAGGGTCAGTCGAAGACCTCTTTCTGAGGTCGTTCTTCTAACTTGCAGCTCCTTGCTGTGTCCTCACATGGTATGATTTCTGTGCATGCAGAAATTCAGATTGAATTTGGACTTACCCTAAGAGCCTTGTTGTAATCTACCTCCCTCTTAAATGTCAGGTTACATTCTGGGCACAGGAATTGGATTTTTCAACAATTTTAGGAAAGCACTGTCAACCAATAGCAGGCATATTACCTGTTGCCAATTCCTGTTCACTCTGTTCAGTTGTTGCTTAGTGGTCAAACAATGGAGATGGCTAGAAAGGCAGCAGGAGGTCTGGCTGACTCCTCTGTTTAGGTCATTTCTGACCTAAGCAGTATTATTACTATCCCTCACATTTTGTTTGTTATTTGTCCTTTTAGGGCATTTTCTGGAGCCACATTTTTCTGACCTTACTTGATTGGCCATATGGAGATATATCTGCTCACACACCTCTGTAGGGGCTAGAGCCATAAAGCATGAATCAGTGAACAGTGAAAACTCTGTCATTATGTGTAGGAGCTAGGACTTTGTTTCATCTGTTCAGACCTGGAGAGGTAATGGGAGACAGGCCTCATGGACATCTTAGGTCCAGCCATCTCTAGCCTGTGTCTTCTTCCATGCATATCTGGGAGGCCCCTTAAATCCCTCTCTCTGGCTCAATCTCACCATGATTACAGGAAATAACCCCTATTTGCAGAAGAGTCTTGAAAATGCCCCAGCTCTAGGCCCAGCCCCAGTCCCAGCCCCAGCCCCAGCCCCAGCCCCAGCCCCAGCCCCAGCCCCAGCCCCAGCCCCAGCCCCAGCCCCAGCCCCACGTCTGGGTCAACAGTTCCTGTCAGACTGACCCAGGTCACTGTAGTGAGTTCTAGATGCAGCTGTTTCAGAGGATGTCCCAGATGTAGTGGGCTGAGTGGGCAGGCTAGGTAGAAGATGTCCTGTCCTGGAAGAAGGGAAGGACAGACATGAGCCTAGTGGAAGTACTCATATGGCTCAGACACACTTTCATTTCAAAAGGAAGGTGGGAATTTCAGATCTAAAACTGGAGCTTAGACTAGTTTCATTACCTCTGGGTTTTATAGTTCATTGAATTAAGCCAAAATAAACACTTCCACTTGCTAGCTTCTCTAGGTCAAAAGTCTTCTATTTCAAAGGTTTCTATGAATGCAAAGAATATTCTTTGGACTTGAAACCTTTTTATTCCATGTGAATATTGGTGCCAGTCCAGCCTATAGGCCTCAAACTAGGTTAAAGACAAATGTTGACAGCTTCTGCAGTCATGGGACTCAGCCATCCTAAAAGACCAAAACACTGAAGGCTGATTACATGTTGAAGATAGAAGTTTAATTGTGACAGCACCTGCAGAGTGTTTAACCTGATACATGCGACTTCATATATTTTGCTCAGTTAAACAATTATTTGGTCTGTGTTTTGCCAGATCTCACAGAGAAAGGGATAAACATGAGACCTTAGATACTGCCCATGTGTACACAGCCATACCTGTTATATTAGACTTTTTTTTTCAACTTAAAATATAAACTGGCCTTCCACATTTAGAAGACTAAGGAAACAAATGAGCACCAGTTGTCATTTCAGTGGCCACTTGAATAGGATGAAAACTGGATTCTTTCCCTCTTTGCATGTGGCTCACAGGAAAGAGTAGCATTGATACAGACATGGCACTTGTCTGAAAACCTTCACATTTATACATCGTGCTACATCTCACAGCTTTGTACATGATTCCAGACACTACCAGTCACTTCCAAGTTACATTTGTGGTTGGGTAATTGCTGTTTTACACTGTAGATACTATTAATTATATTTCTATTTTATCACTACCAGAATTCACCAGCCCCCCCCCCTTTCAGGGAAAACTACTGGCCAGAGGCAGCTAAGAGAGACCCTGAGTTCCATACAGACGGCAGGAAGTAGGAGGAGGGAATCTGTTATCTGGAAATATGTGGGCTAAGGCTTTAATTTGCTAGCATCATTGAGCTCTCAAGAAACTGCAGGAAGCAGAAATAATTGAGAATGTCAGAATCTTGTAAAAATATCATCATGTGTGCTTGTTTTGCAGCACACATTCTATTCTAAAATTGGAATCTGCAGGAAAGACTGGCAAGGATGATCCACATTCATAGTGTTCTGTATTTTACTTATCTGAAATCTTAAAAAGAAACCTTTTTATAGAGATGAACCATTTTTCAATTCAGCTTCCTGTTTTCCTTCTCCTTTCTGTGTCACAATTCTGTGTCACAATACCACACCAGTTGTCACCTAAAAACATAAAATGAACTCTGTCATTGATAAGAATTTTGCTAGGCTTTATGTTATATTTCTTCTTCTTTAAAGAAACACTGAAAAATAAGTGCCCCACAAATTATAAGCTTCGGAACAGCTCTCCAAGTCAAGCTTTCTCTTGAAAGGTTAGTGCTAAGGACCTTTTGTCCACTGGGCTGTGGGGCTCTCTTTTCTCCTCAGCCAGGGCTTGAGGCCAAAATCAGCCCTTGAGGATTGTGGGTCATCATCACAAGGACTGTTTCCCACCTCAGACAATCAAATAGGATGAGAGAGGGGGAGAAACCAAGATAAAAAAAGGAATTAAGGTCCTGTGCTGTGGGGATGACAGTTTCACACAATGGGGCCATCCCCCATAAGTAGCTGAAGAGCATCAGTTGTCTTTTCTCTGACATGTCTAGACTAGCATGAGACCCACCCATTCACAAAAATCCAAGGGCTATTTATGTAAACATAATGGCATCAACAGAATCTTATTTTCAGTCGTGACCTTTGTGGGAACTGATGTCACCATCCCCAGGTAGTGAGAATATAATTTTTACATAGTATTGGGTCTGGTGAGTATTTATCTGGATATATTGGGAATTGATACTGTTTCTCACACTGTTCAAATAAACTCTTAAGTTAATATATTTCTTTAATATGATAATTAATGGATAGTCAAAAGAATTCTGGAAAAAAACAGAAGAAAGAAATCAGGATGAGAATTTAGAAAATGTCCAGTCTATCTTACTTATAAAAAGTAAAAATTGATTTTTTTTTTGTGTGTGTGTGTGTGTGTGTGTGTGTGTGGCTGTATTGACTGTATTGGTATTTAGGAGCAAACTCAGGGCCTCATACATTATACCTTTAGCCTCAACCATGATATTTTTTAAACAAATATATATTTCTACCTGCAAAATGCAAGAGAACTATGTGAAAGCACAATGTCCTTGAGTCTTAAACTATAAGAGATTATCTGTTGAGTTCAAATTCAAAAGCCATAAAATAAATAGATTTGATTCAATTCAAAAAGTTTTACATGGTAAAAAAAAATACAGCAAAAAAAAAAATCAAAACACATATGAAAATCTGTAGAAACTTTGCCTCCAAATGAGCATGAGCACACTTCTCAGTGCAGTAGGGAAGAGGCCAGTGACAGGATCAGATTGTTCACAAAAGAACTGCATTGCCGTTTTTTTTAAATCTAAGAAAACATGTTCACCTTCACATAAAATCAGAGAAATGTGAATTATAGCTGTGCAGGACTAGCACTTCTTATTTTATCTGAATAATTCTAAAGGGGAAGGTCTGCATTGTACTTCTCGTGGGAACATAGATGGCACAACCCTGGTGAAGGCAGAGTAGGCAGTACCTAATGAGATCACATGCAGTTACCCTTTGACCCAGTCTGGCACTGGCAATTTTCCTGTTGATATTTCTGAATGCTTATAACGTGATACACATGGAAGGTTTTCCATTAGACCATTGTTTGCAATAGAAAACATTGGAAGTGATTCAAGTATCCATTAGTGGATAGCTACTTAAATAAACCATGATTCATCTGTACAGTGGAACAGTGTATGACAATTTAAAGAGAACATGGAAATGCTTTATGCACTGATTTGTAAAGATCTCCAAGCAGGGTCATTAAATACAAAAAGCAAAGTATGAAACAGAATATGTAGGATGCTTCCTTTGATGTTAAGAAAGGAGGTAACGTCTGACCTTATTCATATCTGCTTGTATGCATGAAGAAAACCTGGGGACAGTTGCCTATGCAGTTTACCATTTGAATAGAGTACTAATGGATATAAGGTGGGAACAGTATTGTGCTCTATTGTAATTTTCATATTTTTGAACTATATAAATTACTTCCTAGTCAAAACAAGTTTTTAAAGTCACACATTTTGAAAAATAATTTCATACATGTTTGCAGTGTACTGTGATCCTATCCATCCCCTAACCACCTCTCTTATCCCTTCCCACTCCTACTGACCAGCTAGTCCCTCCACTTTTATGTCATTTCTATTTGTGACCCACTGAGTTTATTTAGAGTTGCTGTATAATCACAGGTAGGGAGTTGTTCCTGGAACATGGGCCACTTACCAGTGGCTACACCACTGAAGAAAATTTCTCCTTTCTTCCAGCAGCCATTAAGTTCCAGTAGCTCCTCAGGAAGGAGTGGGCATCGCAAGCCCCTCTCCCATGCATGTTGATAGCCCAGTTTTGTGCAGATCTTGAGCAGGTAACAACAGCTGCTGTGAGTCGTGAGTGCAATGGCCATGTCATGTCCAAAAGACAGTGTTTCATTGCACTGCTCGCATCCTCTGTCTCTTACATTCTTCCCCACTGTTCCGTAGCCTTAGAAGGATTAATGTAGATATTCTGTTCAGGGCTAAGCACAGAACTGCCACGTATGAATCTCTTCATTAACGGTTGTTGTTCACTGTAAAAAAAAAAAAAAAAAAAAAACTTCTGTGCCCAAGGCTAAGAGCAGCACTAATCTGTGAGTATAAACAGATATTTAGAAGATACCCATTTAACAAAACAAAAATGGTAGACTCCCCCCAGGGCCCTGTGACCTCCACAGGCTTTTAGCCAGGTTACAGAACCAAGTATTGTACTCCATGGACAAGTATTCTCAAGTCTAAGCAGAAAGTAGTCTGTTATGCCCCCAAAAGTCATGCACATGGGGTCCATGGTTAAATAAAACCATGGATGACTTCTCTTATCGCAGCCTACTTAGGCCCTGTGGACATTAGCCAATGGGGGAAGTTCCAAGGCAGGTCCAGCTTGCTTTTTCTTTGGCCTTCAGCCACCATCTAGTTCTGGTGGGCAACCAGAGGCAGTATCAGCAGCCTGCATTGTTTGAGATCCTCTGGGACCCCATGGATTGTAACTCAGAAGGAGGTAACCTATACCTGGCACTTGGATCTTTTGGAACTTTCTTTAAAAACCTATGGCTTCAGGCTACGGAGAGGGCTTGGCATTAAGGATATGTAGTGTTCTTAGAAAGAACCAGAGTTTGGTTCCCAGCAGCTCTAGGGGTCCTCATAGTCACATGTACTCATGTGTACATACCCACACACAATTAAACAATAAAATAAACATTAAAAACAAAAATATGCTTTCTGCGGTGTATTATCCACCTATGCATGGCACCCCCTTTCACAATTATTTTTTCCCTACAACTATTTTTTTTTTCAGTTAGTAAGGCATGGCTGTTTTACACATTCTTAGCTTGGGTTAATGCTCTCCCCACACTTTTCCCTCATCTACCCCCCCCCAACTCTGTTTAAAATTTTCATTACCAGACAAAACTCTCCCAACGTGTTCATGTCACATAATGTTACATATTTTTAAACTGTATGTCAGTGGCACACCAACCTAGAATTCATATGTTTTGACCATGGGCTGCCTGACTGGGGTGTGTGTGTTCTCCCACCACCACCCACAAGCTGTGCTATGGATAATGGTAACCACTAGGCACATTGGGATACTAAGTATCTGAAACATACTTTGTAAAAGTGAGATGTACTTTGAGAGTGCCTGTTTCAGAAAATTTAGTACAAATAGAGGCCATAAACTACCACAGTCATAATTCTAAATATATTGGTTACGTGCTAAGTGATACCATTTTGGATTGGGGAACTTAAAATATATTATTACATTAATTTAATTTCTTCTTTCCTACTTTACATGTGGCTGCTAGAACATTTAAAATTACATATGTGGCCTGGCTCTGTGGCTTTCACTTTATTTTGTTTGCATAGTGCTGATGTAATCTCTTGCCCATTCTTAGTGTGTCTTCCAGAATTACCATAGAAGCAAAAGTACAACCCAATCATAATCATGTCATTTCTTGCTTTTAAATGTTGCTTTGACTCTCCTCTTTCTTAGAGACCATTGTAACCATCCAAGACCCCTCCCTTACCATCCCCACCTGCCCTGGACAAGGCTGCTCTTCTTTACTCCCTGGACTCCCTGGGCTTCAGAAACAGGAGTTTGTAGTGTTTTGAACACATTGTGCTTTCTGTTTGCAGTGTCTCTTCCTTCATCTCTGCTCCAATGCCTAGAAAACTCCTACCTGCCCTGTAAGCCCAGTCCTTGTGACTCCACTGGAGATCCTAGTTGCCCCTTTTCCCTCTTCTCATCTTCCTCCTCCTCCTTTTCTTCTTGTGGCAATGAGCATTGCATTTAGAGCCTCGGTTATGCTGGGCAAGCCCTCCACTGCTGAGCTACACCATCGCCCCTGTCCCGGTTTCTAGCATCTCCTTTATCTATGTTGATACTTAGCCTTATAATGCCAGACACCTTATGAAGTCGCATAGCAGACTCGAGTTCCACAAAGGCAGAACATGTGCTGAACACTGTGCTTCCAGATCTTGATACTTCCAGTAGAGTCACTGAAAGATCATTAGCAAAACTGGAATTTGTCATGCTTTGCCCTCCCTGTTTGCCTTGGGTATTTCTGTGTGGTCTGTTTACTGACAAAAGCAAGCTTGAAATCATAGATCTTGCTTGGTTAATGACAAATTTCTTTGGATCATTCTGGCTTTACACAGGCCACTTACCCACAAAAAACAAAACAAAACAAACAAACAAAAAACCAGAAAACAAAACAAAACAAACAAAAACAACACCAGGCACACCGTGGCCACTACAGAGCCACTACAGAGCCGGGAGGGTACAGGCTGGGTTCAGGCTGAAAGTAGGAAGTATTTGTGTTTAATCCAGATAGCAGATTTCTGCAAGCTGTCAGGGTAATGCTTCCACATACTTCCAGAAGGTAAATGTGTCAGGTGGTGACTAGGAGGTGGAGGGTAGCCAGATCTGGGAGGACAACGAGCTGGAGTCATAAAGTTCCCTGTGGTCTCTTCACTGGCTCTCATGTCAGTGACCCTCTCTGTAGGCTATTCCTGATACTAATCACCCTTCTATTCTGCTCCTGGGGACTTAACGTTTTGCTCAAAAGAGAAATGAGGAATAGGAAACAGAACACCCAAGACCCGTGGAGCAAAGATTTTTAGAAAGAAAAATTAGAATTTTCAAAGACGTTCCAATATTAGCTGGGTAAACTAGAAAGGCCTGTCTTCAGAGGACTGTTGTGTTGAGGCAGGCTTATTTCTGACAGGAGACACTAGTTATTTTCAGCAGTCAGAGCTGCTTGTGTGGCTCTTAGGCTGAGAAGATATTACCAGCTGATAACTCTCTAGCATTCCTGTGAGTGCTAGAAGTGATGTGGAAAATGATAGAAAAAAACAAACAAAAACAAAACTGGCTGCTGTTGACCTAGTGCCTAGGGTTTAGTCAAGTTGCCTCCTTCTGGAAGCATCATGATTCAGTAAAATGGGTTGTGGGCACACTCTACCTTGTAAGTGTTACAAGGAAAAGATGTGTGGATGCAGGAGCCTCTCACTGCCTAGTTCACAGTAGACTGAAAACGGGATTTGTAGGAATATAGATTCTCTTTTGCAGTGGCCCTGTATGGGAGTATCATAAGAGCACACCTAAGGCCAGAAGACTGTGTTGAGCTGCTGTGATCGCTCTCTAGTGGCCTTTGGTGACAATTCTTCAAATACTCATGCCCATTGTAGGGGAAAAAAGAGGGGGAGAAGTCAAGACATGAGAGGTGGCTCAACTATTAGTCCTTACAGATACCCTCTGCCTTTTCGGTCCTGTTTGTAAAATGAAGATACATCTTTTCCATCTCTGCAAGGCTGCATTATTTCCATACAGCAGCAGAAGCATCTGGCAGCTCCATGCCCTTGTTTGCAGGACAGCAGTTCACTGGAGTAGACGCCCAGTACTTAGAAACCACCTTGAACAGCTCCACAGGGAGAGGAGACGCTTTCCTTCTTGAGGAGTATACCCAAAAACCAGTCAGTAGTCTCCCGGGCTCAGTTCTTCATGCTGTGCTTTCATGTCTGCCCAGGGTCAAGTTGCCTACGCTCATGAGAATGATGTTGAGTTTTATGTTTGATACAGACCTTCAAGAACACAGTGTATAAGCACTTCTGTCTCTCTGGCACCTTCTCACCCCTACTCACGTCTTACCTGGCTGCCATCCTAAGGTGGATGGGTGAATTCACACTCTGTGAGCCTGCTCACCAGCTCATCCAAACTAGCAGAAATTCATATTTGGAACTAAACATTATTAAAAGGTATTGTCATTGCTGCTATAATTAATATTGTCTTGAGTTTGCTCTGGCGCTCTTTCTCCTTTTGTCACACAATTTTAAAAGGCAAAGAATTGCTTTGAGTTATAGGCTTTTGAAGACAGCGTTCCTATATCCAGTTCTCTTTCAGAACTACTTTGCGAACTTCAAGTGTGCCCTCCTTAAGTGGTGCTTTGCCTGGTTTCTAATATTACATATTTAAAAGAGAAGAAACTTGAACAGTCCATCAGCAAAGTGACCGTTTCAAAGTTGACATCTGGTTTGAATAATGAGGAATTTTGTCCAAAGTCCGATTCAGTGAACAAAGCTAACACAACTGCCCTCCATTGTGTCAGCGCTTGCCATCATGGACTGGTCCTTTCCTTTCACTTGCCAAGCGCGATGCCACTAAGGCTTCTTTCACAACTTTCTCTTCTTGTTGCAGTTGTTTTAAGTAAATACGAGGCATCCAGTTATGCCACCAGCAGGAACCAAATGCACTGTTCCCGTGATCATAAAATCAAATCTGGGATGTCTCTAGTTCCCTTTCTCTGTGAGTCAAGCCCGTGAGACAAGAGCAGTGGAAAAGAAGAGCTACAGAATGGGAGGGACTGAAATGAGGGGTCGTGTAGCACCCCATTACTTAAAGCTCAGGATCAAGCACACACACAGCAGCTGGCAGAATAACATTTAATCAGGGCTCCCCGGTGCTTAGAGAAATAAGTTTCACCATGGCCCTGAGCCATCCTACCAATAACAAGCCTATGAGAACATACTCAGTACAGTGCACACACACCTAGGAAGTTTCCCCAAGGGAAATATGTTACCATCATCAACACCACCATTGCTACTAGGTTTGCTTACCCAGAGGTATGTGTGCTGACAGTGATGTCCTCTAATGCTTACAGAGTGCTTTCAGATCATCCTTGCATTCGCCTTTCAAAAAAAAAACAACCTAGATTAAAATTACAGAGACTGTGTAATACGTTAGGAAAGCAGAAAGCGGGACAGATGAACTAAGGAAAGGGAGAAGCTAGAGGCAGAAGTGAGTATGGGGCATGGTCAAAGAAGGGAAAGAGTGAAGACCAAGTGTAAGGACATGTATGTATGAAGATGCCATGATGAAACCCATTACTTTGTATGATAGCCTTAAAAGTTGATAAAAGCAAATAAACAAAAATATCATTTTTGCTTTAAAAAAAAAAGATACATGGGGTAGTTTTTGCTTTCCAACTTAATTTTACTAGTAAGGGACTGCCTCAAAGAAGCTGTGTGCCATCTCCAAAGTCTTGTCTGTGGTAGAAAGAGTGAGGTTCTGTAGAGGCTCTGCTGTGCAATTCATCATCATCACCTGAAAGGGAAACCCTGGAGAGCACATTCTACCTCAGGAACAACAGTAGAAACTTCACGAAGGAAGGAGAGATTCAACAATAAAGAAGTAAATAACAAGGAAACTGTCACCAGTCAGGAAGTGTGAACTGTGGGCTGGAAGTGTAGCTCGGGCTGAGCGTCCTCTAGCCTGTAGAGGTTCTGAGTTCTCTGATATGCACACACCACCTATAAACATGGAAGCAAACAGCAAGTAGGCACTTCTGAGTTCTGTTTATTCTGTGTAATGACTTATGAGGGTGTAGACCATTACAGAATGTGTTTATTCAACTCCATCAGTTTAGTTACTTTACTAAACAAAACAACAACAAGTGTTCCCTCTTTGTAGAGGTATTTGATGGAGATGGAGGTGACAGGGAAAAGGCCAAGATTGACTCTTCATTCCCTGCTTCCTTGAGCCTGCTCTAGTTGCCCACTCTTATAGAGTCCATGGGAAACTAGACAGACTATCAGGGGAGATTGTTCATGTTGTGAACCAAATTTCAAACATTTCTCACCTGCTCTTTTCTTTTTATCAATCACCCATTATGTTTTCTTCTGCTCTCTTTTGGAGAGTAAGGACAAAACAGAAAACTTTCAGATGGAGTTGAAAGACTCTGGGTGAAGCTCCTTGTCACTGAGAATATGATTTCAGAAACTAGGGTAGCATGGGACCTTAGCCATTGAGGATCTGTGACCACATCTCCATCTTTTCCAACATCAGACAGAGAGCTTCCTTCCTTCCTTCCTTCCTTCCTTCCTTCCTTCCTTCCTTCCTTCCTTCCTTCCTTTTTCCTTCCTTCCTTCCTTCCTTGATAGTCAAGTCTATCAGAATCCTCCAGAACTTGTTTTATTATTATGTTTTAAATTTTCTAATTAAATTTTTAAATTTAATTTTCCACTTTACCATGCTTCTTTTTAGATTCTAACTACTAAGAAGCAATTTGTACTCTGAGGGTTAAGAAGAGTCACCTGAGTGAGGTGTTCAATTACAAGGACAAGCCACACATGGCAAAAACATGTTATCCCATAAAGACATTTGAGTAACCACATTCACAGCCCTGGAAACCCCCTGTTCTGACCCACCCATTGTTTCATAAGTCTCCTTTTAGATAGTGTGTGTGCTTGTTTTCATCTGGTTTATTTCATTTTGCAGGGTATCTTCCAGGTTCACCTATGCTATGCAAAATGGCAGGATTTTATTTCTTTTAAAAATTATTTTTAACATGATATGCAAAACTTTAAAATTGCACATGATTATGAAGCTCTCTGTGATGCTTTGATAGATAAGGTGCTGGAAAATGCTCAACTCAAGGTGCCCATATCTATCTCTGTAAGTATTTATTACTTCTTTGTGGTGAACCATAGATATTCCTAGCTTTTGAGAATAACAGTGCCTATGGTTATCTCTAATTGCCTGGCTTTTTCAGAAGCCCTGCAAGACTTACTTCCCCATCTAATTGTTACTTAGTGCTCACTGGCCAAACTTGAGCTGCCCCTGCCCCTCCTCCACTACCCCAGGTGCTCTCTCTGACCTTCGATAGCCACCATCCTACTCCACTCTTCTGTGACATTAGTCTTTTTAGATTCCAAACTTGAATGAGATTGCACAATAACTCCCTTCTGTGCCTGGTTTATCACTTAATATATGAATCTCCCATTTCATTAATGTCTTTGGAAACCTCACTATGTCACCCTTTTATGCTGGGAAGTACTTCATTTCATAGATTTTCTTCTAAGAAATGCCTATTTAGATCTATTGCCCATTTTTTAAAAATCATGTGTATGAATGTCTTGCCTTTGTGTACCATGTCTGATGTCTTCAGAGGCCAGAAAATGGTTCTAGACCCTCTGGAACTGGAGTTAGAACCAGTTTAAGATGTCATGTTGGAGCTGGGAATTGAATCCTAGCCCTCTTGCAATAACAGCTAATACTCCTAAGCTCTGAGACATTTCTCCAGCACTGTATTGCCCATTTTCAATTTGATAATTTGTGCATTTGAGACTATCAAGTTTCTCTAGCTCTTATATTATAATGGCAGAATGACCCTTTTCTTTTATAATTTGAGAGGCCTTCATTTCTTTCTCTTGCTTGAATTCTGTGGTCAGGATTCCATGTATTATATTGAATTAAAGTGGTGAAAATAGGCACCCCTGTCTTCTTTCAGGCCATAGCAAGCTTTGGTTCCCTCCACTATGGCTTTAACTGTAGACTTAACATATACATCTTTTGTTATGTGGAGTCATTTTCCTCATTTTGTGGGTATAGCCAAGGAGTGTATAGGCCGTCATTTCTTCATGCATTCACCCATTGTCATTAATATTGGACTGAGCAGGAATAGTGCCTCAAGACACTGACTTGCTTTCCTTTGGGTATATACCCGGAAGTTGTCTACAAACAAATGGAATCACGTAATAGATAGTTCTGTATTGAACTTTTAGGACCCTCTATACAGGTTTTTATAATGACTGTAGTAATTGACATTTCCACAAACTGTTCAAGGGAGGGGCTGTCTTTTATCACACAGCCTGGGGGATGATCATCAGTGAGATGCTGAGTGAATAAATGTCAAAGGAACTGCTAGAGAAATGTAAAGACTGTGTGGACTGGTTTGATTACAGAGGAAGTATGGGTTTTCATGCCAAGATATGATGGAGGGAACATCCTGAGGAGGTTCCTGCTTAGTGCTCTGGAGACTAAATAAATTTGTCGTTGCTGGAATGGTAAACATGAAGAGAGGATAGAGAGTTAATCCAGTCAGAAAATTAATCAGGCTTGAGCATGGGTGTGTCAGCTAGGAAAAGTGATGCTGAGCATGGTCTCTTGTACAGAGTGAGAACCGAACATGACAATTGATTAAATACATAGACACTGAAAAGATGGTATATAACCAGCTGAAGAGTCTAGGCTGTCTCCTGAGTTAATTACCACTCCGACTGCAGTAAAAGTCTGTTTTCTGTAGAGAGTAACTGCATTTTGCCCACTGGTCCACTTGCTCGACTTTCGCACCCAGAAAGTCATATTTCAACCCAATCCGACCACATGCTTCCCAAGCTCATGGAAGTGGGATGTGCCTGGAGGAACCACTGTATATATGCATTTACCCTTGTGCTCATTTGATTAAATAAGTCACCCCTATGAAAATGTTTAGTTCTGTCTTGGGATATAGAAAGTAGAGTATTCATTCTTTGCCAGCACACTAAATTAGATATGAATTAGTCCAGTAATGGAAATGGTGACTGTTTATTCTTTCTTTGGAGCCATTATAGACTGACACTGCATTTTGGTAAGATCACATCCTATGAGGTCATCACATCCTTTATTTCTGCATCTCAAGCTTGCAACATTTTACTTAAACTATTGGCATGCTGTGGTCTCTGGCTTAGGTTGCTGTTTGGGTGACTTTTGACTTGAGAAGGCAGCTGAGACACTGGGTCCCTCATTCATGACATTCATGATATACTTTGTGAGACACATCTCTAGGCTTCATGCATTCAGAATGAGAAACCCAGGGGTTCCAGATTATAGGAATATCCTTGGCCTTCCCCAGTACTTGACTCTAGGTCCTATGACCCTGTGGTCAGTGCTGTTCTTTCTGGGCTTCTGCAGAGCATGTGTGTGCTTTTACAAATACACACAGGTACTTCAAGAGCCTGGCTGACAATCTGCATGGGATGAAAGGGCCTTAGACACCAGGTCTGTGGCTTCATTTGTATTTAGGATAAAATTAAAATGCATACCCATAAGACAAGATTTAGGTGACAAATTCATTCCATGTTTGCAGTTTGGGATGTTTGGGACTGCTCAAAGTGTAGACATTTGTAGTCACCTCTGTTTCCAGGGATAAAGCAGTTGAGATAGAGTTCAAGTAACAATGCCCAGAGGCTCTTAAGAACTGGGAAAGTCCTGTGAGTTCTCTAATTCCTTCAGGCCACCAAACCATGAGACCTTTGTGGAAGATAAAAGTGTAAATGTGAATCTGTGTTTCCAAAATCAGTGGAATTCTGTCTCCTGTAATATGTAGCTTGGCATTTTGTCCTGGAATGCATGCACTGTGTCCAGAGCTGTGGAATTTGGTCTTCTGTCATATGTAGCTCAGCATTTTGTCCTGGAATGCACACATGGTGTTTAGAGCTGAATGGATTATTTACATGAAGCCTGTCAGAGTGTGCTTGGTATGAACACCAGAAGTGATTTACCTCACTGATTCAAAATTCTCAGTCATAGTCTAGACTGACATAGCTTTTATTTGCCAGATTTTTTTTACAGTGGAGGAAAAAATGGCCACATGACAAATAAAATAAAGGTACTGTGTTCAATCTTCATCAACAGAAGTCCATCGTGTTATGTTGTGGATCCCTCCTGCTCAACAGAAAGACTGAATGCAGAATGCAGTGTTAGCATGTCTCAGTCCCTGTATCCCCCAAGAATCAGGTGCTGCCTTCTAAGATCAGAGTTCTCTTGATTGAGGCTTGTTGCAACCCCTGCACAGACACTCAAGCCAAATCCAGCCTGCAGGGTGAGTGGCTGGAGAAGCACTGAGCCCAGAGTCCTTGACTTGTCTGTAATGAGAATACCCAGCCTGCTGTGACAATAGACCAATATGAAAAGCAAAGGAAAAGAAAAGGATACTGCTTTTCAGAGCACTGGCCTGTGAACAGTGCCAGGTGGACCCCTTGGTCTAGTGCCTATTCATTCACCTTCTCTGGTTTCACCATGTCACAGGCTGATACCAGCTGCAACACAGCATCTGAAATGAAAGCAGTTCTTACACCTGCTGGAATTCTACACAGGCTCCAGCATATTCTGTGTCTCATCCTTGAAGCAGATGCCCAGTTTCCCATTCTACCTGATTCTTCTTGGGAATGTGCTGTTACTACTAGGAATGTTCTGCAGTTTATCCGCACTAACTACTCCTTAATGTGAGTGGAAGGTATTGTTGACCCTGAAAGGCTACAGCATTAGAAAGTTTAAACCATTTCTTTTTTATTGAAAATAAATTCTTCTTTTATCTAATATATTCTGAACACAGTTTCCCCTCCCTCCACTCCTCCCAGCCCTCCCCTTCTCTCCCCCAGATCCATTTCTCCTCTTTTTCCCTTCAGAAAGGAACAGGCTTCTCAAGGATATCAACCAAACATGGCATGACAAGTTATGATAAAACTATGCACATACTCTCATTTCAAGGCTGTATGAGGCAAGCCAATAGGAGGAAAAGAATTCCAAAAGCAGGCAAAAGAGTCAGAGACAGCCCCCGTCTCCACAGTTAGCAGTCCCACAAAAACAACTATCTAACAGCTATAACATTTGCAGAGGACCTGTTACAGACCCATGCATGCCCTGTGCTTTCTACTTGAGCCTCTGTGAGGCCCGTGCACCGGCATGGTTGATTTGGTGGGCCATGTTCACCTGGTATCCTCAACCCCTCTGACTCCTCCAATGTCCCCTTTTTCATGGGGTTCCAGAGCTAGAAGGGGAGGAACCCAATGGAGACCTCCAATTTCGACTCTCTCCACAAAGTGTCTGACTGGGTATCTGCATTCATTTCCATCTGCTAGAGGAGCCAGATGAAGATTGGACAAGGCACCAATCTCTGAGTACAGCAGAACCATTTCATTGATTTTTTTTTAACAGTCATATTTGGTACTACCCTAGGTCTCTGGGCTATCCAGTCTCTAGTTCCTGGCCATTCAAGCAATGCTAGGCCTGGGGCCCCTTTCCTGGAGTGGGACTCAAGTTAAATCAGACATTGGTTGGACACAAGTTCTATACCACCATTACCCCAGCACATCCTAGAGACAGGGCAGATTGTTGGTCAAAGTTTTGTGGCTAGGTTGGTGTCCACATTTCTCTTTCAGTAGCCTGCAGAGTACCTTCCCACACTAACGAGACTAGGACACAGGGATGAAGGCTCCATGTAGGTACTAGCTTGACCTATCCTCATGTAAATATCCTCAGCAATGCTCCCCCTCCTGCCCCCTCCCCCGCTGTCAGTTTGTGGAGAACCTTTTTCCGTAACATCAGCCTGGGTTGTTTAGGGATCTCCATGGTACCTGCCTGGCCAACAACTCAACCAAATGCAGCCCATTTGAGATTCTTCTGTTGAACCTTTTCTGTTTAGATATGTACCCCATTTTTAACTGGATTACTTGTTTTGATATGCAGTTTCTTAAGTTCTTTATATATTTTGCATGTTAGCCTCCTATCAGAGGTGTAGTTGGTGAATATCTTTTCCCATTCTGTGAGCTGATGTTTTGTCCTATTGACAGTGTCCTTTGCCTTATAGAAGCTTTTTAGCTTCATGAAATTCCATTTATTAATTGTTGATCTTAGTGTTGGCACTAATGGAGTTCTGTTTATGAAATTGTCTCCTGTGCCAATGTCTTCAAGGCTATTCCCCACTTTCTCTTCTGTCAGGTTCAGTGTATCTGGTTTTATGTTGAGGTCTTTAATACACTTGGACTTGAGTTTTGTGAAGAGTGATAAATATAGGTCTATTTGCATTCTTCTACATGCAGACATCTTGTTTAACCAGCACTGTTTGTTGGAGATGCTTACTTTTTTCCAGTGTGCATTTGTCAAAAAATCACATGTCCATAGGTAGCTGTGTGGATTTATGTCTGGGACTTCAATTTGATTCCATTGATGAACATACACATTTTCATGCCAATATCGTACAGTTTTTATTTTTATAGCCCCACAGTACAACTTGAAATTGGGGTTGACCCCTCCAGCTATCCTTAGTTTTTGTTTTTCTATATGAATTGAAAATTGCCCTGTAAAGAATTGTGTTGGAATTTTGGTAGGGATTGCATTGAATCTGAAGATTGCTTTGGGTAGAATGGCCATTTTTGCTATGTTAATCTTACTGATCCATGAGCATGGGAGAGTCTTTTCATCTGAAGTTTTCTTGAATTTCTTTCTTCAATGACTTGAAGTTTTTAATCATACAAACCTTTGACTTGCTTGGCTAGAATTACCTCAAGACATTTTATATTATTTGTAGATATTGTGAAAGGCGTTGTTTCCAGGATTTCTCAGTCCACTTTTGTTTGTTTGTTTGTTTGTTTGTATATAGAAGGGCTACTGATTTTTTAAAATTAATCTTGTATCTAGCCACTTCATTGAAGGTGTTTCTCAGATGTACGAGTTCTCTGGAATTTTCACATCACTTATGCATACTATCATATCATCTGCAAATAATGATACTTTGGCGTCTTCCTTTCTAACTTGTACTACTTGATGTCCACCAGTTGTCTTATTGACCTAGCTAAACTTCAAGTATGAAATAGATATGGAGAGAGTGGGCAACCGTGTCTTGGTCCTGATTTTAGTAAAATTTCTTTGAGTTTCTCTCCATTTAATTTGATATGTTAAAAGACTTGCTCTAAATTGCTTTATGTTTAATATATCCCTTGTATCCTTAATCTCTCTAGGAGTTTTATCTTGAAAGGGTGTTGGATTTTGTCAAAGGCCTTTTCTGCATATAATGAGATGATCATAGATCATACAGTTTTTTTTTCTTGTAGTTTGTTTATATGGTGCATTACATTGAATGCTTTTTGGACGTTGAACCATCCCTGCATCTCTGGGATAAAGCCTACTTGATCATAGTGGATGATCTTTTTGATATATTCTTGAATTTGGTGTGCAAGTATTTTATTTAATATTTTTGTGTTTATATTCATGAGGGAAATTGGTCTATAATTCTTTCTTTGTTGAGTCTTTATGTGGTTTGGATAGTCTTTTTATTTATTCTTTGTGTTTTTTACATCATGCATCTCTAACCCATTTATTTCATTCCTTTGTTTCTACCCTCTGCCCTTGCAACCTCCTCCCTCCAAAAAACTAAAATAAAATTTAAGAGAAAGAGAGAAGAGACTCTCAACTTGGAAGCTATAGTGTGACACAATGAGTCATGCAATAAACCCTTTTATCCTATATCTTTACTTGCAAGTGTTCTTTGCAGAGTCATTGGTCTGGTTTGAGGCCTCTGTTTCATTTACACTGTTGATGCTGGGCCCTCACTGGAATTCCACTTGGTTATCCTGCTGTTGTCCTGTGTTGTGGAAATTCTGCAGTTTTGGGTCTTCAGGACCAGTCCCTTTACATACTCCAGCTGATCACACATGGGGTGGGCCAATACATAACCCTGGTTCTGGACCTGGGCAGTTGCAGGGTTGGTCAGCCTGCCAGCTCTCCCCTGTCCTCACCACCAGGGTGAGCTCTCTTTCTCATTTTCCTATCTAGTCTACCCCTTGCAGCAAGAGACAGCAAGAGGTGGGGCCTTTTCTTCCGCTTTCATGTCCTCAGGATCTGATCTCCCATCCCTACAAGGTCAGCTCTACTGTGTTGCTGAGGGTTAGGACAGGGACCACTCTCCTGAATGTTGCAGCTGATAAGGGGCAGGCCACCTCTTCCACCAGCCTCAGGCACTGATGGACAGAGGGGGGAGGGCATTTCTCCCCTCACCCATGCCACCACGTGACATATGGGTAATAGGGACAGCTCTTCCATGCTCACAACTTTGGGGCTTGATCACCCACATCTCCTCCAATGGGATTGGCTCTATTATGCTGCCCACACAAGGTACAGGGTCTGCTCTCCCGAGTTACAACTGGTAGGAGACAGGGGCAGCTCTCCCACCCTTATTTTCTCAGGGACAGCTCTCCCCCACCCTTATTTTCTCAGGGACAGCTCTCCCCCACCCATGTTACCATGCGACAGATGAGTAAAGGTGACAGCTCTCCCATGCTCACAACTTCAGGGCTGGCTCACCCACACCTCTGCCAATAGGATTGGCTCTACCGTGCTGCACTCTTGGTTTGGGTTTTCTTAATGGAGATTAACCTGTCTTCTTGATGTGTTTTCTTCTGGGACTTCTGCGTTCAGAAGACAGTTTGTCTTCTAACTCTACTCCATTTGTTTATGTCTCTAAGTATAACCTTCAGGTTTGACATAGCATAAAATACTGTTTTGTGTATTTTTTTTTATTGTCTTAGCCTTGAGATGATCATCTCTAAGAGATTACACTGAAATCTATTCTGGTTAGGATATGCTTGTATCACTATTGCCAGTGCATCAGAAGTCAAAGGCAGAGTCATTGCCCTTGGTGGCCTTGGGGTGAAGCTATTTCTGATGCACAATAAAGAGAATCCAGGCACCGTTTGCATGCTTAGTTGATTTATCTCCATCTCTCCTTCCCTTATCCTCCCCATGGTTAGACAAAAGCCTGACTTGTGATTAAGATAATTTTGTTTATATGGTTAGACTTTGAGTGGGCCCGGGAATTTAATCCTTCTGAGAATCCTAGCACAGCAGGGATTCTTAGTGTCCAACCTTTGTGAGATGGATAAAGAAAGGATGTAGGATCCCGGTTCAAGCAAGATTATTTAGGTCACATCTAGTAGCACTGGAACACATCTGCACTACAATAACCATATTGTAACAAAATCCACAATTGTGACAATTTTTTCTATCATTAATCCCTGTTATTTCATAGAATATAAGAAAATTCCTTCTATAACTCTAGAAGACTGAGGGTAGGTCAATAAATGCAATTTATCTGATAAATACTTTTCAGTGTTTATTATCTGCCAGGCCCTGTACTCGGGAGAAGCAGAACAATCAAAACTATCTGCTTTTGTATGATTTGTACATTAGCTATGGGGGAGAAACTATAAATTAACAAAATGAATGAAATAAAGTATGTTGGGACGTGAAGCTGTCTCGGAGGAAAAACGAGAGAAGACGTGGGAAGCTGCTGGAGCCCTGAGGAGGGTGAAAAGAGATGTCACCTAAGGGGGAAGCAAGCAAGTACTGGCCTGGAGGAGGTAAGAGGTTAGGTATCTGGGAGAACAGGATTCTTGGAACATGGAATGAGGAGAATGGGGCCGGGGAGTGGTGACCTTTCCAGTGCTGGAGGGGCCGTGAGGAGGCAGCATGCTGGAGGAAGGAGGAGAACGGAGGGTAAGGTGAGGTAGACAACATGTTAGCTAGTGCATGGATTTGAGCATTTCCTCCTCAGGAGATGATGAACTATGGGGATTAGAACAGATGAGTGACAAAGTAGATGGACACTGTTTTCGTCACTCTGGCTGCTATCTTCAGAAAACATCAAAAAGGATAATGCCAAAAGCAGAGATGGACTTGGAAGGTGTCACAGTAATCCAATAACAACACCATGAGCTTGTGTCAAGCTCTTACAGTGGTGAGAAGTGGTGGGGATATGGGTGTATTTTAGAGATAGGGTCAAAGGTATAGGTTTGTGCATGAGACAAGACACAACTCTGGGATTTCTCCATTTGGTTATGGTTCAAGTGATGGGCACAACTGGCCATAGCCAGTTCTGAAAGAGAGTAAAAACTCAGAACTCCTATATTAGTCATGCAAGTTGGAGATGCCTGCTAGGCTTGAAATGGAACTCTCCAGTGGCCAGTTGTTGGAATTTAGGCCTTGAGTCCAGGAAAAAGACCAAGGAAGAAGACAGGCATTTTGAGTCTTCAGGACAAAGTACACTCCAAAGTGATATGCTGAATGAGATCTGGGAGCCAATAAAGAAAATAAACGGTACCACCATAAGAGTCAGAGGGTGGAAGGAGGAGACCAGAAGAGAGAGAGAGTATTCTAGAAAAGAGGATGGTGTCTTCTCTACCAGACACTGCCAGTAGGTCAGAAGGGTTTAGTAGAGCTAAGGAAATAGCTTAGTTGGTAAAATGCTTGCTATGCAAGCTTGATGACTTGAGTTCAGATCCCTGGAAGTCATGTAAAGACTGGGTACAGCAGTATGCATCTATTACTACTGCTCTAGGGTCAGATGGAAACAGATGCTATGGCTCTCTGGCCAGCCAGTGTGGCTGAATTGGTGCACTCCAGGTTCAGCATGAAACTCTATCTTGAAAATAAAGTGACAAGCATAGAAGACAGCTGTTGTCAATTTCTGTCTTCTGTATACATGTGCATGCACATGTATGTGCACCCACATGGCATAAATGTGCATGAACACACACTCACACACACATTTAAATAATTTTTATTTAAATAATTGCTCATAAATTGAAGTTCAAGACAAGCCCCTCACTAAATCAGTGCCTGGAAAGTAGCTAGCTAAGGGATCCAGGTTCGTTTTCTTTCTTCCGTTCTCTGGCTGTGCCTTGTAGCATGTATGTTTTCTGCCAGCTCGCCTGGTCCCATCACTGTGCCTGCCCCAAATAACATGCAGAGACTCTGTATTTGATACAAGCTGTTGGCCACTTGTTATCATTGTTTATCGGCTAGCTTTGTCTTAATGATTAACCCATTTCTATTATTCTAAGTATTTCCATGTGGCTTATCTTACCGGAGAGCAGCCGGCCGGCATCTTGCTTTCTCCACGCTCTACATTCTGACTCCTCCTAACTACTTCCTCTTTCCTCCTTGTCTCCTAGTCCCACCTATCTTGCTTTCCCATTGGCCACAGTGCTTTATTCATTAACCAGTATGAGAAACATATTTACAGAATAACATCTCCCATCAGTGCCTGACCTCCCTGAACCATCATACATGCCCTGGGCTACTTGCATGGACTATGGGCTATGAATGTTTGCTACAGTTCCAGAGCTCAGCATCTGTGTCAATGCTTTTGTTTTATAGTTTACATGTCATTGTTGGCTTTTTATATCTTTCATATAAATATGGAATGTTTACTTCATAAAATTGTAAAAACAGGTGAGCAAAAGGGAAAAAGTTAAATCCATTAGTAATGTTTACACTGCTCAGAAGTTACCATGTACACAAATTAACATATTCAAACTTCCAGAATCTCGTACTAAATAGTTTAGATCTTTTCTCCACCAACGATGTGTCAAATACTATATCTTAGTATACAACACTTACTTTCTATGTTTTTAAGTTACATAGTGTTTAATACAGCTCTATAGAGTATAGTTTTCCAGGGACATGGTGCTCATAAGTGATATAGGGATTGCCAATAGAATTAACAGATATGCACACCATATGCTGGGCACCATGCCAAGTGTCACGTTCACATGATGTCATTTTATTCTCACAGCACTCCTGTGAGACAGGTACTGTAATTGCCTTTGTGGCTGAGACCTTGAGAATGTGCCCCATCTTCTGTTAAGGGATAGTACAAGTTGGCTTGGTATCTCTGTCCCAGGTGGTCCTGCTGCAAGACCCATAGCATACCCCTTTCCCATCTCTTCTCCTTACTATTTCTGCATTTGACCCCAAGCTGCATGTCCCCACCTGCCTAGGCAGACAGAGTGATGGCACCTGCTGGGTGCAGGGGATGTAGGCACCCTGATTCCTACCCAGGGCACCAACTCTGATGAGATGCCATTTATGTGTCAGCAGTTCATCAACAGCTAACAGAAAATTGTGGCTTTGTTCTTCTGGGCTTACTTTGCTAAAGAACAGAAGTTCTACATCTCAAAGAATCTCTGGTCATTCAGAGCGTTTAGCTCAGGAAAAAAAATCAATGACAGAACATTTACCCAAATATGCTTTTGGTTTTTTTTTTTTTGTTGTTTTTTTTTTTTTTGTTTTTTTTTTTTGTTTTTGGTTGTTGCTTACATATTCTTGAATACAATAGACACACAGTTGAATGTGACATCCTTTTGTGATTCCTCTCAGACCTTCCTTTGTATCTCTTTAAATAATATTTCATTAATTCTTTCGGAATTTCATATAGTGTGTTTTGAATATATCTATGCCCCTCCCCCAGTCCTCCTTTAACCACCCTTTCCACCCTTCATCCCTTACCACACAACTCTCTCTCTCTCCTTTCCTCCCTCCTTCCCTTTCTTCCTTATTTGCAAGCTTCTCTCAGTGAGCCCAGTTTGTGCTGGCCAGCTGGTCTCAGAGTGAAGCTTGCCCTGCTGTGTGGTCAGCTTACCGAGAATCATATCACTGAGGAAAACTGACTTTCCCTACCCTATCAGCTATTAAAGGCCAAAGCTCCCCAGCTTGTGCCACGTTAGATATTCTCACAGTTGGGCAACCCATGCTATGTAGCATATAATACGTGAATAAGTAACATACGCTCTAGCACGCAACATGGTCATATGCCTCTGATGGATGTGTGCTTAACGTGTGACTCATAGCGATCTTTAAAGGTTGGAAAGCTGCAGGTGCAGAAGTAGCAGATTGACCCCGTTTGCAATCACTGTTGTGGTTACAGTCGCCATGGGGTACCATGAGCTCTCACAGGGAGCTCCTGTGTTCCCAGCACCACTGTGATTGTCTGTAGAGCTGAGGAGAGTCACTGAATACTGAGGTGCAAGCTTCTGTGCAAGTCACTTTGGCATTGCTACATTTCCAGGTAAATGGACCTCAGGGTCCACACAGAACTGCTGCTACTGTTAGAGAGCTGCCCTTGTCCAAAAAGAAGATTGTGCTGTTTAGATTTTGCTTTGCTTTGCTTTGCTTTGCTTTGCTTTGCTTTGCTTTGCTTTGCTTTGCTTTGCTTTGCTTTGCTTTGCTTTGCTTTGCTTTGCTTTGTTTTAGACAGGGTCTCTATGTGTAACCTTTGCTCTCAAGGAACTCACTTGTAGACCAGGCTAGCCTCAAACTCAGAGATCCTCCTGCCTCTGCCTCCTGAGTGCTGGGATTAAAACATGCATCTCACATCCAGCTGCCATCTAGTTTTTAATTCAAGACAAAATCAAGTGTTCCCCAGAATGTTCCCCCTCCTCTGTCTCTCTGTCTCTCGGTCTCCCTCCCTCCCTTCCTTCTTCCTTCTCTCCCTCCCTGTCTCTCTTTCTCTGTCTCTCTGTCTCTCTCTCCCTCCCTCCCTCCCTTTTTCCTCCCTCTCTCTCTCTCTGTCTCTTGTCTCTGTCTCTCTCTATCTCTCTCTCTCTCTCTCTCTCTCTCTCTCACACACACACACACACACACACACACACCACATGCATGCACACACCCTCACTTGGTGGATTCTGACCTTATGCAGGAACTCTGTCCAGTTGATGTCCTGAGGTCTTTCTTTGGGAAGCCCTTCATCCTATAGGTGTTGGCTGGAGAGACTAAGCAATGCCAGTGAGTCTTCTGGTTTGGTCCTTAAGTTTGTGTCTAATGTGGTCCGTGAGAAGGTACTTACAGAGTAAGTCTAGCTGGACTGCCTCCTTTCCCAGGAAACTTACCACTCCGCTTACAGTGCTTAACATACAGGGTCATTTAGCTGTTGTTTGACACTTGCTTTTCATGCTTCTAAAGTCCCTTTATCTATCCATAAAAGAACTCTTTCTTTTGATATGTGCTCCCTCAACAAACAAAACTTTCAGATGTATAACATCATTTCATTTGCTTACTTTGTCAGCATTTTAGGCAAACTCAGAGATGCTGATCTAAAGCCAGGAGTCAGGCTGGGCTAGAGCTTAGAGGGAGAGTTTCTACTTGACATGTCCCAGGCTCTGGATCCAGCCCCATCACTGCAGAAAGGAAAAAAAAATCGTAAAACCCAGAGTTCGTGTAAGGATTGTTGTTCATAAAAATACTCTTACGGATTGTTTCCTGGTTTAAATTTATTTTGAATTTGACTTTGAAACAGAAGTATTGCTCTCATTTACTGAGGCTGATGGGTTTCTTCACTCAGCCTCCTTTCAGAACTTGCCTCTTTTTCCTCTCTTAATAAGCTGGGAGTGTGGAACATAGTGTCCATTTCTCTTCCTCCAGGATTGGACTTCAGACCAATTAACAGAATCAAACAAGTACCTTTAAAGAGCCTGACTTTAAGTACTTGGATGTATGTCATTAGAGCCATTAAAAAGAACACAATGTTTAGTGTGTCTGTTTTCTTAGCAAGCACCAAAGCCTAGATTGGCCATTTCAAGATCAAGGCCAAGTGTAACTGTGAGCTAAAACAAATGAACAAATCTTATCACTTTGTAGCAGTGAAGGCCCCCTTCTTGTTTGTTGATTGTATTGTCCCTGTGTAGTGTTTTAAAACTATGCTTAAAAACTGTCCATCTTGTATACTTCCTTCCCCCTGCTCTGGCGAGGTTCCAAAAACTAGATTTAACCTTTCTAAGCTGGTGTCGTTATCTATAAATAGTGAATTTTAGTCTTGCACTAAGTCTTGAACAGATGAAGATAATTTCATAGGATTGACTTTGGTCAAGTTGAATAGAAGTTTTCTTGAAAGGAGGTTAAAGGGGGTCCCAAACCCTTTAGTATTGAAATTTGCTTTGGAATGCTGACTTTAGGATAAAAGACAAGATATTAGACATTTGGACTAAGTACATTATAGTCTTTAAAAGGTATTAGAGAGATCTCCATCCCATAATGCAAATAACTCCCAGAGCACCCTGCATTATGTTGGCCAATGTGTCAGCAGTGACAGAAATCGAAGACAGAGGAAAAGGTAGGGGCTCATAGCTACCCTTTTGGCCCCAGTGAGAGAGGACACTGGTTGTGTGACTAATTCCAGAAGATCAGGAAGGCTCTACTAGTATACATTTCCTGCGGGACTCTCTGTTGAGCAGAAGGTGATAGTAGCTCTCTTGGGGTTTTTCTTCCCTCCTCTGAGGATTGGATGAAGTTCTGTGTTTAGCAAGTGTCTTGCAAACTAGTATGTAAGAAATGTTAGCTGTGACTATTACCATTGTTATTGCCAGCCATCTGCCACCATCGCATGCTTAATCTCATATTCACCACTCATCCCTAGCCTGAACCTGAGTTTGAAGGAGCTCGAATCTAGGCATGCTTTGGTAAAAGGTATTTTGTGAAAAAGAACATACACTTCTCCATTGTAGAGCAGATTGGATGCTCTGTGAAGGAGACTGTGTGTTTGTCAATGTCATCTGATAGGCTCTGTGCACCTGCCAGCTGCGTTGCCTGGTGCTGAAGATACAGAGATGAGGAGGGCAGACCATCACATACATGCACACTGAGCTCACTGCCTTACCTCCCTGAGGACTTTGCCTAGGCTGACTCATTTAATCCTCAGAATTGTCTTTGATGTGAGTGCCATCGGTATTTCTCCTGGACCAATAAGAACAGGAGCAATGTGTCCAGCTTCATAGTTGTAAATTACAGGGACAGGATTTGAGCCCAGGTAGTATTTGATCATCATACATAATCGATCCAATTTAAGATATATTTATAAGCAGAATGGACAGGCCTTGTTGATCTTGAGAGTTGACAGTGAACCATGGAGGTATCTGATTCAGTCACCCAGACCAAAATAGGGAACAGACTTACAGCTGAAGATGCTGAGAGAAACATTCTCACCATACCTGATTAATGTTGTTCTTATGCACCCAGAGAGGAAGCTAGAGTAAGGCTGGGTAACAGGGCAATTCCAGCACAAGAGCAGGAATATATTCCGATGAATATATATTTATTATAACTAATAATGCTAAATGCAGATGAAGTTCCTCAAAGGGAGAAGAGGGCCCTGAAAGTCCGGAAGTAGAGTTCAGAAGAAACCAGGTCAGGATGCATAGAAGCTGTGTGGCACACAGAAGCCAGTGGATGGTGGGTTCCAGTGGGGGCTTGCATGCTGGCACTTTACTTGGTGGTGGCTAGAGCCCTTTCATAGTCTTGGTGGCTATGAAGACAGGAGCACAGTGACTCGGGCAGGAATGGGAAGGGAAGGGAGCATCGGAGGGAGCTGTTTGAAGCCATATGAGAGATGATTTTGATTCCTGTGTGCAGGGGTGGCTGCCAGAGTGGCTGCTGGAGCATTTGAGGCTGCGAAGGATGTAGTTCTGTTTGATTGGGTAGCTGGCTCCATTACTACAAGTAGGAGAGCAGCTCAATATGGACACTCTTGAGAGTGGCCCGGTGTATACCCCAAATACAATGTTGTTGGGTTTACCAAGTGTATTTTCCTAGTAGTATTTTTGTGCTGGTTTTTCCACTTTTTATTTCCACATCTCTCCCTCTGAACATACATTAGAGGTGCACTTGCAGCTCAGGCTAGAGAGGCTGGCTACCCACTGTATCTGAAACACATCTACATCTCAGCCTTACAGCCTGGGACCCAGGCCAGACACGGCTGAGCAGAAGCACCATGTCCCGATCTTAGAACACTGCCAAGTGGGCAGTGAGACTCCTGGGTCCTCAGATCTGAGCTCCGTATCTCATGGCCCCACTCCTGCATGTGCGTGCATAAGCTTCCAGGCCCAAGCAAGGCCTATGGCTGTCTACTCGGTCCCTAGCTTCCCAGACTCCACCCTCACTGGGCTCCCCAAATCCCATATGCTTCCAAAGACATTAGACAGCCTGGTTTCTTTTTCCCCATCCTTCATAAGTCCCAGTTCTAGAATGCTGCTGTTTACCTCTGGACAGAGTAAATTGTGTTAATATACCTGTGTTGTTTGTTCCATTGTGTCAACGTGTGTTACTTCATCTATTTTAGGATACAAGCTCCAGGCAAGGATTTGGTGTAACTCATTTATACAGGGCTTAGTAAAATACTCTGTGGAATTAAAGACACCTAATAAATGCTTTCGACTGTTGAATGATGCTGTAATCATTTTAATGGAGGCTGGCGTTGTATGTGTTTAAACAAATGGCAACTTTTCCAGCAACATTCTGGCAAATTAACAGCTTCTAAATTAAAAGAGTCTTTGCTTGGAAATTAAATTGTGCGAACTGTGGCAGTATTTATTGCTGAGCTGATTTAGGCAGAGGCCAGAATGCAATGGTAGAAGCCAAGGTTGAATTTTTTGCCACATTCGTTTGTTTTCTGAAAAGGTGGTTGGCATGGCAAAAGTTGGATGGGTAAAGAGGGCAATTTGAGGGTGTTATTGCGAATTTAATATATATTTTAAGGAGTTTGTTTAGAAAAAAAAAACAACAGAGTGCTGTGTATTGGGTTGGCAGATGTAGTTTGGCAGCACTGCTTCCCACACATGTGCCCTCTTCATTAGGGATGTGTGCCTGATGTGGTACAGATGGTATTGGGGCTGCTCGGTAATATTTTCCACAACCTGTTTTTAGTAATTAGTCTTGAATTTGCTGCTTCAGAATACTGGGTCCTTTTTTTGGCAACTTAATAAACCAAGAACTTGAAATGCGTTTCTTGCACCAGCAGAGGGCAGTGTAAGATAGCCATTTGTCCCCAGTCAGCTTCCCGATGCTTTCTATAAAGAGTGTTAGAATTCTTGTCTAGGTGTGATTTGAGATGTGCTTTTGAGAAATTAATTGAAAACGAAAATGTTTTTAAAAATCATTTTAATGGCCACTGTTAGCAAGAAAATAAATTGTTCAGAACATATTTGAGTTGTAGTTTTGTTTTTATGGATTTGTTTCTTCTGGAAGTCATTTCATTCATGCACTTACAAGACATACTATTTCACTTGGTCAGTGGGCATCGTGGCTTTCATTTCCCTTCTTCTCATGACGAGGGAACAAAGCACAGGTCGTTTCTGTGTGTTGTGGTCCAGGCAAGTATCTGGGAACTGAAGAGGTTGGCACTGAAGGTCTGTTCCTGTTATGGTCAACTGTGTGTCAGCCACAGTGTCACCTTTTACATGGGAGTTTTCTTAACACCCACTGCTGCTGCTTTGCCCAATGCTGTGGACCACTCATTGTCTGTAATGACTCCAGAAGCAGAGGCGGACTTGCCTGCTCCCTTCTCTGCAGCCTGCCTGCTTCTTCCGCACCCTCTGCCCTTGAGTGCCTCACATTTCATTCTCCCTGAGCTGTGCCAGGAAAGTTCATGCCCCTCCCCCCCGGTCCGTATGTTAAACCTTCCGGGAATATGAGTGTGAGGAGGTGGTAGAGGTTAAATGAGGCCATCTCTTTGGGTCTTGTCCTGCTCTTGCAAGCAGTGGCACCCAGAAGCTGGCAAGTGTGACCTTCATCCTAGGGGAACACTGAGGATCTGTATTGATGGAAAGGGGGAACAGAGATATTGGCCACGTGGTAGCTGTCTGATCTTGGATTTATTTTTCTTGACTAGAAACATAAGGAATGTCTGTTGCCTTGTAGCAAGCAGAGGCTGGCACAGCTGCTTTTCTGTATACACTCACTGTCTTACCATATTTGAAACAAGGACATTTCTTTCTTTTTATTTTAAGACCTGGAGACATTTGTCACAGGCAGTGCTCTTATTTATGTGTTTTTATGATTGTTTTCTGTGTCTTGCCATACACAGTGTAAGCTCCTTTAGGGCCAGGACCCTCCTGTGGACTTGACATTTATCATATACTTGTTGCATTTTCCAAGACTTGTGGATCAGTCTCTGGAAGATGGGAGGGAAGATGGGTTTTACTGAGCAGTGGGTTCATTCTATCCCTGCTAGCTTCTGTAACCCACACCCTTTCTTGTTTTCAGTGATCTATTTAAAACAACCACATCATTGGCTTGTGTTCAGGCATTGCCACAGGGAGGCACTACAGCATTTCAAAGTACACAGGAGTGCTGCATGGAAAGTCACACAGATCATAGTATTTGGTCTATTTCCCCTGGAGGGGCAATGCTGTCAGCAAAGCAGCACATTGAGCTCTGCCTGGTAGAACTTGATGAGTTTTTACAACATGAAACAGTCATAGACAAGAGGAATTACAAGTACATTGATAAGATGATGTGTAGTATGTGACTGATCAAGAATCAAGAATCAGACTGTCAGACAGTGATATTTGGAGTTATTCACCCAGGAATGTTGTGTTTTCTAACAATACCAGAGTCCTACTAATGATGGGACACAGGAGTAAAGAGTTACAATGACGTCTTAAAGCAGCAGCTAAAACTGCCTTTGAAGCCTTCCCTCACGTTGTGGCTTGGACAAGATAGAGTAGGAATTCTTCACAGGACATGTTTTAAGGAGAGTAGACTCATCTGAAGTTATGCAAGTGATGGATCATCTTTTCCTATGTAGTTTGAGCAGCCTCCCTCCCTCCTTTTCTTCTGCCTTCTGAGCAGACAGTACCACAGAAGAGCTTAAGTCAAAACTGAAATAGGAAGTTGTCTTCTGAAAATAAGGATCTGGGGGAGGGGTGGTTTCTATTTTGACACTGGTTGGTATGATTCTTTGCCTTTTCCCTAAAATGTGACATTAGATTTTAGATCTTTGTTGGAAAGTTTTAAAGAATAATTTGAGGGGGCTGGAGAAATGAATCAGCAGTTAAGACCACTGACATGTCTTCCAGAGAATCAGAATTCAATTTTGATTGTAGCTAACGGTTGTAGCAGCTCATAACCATTTGTAGCTTAGTCCCATGCATCTGTCAGTCTCCGACCTCTTTGGATCTCATACACACACGATGCATAAGCATTTATGCAGGCAGAACATCAACGCACATAAAAATAAATTTAAAAAGTAATATGAAGTTAATTAAAATTGATAGTTTAAATATTTCCTGTCTGTCCAGTGCTCTACATAAAAGTACATCACAGCCTTAGATAGAAAGGCTGTGCAGACACCTCACACCCTGTTTACTGCTCAAGGTGGCAGTGAGAACATGGGAGAGCAGGACCTAGAAATGAGGTGGACTAAAGTCTCATGCAGTAGCCAGTAGCCAGCTTTATTCAGAGCACCAGACAATTTGTACTCCGAGGGTTAAGAAGAGTCGCCTGAGTGAGGTGTTCAGTCACAGGGACAAAACACACATGGCAAAAAAATGTTATTCCATAAAGACATTTGAGTAACCACAGCTGACGTAAACTCACTATTATCTGCTGCATCTGGGAGGAGCACAGAAACACATTCCAATAACAGTTCTGTGGTTTGAAGAACCCGAGGTCGCAAGACTCTTGTGTCATTGGAGTTTTCTCACAGGCACTCAGAATTCTCACATGACTCCATTCTTGGCCTGTGTTCTGATACATGTTCAGTTAAGAAAAAAATTCTAAATCTTAACCTCTTTGACTAGGGTGGTGCTATGTACTCATGGCGTCAAGTTATTGTAGCAAAAACATTTCCACACTCTTAGCCTTTGTAAAATGTTATTGCTAGGCTGACTGTGTAAGTGTTTGACCTCGTAACCCCTTAAGTTCCATCAATGAGACAGAACGCACTGTAAAAGCTAATTACAGCTATTACTATTTTCTAATTCTAGTAGAAAATTACATTATTATTTTTACAAACTTTGAGGGTTGTACTTTATAAAAGTGCTTTATTATATTGAATTTCAATTTTCATTATGCTCGACATAGAAGCCTGATTTTCATGTCAATTCAGTGTTTCCATCTAATAGTCGTTTTATTTTTCACAACTGTTAAAAACTATAGATCTTTTTTCCACAATTTTTGAAGTATTCCTGAAGTGTTTTTCCTTATTTTATGTATGCTGCCAGAACAATGAACATCTTAAAAGAGTTGAGACTTTTTCACTTAGGTATTACATTAAATCTGCTTAAAAATTTATTACACTTATTTATTGTGTATAATAAATATGTATGTACATATATATGTACATGTCATGGTCAGATAAAAACTTGTAATTGTAACTTAGAATGTAACACAGAGATGTTTTTTCCAGTTGGGCCATATACACAGTGACTATTGTGGCAGAGATAAGAAAATTAGAAAAGACAAGTAGGGATGTAGTTGATGCTTGAAAGTTAGGTGATCAGTGTCATCCTAGGTCCCATCCATCATTAGACATGTGGTCTTGTGCAAATTAAGTAACCAAGCCCTTCTCCTTCTGTGACACAGAATCACAGTACCTGTTCCAGAAAAGGTTTAAAGGTCAGAGATGACTCCAACTACAGTGAGTTCTGACTTTACCTACACAGAACAGCATGGGGAGATGGAAAAGACTAAGAATTTATATTAAATTTACTTTAGATTCCTCTGTGTTGTAGAATTTTAATTATGTAAAGATGTGTTACATTTTTTATGCTATAGAATATTACTTTAACTGTGTAAAGGTGTGTTACTTTTGTTTGTACTGCATTTGTTTAATTACTAAAGATGTGTTACATTTTTTTCACCATACCTGCCTAAGGCACCTGATTGGTCTAATAAAATACTAAATGGCCAATTGCTAGGCAGGAGAGGCATAGGCAGGGCTGCCTGGCATAAAGAATAAATAAGAGAGAAAGAAGAGAAAGATGGATGTGCTGTGGACTTGAGGTTTGAACGGATATTCTCACCAGTAAGTTTCTTGTGTCTTTCATGTCCCGTTCAACTCCTCTTCAGTTTTAAGCTCAGGAAGAACAGCATTCAGGCTTTAGCTAGAAATCTCTTCAGCTAAGCAACCGGTTCATTGTTTTCTGTTCTAACAAGAGTGTAAACACAGTTCAGTCAGGTGTTGTTATTCTAACAAGGCTCGCGTCTGAGGTCCTGTCAGAATGGCCTTTTTGTGAGCAAGTCTGCTGCCAGTCCTGTGCTGTTCATGTGTTGCCTACGAAGATGGAGCCCTTCGAAACCATTCCTGTCCTCCCAGAGTCCTCCAGCCTCGTTTCACTGCACAGCAGCTCTTCCTGGCACACACTTGGGAACCCGGCCCACCAGACAGCCCCAAAGCCACCTCACATGTGTGCTTGTTAAGGCAGCACCTGCCCCTCCCAGCAGCTCCTGCACAGCTGGCTAAGGCCGCCAGAGTTCTGCAAGCACAGCGACTGGTGTTCCGGTGTATTCCCAGGGTTCGCAGGGTTGTCCCCGTGTTCTCGGGGGTTGTCCCCGGGGTTCTCGGGGGTTGTCCCCGGGGTTCTCGGGGGTTGTCCCCGGGGTTCTCGGGGGTTGTCCCCGGGGTTCTCGGGGGGTTGTCCCCGGGGTTCTCGGGGGTTGTCCCCCGGGTTCTCGGGGGTTGTCCCCGGGGTTCTCGGGGGGTTGTCCCCGGGGTTCTCGGGGGTTGTCCCCGGGTTCTCGGGGGTTGTCCCCGGGTTCTCGGGGGTTGTCCCCCGAGGTTCTCAGGGTTGTCCCCGGGGTTCTCGGGGGTTGTCCCCGGGGTTCTCGGGGGTTGTCCCCGGGGTTCGCGGGTTGTCCCCCGGGTTCTCGGGGGTTGTCCCCGGGGTTCTCGGGGTTGTCCCGGGGTTCTCGGGGGTTGTTCCCGGGGTTCTCGGGGGTTGTCCCCGGGGTTCTCAGGGTTGTCCCCGGGTTCTCAGGGCTTATCCCCTGGGTTCTCGGGGGCCATTTTCCTGGCTTTCAAGTAACAGTGAAAACTTCTTACTGGGAGGACAGAAAGAGAAGAAGTAAGCTCTCTTGCCTCTTACTAAGAATCCCCTCAGAGTGTGGACTTTACCCTCCTGTTCTCTGCCAAGGGTGTCATCTCAGATACCGTCTGCATTCTGAGATGGCCTTCCTGTTAATGTAAGGTTGTGAAAACTGGGTGCTGTATCAGGAAGAAGCAAAAACTGTTTGGATTCTCTTAATTCCTCATAACTATTCATGCTATTATTGCTTTTTCTCCAGTTTGTATTATTTTCCCTCCTTCCTTACTGCCATATAATGGGGTACTAGGGAATAGCCACATGGGAGATTGTGTCATGGATAGTATTTTTGTTCTTGCCGAAAAATAGGAATGGATAAAAATATGTCTAGTATATACAGTTCTGATTGTGTGACCAATTTCCTAGCTTAGAAATATTGACAACATTTTGTAAGAGAAAAAAACTGACATGAAAGCCCCTTTAGTTTAAGAATGAGTTTATCCCTTTGCTAACAGGGTTGGCTCTATTATGCTGCCCTGGCAGGATGCAGGGCCAGCTCTCCCTGGTGTTGCAGCTGGTGGGGGTCGGGGATGGGTCTCCCACTCCTGAGACCACAGGTCAGCTTTCTCACCTGCCACAGGCCAGGCCACCACAAGACAAATGGGAAATGGGGACGGCTCTCCCATGCTCGCCCACACCTGAGCTAACCTGGCTCTGTTGTGCTGCCCTGGAGAGGTGCAGGGCCCGCTCTCCCAAGCGTTGCAGCTGGCGGGAGTCTGAGACAGTTCTCCAGCTCTTATGACCACAGTGCCACTCTTCCATCTGCCCCAGACATTGATGGGCATGCCGCCATGAGATAGATGGGTAGTGGGGACAGCTTCCGTATGCTCACAATTTCAGGATTGGCTTACCCACTTATGCTCTAACAAGGTTGGTTCTGTCATGCAGCTGTGGTGAGGTGCAGGGCCTGTTCTGGAAAGTGTCGCAGCCGGTGGGGTTTGGGGATGGGTCTCTCACACTTACGACCACAGGTCATCCCAACCCCCACCAGCTGCAACACTTTCTAGAACAGGTCCTACGTTTCTCCAGGGCAGCACAACAGAGCCAACCCTGTTAGTTCAGGTGTCGATGAGCCAGGCCTGAAGTTGTAAGCATGGGAGAGCTGTCCCCATTTTTCATCTGATGGACCAACCCTACAGCTGCCCAGGCCCAGATCCAAGATTATGACTTGGTCCATCCCAACACCCACCCCATCTGTGACCTGCCGGAGCATGTGAAGAGACCTAACCAGAAGATCCAAAATCGCAGGATCTCCACAACACAGGGCAATAGCAGGAGATCCAGGAGGAGCCCTAGTGGGGACCCAGCAAAGATAGTGTAGCAGAAACCAGAAGCCTCGAACCAGACCAATAACTCTTAGCAATGAACACTTGTAAGTGAAGATAATGGACAAAAGGGTTCACAGAGTGACTCACTACCTCACACTGCAGACTCCCTCTATGACAAGATTTTTCAGGTTTTCCCGTATTTTGTTTTCCTTTTTCTCTTAAGTTTCTTTTGGTGGGGGTGGTGCAAGGGCAGAGGACAAATGAAAAATGATGGGGAAATGAATGGGATCAAGATACATGATGTAAAAGACACATAGAATAAACTGAAAAAGAAAAGGAATGACTTTATCCCTAGAGATACTATGCAAGCTCATATAAAAATAACCCTTCCTTTTACCTATTAAAAAGGAAAAAATAGAAATGCCAGACAGCAGAATATGAGCAGTGATGAATAGAGCCACTGTGAGTAGAGAGGATGGGAAAGATGAGATCCCACGACCTGCATGGGCCTCCTTTCCCTAGTGGTTGGTAGGGCAAGTTCTGGAGGTAAGGTAAGGAGACAGTCCGTAATCAAAGGACATATTCTCAGACACTGGCCACCACCATGACAGGTTTCTGAACACTGTCAATGGAGAGCATGCATTCAGTCTGTACACAGTCTGAATGTAGTTCAGCTATTGGCAAGGAGAACCTTGGAGATAGAGTTAGAGACTTGTCTAGTAATATCATGAAAGAAATACAAACCCATTGTCAAACCTTTCTTTTTAACCTCTCACCACAAACACATTTTCCCCAAAGAATACTGGTAGCATTTATTTTTGTTTTGTTTTCTTAAAAACTGACATACTTTTTTGCTTTTTTTAATGAATTTATTTTTACATCCAATCCCAGTTTCCCCTTCTTCTTCTTCTTCTTCTTCTCCCATTCCCCCCACTTACCCTCCCCCACCTCCCATCTGCTCCTTGGAGATGGTATAGGCCTCTCCTAGGAAGTTTACTAAGTCTGCCCCATTACCTCATTAAGGCAGGACCAAGGCACCTCTCCACCCCCCACACTCTGAAGTTTAGGCTAAGCAAGGTATCTCTCCATATAGAATGGGCTCCACTAAGTCAGTTTGTACATCAGAGTTAGATCTTGAACCCACTGCCAGTGGCCTCATATATTGTCCCAGTCACAACATCATAAGTGGAAACCAGACATAAAGTAAAAAATACCCAGCCTACAATCCACAACCCCAGGAAAGCTAGAACCCTTCTCTTGAAACAGATGAAAGCAGATGCAGAAACCCACAACTAACCAATGGTCCAAGCTCCTGAAGTACAGTGAAGTGAGGGAGGAGCGATGATATGAACAAAGGGAAACCCACAGAATCAGCTGACCCGAGCTAGCGAGAGATCACTGACTCAGGTGATGGAGAGCCTGCACAATATAGGTGACAGAAATTGACATTTTAAAACTCATAAGAATAGCCATTGATGAGGATGACTGTACAGTCCAGCCGATTTATCATGTCCATGCTTAGAAGGAGGAGTGTGGATTGAGGGAAGAAATAAACAGACAAGAAGCAAGAGTTGGAATCAGGAGGGCACCTGGTGAATACCAGGATGGCCCCAAGTTTATTACTCAAAGCTCTTATGTACCCAATCAAAAGGGGGAAGGCAAAGACTTCTTACCAAGACACAAAGAACCAGCAAGCATAATGACCTTCTCAATACCCAAAACATCAAGTAACCACACTCTAAACCAATATCCTTGTTGTGAAGGCAAGATAGACAATAGCCACATCATAGGCCGAAGGTGCTGCGGATTTAACTTGAAGGACCAATGATAAGCTTGAATTCTCTGACCTTAAATCTAGATGGAATGGAGCCACTTTCTCTGGGCTCCAACAGATGACAAAGGAAAAGAAACCACAAAGATGAGGAAGCAAGAATTCCCTGCTCCACAGTGCATGCCAGCAAGCAGCCTCCTTGTTGCTTGCTCCTGGGGAATAAAGTTGGTTGATTGACCACACAGTGACCCTGCTGTCAGGTACAAACAAGGCCACAGCACTCTTCTCTACCTGAAAGCATGATGCAGTTGACTGTGTGGAGCCTTCTTTCTTGGGACGTTTCCTTCAGGAGAACGGGGAGATTTGTTATTATTATGTGTTTCCAAAAACATATCATACTGTGCTACTGTTGTTTTTAAATTCTACCCTAGGTTCATATAGATTTCTTTCAAAAATTAAAAGCAAACAAAATTGAAATATCCAAATAGCAATAAAGAAAATTAAGAACCATGTTGAGGCTAGTTTTACTAAGACATAATTGTGAATCTTTTGCTTTTAAAGGGAGATGAAGTACAGCTCCATACTTCAAATGCAGTAAGGTTTACCCTGGTCACCTCCACTCCCATTTTCTGTCACCACGATTTAGCCAGCTTCTCGAGACAGTGGTGCTTGACTTGGCAGCAGTGCAAAGTTACTTTTGTCTACTTGCTAGTAACATGTTAGTGTGTCTATATACCAAGTTAAAAAACAAAACATGAGCCCAGTTAACTCTGGCAGTTGGTATCATAAAACTAATTCTTGTAATACTCAACTATTTAAAAAAAACTGAATTACTCAAACAGCATGAATTGTAAACTGAGGAAGAAAATGCACAACAGCTTTAAACAGAGGATCTGTGCTTGCTAAATAGTGGCAAAGCTGCACAGACGCCCTCACTCTCCTGCTGAACTGTGGGAAAGCAGTTCGCTCTTCAACCCTCTGTTTTCAGGGTATTCGTCATCCCTGGAGCTAACCTTTTCTCTTGCTTCAGGTGTGCCAAGTCTTTAACTTACCAATTCCTTCATTAGCACTGGTCTTCATAGAGGGAAATTGAATTCTTGTAATGGGAAAATCATCACTCCTATTATGACGTAACACTTCAATTTGTAAGTCTCCTCTACTGGCCTAAACTAATTACAACAAAAATACATTAACGAAGTGGGTGAAGTTCCTTCTTTCATGTAGCAGTTTTACTACTGGGGGGAGGGGGTCGCTGCCTGAAAAGTCCTAATGGAAGTGCAGGGAGTGTGTGTGTGTGCGCGTGCGTGTGTGTGTATGTGTGTGTGTGTGTGTGTGTGTGTGTGTGTGTGTGTGAGAGAGAGAGAGAGAGAGAGAGAGAGAGAGAGAGAGAGAGAGAGACTGAGTGTGGGTGTGTCTTATGAGTGTGTGTAAGAGAGAGAGAGATGAACTGGAACGAACTGTACAAGAGATGTATGTGGTACAACTCGAATGCCTCTAACAACCATCTTCAAAGAAATATAAAATGGATTTATCAGTTACAGTCAAAACACACCCAACTGAAAACATGACATAGCTTCCTCTTCAATTTGGGTAGATTGGAACACACCTCCCCAAATCAAACGGAAATAGTAACATATAAAAACTTTTATGAGTACCCGGTTCCACCACACCTGGCCGCCCTAATTGCCTTCAACCAAGTCATTACTGGGGAAGCAAGATGTTTAGCCACCAACAGTCCTTATTAACGTATAATAGGGATTTACTTGTAAAACAGAATTACTGGGATGGCATGATGTCATAAAGACAGAGTGCTGACATTTTAGATGGTTTTATATGGGGATGTTGAATTGTAATTTAGGAGTGCAATATTCTTTTGGTAATTAATCACAATTTGGTATAGCCTCAGTGTAGGTTAGGTGAACGGATTTATAAAATTTATTACTATAATACAGCACTATCAAATGCCATATTTGTGCATGATTTTCAGGAATTATCTGTGGAAGAGAAAACCCTCTAGTAATCCTCAGATGTGCTAACAGTAACCACCGCAGGTGCAAATAGATGACATACTTGAACAGAGCTACTTCTCTAACTTCTGTAAAAGCCTTAAACTTGGAAAGTATGGAAATGCCTGCAGTTTCTTCTTGGTATCGGGCACCCAAGAAAGAGGATGCATTTGTTTTATTGGATCTCAAACTCAGACTCTGTTCGTAGGGCTTTGTGATTAATGGGTACAGACTTTTTTTACCTGCCCCATAAATATAATGGGCCTTGATTAGTGGGTTCAGTTTGCAGAGCAATAGTTAATGTGATGTCAACACTTCCATTAAAAACCTTCTTTTTGGAGGGGTTTATAACTTGGCCATAAAAAAAATCACTTGGGATGACACTTTGAATATGAACCTAATCTGGGGGAACAAAGATGTTTTAAGAAGTAGGTTTAAGTGATCATTTACCTGTTATAGGTTTATGAGGATCTAAGCTGCATATAAAAATTCAAGTTTTATATTCTCTAAATATAAAAATTTTAAATAATTGAGTTTCCTACTACTCATTTTGTTATTTTTTTCTAAGGACATAGTTTTTAGGTGGATATTTTATTGTCCATTTCAGGCTCAAAAGGATGTCTTTAAACATAACTATACATAGCAGGAGACATTTAGTATTAAATTATTTGGGATTCTGTGGCAAGTAACCCCATAAAATCATGTTTTAGGTCCTAATCAAGAGCTCCAAGACAAGCAGGGCACAATGGCACACACTGAAGTCCCAGCTACTCTGGAGACTGGGACTAGATGTCACTTTATCACAGGAATTCAAGGCTGACCTGGGCAACTGTCTCTTAAACTAAAAACAAAACCTTTTTGTACATTAAAATAATCCCAGGACAAAGCATGGTATAACAAGCTTTGGAGAGTACAAAGTGGGGCACCTTGAGTCAGATGAAAAATGTCTTCAGGCCTCCTGTAACCAAAGATGACCCTGACCCTGACCACCCACCCCCCAGTCCTCCTGCTTTCACATCTCAGGCCCTGGGATTATAGCTGTATGCCGTCATGCCCAGCTCCACCTTTTGTTCTCTAGTAAGAGAAAGTTGACAAAGACCGGCTCCATCTCCAATTAGACCATCTCTAATCCACTTTCTGAGCTTGGGAAATGTGTGGGGAATCCATCTATCACACCAGCATCACCCTCAGAAGTTTGAGGTTTCTTCTGTTTCTTTTCTAACCAGTCCAGGAAAGGACTGAGGGATGCCTTACAGATTTTAAGGCAATACTTCTTCAAGTTTATAAGCACAGAGACTGAAGAAGCCAGGATGACTGTTGGAATTTGAAGCAGATGGACAAGAAGCTGTGGTCAGAGCCAGACCTCTAAAAGGGGTGCCCAAGTGCCACCATTTACTGAACGTACTGGGAACATGAAGAGTTTTAATTTTAAAAGTGCTTCTCTTCCTGTTCTTTGTAATGATTCCAAAGCCACCAGTTGGCCGAGTTGAAAGCCGTGGTTTGTATGTTTGCTTTTGTCGGGGAGGGGATGGAGATACTAGGCTTGCTATAAAATCATGACCAAGACTGTGTTGTTTGACATTGTCTGGTTGGTTTCATTTTGTGTTTGAGACGGGACCTTACCGTACAGTCCAAGCAGGTCTCAGACTGCATCTTCCCACCTCAGCCTGGAGCGCTAGGCCCCCAGGCATGTGCCTCTGCCTAGCAAGGCTGTTAAATCCACCACAAACCTGACAGCTTTGGGTTTTCTTCGCCTCTGACTCCTCTCTCCTCTAGACTCCATCTTTCCCCTTTCATTTATTAGAAACCATGATATCACCTTTAATGAGCAGTAACAAACTCTTGAAAGGAAAATGTCCTCAGCAACCCAGATACGGGAGTGCGGGGGAGGGGGGAGACGGGGGGGGGCTACAGGCACTGCATGTGCTGTCTTCTTAAGGCAGCAGAAGGTGTTTCAGTGTGGCGGAGCTCATAACTGACAGGCATTCCGACTGTTCATAATGCCAGATGTAGTGATCAGACTGTTTTCCCTCCCTCCATTCAAGAAGCAAACTGTATGCTATTTATGCTTTTAGACTTGGGATCAGACAACGTAAAGTGGAGGGCAGTGCCCACAATCCTTACGTTGACAGCGCTTAGCAGCAGGGCCCTCGGGGAGCTGTCCAGGAGCCAGAGTGTCATTGAATGAGCTGTTCACTGAAGAACTTCAGCATTGGCCCAACCTACAGGCTTAACGCAACAGGTCACTGAGTGACACAACAACCCATGAGTTCACGGCACTGCATTTTTGAAAACTACAAATACTCAAGCATACTGACATGAACAAAGGTATTTTGTGTTCACAACAAACCTACGAAGTGGGTGCAGAGCCCGAAGAAGTTTCCATCTGCTTTAGGATGCCCTAGCTTGGTTACTCTGGAGCTGGCATGGGGACCCAGGGTTATCTTACTCTAAAATCCACAGGGTATCAACCCAGTTTGCATTGATAACTCAGTCAGGTATTCATTAGTCAAGTAGTCAAAGGTTTTCACTGATTATCCAGCACCTATGAGTTGGTGGGTTCATGCAGACGTGGAAGTTAGATTCTGCACAAGACCGACTTAAAGGTTTATGAGTAGGGAAGAGTATCAGATACATTTGTCTGGGTGTGAAGACAAAGCTGAGACATGAGCAGGGCCAAGGGGAGCCTGTGACAGGGAGCCTGTGACAGGGCTGTCTGATCTCTTTCAGAAATGGCCCCAAACAGAAGGGGCAGCCTAACCTGCAAGCCTAGCCATTGCACAGTGAGTGAGACAGTAAGCCTGAGCAGTCTGCAGGGCCAAGCCTGCC
The DNA here is from genome assembly GCA_030556225.1 of Cricetiscus sungorus. NCBI lineage: Eukaryota > Metazoa > Chordata > Mammalia > Rodentia > Cricetidae > Cricetiscus > Cricetiscus sungorus. The sequence goes on along the minus strand of JANBXA010000731.1, from coordinate 41,735,774 downwards.
AGGCCCTATGAGTAGGATGGAGGCCTTTGGTTTTCTGACTGTAGAAGGTAAGAGAATGTTGAGCTGGAACTTAAGTCATGTCAGATCAGAATCTGTGGTCGTGACTGTGGCTGCCCCGTAGGGTGTAGCATAGCCATGACCCTGGAGGCCAAAGCCCAGATGCTGTTGCTGAGGCCAGGGTCAGAAGTAGGCTCCATCAGTGCTCAGGTGGAGCACTGTCCTTGGGGATTTAGCTGATAGTGATGTTTCCATGAGGACCAAGTGTAGGTGAGGAGCCCATATGTGCCTCTCATTGTAGAGAGGATCAGAGGAGAGGCCAGATGCAGGAAGGTGTGATCAGTGAGGTGTGATCAGCCCTGATAGTCTGTAGTCCAGGAGAGCCATCTCCAAACACAGGAAAAAGGGAGCACAAAACACCCAGGAACACGTCCTAGACTAGGACCCTTTATGGCTGGACAGGTGGAGGAGTGGACAGAAGTGGGAGGAGAACGGGAAGCCCAGGGAGAAGGGTCCTGTGGGCAGCACTGTTCTTAACTGTCATAGGTAGCAGTGCAGTGGCAAATGGCATCAGTCCGGCTTCTCAGCACATGCATGCAGGCACACATACATCTGTGTGCAGGCACATTTTTACACACACACACACACACACACACACACACACACACACACACACACACACGTGCTGCCGTGAAGGAGGTGATCCCTGGCGTGGTCTGCTTGAAACAGTCCACAAGTCTTCCATCTTGTCAGGAGGTGCCTGCCTGAGGAACTTTAGCAGGCTCTAAAAGTTTTAATTCTCCATATACTTGCTCACAATCATCAGACACAATTTACTCTAACATAGCCTGGGGGCTTTTTAAGTAATAAACTTATTTCTATCTCAAAATGTGGAATTTTTAGTTTGGGGGAGTTTTTAAAGTCAACTTGTCTAGACCCTTAGTGTAACTTAAGCCACTGATTTGCTCAATAAAGTCCTACTATTCTGTTATTGCCAGGCATGCACATTACTAGGACCTTTATTCCACTGACCTTATTAAAAGAGTGGAGTAGCAAATATTTGGTATTATGAGGATACCATCATATTTGCAGTAATAGAGATGGAGAAACTTCAGACTATGGCTTTTTGGTTTGGTTTGCCTTCCCCCCCCCCAATATTGGAAGATAGGAAGACATACATATTTGAATCTCAAATTCTCTGGCCTTTATAACTTAGCAAATTCCTAGCTGTCATTATTGCCTGGGGTTCTAGAGGCACATTTGAGGCACGGCCAAACAACCAGACGATGGAAGACTCCAGCCCCCAGGTAGATCTCTTCGCCACCTTCCATCCTCTGAGGTAGGAGTCCGCATCTCCTGGGGCTTACTCTGAGGTGGGCTCAGCCCTCATGTTGGTGGCTGTCCTCCACATGACCGCCTATCTGCTTGTGCTTTTCTCTCTGGGTTTAATCATCATGGGGGACATTCATGCCACATCTACCTGTCCCCAGACCTTTTCCTCACTGCGTCATGTCCCAGCCAGCTGTTTCCTGTCAAAGGATACAAAAAATAAAAAAATAAAAATAAATCCCTCCCTCTGCTTTCTACTTCTCCCTTGAGTCTTCTCTCCCCTCCCTCCCCTTTCTCTCTTTCCTCCCCCTGTCCCTTCCTTCTTCCCATTTGTTATTGTTTTTGACATTTTCGTGCTTTGATTGGATTCTTCCTCCATTTTCTCTTGCTCCTCTCTACCCTCCCCATGGGTCACACAGAATTTCCTTGACTTTCCCACCAAATTCATGCATAAGGAGACGCTACCATACACCAGTTCTGAAAGCTAGCTGCTCTAAGTCTAGACTTCAAGTAGATGTTCCAGTGGCTATTGGCTCTTACAGTCTGTGAGCAATTCCATTGGCTTGTATATTTATGTCTAAAACGGGAGAGGGTGGGATTCTCACCAGCACTGACAGATAATATTCTTTCTTTCCTTCTTTTTTCCTTCCTTCCTTTCTTTCTTTTTCTTTTTTTTTTCTTGATGTCTTCACTTTTCAAATGTGTTTTATCATATTGCAAGACTCCTTCCTACAGGGTGTGCATCTGCTTTCCCCCTTGGGAATTGGCAATAGGGGCTTTCCAGTAGCAAGGCCTGCATTTGATAAAGATCATCAAATGCTGGCATGGGAAATTTCCTGAAAGACTGATGAATGACATATGAGTCCATTGTTAAGATGTTTTATTAATATAATTTTAATTAATTGGAGTGATAATTTCCAGTAATATAATATTGAATATTTGTAGAAGTATAAGATATTTTATGGAATCTAGACCACTGTTTGGCTCACACTGAAATTAAGATTTACATTTAGATAAAGGGATGCACAAATGTGGACTAAGCCTAATACAAAGATGTTATTTAAAAAATCGATATCCATTATTAATAGTAAATGTTTGTATTAACAACAACAAAAAAGCCACCTGCAGGAACATAGAATCTGGTCACTGTTCACAAACTTAGGATTTTCCCTCTTAAAGTTATTCTTTCTTCTATTCCCAAATTTCAAGCTCCACACCTTTTACATTAAATACTTCGGGTCAACTGGCTATTACAAAATACTTTGGCCTTTTGAGTAGCATTGCAGTGTGTCTACCACAAGAGGGCAGCACAGGCAATTGCAGAAAACAGATGGGATGATTCCTGCTAGAATGCTAACTTCTACAACTTTCCAGCTTGCAAGCCTGTCCTCCAAGCCTGTGCAGTGGTCTCACTGGTTCTCTGTGAGGGATAAAGCAGGCATGGTCATGGCCTTTGTGTAGATAATAAACGGCTAATAAACGGTGACTTTCTTAATGGTTGCACAGGCAGTAACTCCCATGCTTGAATCTTTCTAGAATTCTACTCTGCCAACAAGTGTGACAATAACATCATCCTAGTGACCTCCTGACACATTTAACGATCTGTACAAATGTAGAAAACCTATGTCAGCAGTTCCTTTTTTTCTAATTTTATTTTATTTATTTATTTTTGACAAAACAACTTGTGTTCTATTCCAGAGAGAGACAAGAAAAGCTGGAGCTGCTGTCCTCGTACAAAAACCGTGCCCAGTGTCCCTGCTCTCTGTTGTTCAGAACTAGGTTACACGGTACATCCTAAGAGACAGAGGATAATGAGGGTCAAAGTGAAAGAGAGAGCAGGACCTGGAGCCTTGTAACCCAAACACCCCGTGCCCTGACTCCATGGTGAACTTGGGAGCTTTCTGTGGGCTCTAGAGCTCCAGCTCCTTAAGTCATCCCAAAGGCTGTGGAGGGAAATAGTAAAGGAATAAATGATGCTAAGTTAGAACGATATGAATCTCCTTCCTGCACACCCAGCTGAAGGTTCCCTGAACTCTCCAGTTTTGTGGCCTGGGACACTGGGTGGTCTGCCACATATGGTGGCTCTCCCGGTGATTCTCAGATATTTCGGGGGGGGGCGCTCACCTATTTTTGGAGTTAGGTGATTCTATTTGGTAATTAATTTTAAGAGCTTTTATTTATTTGTTGATAGAAAGAAAAAGAAAAAAAAGAATTCAAGTAGCATTGCCTAGTTAGGCTTGCTACCCGGGATTCATGACTCTAAATTTGAGACCAGAGTGCGACCAATCCATATGTGAAAAATAGGTGGTGTCTGGTTGCCCTTTTAAATCAGCAAAATAATTAAAGCCTTTATAGTGTGGCCTATTAATGTATTGCACATCTGCATGGTTGGTTTAATAAGGAAAATGCTTGAGAAAGATAAAATTCCAAAGCCAAAGGCAGCTAATAGCTGGAGGGGCGGTTGTCTTTGTAGTGATTAATCGTCCTCTTTTTCTCTTAAGAGACTAAACATTTACTAAACCCTCTGAGCCCATGAAGTCCCTGTTGAGCCAGCATTCCCAATATAAAGTGCCAGGGCCACGGTTTTCATTCATCATTTTCTTAGGTTCCAGTGTAAGTACCATTGTTGTGTTTGGGGAAAGAACACAAATATTTATTTTAAAAGTTTCTTTAAACAAATTCTTAGAGGAGGGCAGAGCTCACTAATGCGGTGCAGCTGAGCCTCTGGCCTTTAAAATTGGTCGCCATCTGCACTAAGTCCTCTGCAAGTGCTCAGCCGCAGAGAGCACAACTCCAACAGGCGGCCTCTAGATACGGTTTTATTTCACAGGGCGCAGGGCTTACTCTGCTTCTGCTGAGACATACCTGGGAAAATATCCATCCCTATTGTGCATTTATTAAAAGCGCTCCATGCATATTTGCATAGTGCTTTCTTGTGGAAACACTTGTGTAAAGGCTCACTAATATATTTCCATAAGGAAAAAATTTAAAGACAGCAGTTTGTAGCAAACCAGAGAAAAGGAAGGAACATCATACATTTTTGGATGCCTGGAATTCTACATGAATTTTCTTCCATTCTCATGTGGGTGCATTGAGGAAGAAAGTTGTTATTTTAACCACAATTCAGAGTGCACATCTCAGCCTGACTGTCTGCAGCGTTCTTGGAATTCCATTTATCTTTCTCGGGAAGCCTGTCATGGGGAGGGGGAGTAGGCTGTTGGCTCCCCCCCTCCCCTTTTCTTGCTGGCTAGCCTACATTGAACCTCTGGCCTTACCCCAAGTATATGGGTGGTATATGTTTTAAATTGATATATTAATGTTGAATTTTTATTGTCATGGTTTCTGTTCAGGCTCCTTTCAAACCTTCCATTTATTTGTTTCTGAACCCTGGATATCTCATAAAAATGTCACCATTGTGGTTGAACATTAAGCACCTTCCCATTTTTCTCTGGGCCGTTGAAATAAATTTGGACCAGGTGCTGTACTCGTAATGGAGCCCCTTGAAGTGCCCTGATAATGAGCCGGGAGCGGAAGCTGCCAGCCTTCAGCTGGCTTCAAGGATGCAATTAGAGCCGTTTAATACTGCAGAGGGACCCCATCCAGTCAAGGCCATTGGACTTGAAACCCAGTCTAGAAAAATGTACTGTAGGCATATCAGCATCTTTGCTGTCCCTAGACTGGGAGAAACAACAGACCCAGGATAAGCCCAGGAGGAGAAAATGCTCTAAACGTGACAATGTTCTCAACTGTCTCTCCTGTTCTGAGGTCGATAGGATTTTATTTATGATTTATGATCTGATGTCACTGTGATCAAAATTACCAGTGTCAAATTAAGTTTCTATGTCAAAAGACATAGAAAGCCCATTTCAAAAACACTACCTTATACATTTTTAAAGAGTAGAAATTAAGATTCACTTAAATATCCATTAACATTGAGAGTGCTCAAATAGAGTATATTTATTGACTAAAGGGAATATTATGCCACTATTAAAGAGATTAATATTGTCTAATTTATTTGTTAAGCAAGTCAAAGACCAGTTTTTTATAGTCTATTATATTATGAGGAGAAAACTAATTTGAAAAATACATATTTATAGAGAAAAAAAGTTGTGAAAACTAAAACAAAGAAAAGTGATAGTGGGGAGGTTGTGTTTATTCTATGCAAGTTTTACAAGTTATTTTCTAACATTTATTTAACCAATGATTTCAGTATTGCAGTGGGATGGTGCTCCATCAGGCACATGACGTGCTGTGGCTAAATGAAGGAGTTTTTACAGCCAGAAGAAGCCAGAGGGGGTCTTGTTGCTTTGGAGAGGGAGTGGGATGGGCTTGAAGACTTCATTCTAGAAAGCATTCCCAGTACTTCCTGGGGCGTCATTGCCCTGCATCTGACAACATGGGTTTGGAGATGCCCAGAGACCATCCGTTCACTTCTCCTTTTTCCTTCAGGCATTCTGGGAAACATTCTAAAGGCATATTTTCTTTCCAGGACCACATCCTCTGCATTCTTTCTCTCTAGAAAATGAGTGCAACCATTGTTATTGTTGTTATAAACATTTTAATAAACCTGTGGCTGAAGAATCCTAAGTGGATTCTGAGGGGGAGTGATTTGTCTCAATATGAGCCATGTAAAGCCATGTGAGTTCAGTCTTATTTAAGGTACAATTGGAAAAGAAATAGTTTTATACTGCAGGCCAGGCAGGAATGACCTCATTAATGAGAAGTGGCATATAACAGTTAAAGCCTCAAACACTTACGAAAGTATTACTTTAAAACCTTCCAAGTGCTGAACACTAGTCTGTTTGAATAGCTTGTTTAACATTTATTATTTATTAAGCCACAGATCTGTTTTGTTCCATAAAAACAAGAAGCTTACCCATAAGCTTGAAATGCCCATAGAGAGAGATTTCTGTTTCACCTATTTTTCAGTTTCCATCCTGGATTTTGCCAGGTTTGGATTCCTTTGTGTATTGGCTATTGTTTTCCTCTTAGTAATTTTAAGAAACTGTGCACACTATTAAAATCTAGCTTCCAGTTTGAGCTCTACTTCACAACTCAAATTTTGTAATTGTTCCTGAGAATGCAATAGTTACTAATTTTAGCTACAAGTAAGCCTCCTCCTGTGACCTGACCAATGTACATTCCCTTTCCAACATCCGCATACTGGCTTGTCACTGTGCTTACGTGAGTCACTTTAAATGTCTTTGGACAGAAAAAAGAGCAGTACGTGGACAACCGAGAGGGAGTGACTTTCATACAGCAGCTTGGTTGTGTGCTTGTAGAAATCCACAGCAGGAGACTGTCAGGAGGAGGCCTCATCTCTGCTGCCTTCAACTAGCCAGAACTGATTTTCTCTTTGAGCAGATACACCAGTTCGAAGGGTGGAGTGTGCTTGGCATCTGAACTCCCGTTTTTATACCATGCCTTTCTAATTGTGTTTTTAATTCATTTTTTATCATTGTATAAACATAAGATTCTCACAAATTCTCACAGACATTCCTAAATATGAGTGGTCCATACAATGTAAAAAAAAATGTTTAGATGTGTGCAGAGAATAGCATTTGGATATTATGTACATATATATATATATATAATTTAACTTATTAAAAATCATAATGAATATACAAAATAAGATAACTTGACTCCTGCCCTTGTTCTTTAACCCATTATAGTTTTATGATGCTTCTATTAAGTATTTATATTTTTACTTCTAAAATGTTAGCTTTTTGGGTGGTAGAAAAGAGCTCAATTATGAGGGGTGTATATATTTTCTTTTTGTGTACCTATTTTCTAACTTTAACTTTTTAGAAGTTTTCTACAAGCTTTCAGGACACTTGTCTCCAAGACAATTTGCATTTGAGGCCTGGCTTTGTGCTGTTTGATGTGTTTAAGGTGGGCTCTCAGATAGTTATAATCCACAGCAAATGTGGTAACAATTATTTTCTGTGAACTTCAGCTTGGGCTTGCCAAGATTCAGCGCTGTGGTGGGTTCCAGCCGCTTCTTGAATTGCGTTAATTATTTGTTACATCTGCCCCTTCACATAGTTCAGGGGTCTGGAGGGAGCTTGATTATTGCAGTTGTTTCAAGTCAGTTTTACACCCTGGGCTGACAACACCATCACACTTTCACACTGTAATGAAAGGGCTGGATATTCTGGGCACAGTTACTGCAGACGCCAGTGAGGAGTGGGGCCTGGGTTTGAAGCCGTTCAGCCTTGCAGCCCAGATTTATGCAAGCAGAGAATATTTCCTCCATCTACTCTCAAGTTCTTCACTGTTGGATTTAGAGCAGAGGACACGGTGAATTCAAGAGCTTTATACTCTGCTAACCTTCATGCAAAATGTTAATATAAAGTTACAGTGTCAGGAATTTAGCTCCTACTTTCTGTCAGGAGTTTGGGCCCATATTTTTGGAATGCAAGCCCAAGAACACAGTGATGCTGAGCTGTGAGCAGGACTCTGCTGTAGTGCCCGGCAGAGAACAAATCTTCCCCCCCTGCACATGTGCCTGCTGATGAGACAGATGTACCCTTCCATGCCACCAGTGTATTTTGTCATCACCCTCTGGTCTTTTAGTCAGCTGTAAGTGCTATCACTACTGGGAAATCTGTCCATGGGTCTGTGTGGGTGGCATATGGTGAGTGAAAGGCCCCCTGACAGCTTGGCAGATTGAGAGCTGGGTTAAAAATACTTTTATGGAAAGTATTAACTTTTGTATATTAATATATTTATTTTATTTGTTAAGACCCTTTCCAGTAGTTCAGTGGGAAAGAAAAGCAAGAGTTCAGTTGTAAAAGTTTGTGAGGAGGATTAAAGATTTTTGAGGTGTGGTCAAGACAGGCCTTTTAGAAGAATTTATTTGTAGCCTTGATGGGGTATCCACCCAGGGCCTGCCTGTGTGCTGGTGGCTAAAAGTGTGCTGTGATCTAAACTTGTTCCGTGCCTGGGGCCTTGGCTGTGAGCTGGATGTCTTTTCGGTGTGATGGGGTGTCTCCCTTTACTGTGCATTCAACTCTCAGTGGGTCTCATATCCCAGCACACTGCCGCTCAACACACTGCAGCACACAGCTCACAGGATGCAGACCTGCATCCATAGGAGGCAGCTGTGCTGGCCACGCAGGCATGCCTGTTTACCTTGCTATTACCTGACAGCCAGTTCCTGTTAAGATGCCTGCTGGTCAAGGCCCTGTTCCCACGAACGTACTGGGAGCTTTCATTGCTGTCAATCAAATTTACGGTGTGTCTGCAGCGTACTGGTACCCAGCTACAAAGAAGAGCACATCTGTGCCCCGAGGAGCTCATGTTTTAATGGGTTCTGGAGGATGGTGATGCCCCGGGACATAGTGAGGACCAAGTGTTGCCCTTGTGAATTGTAGGCTCTGTGGCCAAGTGGTGCGCTGAGAATTTGGTCTGTTTTTGAGACCTTCCCACTCTACCCTGGCCCTCTCCACTGTTGGAATGCCATGGCCTCTCCCTAGCCAACTTCTTGCTGCAGTCCCCTTTCTCCACCCTTGAGACATGGTATGGGGAGGGGGGAGAAATTTTCTTCTCAAGTGTAGCTATAGTTAGATGAGTTCCGAACTTTCTTCAGTAGTAGTCTGCCCAGGAGCAGACACGGGTCATCATCACACTGGGGATTGCTGTGGCTGGCTGGTGGGAATGTTTCCAGAAACATCTGCTCTCTGTCCATAGTCCACATATCTCCAAGAACATTTGCTAACTGCAACTTACATTTCATAAAGCCTTTGCCAACATCGAGAAGCTTTTCTTCTTCCTTTTGTGTGTGGAGGGAATCATGTGCTCTCAGCTGCTTTCCTAAGTGGTTGCCTTTTTTTAAGGTATGAAACCCCAGTCACTTTCATGAAGTGTGTGGTGCCTCTAGATGGTTCTCTCTCTGCCATAGAGAGGTGAAGTCTTAAATAAGGAAAGGTTAGTCTAAACAGCATGGGGAGATTACAGTAACGAGGTCAAGCTGTAGTTTTAATTGCTTAAAAATAAACGAAGAAAGGGGTTCGCAGTTTGTGAGTGAGGCTGCATCAAGAACAGAGCAGCAGAGAAGCCCGGTTCCAGGGCCGCAGCCAGGGCTCCGTCCCTTCTGAGGAGTCTTACAGAGTGGGCTGTGCAGCCACAGAAGCCCAGGGTGACTGTTGGGGAGCCTGGACTCTGGCCTCATTCCAGGCTCTAGGCCTTGGGGTCAGAGGTGTGGAGCTCACAGGCAGATTGTGAGTTTCTCCCAAGACTGGTGTGTGTGTGCTGTAACGTGGAAGGACAGTTAACTCCATGGTTTAAATGCTATGAAGTAAGCCCCAAGTGTCCCAGGAGATCCCCGACCAAAACTCCATCGCCCCCCCCCTCCCCCCGCCCTGGCTTATTTCTAAACCGGGTGAGTTTTCCCTGGCGGTGTCAGGGAGATTTGCCAAATGTGGAAATGTGACTGGAAAAGACCTTGCGGTTTGAGTAGAGATCAACCGAAAGGCAATGCCTGTCCATCACACCCACTGGCTCAAGTTTACAGGTCACCACATACATCAAACCCTGCTTTGCCCCACACTGCTCATCAGGTTGCTGTGTCCTCTGTGACACTGATGGAACCACAATGCCCATAGTCTTAGAGAACTTTGAATTGGGGACCTGAGGTCTAGCACTCTGGGATTTTCTTACAAATGTGTGAATTCATGGGATTTACTGGTAGAAGATTTACTCATGATATGAGGCATTTGCCGGTATACAATGACTATGATATCAGGAGCTGTGTCAAAACTGTGCCTAAGCATGACTTGGTCAATGGTCTAGGCCAGCAGAGCAGGGCTTCGGCCGCTTCGGGGAAATACCAACAGCTGTTGAAAGACTCTGTATGGTTTTAAAACAGATTGTCTGCATGTGAGACTAACTTGTGTTTTCTCCTTCAAAATTCCCTAGGCCTGTAATTCCTTTGTGTCACCTATATGAAAGGGCATCTAAAATTTCAATCTATATTTCTGTACTTAGTCTACTATGAGACTCTCCATGTGGCCTTAGTAAAGCTTTCTTAATAGATTCAAGTTTTATTATTAGAATTCTAGCAACTGGGATTGGGGCAAGAGCCAGAGGATAGCTTTTGCATAAATTGGATTATAGTCAAATATTTGGTATAATTAACATGATAAGGGAGTATTTAACTTTCTCCTGAACAGTGCTGAAGAGATGGGCAAACAAATTCAGTGAGGGTTTGTTTATCCTAACTGGGCTCTGTGCAAATGCAGCCTTTCCTGCCAATCAGTCGGCTATGTCCTGGGGAATGAAAGCCTGCATGGTTTGCCAAGGGGACACAGGTCTAGCAAGCATCCTCTTCTCTGTGTGGCTGAGGATGGCAGTGGCGTGGCAGACTGCCAGTCTGGGTGAGGCCTACACAGGGGTTATCTGGAAGCAACGTCCTTGGCGTTGAATAGAGCCTGGTCCTGTGTGCCGAGACCCTCCGAGTGCTCATTCTCTTTGAGGCCAGTTTTGGCTGCATCGTATAGGGCTTTTTCAGATTTTTGTTGTTGTTGTTAAATAATGGTTCTTTTTTTAATTTTTATTTTTATTTTACATATGGATCCCAGTTCCCTCTCCCTCCCTCCCTCCTTCTTTCCCTCTCTCCCACCCTCCCATCAGATTTTTTTTAAAGGCTCTTCATCTCCTTGAAGTCATAAGATGGAATCACAAACTGACTTTTCCAGTTAGAATCTTAAAGCAGCAGTGACAACAAAGGCAGCAAAGGAGCAGCTGCCTTAGGGGAGGCGTCCTGCCCTCTGGTAACAAAAGGAGCTTTTCTGGATAGAGATCGGCACCACTTAGTTTACTGTTGCTGTCTGGCGGCCACCGTTTGTGGTGGACGCTTTTTCTCTGCCATATCTGGCCTGCCTTGCCAAGGCCCTGCCAGTGTTCCTTTAGAAAATAAAAAAAGCATCTAGCCATTTTTAATTTCGTCAGTGAGATAATGTTTCTGTCATCGTCAGAATTCAGTTAATGAAAGGTAATGTGCCACATTATCAAGGTTGTCCTGAACGGTTTTCTGAACACTCGTTCTCTGCTGAATGGGAATGGCGAGGACCGCCTCTCTTTTCCTTTACTGCTAGGGCAGCGGCAGTTTCCAGAAACACTGCTTTCTGCTCACAAGGTAAGAACAAGAATTGACAACGCATTTGCTCCTGTAAGATTCTTACATAGTTCCCGTCTTTTAAATTTTATGTTGGTTTCTGGCTCACCGTTAACAGAAAATGCTGAGCTTTGAAATATGTTTCATTTTCTGTGGAAAATGAGCTTATTTAAAATTAAAAGTTGAAAATAAAGAACTATGTAGCCAGATTTTTCTGGTCAAATAGTGTTCCATACCTTTTGTGATACACATAAATTTTGCCTACCTCAGTCATTTGTAGTTTTAAAGAATGATAATTTACAAGGTGCCTCATCTTTCTAACTCTTGACAGTTACTTATCATCATAGACTGGCTGACCTTTCAGGAGAGCTTTAGGGAGAGCAGTGCACTCTGGGAGTCCAGAGGCAGGCACGCATTTCCTCATGCCATCCTCAGACAGCATTCCCTGAAGCCTCCCTCGTGTCAGAAACACTCATATAAATTGGAAACTATTTACTCAGGGAACCTCAAATGTTACTGAAAGTACATTTTTGAAATGTCAAATTATTTGCATAGTGGTGAATCAGATTTCTGGGAAAAAATGTAATCCCAGATATTTGCTCTTTTCCAGTACCCATGAATATGAGGACATACTTCAGATAGAGCACGCTGAATGTATTCTCATAGTTTTGTATTGTTAATTGCTATTCAGTTGGTAGTTTTGTTTTATATTTGATACAATTTGTTTTTATTACTGAGGATACTTGGCTTCTTCCCCAGGCACAGGGGCTCCCATTGCAAAGCTGCTGAAGGGTGTTGGCCAGTGATCACAAGGGTGACTCCTTGTGAAATCTTTATCGTCTTTTGCTACCAAATCTCCCTACTTTTTCTCTTTTTCCTCCTGTATTCAGGGGCAATATTCTAGGCAGCTAAAGGATGGTGCCTCATTTGTTTTTCTGTTTTTAATGCCATAGTTCCAACTCTATTTTCTGTCTACTACTGGACAACCCCCCCCCAGTATCACTGAATAAATGAGTAAACAACCCGTATTTTTTAATGTACTTTTATGTGTATGTCATGGCTCTTGAACTAATTAGATCCTCAAATTCTTATATAATAAAATGACTTAGAATAAGATATGGTAGTGTCTTCTATTCACTATTCTGGAATTACTAAAGATCAGCTCTTCTTTGTAATAGCAAGGTGTGGGAGAGGGTTAAGTAATTAAGTTAGCTTAAAGCCTTCAGTGGTGAGATTCCCACCTTAGAATCTGTCCATGTAGTGAAAAATAAGCTTGGGGATGCATCCCAGCATCTTTCCCTGTCTCAGGCATGTGGGGATGGTGTTAATTTCATCAAGGAGCTTTGTCCTCTCTCCAAAGAAGACTTGTTTGTTTTTCCTTTATCCAGAATGTTTGGAATCTGGCATTTTGAAATATTTGCATATACATAAATAAGATATTTTGGAGACCCAAGTCTAAACCCAAGATTCATTGTGTTCATATGCACTTTATACACACAAACTGCAGAGAATTTTCTGCCATGTTTTTAACTTATGTTGCCTGTGGGACTTTGATATGTTACTGCTGAAAAAGTTAAGATGTTGAGGAACTTTTCAAATAAGGGGCCCCTCCCCACAGTCAGAAGACTCAAGGGCGAGCAGCGCAGATGGTGTCCTTCCTCAAGGCTGGGCTCCAGTTGCTTTGGAGAAGGTATAGATGGAGCTCACTGGAGATAGCAGAAAGTTGTGTAGACTTCCTAAGTCACAGCTGGGCAACATTTGCTTGACTCCCAGGAAACAATTCTGAAAGATAGAGGAAGATTGTGGCTAGGGACAGATAGGGTACACTATGGACACAGAACCTATGAACATTCCATGTCACATTGGAAGACTCATGGAGAAGTAATCACTGGGCTCTTGGTGAAGCCCTTCCATCCCTGGTGGATGTACAGCTAGGGGGGATGTACAGCTAGGGGGATGTACAGCTAGGGGGAGTAGGGGGGATGTACAGCTGGGGGGGGATGAACAGCTAGGGGGATGTACATCTAGGGGGGATGTACAGCTAGGGAGGATATACAGCTAGGGGGATGTACAGCTAGGGGGGATGAACAGCTAGGGGGGGTACAGCTAGGGGGTGTACAGCTAGGGTAGAACATTACCAGAGGTTCTCAAGAGCGGGCATGGCACTACCCAGGGAAAATGATGCTGGTGCAGTAGTCCCAAGAAACCATGCCATGTTCCTGTAGTGCCCTCTGCTGACAAGGCCTAACATGGCACTCACTATAGAGTGGTGTAGAGTCCTGACTATTATTATAAAGGGGTGAAAATAAGGTTAAACATGACCCCAAACCCTGACTTGATCAAATGTGTTCCTTTCATTGTCAAGAACAACAAAACGTTGTTACATGCAAATCAATTGGATATCATTTCTCTTGTGGGCTATTCACACTGACAGTTTAGGTTGAACACTCAATATTAAAATGTGTTTGCGATAAATTTTGATACTTTATAAATGTGCACTTATTAACATCAAGAAATATTCAGCTTGCCTTACTAAAGGCAGCTCTCTGACTATACTTGTAGACTATATGGCTTTTTACAAAGTCTGTCGTTATTGGCTCCTCTCCGAAGGCCACTCTGGGACTGAGAACACTTTTGCCCCTTATTTAAACTTCTCAATACAGCAAGGAACAGCGACCTCAGTCCTTTTCTCTCTACACACCGCATAACTGATTACATTCACACTTGAAGGTAACTGACTCCCTCTACTAGACACTAGACACTTTTAATTGGATTTGTAACTCCTCACTGTCCCTTTTCTTGGTCCTAAGTCAGGAGAGTAAGTAGGAGTATTTGGTAGGTGTATCTGCCATTCATCATTCTACAAACATCTATGTGTTTTGTGTTCTTAAATAGAAGCTTCATAAAATGAATGCATTAGCAGAAATGTTCATGTATAGTGAGATTTTGCAGACCTAAGTTTTACAACATGGTAATGAATGAGAGCAGTACTGTAGAGCAGGAAGTCAGCACTGTACGGTCTCATCGTGATGCTACCATCGGACACTGCGTGCTGGCCTGCCTTACGTGTCCATTTGTCCTCACACTGCCCATAAATGATGCATGGACTTTCTTGTTTCCCCCTTTCAAGTAGAAACCCTGAGCAGAGTTTAGTTTCCCACATCTGTGAAGATTGTGTGGGCACTAGAATAAAGCACACTGCCTTAAGGACCAATGGACCCAGGCTTCTCCTTCACTGTGCTGTTATCCGACAAGACAGAATGAAATGGCCGATACTAGAGAGGTAAGCTGAGGGCAGGAGGCTGTCGTTCACCTTAGGTTTTACAACCTCCAGAGCCTCTGAAGGGGAGGGCCTCTGGCCCACCCAAGGTGGACCGTATAATCAGCAGACACACCTACCAGGGAACTGTACCTCCAAGCCACATTCTCTTGGTAATGGCAAACTGAGTCCAAAATAACTGAGGCTCCTCCAAGTGAAATTTTCTGTGTTGAACCTAAAAATGTGTGGAGGAGAAAAAAATAATAATCTCCTTAGAAAACGTGTAAGCTTGGAGCAGCTGATGGATTTACAGCAGGAATTTGCACTAGCTGAGTTGAGTGGCCAGGAAAACATTCAGTTCAGCCAAGAATCTGGGCATCCAGCAGAAGCAAGGGCAGATCCTTTGTATGGGAGCCTCCCTTAATCTGAGCATTAAAAACCCTCACAGAGACTTTCTCAGTTAGCTTCCAGTCAAACCCTCAGAGCCTAAGAAAACAAGTCACCATGAGAGGCAGGCTGCAGAGCCGGTCTCCTAAGTCCACAGATATGGAGCCATCAGACACAAAGACATTGACTGTCAGTGGAGTAGAAGAGGAGGCCAGAGAGGCCAGATGTGCGCCTGTGGGGCAAAAGTACTAAAATAGCAATGAGCATTTGCAAAAGACGATATCAACATAGAAATAAAAATAAATTAAACTCCTGTATATAGCTACTGTACATTAGACACAACCAGAGAAAGAACTGAACTAGAAGCTAAAAGTAAACTGTTAAAAATTTAATGCTACAGAACAAAAACATATGGGAAATATGTGAGTGCTAAGACAGTCACTGTTCTTCAGAACAGTGAAATCTGCAGAAATGTCTAAAGATCCTGTGCTCACATTGAGAAGTCCCCCCCTCCTGCATGTCACTTGTGTGTGTTGTGTATATGTAGAGACCAGAGGCCAAAGTTAGGTGTCTTGCCTATTATTGTCAACCTTATTTTTGAGGCAAAGTATTTCACTGAACCTGTAGCTCACCAGGCTGGCCAATGAGACCACGGGGTCCACCTGAATCTTCACGTCCTCCTCCAAACTGCTACACCTGGATGTTCATGGGGCCTGTGCTACACCTGGATGTCCATGGGGCCTGTGCTACACCTGGATGTCCATGGGGCCTGTGCTACACCTGGATGTCCATGGGGCCTGTGCTACACCTGGATGTCCATGGGGCCTGTGCTACACCTGGATGTCCATGGGGCCTGTGCTACACCTGGATGTCCATGGGGCCTGTGCTACACCTGGATGTTCATGGGGCCTGTGCTACACCTGGATGTTCATGGGGCCTGTGCTACACCTGGATGTTCATGGGGCCTGTGCTACACCTGGATGTTCATGGGGCCTGTGCTACACCTGGATGTTCCATGGGGCCTGTGCTACACCTGGATGTTCATGGGGCCTGTGCTACACCTGGATGTTCATGGGGCCTGTGCTACACCTGGATGTTCATGGGGCCTGTGCTACACCTGGATGTTCATGGGGCCTGTGCTACACCTGGATGTTCATGGGGCCTGTGCTACACCTGGATGTCCATGGGGCCTGTGCTACACCTGGATGTTCATGGGGCCTGTGCTACACCTGGATGTTCATGGGGCCTGTGCTACACCTGGATGTTCATGGGGCCTGTGCTACACCTGGATGTTCATGGGGCCTGTGCTACACCTGGATGTTCATGGGGCCTGTGCTACACCTGGATGTTCATGGGGCCTGTGCTACACCTGGATGTTCATGGGGCCTGTGCTACACCTGGATGTTCATGGGGCCTGTGCTACACCTGGATGTTCATGGGGCCTGTGCTACACCTGGATGTTCATGGGGCCTGTGCTACACCTGGATGTTCATGGGGCCTGTGCTACACCTGGATGTTCATGGGGCCTGTGCTACACCTGGATGTTCATGGGGCCTGTGCTACACCTGGATGTTCATGGGGCCTGTGCTACACCTGGATGTCCATGGGGCCTGTGGATCCCAGCTCAGTCCTTACACCTGTGCAGCAATCACTTTGCCTACTGAGCCGTCTCCCTAGACTCTAGGTTACAATTTAAGCCACCTACACCTTATGTACACAGGAGAGCTGCAAAGCGTGGTGATGAGACTTTGGTGCTCAGAGACAGGTGGCAGTTAAAAGAACAGCTTGGCTAACAGTCATGATAATAAAAGCAGAGAACCAGGAACCAGGTGTCACATTCTGAGAGTGTCACAGTCAGCCTGCCGCTGTGTACTACTTCTTCCCAAAGTGGAGGTGTGGATAAGGCCATTGTCAGACAGAGGAAAGGGACCAACAGATCCTCACAGAAGGGGTTCTGGCTGGGGAGGAAGCTCATGTGGGAGTTCCTGAGCTAAAGCCCAGAACCACAACAGGGAAGGGGAGACTCTGAAGTATATACTTTGGAAAGAAGGAAATTGATGTCATAACAAACAAACAACTACAGCTAAACAAAGCAACAAGAAATGAAGCGGTAAATAGGCCATTCTAAACCAACACTAACTGTGTGATGAGTTTTAAAACACATCATTAGTGGACAGCAACTGCAGTTTCTTCCAGGCACAGTAGAGGATCTCACAGCATAATCAATGGGAGGGTGGGGGGAGAGATGTCAAATTCAGTTGTCCTCAGTAGCTATCCACCTTATCTTTTGAGGCAGGGTCTCTTACTGAACCTGGGGTTCACCCACTTGCTTTGTCTGACCAGCCAGTGAGCTCCAGGTATCTGACCGCCTCTACCTCTCCAGCACTGCGGTTCCAGATGTATGCAGCTGTGCACCTAGCTTTTCACATGCGTCCTGGGGATCTGCCTAGGTTCCTCATCCTTGTACAGCGGTATCTCTTCAGATCCAGGCCTACATTTTTAATACATAGAAGGTTGATGCTTAAGTGAAATACAAAGTACTTAGTGCTTAGTAAATTTTAGCGGCTGTTATCAGGCCTTGGACTACATTGATATCTAAAAGTAGAATTTAGAGTAGAAAATCCTCAAAAATGTCAAAAAGGTGAGCATTTTAAGGTCATAAAAACATTTCTTTTCTGTGCTGATACAGTAATTGCACTGAATTCTTCATTATACAACCAGTTCATTTCTTTAGCAGATTAATTCACCATGACCTGGGTCAAGACTGCAGCTTAGCCTATCTCTGTCTTGGGTACCCAGCCATTCGTGAACCACTTCTGTCTCCTCGGGTTTCTTCAGTGAGAGGCTCTCGGAGTGTGATGACTCCATAGGTATTTTCTTTACTTTTTATTTTCTGTTGTTGAGAAATTGAGAAAAAAAAAATAGCCAAATTTCTGTCTGTCATTTTTCACACATTCCAGAAAGAACTTAGTAGATTTCCATTTCAGCATGCTCTAGGATAACTCAAAAGCTGTGACGGTAGGAGGTTGACTCTGAACAAAGAATAGTGACATGTAAGTGTGGCGATGTCTCAGTAAAACCCATTTCTTTCTATGCTAATCAAAAACACAATTGAAAAGTATAGTAGAGGTAGTTTCCAACTTAGAAATGGGTACACTTGGAATTGTCACAGTGCAACTCACTCTTGAGTCATGGGACCTGGGACAAGGAATGTGGGCAAGGAACAAGAGTGCATTTGTTGGGGCGTTGATGGCATGCGCCTTTAATCCCAGCACTCGGGAGGCAGAGGCAGGCGGATCTCTCTGAGTTCAAGGACAGCCTGGTCTACAGAGCGAATTCCAGGACAGGCTCCAAAGCTACAGAGAAACCCTGTCTCAAAAAACAAAAACAAACAAACAAACAAAACAAGAGTGCATTTGTAGTCATTTGACAGTGAAAACAGGGGGAGTAGGTCCAAACAGTAACCTGAGACATATTCAAGCATATACGAGGACTTTCCAGACTATAGGAGCTGTGTGTACTTTGACTACTTTGGCACTTGTGTTCCTTGGGCACAAAAATGTTTACAATGCCTTCTGTGGAATTTCTTCCTCATGCTTAGATAATGCGTTCATGTTCTTCTCTGAATAGTTGAAGACTATGTTAAAGACGTGCACTCCCATGAGTCCCATTGGCAGAGTTGCTCCTTGCTCCTGCCATGTGTATGTGACATGAACCACTCCCTTTTACTAATTAACCTCAGATTAAATACTGTCTGTTAATGCTTTGGTCTACTGCATGATCCAGGTTGTCTTGTTCAATAGAAATTTCCTAGGTTGCACCTGCATTCTCGTCTCACCTACTTCCCGTGATGCCCTACATATTAGAGACCCTACTTAGAAGCTCCAGCTGGGGGCTTCAGAGATGCTGTGATGAGGAAGCCCTTTTTTCTGTTCACAAAGAGTAAAAACCATTAGCCGGTTAATAGGAAATAGCCTGTTGTAATGGAACATTGTCTGAAACATTCCAAGGAAGAGCAGATAGCAAAATGAGCGCCATGGTCTTTATACAAGTCACTTAGTGTTTCTGAGCTGTACTTCTCCTGTCTACAATCTTTGGCCTGTGCTGTATGTATTATAATAACAGTCTCGGGAATAAAAATGATTTGTACCACTGGGCATAGTAAAGCTTACCTGTAATCCCAGCCCTCAGGAAGTCTGAGGCAGGAGGGTTGTGAGTTTTCAATACCTTGTACTAAAAAGAAAAAAAAGTTATTGAAAATATATTTGTTAGCAAAACAAGCTTTTGCTCTTATAGTCATCAACATTGTCATTGAGTCAGAAAATCCTCTTTGCTAGGCATCTTTCCAACTCATGAGATGCATCCTTGAGTCAAACAGCTTTACCTCTATGGCTTGCCATCTGTGTAATAAATAATAATTTAATTTGCAGCAAGCAAGTATTTGTTACTACTACTCTGCTACCACTACATTAACCCATTTGGAGGCACCAGGAAAGGAAATGTGTCAGAAGTCTGGTGTGAAAATTCATGCACTGCTGGAGAGAGAAGCACTAATACAGGGGCAGAGTGGGGGACCTTCTTCCCACAGACTTAGCAACGCTTGCAAAGGGTGCATTGGAGCAAGGTGCATGGCTGACCCTGTAGGGGCCTGCATGCCAGGCAGGGAAGGCCAGAGAGGATGACAAACCATGGGAAACAATCGGAGTTTTAAAGCAGTGAACCAAGCTTACGAGAGAAAGCTTAAAGGCTGCTAACGTGTCAGTGATGCAGAAAGGGACCAGTGCTGGAGGAGGTCATTGCCAAGGGTAAACAAGGAAAAGCCTCCGGGGGTAAATTGAAAGCATCTTCTGTTTAGTAAATTTATCATGAGAGCTTTAAAAGTAAATTCCCAAGTCTTGACATAGAATACACAAAGTCTAAGGGTACTCAACTAATTTTTAAAATGTGTTTCCCATTCACCCCTTAGATAAACACCATGTAACATCCTCGACTGTACTGGTATTGGGGGCTTGAACAGAAAATGCAGTGAGCCTGCAGCTGGCACAGCCCCTTTGGGGAAGCATGCACCCAGTGCCTGGGGTGAATCCACAGTGCCAACCCTTCCCCTTCCAGCCTCCTGGGCCCTCACCCCCCTCTTCCTCCCAACAGTCAGTGCTACATTAACCAGATGGCAGGAAGAGACGCAGACGGTGTCTAGAGTCTGCCGTCTTCCTGCCTTCTCCCTTTAAGTGGGGTTACACCAGCGTTTACCCTAATGGCCTCAAGCAGGAGAGAACCACATTTTATATCAAGCCCGGGCTTCCTAAAAGGAAACAGTAGAAATATTTACAAGTGACTTTAGTGTGGCCAGAACATACACACACAAACCACAAGGCGCAGTCCTGCCGTTGGTGTCCAAGAGGCTCTCTGCGTCTAGGTGGCACAGGCCGTGCAGCAGGGGCCGCTGGCCAGTGCATTTTCCTTTTCCTCAGCAGTTCAGCTCTTTTAATCAGCCGGCTTGCTGGGGAGCAGGGGTGGTTCCTGCTGAGGAGGGTCCTGGGGGGGGTGCATGTTCTTCGTCTTTGCTTTTACCATGTTGTAATCCCCAGAATCAATGTGCTTTCAGCAATTGTTTCCTGGAAGGAAGGAAGGAAGGAAGGAAGGAAGGAAGGAAGGGAGGGAGGGAGGGAGGGAGGGAGGGAGGAAGGGAGGGAAGGAAGGAAGGAAGGAAGGAAGGAAGGAAGGAAGGAAGCAAGCCTACCTTGTTTTTAATTTTGCTTCTTCAGCTTCCGCAGACATAGTGTTCCTTCTATCCCAGTGTCTCTGCCACTGGTGACCACATCTTTACTTTTCAAAATGAAGACGGGAAGGAAAAGCGGGCTTGGTGGTGGGGGCCTTTGATCCCATCTACTCGGGAAGCTGAGATAGGCGAATTGTGAGTACCAGGCCACCCTGTGCAGCTGTCTCAAAAGTAAACAGAGAGGGTAGTTCAGTGAGAGTGCCTGCTGAGCATGCGTGAGGACCAGTGCGTGCGCGCTCACGCACACACGTGAGGAGGATAGATACAGAAGGCAGACTCACATCAATTCCCACTCTATTTGAAAAAGATGTGATTAAAGGCTGGCTCTCCTTTTTACTTTTTATTACCAACATTTTTTTAAAAAAGGAGTGTTGAGCTGCTGGAGGTGTGGAGGGGCCCAGGGTCTCTGGTGTTTTCTCACTGTGAATGTATCAGCATGTATCAACCTCTCCAGTGGTTGGTGTAATGGAAATATGAACACTATTTCATTTTAGGCTGTCCTTGATTGAAATCTGTCTTTGAGATTACAACATTTTGGGGGTCTTTAGTGTATTTTCCCCACTAATAGGAAACATGAAAACAGTTTTATGTATTATTTTCTTTTGCTAATATTATTGCTTCTCGAATACACCCCTGAAAAATGGCCTCCTCTTGTGTAATTAGTCTTACCCAAGTCAGTTTGCTAAATTTAGAAACAAGAGTTGAGGGTGAGGATATCAAAAGTAGTGAATCACGTCTCTCAGTGGGCAGGTCACTTCCGGGTTTTGGAGTACCAGTTTCCCATAATTTTCTGTCCATGTTTAAAGACAACTCAAGGGCTGATGCTTCTGTGCAGTGGCAGAGTGATACCCAGAAAGTGTGATGCCCTGTGTGCAGTACCTAGGAAAACAGTAAGTAAATAATAAAAAGTCACAACTGAGATGTGTACAGACACAAACACGGAAAGCTGTAAGATACTGGATTTGAATGACTTCTTGGAGATGACATCAACTGCACTGACAACAATGGGCAAAAAAAAACCTAGATGAAGTTTGAAAAGTGATGCATAGCAAAGGAAAGATCCAGTGATGGGCAGTCTGTAGACTGAGGAGACATTGCCAGCCCCTACCAAAGACTTTGACAAGTAGGTCTCCAAGGGTGAATGTATGACTAGCATGCACATAAAAGGCATTCGTCTGTGCTATCTGTAGCAAACTGCAAATGAAATCCCCTAACCATCACTTCACGCCCATGAAGATCACCAGAAATAGGCAAGAATGCAAAAAAGTGGGAGCCCTTGCACACAACTGGAGGAATGAAAAGTGGTTCAGCTGCTTTGAAAGACAGTTCTTCAAAAACAGAAACACAAGACTGTGGAAAACAGCTTCTTCAACAAAACAAAATTAGAATTGTAACACTGTCTGTGAGAGTGGCTTCATGTCTGGGTGTATATCTGAAAGATCCAAGACATCTCTGAAAAAATTTGCACCCATATTCTTTGCAGCAGTATGTGCAGTAGCCAAGAAGAGGAAACAACACAAATATGTCCATGAAGATGAGTAAATAAAGGAAATAGTGTATAAACAGCTTAGAAAAGAGCCTGGTGAAACAAGCCAGCCACAGAAGAGCACACACCGAATGATGTTCTCCAGTGCAGCCAACGGAGAAAGGGGGACCACAGTTGTCTGTGCCCATCTCTATGAGGCATTGTCTTAATTACTGGTTGCTGTAGCAAGGCCTAGCCCACTGTAGGCGGTGTCATCCCTAGGCAGGTGGGTCTGGGCATAGTACAAGGCATCTGAGCAAGCCAATAAACAAACCTTCTCCATGGTCTCTGCTTCATCTCTATCTCCAGCTTCCAGCCTTCAATTCCTGCCCTGGCTTCCTGTGACGATGGATTGTGACCTGTAAGCCAAATAACCCATTTCTTTCCCAAGTTGCATTTGGTCATGGTGTTTATTGTAGCAACAGAAAGCAAAGTAGGACAGTGGGTGTACATGACATTGCTGGATTCTATGTTCAAAATGGCTAAGGTCTCAAGTCCAATGCTGTGAAAACTTTTGAAAAAGCCAATCACCACACCTGTCACTGTTTCTCTGCATTAAAATGACCCCTCACCATTGTATTTCATATTCTGTTTCAGTGTGATGTCTGCAGGATTGATTTAGCACCATGGCCTAAGTGTGTTTTGATCTACTACTGCTGAAAGCCAAGGGCTGAAATGAGGGGGTTGTTGTTGTTGTTGTTGTTTAATTTGTAAACTATTCCTACCCTTTCTTGTCTCAATGGCTTTATCTTTTGTACAGATAGCTTGAGAGCCCACCTGCAGGTGAGAGCTGGCTGGCAGCGAAGACTACAGACTCTTGTGGGGCACCCATACCCATACCTGGTCAAAAACAAGGCCCATAGATAATGGCCCCAGAGCTTTTTATAGGTTGGGGAGAGATTCTGTAGATAATATGGTTGCTGTTGGTTATTAAATCAAGTCAAATGAATTGTCTATGAAGCAGAGACAAAAGACAAGCCGTTTCCTTGGTGCTGATCAGCTCAGGGTTCAGAGCATCTAGTTTTCAATATAAGCAGTTCACCACCACTCTCAGTCAAATCTTTTACAGGCACCTTGGGGGGGGCAGTTACCAAGAGGAGAGGATAATATACCCAGCTTATTTACAGTGTTCGACTTATTTAAATTATGATCCTGTTAAACATACAAAAGTGATATAAAGCAGAAACATCAGAATTAAACATGTTGGCTTTTCATTAATGGTCGTGAATATAGGAAGTATGCACAAGGTAAATTTTTCTCTTTAAACATCACATGAGGTCACAGAGTAGCCCTGCAGCTTCATTTTGTTACGGGTTCAGTGCACCTGCTTCTAGATAAGAAAATACCCTCCCCCTTTTTTTCTTTTCTACTCTGCCACTCGAGGGTGTTGAGCTTCTGCCATTAAATCACATGGTAGGGTTTCAAAGGCCTGTCTAAATCAAATTAAGTTGTCATTTATTTCCGTGTGATTTTTGCTATACTTCGAGTTACTAGTTGATTTTAATTGTTCTTATTTGCAGGCCTTAAATATTGATGAACTGTGTCATTTACAGAACCCTGGTGGTGTCGACTGTTGTAGCAAATTTGTCTAAGAACTCTAGTACATTTGGGGAGGTGAACTTCTCTGAGAGACTAGCAAACAGGCTGTAGAAGTCACTGTGCTAGGGAGAAGGTGACATTACGGAGAGTGGGGGTATTGTCTATTAGGATAGCATATCACAGAGAAGGCCTCTGGTAGACATTCCCATGTCTCTCAAAAAGGATTAATAGCAAACAGCAAAGAAAGTATCAATACCTCAACTAACAAACATGACTAAGTGAGTATGGTTGGAATTCCTTTTGTACCACAATTGGAGAACACATACATATTCCTTTGAAGTACCCATTTGATAACTTTAAAAAAACATTAGTTATGGACCAGGCCACATTAAAATTTTCTGTACATTCCAAAAGCACCACAGAAGACAACATTCCACATTTTTCACTTATGAAACAATAATAATGGTTGTGAACAGCCCTCCTAAGTCTAATCACTTACTAATTATCTATCCATCTCTGTCTATGCTATGTCAGGACCAATAGTGTGTTACTGGAGCAAAATATCTAAGGCGGGGTACTTTATAAAGAAGGGAGGGTTACCTAGGCCCCAGCTTTAGCGACTGGGTGTCTAAGATTGTTTAGCTTGTGTGGCCTCTGGTGAGGAACTCTGAATGGATGATATTACAGTGGTGAAACACAGGCAGGAGAGATCACACCGAGAGGTAGAAAATTGGGAATTTGGGGCCAGGACTTTCTCTTTATAATGACTTACTTTTCTATGGACCAACTTGAGTCCTGTGAGAACTAGACCAGTCCCTTCTGTAGACCCAATAAACTAATTGTGAACTAATTGTGTTACAGCACCTTCCATGTATATTAGTCCAGTATAATGGGTCCTCCAAAAAGTACAGTTAGGGCTGCCATGTACCCAAAGAAATCTAAGCGTGCAAATAGTAAAGATACCTGTGCTCCTGTATTCACCACATCTATTCAAGAACCAAGTTATGGAGTTAGCCTAGGTGCCCATCAGTGCATAAACAGAGGGAGAAATGGTGTGGTGTGTGTGTGTGTGTGTGTGTGTGTGTGTGTGTGTGTGTGTATCCACAAGAGTAGTAACAACATGAAGAGAATAAAGTTATGTCACTTGCAGGAAAATAAATGGATCTAGAGATCCTGGTAAGTGGAGTAAGTCAGATTCAGAGGGCAAATATTACATGTTTTCTCACATACACAGAACCTAGAATTTTTATAAAAGGCATTCAAATAGGGAAAAGACAGTTTGGAGGAGAGGATAGGAATTGATAATGGGGGATATGATCTAATGCCTTAGATAGGTATATGAGTCTATAACAGTGGTGTTTAGTGCTTTTTATAATTAGCATATGCTAACAATAACAAAAAAAGTTTTACCACCCAATATTACAGCACTGACAACCAGGCTTCCCACACATGTACCTTGCGGGAACACATTCAAGCCATACCCAATAAGAGACCTTTAGTAAAGTTGAACTGTCATTAGCACATGAAGCAACAAAAGTGAGTATTTCCCTCCACATAACAGCTCTAGTCAAATATATAATTATATGCAAAAATACATTTGATAGATTGTATCACAATCTATAAAGTACAAAATAAAAACAAGCAAAAATATACATGAGGCAAGTGATAGAGCTTTACTGTGGAGCACAGTGGTAACAAGGACTTGAGATCATAACAAAAATTCTCTTCAAATTAATGTTACACTTCCCTGCAATCCCAAGAGAACTGTTTAAAGCTGGAAAAGTTGTTTCTGAAGTTCACATAGAAGTGAATTAGCAGAGTGGCAAAGAAATATTTTTAAGAAGAGGGATAGGGAGTGTTTGCCTTGGCAGATCTGGGAGCATGTTAGGGGAAGTGCTTAGTGGAGCCATGTGCACGGGGATCTAATGGTGATAAAGGCAGATCAGGAGGAGAGGATGGGCTGTGCAAGATGGAGACGGGAGTCAATACAGTTAGATCCCTAATTCATACCACACACCACACTGCAATCTTTAAAATGGTAGAAGAAAATAAAGTAATATATTTTTATAGTCCTGGAGAAGGCCTTTAAAAACATGACAAGGAGCCCTGAAGTCTTAAAACGTTTAACAAATTCAGTTTCATGAACTCATGCTGGAAGAGACTATAAACAAAATTAAAGTATAGACAGCCAACTGGAGAGAGTATGTGAAACACATGTGCCTGGTGAAGGGTTAATATCCAAACTGCACAGAGTGTTCCGGCAGCCCGGTAGGGAGGGGCTCTGCGGTGAAAAACTCTCAGAGTAACCTACCTCCCATCTCCTTCAAGGAAACAAGGATTTAAACAAATTTTGTGTATTGGGTTGTCAATATCAAAGTTCTTGATGATTCTCATTACTTGGGAGGGTAAGGTGTGGAGTCCGGGGCTTCTCAGGTGCTCTGGCTAGAAGGTAGATGCAGAAAACGCTGAGGAAGGGGCACCTCTTCAGCTAGACCTCACTGCACCTGACCTAACAGTTTTACTGCTGTCCTGTGGAAATTTGTTTTAGCAACATTTATGATAAGCAAGTGGGCCAGGTATTCTTCAGAAAGTGAAGGGTTTAAATGAAATTTGGAATGTATGTTGAATGTAATGTCACACAGTCATGAGAAGAAACCATTTTCATGATTTGTCACAGACCAGTGCTATGTCAGCCTAGAAGCTTAAGCGTTGGCCATGTGTTAAAATGGTGGCTGAGACCTTCTCCTCCTGAGGAGTGTGTGGAAACCAGTCAGATAATCCCAGCATCATATTGGTCCCAGTGCAGAACCAATTACAAGAAGCAGAAGCAAAAGCCAGTGCCACTAGCTCTGGGTTTGATTGGGCTTTGAGGGGGTTCTAGAAGGACGTCTATCCCACTTAACAGCAGTTCTCCTAAGGAAAGAGCTGAGTGCTGAGCTTCTTTACTCTGATACTGCTGGGTGATTTTGTTAAACTGTTTACTGAATATCCACTTTAAAAAGCAACCAACGCTGCTTTGTGCTTTTTTAAAGTTAACAAGATTCCTTCTTTTAAAAAGCAACCAAAAACCTCCTATGAAGGTGGGAGCCCACACCACCCCACTCTCATTCTGCCTTTAGCAATGGCTTCTACGTTGAAGGAATTCTATTCAGAGCTGTTTCTGATCATGACTACAATGATCCGGAACCCAGGAAGAACTTGGGGAATCCGTTCCTCGCCTCCCTTAGAAGGTTTCCCTGCCTGCAACATCCCCTCCTGTGGTTCTGCACAGGCGGGATTTGGGGGCTGCAGACATGTATCCGTCCTCCCCCAACCTTGCTCCTTTGAAGAGGCAAAACAAATGAGCTTCATTTATGTCCCCTAATTTTCACCCTCCTCCAAGCCTTCCTCTTTGCTTCCTGCCCCTCGGGCCAGGGACTGGTCTCACCTCATTCAAGGCTAGTGACCCCTGTGTCAGAATTTCATTTCTTTAGGGTTGAACTGGTTCACACTTGCTTTTCCGGTTGCTGAGAGCTTTAAAGGAAAAAACAGATTAAATTGCCCCGTTCTGGTACCCTGCCTCAGATGGGTTCAAGAAGGGAGGTCAGCCCTTTGCACTAGAGTGATTATAATGTCTGCTCATCTATGTGCCGCCGACACCCCTCCCCAGCAATTAAGCAATATGTTGAGACCTTGGAATTCTGTGGTGGTTCTCGACCTTTCCATTGTCCTGTCACACTGTTAGTGTCACCATAAATGAAATCATTTTTCATTACTATAGCTGCCTCCACATAGATTCAAAAAGGCCAGTCTTAATTAAAAACTGAAAAAAAAATACATTTGGAGGTCCCCCCTCAGAAGAATAGTATATTAGCTTTCTTTGTAACTCCTGGTATCTTGCTGAACCCTGGGAGAACAAGGACAGACAAAATCCTTTAGTGTTTCACTTCCTCAGCATCAGCAAGGTCAATGCAGACCTGGAGGGGACTCTCACCTCTGTCCACCATTCTGCTCCCTGCAGTGGGGCACCCTGTCCCTCGGAGCAGCAATAGCTAGGGTGGCCATCCTCATGAAATTCCTTTTTGCAGGTTAAAGGGTGGGACTGAAGGTTTCGTTTGATTGGCCTGAAGTTTCTAGAAGGCTGTGAAGAGGAGGAGGGAGGGCGTTAATAGAGACTCTGACTCCAAGAATGGCTACGGTTTGCTCCTTTCAGTTTTCAGTGAGATTGGGCTTTAAAAATGCATTTTTTTTAATTGGGGTAAATTTTTGCAGTTTCAATTTGGAGATGGATCTCGTCTTTAATCACTGTGGAGAGTACAGTTCAGTTGTCCTCAGTGTTACCTCAGTACTGAGCAGCCACACTGTCTTCCCCAGATCCTGCCAAGCACAGTGTAGTCCTATAGCACACTGGATGTGTGTGTCTGGATATCTCACATCAGTAGAATCCCACTTTATGTTCAGTCTTGTGCCTTTCACTTAATGTGTTTTCTGTCTCTGCCTGTGTTACATCTGCATTAGTATGTCGCATGTCTGTGGTTAAATGTCATTCCATTGTATGAATGTGTCATGTTTTGTTTATCCATCAGCCTTGGGTTGTCTTGGCTCTTTTAATTTTTCATCTACTCTAGACACTTGTGTGCAAATCGTTAACAACTGTTTTGAGTTCACTTGGGTAAGTGACGAGTACTAGAATTGCCAGGCATGCCATAATTGTCTTTGGGAATCTGCCATACTGTTTCCCATAATGGTTGTGCAAAATTATTTTTGAGATAGGTCTTGTGTAGCCCAGGCTGGCCTCATGCTCATTATCCTTGCCTCTGTATCCCAAGTTCTAGGATCACTGATGGTGTCACCACATCCCACAAAGCAGAAATGGACAACATAGTATGTTTAAGACTCTATTTCA
The DNA here is from genome assembly GCA_030556225.1 of Cricetiscus sungorus. Lineage (NCBI taxonomy): Eukaryota > Metazoa > Chordata > Mammalia > Rodentia > Cricetidae > Cricetiscus > Cricetiscus sungorus. The sequence goes on along the minus strand of JANBXA010000731.1, from coordinate 41,706,957 downwards.
CTCATGGCTCTTCCCTCTTAAGGTATGTCAGGCACTTGACTGAACCATGAGATCACAAAAGCAAGCAGTTCTAGGATGAACACGGCGTTGGGAGGGCAGAAGACGTGCATGCTCTGGCCCTCAGAAGAGGTAGTGCTTAGTCATTGGGAGGTAGAGAAGAAGAAGCACTGCATCCAAGGAATGCAGATCCCGGGCTGAGATCCAAGCCCGCATCACTTGGAGTCGCTGCATCCAAAGAGCCACCAGCCTGGCCGTTTGCTGGTTGTGCTGCGCATCCTCCTCATGACTTAGCATTAGTCTCCTTCAGTATCGCAGCAAGCTTCCCGGTGATGTTCAAGTCTCTACCTGGGCTGCAGTGCTCTCAGTACCCTCTTTCTACAGGACCTTAACACCACAGGAGGCCAAGCACACACACTTCATAGAGCACATCCCTGAGCATGGGAAGCAGCCCAGACAGCAGTGTTTGTTGGAAAAACAACTCCTCCTGTCAAGCAGCAGTTGAAAATAGGGGATTTCTCTGTGTGTGCATATGTGTACACATGTACATTTTTGTAGGGTTTGGAAAGGGTGACACATACGTGTGTGTGCATGCATGTGAGGAGGCAACCTTACCTGTCATTGCTCACCTGTCATTCCTCAGGCTCTGTCTCCCTTGTTTCTTGTCAAGTAGGCTAACCTGGTTGGCCAGTGAGGATCCACCTGCCTCCCCAGTGAGTTCTGGGGATGAAAGCCTGGGGTCCTGGTGTCAAGAACTCCAGTACAGAGGCATCTTTGCTGCCTTTGGTGGAATCTCATGGTCCTGTCAGTTGCTGCCACGTGAAGTCCTCCAAACATGCCCCCACCCTGCCCCAGGCTCCAGTGCTCCTTGGATGCCCCAGGTCAGCTGGGGTGATTGTCACGCTCCTGCAGAGCTCCCGCTCGCCTCACGGGCACAGATGCTTGTCCTCCAGTGGCAGCACTCAGCCCTGCCTCTTGCATCACACACTTGGCTTCTCCCAAGCCGCCTAACACCTGTTCACCCTTTAAAGCCCACTCCGTGTGTTCTCAGAGCAGGCTTCCTTTTGGTGGTGATAGTTTCTTTTTTCTCCTCGGGAGGGCTGTCTCTAACCCAGACTTTTATTCTCTTGTGTTTACTCCACCACCTTGGACTAGGCTAGAGGACATTGAGCTTCCCAGGGTGGCCTTGAAACCTGGTGCACAATTTGAACAGACTTACTTCCCCTCCTCCTCCTCTGAGAGAGGAACCATTCTTTAGAAGTCAAACAGGTGCTAAAACAACTCCTTCCCAAGTTTTGTAAAACAGAGGCAATAGTCTCCTTTTTTTGTGTGTATGAAATAGTACGTATCTGAGGTATGTGAGATGACCCTCTTGGCTCATCTGTGGCAGACAGCTGTGTTCTTGAGGAATCTTCTCCCTGAGGACTGTTAATAAGGAGTAGTAGGCAGGTTCTTTCCTAAATGCTGACAAGAAGACTTACACACAGAAGTCTGGATCCTGGTATTATGGTCACAATCCCAAATCAGATCGTGCAGAGCATGCTTGTCTGTCCAGATTGATGAGTGTTGACACAGACCTGATGGATGTCTAGGGAAGCTGTGGAGTTTGGTCGTCCTGAAAGCCTCAGCTCAGGAGATGCTGATGGGTTTCTGGGATGCCCCATAATGTTCATACTAGGAAAATCTCGTTTTATTTTTCTACATCTATGTCATCTTAAAAACGAAAACCAAAAACTGCGTGGCAGTGGCACATACCTTTAATCCCAGTGCTCAAGAGGCAGAGGCAGGTAGATCCCTTAGTTTGAAGCAAAGTGAGTTCCATGACAGCCAGGACTACGCAGAGAAATCCTGTCTCAAAAAAAAAAAAAAAAAAAAAAAGCTTATCTAAATTCAGGTAAAGAACTGTAACCATTTGGGGCAGTGACTTAGAGGGAGAGTGGTAAGCTCCCCTCCCCATAGCTAGCTAGCATCCCCTCACACCTATGCAGTTGTAAGCAAATGCCTACGTGATTCCAACAGGCACACACACACACACACACACACACACACACACACACACACACACACACACACATACACACACACAGCTTTGCCAGCTACAAAGTAATCCATTGAGTTGTAAGACACTGGTTTTTTTCTTTTGTCTTAATTTTTTTATTTAAAAATTTTTCATTTTACACACCAACCACAGTCCCCCCTCCCCCACCACCCGAACCCCCATCCACTCCTCAGTAAGGACAGGCCTCCTATGGGGAGTCAACAAAGTCTGGCATATCAAGTTGAGGCAGGACAAAGCAAGCCCCTCCTGCCCTGTATCTAAGCTGAGCAAGGCATCCCACCATAGGGAATGGGCTCCACAGAGCCAGTTCATGCAATAGGGATAAATCGTGGTCCCACTGCCAGTGGCCCCACAGACTGCCCAAACCACAGGACTGTCCCCACATTCAGAGGGCCTAGTTCAGGCCCATGCAGGTTCCCAGCTGTCCAGAGTCTGTGAGCTCCTGCTGACTCTGGTCAGCTGGCTCCTCTGTGGGTTTCTCCATCATGGACTTGACTCCTCAGCTCACATAACCCCTCTTCCCTCTCTTCAACACTGATTTAGCTTTTATTTTTTCTTTATATTACATACATTTTCATTTTAAGATACTTAGCCATATACCTCTAGAATACTCATTAATCTGCAACTTGTGAAAGAAGTCATATATCTGAGAACCCACTGTGTTAGCTATACAATAGAATACAATGGTGTGGTTCCCACGAGGTTTTTTTTTCTTACAATGTTGTTCTGTTGATGGCTGTACCACCCTGAACATGCCTGATCCCTTCTGATAGGTTGTTTTAAAGCTCATTAACTGTACATGTGTATTTGATAATCTATATTTAATAATTATGTATTCCTTGTCTTTGGTATCTGTATCTAAAATGGCTCATGAAATCAAGCTAGTAGAGAACTAGGTAGCATCCTCTTCTGAATTCTATCCTGAACTCCTTCATTGAATCCAGAAGGTCTGTATTGCTGTCATTTATTACTTTATCAAACCATTCTTTGTAGTTGTCATCTAAAGTCCACATGTCCACAACTCAACCCTGATCCCTCAAAGGCATAGCATGCCTGCTGCCTTCCAAAGCAATGAGGGTGACACCACCACCTGTCTGTCACTCAGTTCAGACTCTATCTTCTTCCTACCTGAGTTTGCCCAGCCAGCTCCTGCTTGCCTCAGCGTGGTGACACCAGATGTCTATTCAAATCTTTCCTGTGGCCAAATTCTTGCCACTTCATGCTTGGCCAAAACTCTTCTTTCCCATGGGACTCTTTCCCTCCCCACCCACCCTCTCTCACACACAAAGACACATACACATTTAAACACACACAAACACACAAACACACACATACACACTTTCTGTGAATAAATATGACTCATTCTCCCTTCTAGAAATACCAGTATTCCATAAGATTGCAAAAGTTGGGTTTGTTTATAATGAAATTAAGTTTTCTTTAATGTAAAGAATACCCTTTAATAATACTTTTGATTTGCATTATCTGGACTCTCAGCATTTTTTTTAATGTGTTGGGAGTCTTCAATTGGAGGACTTTCTGAAAGGCTAACTTTAATAACATAAGACCTGCCATTTCCATAGGGCCTGGAATAGATTCTGAAATGCCAGAGAAAATTAAATGCAAAAGAACTCCAGTTAATTAGTGTTTCAGAATAAATTAATGTTTTAGGTCTGACTTTAACTGACAAGAATAGTGAATTTCAGAATTAAAAGTGCCGTCTTTCCTTGTCTGTATTTTGTACTGTATTCAGTTATTCCATTATTTATCTTCTGAGTGGGGGGGGCAGGGACATATACATAATGGATGTTAAAATACAAAACACAATCGCAGTGATTATTTTTAGAGAAGTGGATTTTTAGCAATCATTTATTTCAGTTACATGATAATCCATAAATTTTCATAGGTGAAAAGCAATCCCAGATCTCTTTGTTCTCAAGATGCAGGAAAGATCAGAAGGTAGCTTTTCTATCTGAGCCATGCCGCAGGAGCTCCCCTGGCCCACTGCCGATATCCTAGTCAGTCTGTTGTGACATCCCTGCCTTAGGAGAGAAGAGGTGCATTTTTGTTCTATCTGCATGATTTCTTCATTTTAGATAGACAACTCAAGAAAAGAATTTGCCGAAACCACAACCATTCTTTTTTATTTTGTCTTCTCGTCTTTCTTCTATGACTTCCTTGGTCCCAGTTACTGAGCTGAGCAGTTATTATTTCCTCTGTGAAGAACTATTGCAAGATGATGAGATATATGTGTGTTCCCAGTCAGGCACCTGATACAAAAGCATGTTAAAACGCCTATGTTCATGGAGGATTCTTGTTCTGAGAAAGACTAGGTACATGCCAGAAGTCCGTTTAAACCTGCGATCTTGAGCTGGGTCATGTGGCCCACATCTTTAATACCAGCACTCAGGAGACAGAAGCAGAAGGATCTCTGTGAGTTTGAAGCCAGCCTGGTCTACAGAGTGAGTTCCAGGGGAGTGAGAGCTACATAATAAGACCCTAGCTCGGAAGAAAAAACAAAACAAAACTGTTCTTGGGGCTGGGAATGAGCTTAGTGACAGGGTGCTTGCCTAGCATTTATGGGGTCCTAGGTTCAATATCCAGCACAACATACTAACAAAAAGAATTTTGTGATATGATATCACACATACTGAGCAATAATAAAATTTTGTATCTTCTTATGTCTTAGCACAATATACTTTCTCAATATTATTAATTTATAACAGATATTTTAGTATGGATATCTAATCAGTCCACTAAGCTGATAAGAGACACTAGTTCTGTGTTTACTACTTCATGTGTACTGCATGTGGACAGTCAGGCTGAACAGACACTGCCTCTTGTGCTCTTACAAAAGTTGCATGTAGGGGTGCCTGCCGACAATCGAACCCTGGCTGAGTTCTGGCTGTTGGTTAGCCATGCATTTGCTGGAGCTCTGGGTTTGTGTGGTTCCACTGGGAATTTGAATGCTATAATGTGCAAGCAATTCTCAGGAACATAAGTTTTAAACACTGAATGTTCTTAAGAAATAACAATAATTATTTTTTAAAAACCTGTTAAACAGCTTGGGGTTTCATATTTAAAGAAAATATCATCTCTGTTATTTATAAATCCCCAAATGAAAACAAATTCAATAGCAGCATTTTATCTTCTCTTTCTTTTATGTAGTACAATTATGTAAACAAAATTATATGAATCATTTGCTTGACAAGTTCGTCTCTGCATTCGATTTATAATGTCTAAACCATAAAACTCTGAAAACTGAGCTTCTATTTCTAGGAGGTGTATGAATACCAGCACAGTACAGAGCAGTTTGCAGGGTTTTGTGGAGCTGGGCTGCTCAACTGCTGGCCATGCTGATCTGACCCTTGGAAGAACAGCTGCGGAATTAACTCTTTGTGAGCCTGTTTTTGGCCAAGTAAATGAAGCGTGCACACAAACAATATTAGTACTTCATTGAAGGAAATCTATAAACTGAGGCTGACCGTGGCCTTGAGCTGTGCGTGCGCACCGACTCTGTAAGGAAAACTCTCGCTCTCCCTGCTCTTTTGGTGTTTTATTAACCTTTGTTGGGGTACTTTCTTGTTTATTTGTTTATGGTAACCAAGGATTGAAACCAGAGCCTCATCCGTGCCAAGCACATCCTCTGCCCCAGAACTGTAGACTCCTAGCCTAAGTCCTTAGTGAGGCGGGTCCCACTAAGTTTACTAGGCTGTTTTTGAGCTCACTGAATAGCTCGGGGGGCCTTGCCTTTGTGATTCTCCTGCCTCGGCTGCAGCGGCACTTGGGATTGTAGGCCTATAACATGGTGTCATAGCAGAATATTTGCATTCTTAACCACTCTGCCTTGTAATGTTTGTTACAATTTCCAGCTGCTTGTCCTGCTTTTCTCTTGGAAGAGTAATGCGTCTCATTTTCCCTATTTAAATACTAAGCTGTTGGAAGGGAAAGTTTGAGACTCCCTCTGCCCATTCCTATCAAAGCAGTGTGTGCTAATGTGCCTTGAGGGGGATGTGAGCTCTGCGGAAGCTCGGAAGAGGAACACTGTCAGAAGACACTGTGACTATGTGTGCAGTCCAGAAATGGGGACCTGCTCAGCTCCTGGGTGCTCACAGCTCCAGGGTCCCATACAGTGTAGGGCTCATTGATGAAGTTTGAATTAGGCAACCTCACCATCCCACCACTTGTTAAGTGGCTGGCTTTGCGGACATGTTAGTTTTGCTTCCACTTGCATTGATGCAGGAATGTCTGACACTATATTTACTCTTTTCCTCTGTCCTTTATTTTCATGAGTTTATTCTTGTAGAGTCTGTGTTCTGATCTCAGGCTTTAAGTTGCTGCTGTGTTGAAAACTGAACCCAGGAATGGTTCGGGGTGATAGATTAAAGTTAGATTGGTTTCAGAGCCCTGAAGGAGACACTTGTGAGTACATGGTAATACTTATAAAGCACATTCTAATTTTTCTATCTGTACTTAATTCTCCTATCTAAACTGCCTGTTCTCCCTGACCCAGAAATAAAGCAAAAGACAGAATGCCTCTCTCCTGCAGTCAACACTGAAGGGAAAATCACCATGTCTTAACTGAGTGGCACATCCATCTTTATGAGTTTGCATTCTCTGAAAATAGTTTCTACTGAAAAAGTTACCTTATGATGCTTGTCTTAACCCCTTGAAGTTCTTACATTTCTCATTCTCTCTGCTTTTTTTTTTTTTAATTACTTGAGAGTAACCCTCCCCCCCACCCCCATCTCTTTCAATTTCAGTTTACAGGCGGGGCATTTCTCTTTCTATGTCCATATGACATTTCAGTGACAGTGGTGGCCCTGCCCCCACAACCCCAGCCTCTCATCAGACCCCCTGGGGCGATGTTTCGATGTGCCAGGCTGCTGGTGTGTGTGGACAGCCACACTGCAGAAGCTGTGGCATGTTTACCATTTGTTTGATGGCTGATTCTTTCCAGACAAGACAAGAACTGTTTTGATACATTGCCCTTTGAGGAAAAAGATAGTATCACTGTGTGTTTTGTAGGAAAGTCAGGCATCAGGTTTAGGGAAGGGCACATACCTACCCATAAGAGTCAGGGTATCACAAGCTTAGATTGGCTTCTCTGTGTTCATCTCTAAGCTAAACACAAATGTGTGTCTTTTGTCAATCCTTTCTGGAAGGCGACAGGGTTAGGAGACTATCCTCTGTATGGGTATCATGAGTGTGACACTGTGGATAGTAAATGCTGTGCTGTAGAGCTATACTGTGGGTATATGCATTATCTAGTCAGGCGCCCCATTCCCCTTGTGACTGACCCTCTCAAAGCTGCCTAGAACGTTCAAGAATAAGTTGCAGGACATACATACAACTGTGCTTTGGAAAGGGACCTGTGTTTTCGAAAGATCTGTACCCTGATGCTTGCCTTAAAGAGGCGGTACCCCAGTCTTTTAGGAGTTGGAAGAAAGGAGCAAAGCCTATCCTAACCTTGAAGATTCTCAAGTGTATAGACTTTGGTCATTTGAAGTCTCAATATCAAATGCATTATTTCAAAAAGCCAAGTCAAAGTAATCCTTTTCGGGTGATGTTTTGGTATTCTTTTTGTGCCAAGACTAGTTGATTTGAGAAAGAATTAAAAGGTCCCTTAGAAGGTCATAGTTTTATGTTCAGAAATCAGGGCCCTTTCAAAATCAGGAGTGGGGGCAGGAGGATTATTGCAATACAGCTTCTTTGGGAGGAGTTTCTGTCAAGCCCTAGGACAGTATTGACATGTGGAGCTGACCTGTTGGGCCTTCACTAGCTGACCAGTTGGCAGTACTGCCTCAAGCTGCAGATGCTGAGCCCTCCCTTCCCTGGACTCCACCTCCTTTATGTGGTGGGTCACAGACCCTTTCTACCTTCAACGTGCCCTAGACCTGACTAGTTCAGGGCCTGGAATGTCTCTGAGCATAGCCACCCACTAGAGTTTTGCCAAGCTCGCTGTCATTGTCCTCTGCCACTCTGCTAGTCCATAGTCCACCAGATTCCATATCAAGCCTTCCTTTCTAACCTCTGGGAATGGCTTTGCCGTTTGGACCAATCAGTGGCCACACAGTCTCCTCATGTTTACATGGCTCAGCATTTCTTTTGCTAAGTACCAGGCGCATTACTATATCCTTGTGGCGAAGACGAACAAAGAGGCTCTCCCTATGGAGACTGCTCACTAAGACAATGCCACAGTCTGTTAAGTTAGGTTTGGGAAGTGCGGTAGAAAAGAAAAGAAAAGCAGTCAGTGGCCAAGAAGAAATGATAGATGTCTTTGTCTCAGTCAAGCTGAGGCATGGCGGGCTGGGGCTGGGGCGGAGAATACAGGCGTATCAAAGGAGATGTGGGATATATTTTCAGGATGAAGGGTTGGGGCAGAGAACAGACCTTTGTGACAATGTTGCATCCAGCTTGCCCTGACCCCTGCCTATCCCTTTCCCAGACAGTCTTCCCTCTGCTCTAGCATGCAAAGCCTCCAGCCGCCTTGCATGACTCACAGGCCTAGCTTGAAAGGCAGGAAGCACAGAGACAGTTCAATGGCTTCAGAAATGGCCCTACCCAGATTCTAAACACATGGGACAAATTGTTGTTAAAGTGAAGATAAGGTTTCACCTATCACAAACACGAAAGGCAATTTGATCTAGCGAGTGAGGTGATGGCCTGACTCTCTTAAACTGTCACTCCCGAGAGCAGAGTGAAATATGCTGTTTACCCACGCCAGAGCAGGGAAGGTCCCCAGACAGGCAGAGCCCAGCATCTCTGGTCTCCCAAACTATAAGACATACTTACTGTCTGTGCTTCTTACAAAAAGCATGCCCAGGAGTTTTAAATTCTTTGGTTTATATATAAAGATGGATAACCTATATTTATTCCTCTGTGTGTGTGTGTGTGTGTGTGTGTGTGTGTGTGTGCGTGCGTGTGCGTGTGTGTGTGTGTGTCTGTGTGTCTGTGTGTCTGTGTTTGTGTGTGTATGTGTGTGTGTTTGTGTGTCTGTGTGTGTGTGTGCATGTGTGTGCGTGTGTGTGCATGTGTGTGTGTGTGTGTGTCTGTCTGTGTGTCTGTTTGTGTGTGTATGTGTGTGTGTTTGTGTGTGTGTATGTGTGCATGTGTGTGCGTGTGTGTGCATGTGTGTGTGTGTGTGTCTGTGTGTCTGTGTATCTGTGTTTGTCTGTGTGTCTGTGTGTCTGTGTGTCTGTGTTTGTGTGTGTATGTGTGTGTGTTTGTGTGTCTGTGTGTGTGTGTGCATGTGTGTGCGTGTGTGTGCATGTGTGTGTGTGTGTGTGTGTCTGTGTGTCTGTTTGTGTGTGTATGTGTGTGTTTGTGTGTGTGTATGTGTGCATGTGTGTGCGTGTGTGTGCATGTGTGTGTGTGTGTGTGTGTCTGTGTGTCTGTGTATCTGTGTTTGTGTGTGTATGTGTGTGTGTTTGTGTGTGTGTGTGTGCATGTGTGTGCGTGTGTGTGCATGTGTGTGCGTGTGTGTGTGTGTGTGTGTGTGTAGGCTTGCATGTGGAAGTCAGCATCAAGTGTCCTTGTGTATTTCTCTCAAACTGTTTTCTGAGGCAGAGTCTTTAACTGGGCCCAGAGCTGGAAGCTCTGGCTACCCTGACTGCTGAGCAGGCCCCTTGCATGCACCCCTTCTCCACAACCCAGCCCTGGGTTGACAACATGTCACATGGCTTTTACGTGGGTGCTAGAGATATGAATTCAGGTCCCCATGTGTATGTACCAGAGACTTTTCCCACTGCTCCGTCTCCTCGGCCCTCAGTCTGTATTTATTCTTACAGAGAATTCGCAGTGACCTTTTGTAGGTTACAGAGAGGGGCAAGAAAAGAGAAGCATGAAAGTGAAAGGGAGATTGTGTTGTAACGTCTTTGCTTTGTGCATGCTCTCCGCAAACCTGGGAGAAGCTATTAAAAGCCGGCCATACTGCCTTAGAACTTTCTGTGGATTTCCAATACAGATTGGAGAGAGAAGCAGCCCCTTGTCTTTCTTTCCTGACTGTGTGAGGTGAGGCCTTTCAACATATTCTCAGAAAAGCCCAGCTCCCTACATGCAGGATTGGGGTCCAGGCCAGACTTGGAGCATGGCTGTTACCCTATCACTGGGAATGTGCAAGCAGGGAGATATTGTTCAAGGCCAGCTTGGTCTCCGTAGTAAACTCCAAGATAGCCAAGGCTACATAGCAAGCCAGTTTCTGTCTTTCTGTCTCTAAATAAATAAGCTAAATATTTTTATTCTCATTCTGCCCCACTGTAAATCCTATATGACAAAGCTTAGGCACCTGCCTTGCTCCATGGCCTTTATCAAATGTGTAGATGCCTGTATTTGAAGTGGAAAAATTACACAGTACGAACACATAGAACTATTTAAAACTGTTGGTCTCTACAGGAAAGTTTGAGTACCTAGAGAAAGGTTTTCACTGTGTTACATCTCCTGGCCTCTGCTCCCCACCCTTAGAACACCCAGGGCAGAGGGCAAGGGACTGGGGGTCAGGGAGTGGGGTGTCTTCCCACAAAATACTTCTCTTAGTCACCTCATCTCTTGTTCAGGACCCAGCCCTCCCCCATTTGCCAGTGTTCACTTTTTGTGACTTGCCACTGTGTGGCCTCTCAGGCAGAAGTGGCCATCAAGGAGACATTGCCTGTCTTCTCTTTCCCATATCCTCTTCACTAGTCTCCTCGTTCCTAAGGCGATTTCTTTTCCGGGTCTAATGAATGTGGGTGACCTCAGGAGAGGAGGCTGGAAGAAGAAGTATGCCTAGGCTAGGCATCTCACTATCTCTGGAGGGCTCAACATTCAACCCACTGTGGGAGTTTTAGGAGATGTTTATATGAAGTTGATATAAACATGTTTCATGTGTAGTAACCAAGCTTTGCCAAGAATAGGTAGTTTGGGTTATTGATGAGGTGCCTGTGGACTCAGTTACTTTTAATGACAACTGTGCCCTTGTTGATATGAATCATAACACAAGAATGAAAATGATGGATATATTCATCTGAACAGATCATGAGAAGGTTTGCATCTTCTCTGTCCCAAGGGCAGTTAGGTCGTGCTTGACAATCTTCTTAGTAAATGTTTATGAACTATTTTTGGTGAAGACCAAAATAAAAATCAAAACTTTTATTATCTTTACCTCCCAAACTAAAAGACAGACATTATTTAAAGTTAAAGTGCTAAACCAACACAAAGATAAATAAAAACTATTTTAAAGTAAGATGGTAATTGACAACCTGGACTTTACATTATAAATAGTAGAAAGGGCCATAGTAACTCACACACTTTTTTTAGTGGTGCAAGTCTCGGTCTGACAAATAGATAAAGTGAGGTTTACAAGATCTTCCCTGCAAGGGAATGCTGCCAGCACTCCCAAGGGCCAGCAGCTATCTCTGCACAGCCTGCTGCAGCCTGTCACCCACCTCAGAGCTTCACCTGCACAGGCCTTGGTGCTGCTCTTGGGGATGCACTGTTGCATCTTAGATAGTTCCAGAAAGTTGTGTAATTGCAATGGCCAGACCAAAAGTTTCCACGCCTCCCCTTTTGAACCTGGCTCCAGAAACAGTTTTTGTAAAAGACATCGAAAACTGTTTGTCTCTTACTCCTGTCCACATTGCTTTGTTTGTATTCCATGCCTGCCTTCTGTATGCCTATAAAACTCAGCTGCACCGCAATCAGAGCCGAGGCCACCTCCTATATGTTTAAGCTAGGTAGGTACTTCTTCACTCTCTAAAACCATGCTCACCCAGCACAGCCCCTCCAGGACTTTGTCACCCTCTGCCTGGCTCAGGTGTCCGTCAGAGGAGTGCCACCTGCACAGTCTTTGCTCTCATGCTTTTGTGTTTGTAGGTGAACAGGCTGCAGTGTTAACTATATTTTGGCCTTTGAAAATAAAGATGCTTTAGATGAAAGCTCCCAGGGCCCAGCTGCAGTAAGCACTCCGATCAGCACACCTGCGGGCTTAACGCTGCATGCTCTGACCCTTCTGCCTCAATCCTGTCCTCTGCTTCCTCCTCGAAAAGAACCTTGTACTGGCTGTCCCAATCTTCGCCTTTCTAGCAAATGTGATTCTTTCAAATGAATGTAGCAAACTGAACATGGTGGTACATGCTTGTAATCCCAGCTCTCAGGAGACAACATAAGCTACATGGTAAAACCCTTTCTCAAAATAAATAAATAAATAAATAAATAAAATGCAAAGGATATAAAAAGTTTGCTCAAATTAAAATAACCAAAATATCAATGCTTCCTTTAAAAAAATCTTACTAAAAATAATTACTTTATAAAGATCTAAACACAAGTCAAAATTTTTCACATATTTCATTTGTCTGAAATATTTAAAATAGTCTTCATTTTATGTAGAACATGATTTCCTGGGAATTCCACAGCCTTTCCCACTGTCATATCTTTCTCTTCTTGGGTCTCTCTGTCTTCTGCAGCCATTTTTATCCCCACGCATCTGCGTAGGGTAATAAATGGCATGGATCCTATCATAGAAACTCTCCTTTGATTCCACTGTGCTCTGCAAGCTTGTATCTGATAGCTGCTTGTTTAGATGGTTTCGTTTTGTGTTGTTGGTTTGTTTCATTTTTAGGACTTGCTTTTCACCTGTTAGCAGTTTCTTTCTAGAACCAAGGGTGATGTGCCAGTTACTCGCCCTTCTGTCTCATCCTCATTCTTGCTTTCATCTTAAAATAGCCAAAGGCTTCTGGAGCTTGCAGAGTGAAACACTGCCCTGCCCTGCCTGTTACTTAATGAATGCTTGGTGTTTTAGGATATGACTGACTTGGCTGAGCACAGAAGAGATGATCCTGAGCTGGGAACCATTTTCCTCCCTGGAGACATCTTCTTAAATGGACTTGGCATAGTCCTTTGAATTACTGTAGCCCTTGGAAAAAATGCAAAGAAGCTATGTCTGGAACTTGAGTATTAACACAAAGTTAGGCATGTTAATTGTGTTAAATCTTTTACAAAATAACTTTTCTCCTAGTTGGAAGAAATAAATTTAAGTAACTCAGGAGTTTCTGTTGCCAAGTGGGAAATTCTTTTTAATTTATATTTTGCATCTTAAGTAACTTAGTATTTTGTTGTTTATTATCAGTCTATTCCCAAACAGAGGGAAAAAAGTCCACAGTGGCGAAAATTTGTATCTGTATTTTAAATTCACTTCTGTGAACCCATCACCTGAGGACAATGACTGATGTATTAATAAGTGCTTGGTACTTACTTGTTCAGTGATGAATGAATGAATGAATGAATGTTTGATATTATTTACTAGTACTAATGGTATTGCTAAGACAATGAAATATACTGAAGATGCCAGATTCATCTATCATTATAGTTAAGCGCACTTACTTATTTTTTAAATTTGTATTTGCATATGCTAATGAGTGGATACTTGTTGATACATGCAGTAGGCAGAGTACTTACAGTATATCTAGAAGCTGAAATAAGTAAAATAAGAAGGTGATAAAGAAGAGCTTCACAGCATATCATTGTATTTAGTCAATTAAATGAATACAAAAGGCTAGATTTATGGATGTTGTATGCCTTTAAGAATACAGCCACAGGGCTAGACATATGACCTTAATTCTAACACTCTGGAGGCAGAGGCACCCATAGCTTTACTGGTTTGATACTAGCCTGATCAATATAGTGAGTTCCAGGCTGTCCAGGAGCCCTGAGACCCTGCCTCAAAATATATAAATACATACACACACATGCATGCACACATGCATGCATATACATATACACATACAATCAGTCATATTGTGGTCTGTGTCTTTTTGAAAAGTAGCAACTTGTAGTTAAACTAAATCTACACACAGAAGTCAATTAAGTTTTTCCATCTTGATATTTTTCAAGCTCTTCCCACTTAATGAGAATGAGAATGGCCCCCATAGGTAGGTGTGTGTGTGTGTGTGTGTGTGTGTGTGTGTGTGTGTGTGTGTGTGTGTGTATTTTAGGTACATATATTATAAGGCTTGATCTCTAGTTAGTGGAACTGTTTGGGAAGGATTAGGAAGTGTGGCCTTGTTGGAGGAAGTGTGACACTGGGATGGCTTCGAGGTTTAAAAAGCCCATATCCATCTCAGTCCCATTCTCTCTGCCTCCATCTTGTGGATCAGGGGTGAGTTCTCAGTTCTCAGTTACTGCTGCAGAGCCACATCTGCCTGCATGCTGCCATGCTTCCTACCACGATGATCATGGACTAACTGTCCGAGGCTGTAAGCAAGCCCAAATTAAATGCTTTATTTTATGTTGCCTTGGTCATGGATGGTGTCTCCTCACAGTAATAGAACCGTAAGTAAGATGGGTCCTTTGAACAGTAACACATGCTTCTTTGGTGTAGTTGTTACAAGCAACAGGGTAGCAGAATTCTTGTAGTAAAAGAGTGACCTGACTACTTGGGTACTCTTGATTCTCCTGAATAGCACTGTTTTGAAGAGGATAGATTTTTACTTCATATTGAATGTGGCCCCATTTTGGTAAAGACCCTTCAGAAATTCTGGAGTTCTGAAAAATACATTTTCAAGTAAAATAACTGGAAATGCAGAGACTAGATGAAATGCCATTGTAATGTCTCTGTGATAACCCGAGTTTAGAGGTAAGTCCCCATGCAACTGGCTGATCCACTTAGAAGCTGCAAGGCACGTGTTCAATGAAAGGCAGAAGCCCAGCCTGCCAGTTTCCACTGCATAAGCAAGGAAATAAAAGAGGCCCAGGCCTGAAGCCAGGCTCTTGTCAGTGACATTTCCTCAGACGATCCCTTTGCATCCCTGTAATCTGGTTTTCTTAGTTCTCCGTGCAGGGTAGTCACAAGGCTGAACTTAGGTGAGTCTAAAGCCTAATGAAGAATAACCCTAAAGACATCTTCACTTTCTCTTTATTTACTCGGTATCTGGTGTTTCAGCAGCTTATCAAAGGAGCATGCGCTCCCTACCTCCAAGCACATTCCCTTCTCTCTGCTTTCCAGAGGCCTGGGCCAGGAATCTAGTGAACCATTTCCCAGACTTCGTCATTTCAGAGACAGTCAAATGTTTATGACTGTTGTTCTTTTGTTACAGTTATAGGATAAAGCTGGAGAAGGGGGGAGGGTGTCCCCAGGGTGTCCCCAGTGGGGGTTCCAAGGTAAGGGACCATGTGGGAGAACATAGCAGGTTCTGTAGCAGGAGGGGGTGACCCAAGGGGAGGAAATAACACGCCAGTCAGATAGAGCTTGAGTGAGAAGTTTATTTAGAAGGGGGAGTGAAAGAGACATGGGGGGAGGTAAAGAGACATAGAGACACCCGGAGCCTAGGAGAAGAGGACAGAGAGAGAGAGAGAGAGAGAGAGAGAGAGAGAGAGAGAGAGAGGGGGAGAGGGAGAGGGAGAGGGAGAGGGAGAGGGAGAGGGAGAGAGAGAGAGAGAGAGAGAGAGAGAGAGAGAGAGAGAGAGAGAGAGAGAGAGAGAGAGAGAGAGAGAGAGAGAGCATAAGTGGGCGGGGGAATCTGTGTTTTAAAGGGGTCCTTTACACCTGCCTGCAGACTAGTACTCATGGAACCCTGGGCTGACCAGAGTACTGCCTGAGTGCATTCTGCCAGGTGACAGGGGCAGGCCAGCATAATGCCTGAATCCTTACAATGACATTGGTGTGTTGTATCAACTCGGTAGTGTTTTTATTTTTGCTAATGGAAAAAAAAAAAAAAAAAAAAAACCCTCCCGGCAAGCATCCTGACACAGAAGAAAGGCAATTTTCATAACGGAAAGAGAATAAGACCTGCACATAGACAGCATCATAGTTCAATGTCTCGTCTGCTGTCAGGTGTCAGAAGGCTGGGTTGGTGCTCAGGGAACATACTTCCCTAATGAAGAAATATAATTCCCTCCTTTGTGAACGGAGTAATGCCATCCTATTCCCAAGGGAGCCCCATCTCTCAGGGCAGCCCCCAAGACAGGCACACTCTGAGGCCAAGCATGTGTCCTGCCTGTTCCTCCAGGGACAGAGAGGGGCCTCAGCCCTTCTAAGAAGCTAGCTCAGCTGTTACCATTTAGGGGCCTCATCTGTGCTGAGCCCAGAGCGTGTAGTCCTAAATGCCCATAAATTAGAGAGTCTGTTTTTAAACATGGGTAATGGAAAAAGACGCACTGGAGACTAGGAGGGAAGGTGTGAAGGCCATTCAGCGCAGCAAATCAAATCAGCTTCTGCCCTGACTCAGTGGAAACCGGAGGTAAGGAGCCCGGTGAGCCATGGGGCTTATGTAGGTCTACTGCAAACCTCAGCTGGCTGTTAGCCAGCCCACGGAGTGGCTTGCTTCCCTCTCCAGCCCTGGTGACTCCAGGAATACTTAGTTTGGGTTCTAGTCAGTTAAAAGCCTTCAGTACGAAAACAGCTGGGTCTGGGATTCTGGATTAGAGGCCAATATTGTCTTTAAACTCTGGCCAGTCTCCATGAGAAATACTCTTTTTACAAATCCCCAAAAGAAAGTACAAATGCTTCTTGACTGCTAGGATAAAGTACAGCTCTGTGTTTGCAAACTTGAAAAGAACAAAAGCAGCCTTTGCAAGGTATTTCAAATAATTACACTAGTGCCATCCTCACTGGCTGAGTGCTAGGCTCAAATGCACATCAGGGGTGCTTCGGTCCCTTAGTGGAGCCTGGGGTTTTGGTAAAAAGGACCCAATAGAGGCTCACACAGGGTGTTTCTGGCTTCCAGAGCCAGGGACTGTTTATTTGAAACCCAAATAGTTTTCTAAGAATTTGAGCAGCTGCAGTGGGTTCTCTGTCTCCTACTCTGTGTCCCTCTGTTTGGAGACTGTTCTCTGGGCCCTAGGCCTAGAAGTGGTATGAAAAAAAGTTGAGCTGCCTGGTCTAGCATGCTCAGTCCAGAGTTAAAGCAGGGCTAACGGACTGGAGTGCACAGGGTTGGAGAGGGAAGCAAGCTACTCTCTGCTCTTAGCACCAG
The DNA here is from genome assembly GCA_030556225.1 of Cricetiscus sungorus. NCBI lineage: Eukaryota > Metazoa > Chordata > Mammalia > Rodentia > Cricetidae > Cricetiscus > Cricetiscus sungorus. The sequence goes on along the minus strand of JANBXA010000731.1, from coordinate 41,689,959 downwards.
ACAAGATTATAAGCCAGCAGGCAGACCTAGCAGGCCTCTGGGATGCAGCAATCTATGTCTCAAACAGGGTACGCAGGCTTCAGCACTGTGGTGACCATGAGTTGACTAGTCCCAGCCCAGTCAGGGCTACACATCTGTCTCAATGTAATTATTACCAGCACCCCTTTCCAGCCTAGAGGTACTCTAAGAGTTTGGATGACTGAGTGCATGGCTGATCTACTCAAGTCTGACTGACATACAACCCCCACACTTACCCAGGGAGTTTGATGTCCAGTCTCCGAATAGCAACAGTGTGCACTTAAATAATACACCTCCATCCATATCTCTTCTGCATCAGAGCCCAGCACAAAATTATTCTAGAACCAAACCTGGCCAAAGATTCACCTGTTTAAAGCAGCCTAGTATCTAGTGCCACAAAGACCATATTGACAAGACCAAATACATTGCCATGCCAGAAATGAAGGTTTGGGGTTGAGGGTATAGTTTTAGAGTCTGAATGTTATTGACTAGTGATGTAGAGTAATTAACTTTTTGTGATATCACAGGATTGTGCTGTGTGTCACTAAGATCACATTCAAAACTCATCATTTGGGTTTCTATGAAGGTTTTTAGTTTTTTTTTTTTTTTTTTTTTTTTGCTTCCATGCCATCTGAAAGTTAAACCCCTGTAAGTCGGAGACCACCTGCAGAATTTTAAACCTCTGATTGGTCTCTTCATTTATTTATTTATTTTTATTTTGTCCACACATGACATGTGTGCCTATAGTGCCCACAGAAGCCAGATGTTGGTTCTGCTAGAATGGAGTTACACACAGTTGTTAGCCACCGTGTGAGTACTGGGAACTGAACCTAGTTCCCTGGAATAGCAGTCACTCCTATTAACCACTGAGCTATCTCTCTGGCCACCATCCACTTTTAAAACATACGCATATATCTAGGTGTATATATGTACAAATGTGTGAGAGTACTCTTGAAAGCCAGAAAAGAGTGCTGGGTCACCTTGAGCTGGTATTTCAGGAAGCTGTGAGCAACCTAATGTGGGTTCTGGGAACCAAAGTCAGGCCTTCTGCAAGTGCTCTAATCCACAGAGCTGGGTCTGTACCCTGTCCCCATTCCCCACATTAGTGCCTTACCCAATCTTCGGCAAATGTATGGCCTTTCAATCTGAGAAAGTTGGTTTTCAAATAGCATGTGCTTCTTTCTGAGCTATACACTGAGAAAATAGAACAAGCCTGAACTTGGGTTTGAAACTTAGCCATGTAGGGTAAGATAAGCTAGTTAGGCTTTTCCAGAATTCTTGTCTGATTATTGAGGACCAACATACCTTTTTCCTGTGGTGATTCTTGTAAAGGTTTTGGTATAGTATTGCTGGACAGAACCAGTTAGATTAGACTAAAAAGTTTGATTTAGTTTCTGTTCCTTATTTAGAGCTTTAAGGGGAAAAGAATGTTAAGTGCATTAAGAATGAGAACTAATTTTTTGAACAATGTCAGTAATAAGTGGTATTTCTTCAGCAAATAGATAATGAAGTAGGTAACCCCCGGCAGGCAGGAAATGAGGTCAAATCAAAGCATTCCTAGGCAGTTGAAGAATCAAGTAGACTTGATTCTTGAGAGATGAAGTCAAGACAGTGATTATAGAAAGGTGATATGGGGTGACCCTATCACTATCCTGTTTTTCTGGCCCAGAGAAGTATTGGTGTGGTTGCTATGGTCACTGGTTCCCTGTGGTCAAGGCTTTCTCTCAGGAGTATCTTAGATGTCCTGCAAAATAGGAAGCCAGTCCCATAGTTCAGGTAGATGCTTCAGGAAACAGTTGTTTGGGAAATTATTTGACCGTTACCTTTTAATTCTCTCTAACTTTCCTCTGTACCTTGTTAAGAGTGTCTTTACACTGTATCAGCAATGTTTCTTCAATAATGCAAAATCCATCATGCCCTATTAAGAATTCTAGGCTAACTTATCATCAGCTCATATCCTCTTGTGCTGCCTTAAAACGAGGGTGTGCTGGTAGGGTTGAGGTCTAAACAAATCCATTTGTGTATATATGTGTGTGTTTATGAATTTCCATTCTTTCACCAATCCCCCTTCCTCTTCCTCTGACCTAGCTGTTCTGTGCCTTTTTGTCATTTCTTCACTCTTTCTCCTCTGGTCTAGAATTCCTAAACATGCTACTCCCTCTTCCTAGACTCCAGTTCCTAAACATGCTACTCCCTCTTCCTAGACTCCTGTGGTCTTACTTGACTTTGCATTTCAATCTAAATGCCACCTCTATGAAAAGATTTTTCTAATTCTCCAGATCTTGGTAAACATAGTCTCATTCTTAGTGCTCATTCCTTAACATGGCATTTGTCTGGTGTCTGTCATCCCTCCTGTATCTAATTTGTTTGAACATTAATCATATGGGATTGTAATTGTTGTTCATCAGCTCCTACTAAACTGTTCACAGAACATGAAAACCACCTTGTTTGTGTGTGGTGGGGGAGGAGCTCATGGACCCCAGTCTGATAGCTGGAAAGCCAGCATAGGACTAGCCCAGACTCCTTAAATGTGGGTTAGTTAGGAGGACTGGGCAGTCTATGGGGCCTCTGGTAGAGGATCAGTATTTATCCCTAGTATACGAATGGACTTTGGGTGTCCGTTCCACATAGAGGGATAGTCCCTCAGCCTAGACATACGGGGAAGGCCTGGGCCCTGCTTCAAATGATGTGACAGACTTTGAAGACTCCCCATGAGAGGCCTCATCTCCCTGGGGAGCAGAAATGGGATGGCATGGAGGTTGGTGGGGGGACAGGGGAGGAGGGGAGGGTGCGGGAACTGGGATTGACATGTAAAGCAAGCTTTTTTCATATTTAAATTGTAAAAATTATTATTTAAAAAAGAAGAAAAGCACCGTTTTTACTTTGTCTTTCATCGCCAGTACCAGATCCATACCAGCCACTTCACAGTGTTTATCCAGGGTCGCTAAATAAATGTGTGCATGAGCACAAGGCTTCATCTTCTACTTAAACACGGTGTCCGAAGCAGGAACTTTATAAAAAGTTCGTTTAGCTTTTCTTTCAGAACTGCAAGTCCAAGAGGCTGAACACACAGTGCTGTGTGTCCAGCCTCTGTCAGGAGCCCCTTGGCTGTCATAACATGGAAAGGAAGAGGACCATACAGAAAGCACCACGCTCATAGGGTGGCTTGCTTTGTCATAGGCCACTCTCTTGAGAGCAGAGGTCCTATGAAAACTAATGGATCCTTGCCCTATGACCTAAAACCTGTCAGCCCCACCCCCTGAAGGTTCCAACTTCACATCACCATGCTGAGGGCTAGGCCCTCGCTCATGACCCTTTGAGGACTACTACTTCCAACCCGTAGCAGAGGCTAGCCAGGAAAAGGTGACTCCAGCCCTCACAATCATGTTGAGTATGTTCTTATGAAGTTTCACGTTATATATTATTAATATTCCAAGAATGTGGAATTTCAGAATTTACTTCTAATTATGAGGATTATTTTTTAGATATTCATATAAAGCTCATGACCTAAAACATAATGGGAAAATTTCTCTGAAGTTCCTATGCTTATTTATGATATTTTCAAAAGAACTTTTGCAAGGACAGTTTGGCCCATAATTGCAAAGGTATGGTCAGTGACCACAGCATCAGTGACCTCAATGGGCCTGCTATTCTGTACCCTGGGAAAGAGGAAGTGAGTTGGTACTGACTAGTGATGTGGCCTACAGAATTACAGTGCTTGGTAGCTGGGCTCTGGGGTCCTCTGAAGACACTTTGGGGCTGAGGGAGTCTTGTCTCAGGTCAGCCCCTTGAGGACGTCTTTGCATGAACTGCCTCCCTCTCCCTGTAATATGTGCTGTCATACATCAGCAGCTAAATTGCTTCTGAAGAAGAGAAACTTCATCTCACATGTCTTTAAATCCTCCAAAGTGTCAAATACAGCTTTGTACCCACCAAGTAGGAAATGTTTTATGAATAGTAAAATATGGAATAAAATCTTTAGGTTATAACTGGTTATGGCATAAAGCCTGGTCTACTTTTAAATATGCAGAGAAGACTAGAAAGAAGTACAGAAAAATACACAGGCTGAACTTTCGGACTATTGATTAGAGGGTCCTTGTTTCCCACGGTTTTCTAGATTTCCTACTCTTTAAGTAGATCTTTTGTAAGCAACAAAATAAGCATAACTATTTAAACCAGGAAACAACAGCAAACCAGTCTGTTGGTGGCAGAAGGTTTGAGGTTTTGAGGCCATAAAGGAGTGTGTAGGAGCACAAGAGGTAGCCAGACGAACCTGGTACTCCAGCTCTTCAGGAACCACCCCCCCTTCCATGTGTCTTTGATTGCTCCTGAGGGCATCAGGGGCAGTGGCCTTTCCTGCCTGGCACTATACTGTCCCTACTCTCTAGCTTATAGCTACTGTCACTATCATCTATGTGTTCCTAATGTGTGCTGACTCTTCGGCAACTTCCATCATTCCATACAACTACAATAGAAGCTAGCTATCAGCCTTACCTTCAGATGAGACAGGGTTTGAAAACGCAGGGAACACCCAGATGGACATTCTGGAAGTAATGGTCCTAGAAATCAAAATCTATTTTGCCTTCACAGGCCCCAAACTATGGTACGGAAGACTAACTTCCCCACTCCATTGGAACCTTTTCTGTGTCCCTACCCAAATCAGCCCCTGTCCACGTCTCTGCTGTGTGTGGGGGGCTGTTGTCCCCCATTGTCATGAGCCCTCCAGGGTGCAGCAGGATTCCACAAGTGCTTTGAGAGCAGTCAACACTCGACACCGCATGGCATCCTGCAGGATGGATGCTGGCCTGCTTCCATCACTGCATAGCCCTGGGGTATGGTTGTACAAAGAAATTTAATTTTGACATTCCAAAGAAGCAAGTTAGTTTTTTCCTCCTTGCACTCTTAGAATTCCCGAGGGTGGCATTGGTTGGTACTTGGTAGCCCCAGGTGCACTTTTCATTTCACTTTTAAAATAACCCACAAGCCTTAGTAACTCTTGGCCAACTCTCGGGTGACAGCAGATAGCTGCGCTGCTTGAAAATCGGTGCCTAGAGGCCCCGTGAGGCAGCTGGAGTGAGTGTCACCAGCAAGCTGGGGGCAGGCTCTCTCACGTCTTCTGATTTCCTAGTGGGGAGACTGTGAACTCGTGGTTAAGAAAACGTTTGCATTTCTGTGCCATAAAGTTAATAGTCATACAGGCATGGCAGTCTGCCTTGGAGCTGCCCACATGCCATGAAGCCTGTGACCACAAGATGTCACTATGGCACCAGTCCTGGTGTGAGAATTAAAATTGTGCCTCTGGTTTCTAGTTCCTGAGGAGAAGCCAGGTTCCTGGGTTTCCTGCCTTTTTTCCTCTTACTATGAGCCACATTTCCATGCACACTTGTCCCTTGACTTATTCCTCTTCCTACTCTCTCCAAATTCTTCCCCCAACTCTTATACCACAGATAACCTCGAGTCCCCCCATGTTGGCACTATATATATATATATATATATATATATATATATATATATATATTCAGTTATATATATATATATATACATATATATATATTCAGTTTTCCACAAAGTGATATGAATTATAGCTTGATTTCATCTCTTATCCAAGAAGGGTTTTGACAGGGAAAATTATATCTGCTAAGAATGACTGGGCTTGCCCTATCCACATTGGCCCTCCTCTTCTTCCTTTCTTCTTAGCTTAACCCGTAGGAAAAGAAACCGGAAACTCAAACTAGCCAAGCAAAGTGGGGCATGGTACTTGAGGGAAAGAGTAGGTTTACTTGCAGAGGCTTCATGGGGAACATCCACAAAGCCACATTACACTCAGAGATGTAGGTCGATTAGAACGATTTTCCCATTGTAAAAGGATGAACCATCTTCCCGCAGTTAACTAATAAAGTAGTACCTGGATTTGGACTTGTCTGGTTTCAAAAAGCTGATGGTAACCTATCAAACCCTGGCCATGTCATTGTTGTTCAGATATCCATATTATAAAACAAACCACAGGGAGCCCTAAGAATCTACCCCAAAGTTGGGCTCATGCCTGTGATTCCAGCACTCAGCCAGATTGCTGCTGCAAGTTCAGAGCGAACCTGGTCTACTTGTAAGTTCTAGATCAGCACAGGGTAAGAATGTGCCTCAAACTAACAGACAACAATAAAACAAACTAGTTCTGGTTATAGCAGAGGTACTATGCCATGAATAACATATTGGTCTATTTATTCTCTTCCAATAAGAGATAAATGAGGTGCTCGGTGGAGGGGAGGAGGATGGGGTGTCAGGACAGTCACACTTCGGTAGATGTAGGGCATTGGGAGGGCATGGGTGGAGGGACTGCAGGAGGAGGGACAGCTCTGTGGGAGCTCTAGCCCCAGCTTTCCTGGAGCTATTGGTCAGATTAACCTGTACAGCTCTGACTGCATGTTGTTAGCTCACCTCTCCCTGACAGCCCATGGTTCTGACTCAGAATGTGAGGAGGGGTATAATCCACACCCACAAAGCTTGTCCCCTTCTGCCTATGAAGCACAGTGATGGTAAGATTATGGCAGTCTTGTCTTAAATGGCCTGACCAAAGGGACAGGAGGTAGACCGGCGTTTGTCTGATCCTTTGCAGTTGTCCAGTGCCTGGTAAGAGGGAGAGAGCAGATTGAAACTGCTGGAGAGTTGTGGAAGGGAACAGAGCAGAGGCCTCTGGAATATAACTTTAGAGAGCTGCGTCTGTGTGTGGAACTTGGCAGACATCTGCAGAGGAGCCACAAGGATGACTGCACAGTCGAAAAACAAGGAGAGGTTAGGGAAACAGGGTTATGTAACCTGGAGCCCTGCCAAGGAAACTCTGGCAAGCTTCTTTGAGAATAAGACTCTCAGCATCTCAGTACCACCAGCCATAACTGGCCCTTTTTATCCCTATCAACAGAGGACAGATTGCAACAGGACCATGGTGGGATTACCTTCACAGTGGCTGTGAAACAAAGGAGACATCATAGAGAGAAGTTTATTGAATTTCCTCCTCATCCTTACTAGAACTTTACCAAAATTAAGACTCAGGGAGCCTTAGTTTTACCCTACACGATATATTGAATCCAGCCATTACTGTATATGATTTAGAGATTTACTGGTACAGAGGCTTATCAATGGTTATAGAACCCGAGTCCCAGTAGTTATAATGGGTTACATGTAGGGTGTCTACAGTTTTTAATCTGTGTGCCATGAAGCTGTCTTGTTAGAAATGTTTATCTCCTTCTCTCCTGCTTAGTAGCAGCCATGGTTTCCCATTGCCTTAGAGTAAAATAGCTCCCTAGCTACAGAGCCTATGAGAACCAGCTCCCACTTTTCCCAGCCTTAGCAGAGCATGGTTCTTGGCACACTCAGAACATTTTCACCCCCAGGCCTTTGCCTGGCTCTCTACCCAGCCCACTCCTTTCTCACCCCTGGTTCCTTCTTGGTTTTTAGGCTATGGCTGGAACATTGCCTTCTCAGAAGGGTCTTTCCCAGCCCAACCTCCTTCTCCCAACCACTTAGCCCACTCTCCTTTTCATCACTTAACTTGTTTCTCACAAAGAAATGATCACATACCTGTGGTGGCCATTTCACCATGCATGCAGGGTTCCTCTGTCTATGTTAACTGCTTTTCTGTTGTTCAAGACTGGCTAACTCTACAAGGAAAGTTGTTTCTTGAATGCATAGCTCTGGGTGTCCAAAAGCATGGTGTCATCTAGCATTAGCAGGGTTCTGGTGAGATAGTGAAGGTGGGTGGCATGTGCCTGTGTGGTGTGGTGTGGTGTGTGTGTGTGTGTGTGTGTGTGTGTGTGTGTGTGTGTGTGTGTGTGTGTGTGTGTAAGGAAGATATTAACTCTCAAGGAAGATATTAACTCTCAAGACACAAAGCCAGAGAACATTTGGAGTCAGCTCACTGAAATAACTGACTCAGGGATGAAGAATGATCTTCATCCCTGGGGTAGATCATGCCACAGTGACCAAATTACCTTCCACCAGCCTCCACCTCTTACAGGCATACACTTCCCAGTGTTAGCATCCCAAGGACCATTCATCCCTTAGGGACACACTCAGGCAATATCCAAGCCTCAGCACTGGCTCCTTCCTGGCATCCAGACAGTGCTATACCCAGTGCCTAGGACACAGCTCTGTGATAAATTGATGTAGGATGGAACTGAAACAGCTCGCCAAGCATGACCTCCAGGTAGACTGATCCATCTCTCCTGTCCTCCAGTGGTCCAGGGTTCTAAAATGTGAGTCAGCTGCAGTAATTATGTAAGTTCTTTCATACAACATAACAGGTAGATCACCTAATGTGTTCATAAGTCTGCTGAAAGAATTCTAAAATACCCCTGTTCTTCCAGCTTAAGAGGCAGCAGGGAAACGTTAGCTGGATTAATGTATGATGCCAGGTGCCACTAGGAGAGCATCTATCTCCATATCTCCTTCTTGTGTTCTCTTTTCTTCCTACAAGGTACCACCTGGCGTACTGTATGCAGTTGGGTGTATGTACATTTGTTCCCATGGACTTTTCCCAACCCAGAATGGAAGCCCTCAAAAGGGAGGGGATTTTCTCTTTTCAGTTCACTATTGTTATTTCCAGTGCTTGGAAGAATCTGTGGCACATAGTAAGTGTTCAGTAAATTGTGTTTGAATGAGGAAAATGAACAACGCAGAAGCAAACAGAGCCCCCTTGGGGCTTCATTTAGGACCCTAATGGGCTTGTCCAGGAAGGGGTAGGTTCGAGTCCATTGAAGGCAAAAGGAGAACAGTAGAAAGTGAGGTAATGATGTGTGCAAGAGCAACCACCGAACTCACAAGGTGGGCATGTTTGGTGCAGAAAGCAAGCCAGTAACCTTTGGAGTTTGTGTCTTGAACTTCAAAATAATGCCCATTGGCCTCTCTCTGTGGTCTTCTTTCATTTGGTCTAAGTGAGTGCCAGGGTGAAGGTGTTGGGAGAAGACTGCCCTCCGTACACATTCCTTGGTATTGGCATAAAACAGCAGAGCAAAACAGCCAACCTCAGGAGCATGTGGGCAGCTATGAATGCCCTACTAGTCCAGACATCCGAGTTCCGTTTATGGATTGTTCTGGCCTCTGAGCTCTCCTTCCCCCAGAATCTCCAGGCCCCTGCATATTTTTAACTCCTGGAAAAGCTGGAAAATGTAAGAAAGCAACATGCAAATGATGTGAGCTCCTGCTAGCCTCTGAGCTGCTAGGGAAGGTAAAGGGCTGGCTGGCTGGCTGGCTGGCTGGCTGGCAAGGGGGTCTCCTGTAGCTGAGGCTGACCTTGAACTCTTGATCCTCCTGCCTCCACCTCCCAAAGACGGAATTACGGCTGTGAGTCACTACTCCTAAATAAGAGGTTGGGGGATTTACCACCGATTTAAGGCCATCTCGTCTTCAGCAAAGGACTGATATAGGTAAAGGACTAAATGGCTTGCTTTAAGACTGGAGTCACTTTTCACTGTGCTGTTCATGGGTGTAGAACTCAACAACTCTCTGTGATCCTCATGGGTGTGTGAAGGGGCAATATTCCCTATGCTGTCACCCACCATTGGAAGACACCTTGTTGGGATACAGGTCTCATAGGACAAATGTCCTCATAGGAGAATGTGGAGACGTCAGTGCATGTCAGGGAGAGGCAGGCCTGGGTTCTTGAAGGTAAGTGAACTAAGTCCATCTTGTTCATGGATTGTCTGTCAGGAGCACAGTGGCTCCTGTAGAAAGGATCCATAGCAGCAGATTGCTGAGGTGCATTTTTCTTCACACAAACACTCACCTCTTGGAAAAAATGAGTTTTTTAAGGGGGGGGTATTTTTATAGCTTCAAAGCCTAAAATACGTTTCAATTACAGACACTTCTAAAAATATCTTAAACATACAGAAAGCAATGCATCTATGACTTCCCTCTTTTATGGTCTCTGAGCATTATCTGCTCCCTAATTTTTTAAACAACCTTTTTGTTTTAGTTTTAAGTTTGCAGAAACAAATATGGAACTATTTAGTATTCCCAGCCCCAGTTTTCCCATATTAGTAACATCTTGATTATATCAGTATGTTGATACATCCTTAGAGTTCAAGCTTTATTTGGAGTGCCTCAGTTTTGACCTGATGTCCCTTTTTTGATGACTTGTGACATTTAGCCAATTTCCCCATTGGCTTCTTGGCTGTGTAAATTCAGTTCCTTAATTTTCAAAATGACAAAGCAAAAACAAAAGACTATTCTCTTTCCCACGTGGTTCTTGGAATTCCCCAAAAGAATCTGTGCTAAAGTGCTCTGAGGACTCTGAAACGCCATCAGTAATTCTCAGAACTCTCAATGTGGGACTTACAAAGCTGTAGATTGCAATACCCCCACCCTGACGCACGCGCTTCTGTGCTAATGAGAGGCCTAGGATAGGAATGGCTGGGGGCCCAATATGCCATGTGTGTGTAGCTCTGTGTCTACAGTGAGGTGTGTAACTGTCCTGTGGGTGACCTCACCATCCCATGCTCCTTCTGCCTACCTAGGAACAGAGAACCTTTTCAGAGATCACAATTTCCTGTTTACTTCTCTTCCAGAAACTCCTCTAAGATTAACCATTAGACAACGCAGAAGCATTAAATTTTCTGACACCTGTATTTGTCACTGCTGGCTGGAGTTCATGGGACATCTCCAAGAGTGGAGAGAGACACACTGCCCAGGTCATGACTCCCTGGGAGTCACTAGTCAGTGGCTTCTATGGTTGCTGGGAGCAAGCGGCCAGTGTCCTCTTGAGAAAAGCTGATGCCCCTAGCTGTATTCCTTTCCTAGTCTCTTAGCTGACAGTTGAAGAATGTGTGCATTTAAAACTTAAGTATAGCATCTATCTGGGTGGCTGTTAGCAGCTTGGATTTTAAACCACTGTTTTTACAGCTGTAGAATCTACTGCTTGAGTTGAATTAACAAGGAGCCGTGAGTTGGTTTCTAGCCCAGATCTGCACTAGTTGCTTTCAGAAAAATTGATCTTAGGCCCTTGCTAGGAAAGTTTGCTGTGATTTTTTTTATTATTATTAAAAAATAGTAGTGGCAGTTTGTTGTTCTTGCTAGCCACACCCTGAGTCTTTAAAGTAAAGAATACCCACTTGGTGATTCAGATATGAGTGTGATGAAAATTAAGTATTGCTAACTGGCTTGGAGTCCCATAGGAGGAGTTTCCTCCATCCTTGTCCTACTGTGGCCCACAATCAGATAGGATTAAATACCGGTGCCATCCGTCCCTCCTTGCTGTTCCTTGGCCACTGCATCAATGACGCTGTTACCTAATCCAAGATCATCAGACTGTGTTGGTCATTAAGTGTCTGGACGATGCTGCACAGGTAAGTGAAATCAGAGTAATGATTCTGACTATAGATGAAATGTAGATGCCTACTGCACCCAGACCCACACATCAGAAACCCTAGGGTGCCCTCCCCCATCCCCGGGAGCTGGACCCCGGGAGCTGCAGACAGGGCTTGAGAAGCCCTTTCATGTCTAGCACTTGACCCATCCTGAATGGCCGTCTGTTTATGTCAAAGGCTCGGTGTTGAGTGCTGGTTCAGAAGAGAGTAGCCATGGGCTTACCCTGACCAACAACACGGCCGTGGCTCTCAGACCTGGCCCACATTAAAACCCCGGGTGAACAGCAGCAAGCACTTCCCTTGGTGGGTCTCTCATCCCTGTCCAGTTGGAGTAGCTGGGCTGTGCTGAAGTGAGAGAATGTTACCTGGGAATGGGACTCGCTGGTATCATAGTGGATTGTAACATTTTCAGATGATGTGGACAGCGCCAAGATGGGGCACACCGGGGAACAGAGGGATAGTCACTCTACAGTGGGTGGAGATAAAGGAAAGGAAGTGCCTGCAAAGCTTTCCCCCATGTTTCAGTTAAGGGAAGACTAACAAGGAGATAAAAATGTGATTTAAATGTGGATTCCTGTGTAGTTTCAAAACAAGCGGTGGGAAGAATACCACCGCTTCCACAAGAATACTTGCTTTCCACATGTGTTATTCAGCCTCTCTCCCCGAATCTTACCTCTCAGAGGCGCACCCAAGTACCTGGCAGCACCCTTCAACCCCGGAGTTCTTACTGACAGCACTCCTGGGGGCTTGCTGGGTCCATGAGACCACAGAGCCACCTGGGGAACCAACTTCCTTCCTTTGCATCTATGCTGCCTACACCTTGTAAATTAGTACCAATAGTACATTTCCTTTCATGCTTTGACTAAGAGGGCTTTTCTTGGTGGGTTTTTTCGTGTGTGTGGGTGTGTGTGTGCGCGTGCGTGCGTGCGTGCGTGCGTGCGTGCGTGTGTGTGTGTGTGTGTGTGTGTGTGTGTGTGTATGTGTGTGTGTGTGTGTGTGTGTGTGTGATCTTTCAAAGAAAAGAACTGTTTATGTAACAAATAATTTTTTATTCATGAGTCTCTCCATCTTGGGCTCTTAAGGTCAGGTGGGGAGGTTTAATGTGAAATATTACCTGTCTTTTTCAATTGCTGTACCTTCTTGTCATGGCATATGCCAGAAATATAAGTGACTGTTTTCAACGACAGATGAAAATTTAGTGCTATGCTGATGGTCCAGAATGAAGATTTTTTTTTTTGGCACATTAATGAAATACATAGCCATGCATTTCTGGTTGTGATTTAGCTAACCAAGTTATTCAGTTATAATTTTATTATTTTTACTCGTGGAGATCATTACTCTGAGTGAAAAGTATTTCAGCATCTAGACCATTAAGATGTGGATGCAGAACAGTATTTAAACAATTTTTTTTTCTTGACTGTGAAACAGCTTTATGGGCAAGTAGAAGCTAGAATATGGTTATTAGCATTTAAAATTAAAAGAAAACATAGAATTCTTTAGGTTTTAAGTTGACTGTCAGTTATTACATGCTCATTTCTGTGGCCCATCTCCTGTTCTTAAATCCCTATAATGTAGGAGAGAGATGTGTCAAGCTAATGAAGGCATGGATATTATAAAAGGGCTATGGGGGAACAGGCAAGAGTAGGTTTGGTTTATGGATGCTGTTTGAGATGCAGTGCTCTTTAGGACTGGTTGAACTTTTTATTAGTAAGCGTGGGTTTAATCTTATCTCTGGAGCATCTTTTTTTTTAATGTTCCATATTTCCCAGGCTTAGATTACCAAGGTGCTAAAGAGCATCCTCCCTTGGATTTGAAAAGCTAGGTGTTTATAAGGCACAATGATGAATCTGAGTTGGTCTTACACCCACTTTCTTCTCCCTACCTTTAATGTTAGAGAACAGAAACTGATGTCCATGACCTTCAGGCGTCCTTGAGTGACTACTCATTTTAAAAGAGACCAACTATGAGACCAGTTTGGGATCACTACATGTTTTTGTTTAATATTATTAAATAGGACTAGAGAGACAGTTTAATCAGTAAAGTATTTGCCTTGTAAGCAGGAGATCTTGGGTTTGATCCCAGAACCCACATAAAGAAAGCTAGGCATGATAGTGGGTGTTCATTATCCCAGAGCTGGGAAGATGGAGACCCACAGTTTCCCTAGGGTTTGCTGGGAAATCATCACCCTAGGCTAGCTAATTGATGAGGCCTGGGCCAATGAGAGATCCTATCTCAAGAAAATGTTTCTGGTAGATGAAGAATGATACTCTAGGTTGACATTTGTCTTACATACAGTGTTTTAAAATAAATAATCCTGTTGTACAATGTAACTTGAAGCCCAGATGTTTAAACCTAGACCTCTTTAGGAGACATAGCACTGATCTGAAATGTCAACTTTGAAGAGGCTGTAATTGAATAGATTTAACCCACATTTATGGAAGGGAGAACACTCTAGGTGATTATCTTTTTTTCTCCTCTCTAAGGACTCCCCCACCACCACCATCACACTCTGTAAGTCTCTTGTCTATTGACTTGATTAATGAATATTTTGCCCACTAAAGTTGGCCATTAATTATTTCCTTGGGTTGCAGCAATAATTACATCTTTCAAGTTAAAATCTAATTAGCATAATAAGCAGAAAACACCCTGCCAGGTGATAGGAATTGTGGGGAACTGGTTAGGGAAGACCTACCTAGCTGGTTTACTGTGCAGTAATGAGCACTTGTCTCCAGCTGGATCCCAGCAGCTGCATTTAGACTAAATCATCCCAGAGTGTGGGGAGCAGTGAAGTATCTTTGTGAACAGTCTTGTCAGGAAATACTACTTAACAGCATGTAACTGTGTTGCGTTCAGTAATTAAGTCCTATTACCATGCATTCGTTTATTGGCTTGTCTGTAATCATAATTACTTGACACCTCAGTGCTAAGTGCTAGAGACAGAAGGGAAGTGGGAGCTGGGTTTGTTTGTTTTAGAGAAGTTGAATCTGTTAGAAACAGTAACACTACAATGCAACTCATTCTTTTACTAGATGGGTGCACTAAGGCAGGCTCTACCATGTTAGTGTGGTAGGATGCAGTGGACCCTAGAGGATGAATCTAGGGATTATCTTAGAGAAGTAGGTGAGGTCTTTCAGGAAGTGAATCAGTGTCTCAGAAGCAGGACAGCTGCGAGTGTAGGCACTGATGGGAAAAGAACTGAGAGACATATCTGGGGTGTTTGGTGCAGCCAAATTGTGAATATTTTGTATTCTACCAAAGATTATGTTATCATATAAATAAAGGAGGGCTTAATGCTTGACACTATTGATTGCTAATTTAGCAAGATTCATACACTTAAACATATCCAATTAGGACTTATTAGTAAGTCGTGAGATCAATAAATAGCCTGTCCTCATATTTTAAGAAATGAAATTTATTAATCAAGGTACAGTACATGTTAGTAAATTAATGTTTTCTAAAACTCACGTTTGTTTCTGGGAGATTAGTGTGCTCGTTAGCTGGCAGTGAAATGTTGAAAACTAGACTTAGCTCATTGGATGAAGGGAGGAAGGTGAGCTGAGGGAGGAGTCGGTGCTGGCAGAGTTTGAACACATTATGAAACTAAACGTTTTTAAAGCCCTACTTTATCTCTACTTCCTTTTAAAAGCAGCCCCCCCAGACACACAAGATGATTCAATATCTTATGATATTGAGGCCATATCTAGAGTACTAAAACTCATCTTAGAAAGCCTAGAAAATCTGTCAGCATCTCTGCCTTCCATTTTCTGAACTCTACTGATAATAAATTTTATCAAAATCCACAAAGTCATGTGAACCCCACTGAGGAACCGAGGTTTTGTGAACACTTTGATAATGTCTGTTTTATTCAAACAGAACCTTCACATTTGTTTACATGGGTGAGCCTTGGTTTATGAACTGAACAGCCTCCCTTTTATGTAGAAGCATGTTAGCTGATGGCACCATTTCTTGTGAGTCCGAAAGGTAACCTCAGGTACAGCTAGTCAGGAAGTTGTCTCTGAGAAAGGTCAACACTTTGAAAGGAGAGCTCTTGACCCAGCTGTGTATGCATGTTCCACACCAATGAAATCTAAGACTTTGGGTGGTTAGTTCTGTGTGCTGATATGTAGGATAAGCTTTTTCTTTCCACAGATGACTTGCCAGAAAGTCTTCCAAGTGACCACATGGCAGCATGGGTTATTCTTATTGGAGGATAAAATCTGGGGACCACCTTATGTTGGCAGCGAGGTGGGGCTGTAAAGTTTACAGTAGAATGCTGTTTATGTGAGATAAGCCTGCAGCTTGTGAGAAGGAGATGGTATTTGTCACCTCTCACTTTCACAGATGAAGTGATTAACTTGCTAAAACCAGTTGTGAATAGGCAGAGCCAGGCCTAGAAGCTCTCATGTTGAAGTCCCGTCACTGGCAGAAGAAATCTGTAAGACACAGGCTGCTCAGGATCTTTAAGCCTCTGTCATGGGTCTTGATATAGCTCATGTTTTATCTCTTCCAGAGAATTCCATGAAGCACTTTTTTAGTGGAAAAACCAGCCTAGTAGGGAAATGTCAATGGTGGCTGTCCTTGCCAGGGAGAGGGAGTGGGGATATGATAGGTCTATTCCTATCTGTTCCTTCCTATCAGTTTGCTAGGAACCTAAAACTACGATGGGGAAGGGGAACTTTTTTTTTTTTTTTTTGAAAGAAAAGATATGGTTTACCCCAATGTATATCTCTCATTCTGTTGGTCATCTGATGCAGTTCTGCCTGTTCCTGATACTGCAGTGATAAAACCAAAGCCGGCCAGCCCCCATGAGCAATTCACCTTCCTACACAGACACTGACAGCCAGCAACATAACGTGTTGTTAGAAAGGGGAATTCCATGCCTGTTAGGAAGCCACCAGTCCTCTGATTCTAACCCATGTTAGGTAACACTCAGTGGACTGATGCACAGGGCAGAAGAATGCCTAGGGAAGTGATGCTGAGCCAAGGGGGAAGAAAAACAACTTTTACATATTAATGGTTATCTGCTGTTTATTTTCATGTGGCTGTAAGAATTAATTTTTATTTGTACAAGAGATAAGATCACCTTTACAAGCTGAAAGGGAAAGACCACTTGGCAGTTGAGTTTAAGAGCATTAATACCGAGCGATGACATAGGACTCGGTGCTGTGCTGGGCACAGTAACACAGCCTGTAATTGTTAATCCTGAGAGTCTCGAGAGGAAAACCAGTTCCACCATTTGAACCAAATTGGAAGCAAGCATTAATGAAATACTGGTCAGGATGACAGACTCTGGACAGGCCCTCTCCTGGGTCCCCAGGAAAGAGGCAGGAGTCAAGTTCTGCAGGGGCTTAGAAAGGCAAATCCACATGGCCATGCTATTTCCCATTGGATTCAATCAGGAGCGAGCATGTATCCTGATATGCTTCCTGCCTGTGAACTTCCCACCCACATGTTACCAAGCAATCCAGTGCAGATGGGTCAGACAAACAGGACAAACAAGAACATATTCTTAACTGTCTGAACTGCCATTGAACTCAACCTGCAAGGTATATCTTTCCTGTTTTGGCCTCCCATTAACTTGCAAGGTGTATTGTTCTTATTCCTGCTTTGCTCTCACATAATCCCGGAGTTTGGGAGGTAGAAGCAGGAGGATCCAATGTTTAATGTCATCCTTGACTACAGAGCAAGTCCAAGGCCAGCCAGAGTTATAGTAAAGCCTGTTACAAGAAAACAAGTCAATTGGAGAAGGGTTTAGTGCTATGACTCAAGTCATTTCTACTTGAGGGAAGCAGAGTCGCAAACCAACACGCTCTTGGGAGTCAGGTGAATATACTTGAGACCTACATTAGGGCCTTTTCAGATCAGCGTGTAGTTTTATTTGGGGGTGGAGGACAAACAGTTCTGAGTCTGCCCATCTCTGCTCTTCGAAAGGAGCGTTTCTGCTGTGAGAACTGCCTTTGGGAACCATTGGTGATTCTGTCTTCACCCGTACATGCTAGGCCCCAGGGATGGAAAGAAACTTTCATCGAAGTGGCTGTTATTGCCCCTTAGGAATGACTGATTGTTCACCACTATAATTCCACAATGCGAGAACCAACAGCCTGAAATAATAGCAATAGTTAAGATTTATTAGGTATTTACGGGCCAGCCGTTGGTGGCACACAACTTTAATCCCAGCACTGGGGAGGCAGAGGCAGGTGAATCTCAGTGAGTTTGAGTCTAGCCTGGTCTACAGAGCTAGTTCCAGGACAGGCTCCAAAGCCATATAGAGAAACCCTATCTAGAAATAAATAAATAAATAAATAAATAAATAAATAAATAAAAAATAGGTATTTAGCATGCACTAGCTCCTGTATTTGCAGTACACAGCTTATCTCTCTGAAATTCCCTTAACAATCACATAACAACTCCATAAGCTGTGAGTCACTGACTTGTGTATCAGAAAAATCAAAGCTCAGCCTGATTTATGAAGTTAGCACACAGCAACTCCCATAATATGTTGTCTATCCAAGGGAAAAACTTTATTAAAAAAAAGAAAAAGAAGTATCAGAAAGGCTAGAGTTGCTTAGTCCTTCTATAGAAGCCAAGATACCAGGAGCCATCTGCCAAGTTCTAGGTAAGTGAGAGGGTCAGGGACTTCCCAGTTGTCCTCGAGATTCTCAGCATGTGTCCCTACTCATTAGCAAGTAGAATAGATGCAACCTGTACAGAGCCATATGTCCCAAACCGTGTGTCATCTCTAAGGCCCTAACACTGTGCTCCTGGCCCCAATCTGGGCAGAGACAGTATGTGTGTGATCCCATGAGAGGCCAGCCAGAGCTACTCAGGTCAAGCTGTAACCAATACACACTTGTAGGTCTACTGACTGAGGTAGAGCCATTGTGTAATCCTGAATCCAGAGGTTCAGCTCTTTCTCCTATGGCTGTTTGTTTGTTTGTTTGTTTTTTGTGTTTGTTTTTAAACAATTCTTTGGCTCCCCTGGGAGATTGGAAGGATGGGGGCAGCGTTTTGTTGTTGTTTGCTAAATCCTAGATAAAATGGGCTTCCACAGTGCAAAAGGAACTTGTTTATTAATGACCTGACCTGTTATTGAGGTGAAGAGGGCCAGCACAGGGAAAACTCATTGGCCTGAATCAGTCTTATTTTTGTTGTTTTGTTTTTCCAGAGAGGGTTTCTCTGTCATACAGTCCTGGCTGTGCTGGAACTAACTCTGTAGACCAGGCTGGCCTCAAACTCACAGAGATCCACCTCTGCCTCCTGAGTGTTGGGATCAAAGGCATGTACCACCACCACCCAGCTCTAAATCAGTCTTAACAGAAAATCCCAAGTTCCCCCCCCAAAAAAAATCCCTAGTCATCAGAAAATATGAGGACTGCTTCCTATTTAAGGTTTGTGAATTAATTTTAAAAATGCATGGAGACACACATTGATCACATGGTTACTAAGCTTGGCCCTTCCTAGAAAGTGAAATGTGAAAACTAACCAGAGCTTTGGGTGAAGCCTGACTTTAAAAGATTTCACTAGGGGCTGGGAAATGGTTCAGTCAGTGAAGTACTTTCTATATAAATAGGAGACCTGAGTTTGGTCCCCAGCACCAAGATAAAAGCCGAGTGTCAGCGAGGGCCTGTTATCCCCATGTGGAGGGCCAAAGACCAAGAGGATCACTGGGACTTGCTAGCCACCCTGTCTGATTGAACTGGGGAAGTCCACGTTCAGTGAGAGGCACCATTTCAAAATAAAACTTACAGTGAGGTGGAGAAAGATGGAGGAAAACCCCCTACATCTGCATGGACTTCTGGCCTCTAACCATACAGACACATAGACACAGACACACACACACACACACACACACACACACACACACACACACACACACACACACACTGGATTTATCTATAAAAATGTTGCAGCATGCTCAATCATTTGTTTCCTGTTTCACAACTGTTTTTTGGGTTTGGGGGGACCTCAAATTCTTTTGATAACTTTCCCAAGCAGAGCAGTCATTTTTGGGGCTTGGGGGTTTGTTTTGTTTTCCTTTTTAAAGTGTGTGAGAGAGAGGGAAATAAAGAGATGGTATGTGTCTGTATGTGTGATGTGTATGTGTGTTTATGTGGTGTGTGTGTGTGTGTGTCTGTCTGTATGATGTGTGTTGGGGACATACATGTGGAAATCAGAAGACAACTTTCTCTCTTTTGGGGGGTTCCAGAAATCATCCCAGGTTGCCAGACTTCCAGAGCTGCCCCGTTTACCACTGGGCTACTTCCACTTTCTGATTGCCAAGCCTCCACTGTCTTTAGTGGTAACTGTCTCTTCTTGTTTCACACTAGATTCTTAGGAGGGGCCAGGCCCTCAGAGTCCTTGGAGTTACCCAGGAGATGCTGATACGCGCAGTTCCAGTTGAGAGCCTCTGGTCTCCAGGCGCTTGGTGGAACGCAATAAGTGAAGCAGACAGCTTGAGGATGGGATGCTCAGGCTCTTTACACAGAAGTCCCATCCCTGTTCGGAGCACCACTCTGTCAGGCAGCCCACATGGCTACCTCTGACATTTCACCACAGGTCTTACAGGAGACATTCATGCAGTAAACACTCCTACGTGTTAGCAAAAAGCAAGTGGTTTAACTCTTTTCGTTCTTTCTTAAAATATATTTTGTGGTGCATTGGCGTTTTGCCGTGAGTGTTAGGTTTCCTGAAACTGAAATTATAGACAGCTGTGAGCTGCCATGTGGGTGCTGAGAATCGAACCCAGGTCCCATGGAAGAACAGCCATCTCTACTGAGCCATCTCTCCATCCCACAGCAAGTGTTTTCAGAATAGATTGTTTTGATCTTCTTAAAATCAGTTTGAGGCACTTCCCCTCACAAGTTGGACCAATCTGTGGTCAATGACCTTGTGTACCTTGGATAACTATGAATGCCACACAACACAAAATTGTTAACTGACTTAAAACATAGACTTAGGCGATTTTGTTTTTTAGTTGTGTAACTTGATCACCTGGTACTCCAGTGTGAGTTTTACAGATGACAACATCTATTGCAAGGAGTCTGGTATGCTGGAGAGCTGGGACTTTTTTTCTTTTTGGCTGAGGAAAGTTCTTCAATGCCTGCACACTGTACTTGACCTCTATATCTGACTTCCCATAAACACCAGTTATTCTGCGTTATTTTCAGCTTGGTTATTTAGTGCTTTTTCTGGTTAGGATTACTTCACTCTCAACTTCTTTCTCCTTTGGAATCCAAGCTCATCCTAAACTTATATTTTGCGAAAGGGAAAGAAAGTTTATTTTAATGCATCTAGGAAAGATGTCACAGTGTATGTAAGTTTCAGATAAATGTGATTCCTAATGTCAGAGTTGACCTTTAAAGAAAAAAAATCTTTTTTTTTTTTTGTCAGGTGAGGGTAGCTTGGGTTACAAGAAAAGAAGAAGAACAAATGGGAACAGATCTGCATTAATAAATATTCAGATTGAGCCCACTCCAGTGTCAGTGTTAGTAGGTGGTGTTGGTACATGGCGTGCTGGGTGATGGGAGTTGTGCACACCCTCATTTTTCACTTTAATTGCCTGCCTGAGACGATCCTGACAGCTTCAAAGGTTACTGCCCATCGCATTGTTGATAACTCGGGAGCAATATGCATGTGCAATTTGCTTCATTATTGCCCACTAATAACCAATACTGGAAAAAGGCTTGAGCAACCAAAGCAGCCATAATTTGACATAATGGTTCTCTCTTTTTTTCTCCCATTCCTCAACCATCCCACTGTAGAGTCAGCTACATTTGATGGAGCAGTGTGGGTATCACTTTGCTGTGGCTTTGTTGTTGTTGTTCCATAAGTTTACTATGATAAAATCTAATGTACTTTTTAATTCAGAAAAACAAAGACCCCAAAGATTTCATGTTTCTCAGTAGAACTTTGAGCTAGCATTCCGATTGTTTCGGCTATTGGTTTTATTTGTGTTTGTGTGAAGATTCTGTCTGGCTTTATTTACTGAGAAGCCATTGAGTAGTGGTCTCTGAATAGGAGAGAATTTCTTTCTCTCAGTTTCAGAAGAAGTGGAGGTGGTCAGTTTGGGAGAGAGATGGGACTTCACCTGCTCAGCCACACACACTCCTGCTTTACTTTGCCTAGGATGACTTCCATTTACAAGATTATCTCATGTTAAAATAGATCCAGGAGTGGCAGTCATTCTTCTAGTCACCCTAGAAGAAAACTACTCCCAAGCCTGTATCTTACTAACCAGAATGTAGACTCAGTGGGTGTTTCAAAGAATGCAGGGAAATGTAGTCCTTATGCCAAGAAGCCATGCCCCAGAGCATCATGGTGGAAAAAAGAGGGAAATATCCTTTGAGCAGCAACTTGCAGCCCATGATAACTCTCATTTGAATGTCGAGTTTTTAATTTTCTGTGCATTATGATGCTGCTGACTATCATAGACCATTTACAATAGTGCAAGTGTTAATTTCAAAATACTTCCTGGACTAAAGCTCTGAGCAGCATTGCTCCATCTCACACTAGAGACTTACTTCTCATTTCCACTTTATGATGAAAGTACTGTTTTCTAGCAATATTTTGGAGATGAAAAAAATCCAAAGGCTTATACAGAGCAGAGGCAGCTGGATTTGTGAGGAGTGGCACATTGTCTGAACACCAAGAAGAACAGAGCTGCAGAGATGGCCCAGCTATTAAAGGCTAGCTAGGCTCACAACCAACAATATAGTAAGTAAGAACAAGATTGGAAGGGGAGTGGGATTCTTTTAGTAAGCCTTGGCGATTCCCATACCAGGTCCATTAAACACTGAATTAGGGACCCCAGTTTGACTGCACCACCCCACCCCAGCCCTTTATCCTCAGTTGTGAAATGTACGGGTTACTTGGTTTCAAATGCACTGTACCCCAGGCCTTTCCTTATCCCTGCTGAGCTGACTGTTGGCTGAGTTTCATGACAGCATCTTTAATCAGTGCTTGTTACTGTGTGTCACTGATTTGAGGGCATGCGGTGGCTCTGCTGCCTTTTGGAATGTGTGGTGGTATGATGAGATTCTTAAGCACTTCTGTTCCTATCTGTACCAGGAGCCCTTTATCCCTCCAGTCTCTGAAGCTCCAACTTTCTGGCTCTGCACAGCATCTTTCACACATGAGAAGCAGACCTCACTTGGAATATCAAATGTTTTTCCCAGTTTGGGGTTCTTTATTGTTGATAATAAGACGCTCACTCCACATAAGAAAAATCTTGTATTTCCATTTCTTCTTTCACCAAACCTTGTCTCTTGTATCAGTTTCGCCCATCCTCTCTACCCTTGTTCACTTTTCTCTAACACATGGACCAACCTTACCTAATTCCCCAGTGGCTCCGCTTTGAGTGATATTAGGGCTGACTCCCAGAGAGTTTTTCAGTCCTTCCATGGGTAAGCCGGCTCTGCGCATCATGCCCGTTTACACAAACCACTCGGCCTTCTTCATAGTCTGTTTCTCCCTCTATTCACCTCCTCAAGCTATAGACTGTTCAGACTGTTAGAACCTTTTCTTTCAGAAAGTTGCTGTGAGCCTCACAAAGACTCATGCCACAATTCTGAAGCAGTTAATATCCTTACTGGTTTGTCTTGAAGTATTGTGTGTGTGTGTGTGTGTGTGTGTGTGTGTGTGTGTGTGTGTGTGTGTGTGTGTGTGTGTGTGTGTGTGTGTGTGTACACTAACTTGTTTATAGGTAGATGATGTATACATGCCTGTGGGGGTCAGTAGTCAGCTTGGGTATCAGCTACATTGTCCTGGAGCTCACCAATTAGACTGACTGACCAGTGAGCCCCAGGATTCCTCCTATCTCTGCTTCCTCAGCACTAGGGTTCCAAGTGGTGCCATTGTACCCAGTATTTTTATGTGGGTGCTAGGTAAGTCTTGTTCCTGCAAGGCCCACTGAGCTATCTTCCCAGCCCTTGGGCTATCATTAACTGGCTGTTTCAGACATCTTTCTTGCTCAGTTGTGAGCTACTGACTTAGAATTTCATCTAAGCAAGGAGCACATGACAAGAATTCGGGATGTCTTTCAGGAAATGAATTCAATTTCTTTGATTCCACTAAGAAAGCCAGAGCTCCTAAAATCTAGGTCCTAGCCACCTTTGTCTCACTGCCCTTCTATCTGCTGACTAGCCTTCTAGCCTCTTGATTTAGACCATAGGAAAACCCAAAATTATGTACATGCAGTAGCTCTATTTTTCATAACCATCACATGGTCTCCTGCAAGGTTTCTTGGCCTAGCACTGACACTTGAGGTCAGGCGGGTTTTGTTGTAGTGCGGTTATCTGATCCACCTGTATGATGCTTATCTCTGAGTCCATGCTTTACTTCTCAACCCAGCTGCTCATTCAGTTATTGAGCCGCCATCATGATGGACACCAATGAATGACTTGGTCAATAATGACCATTCATTGGCTTAGATTTGACTTCTAAGACTAAGTTGCCTAACTAGTTACTATCTCAGTGGGTAACAGTAGGAATCTGAAGGATTGATAAAGAATTAGGAAGCAGAACAGCAGAACTTCAGCCTGCTGGTTGGTCATGCTAGTCACAGGACATGGGGCAGCTGCAACTTTTGCCTAAGTCAGCCTCCTGAGCGCTGTCCAGAGTTCCTGGTTCAGTCATGTTTAGTCATTGACCATGGCAGGAAAACTCAGGCTCTACATGTAAGCATGAATGCCTTTTGATACATGCTGTTATTGTGTTGCACAGAATCCCTGACTTCTAGATATTAAGCTCATAAAGTTTACAGCAACACTTAGCTGCATCTGGATTTCACGGTGAATTGGGGAAGGCAAAGGCCTCAGTATAATTTGCACTAACTTTCCTGTAATGGAAATTATGGCCTGAGAAAAGGTTCAGTTGACTTGTCTGTAAACTAAGGAAAAGTTGATCCATTCAAAGGCTGGTTACATACACTCAGACGGCTTTTTAAAGCCCAGTGCCAACGAGAAATATTTATTGCAGCATCTGAAGTAAACCAGCAATGAATTTTAAAAGTCAGTCTTTGTAAATTGTTGGCTCAACACATTTAGTCTTAAAAATGGAGTAACAGTTGCGACAAAAATGTACTGGGCTTGTAAGATAGCTGTAGCGTTTGTGTGGAGTGAGGCCAGTGTTACTTACACCTGGGTGGGAGCAGCAAGCTGGCCTCCCCTGCTGGTGACCAGACCCTGGCTCAGTAGGACTCAGACGTGGAGCCCTGCTTCTAGGGCTCCAGTCTCATTTAAGGAAGCATGTCACAGAGACTTGCGTGCTTCCGTGGCTTGTGATTTCATCCCCACATCCCTACCCCTTTCTTCTTTCCTGGCCCTCTCTTCCCGTGCTCCCTACCTTTTCTTGTGTTCGAGTTGGCTTTGACTCAGGGCAAGACCTGGCCTGCAGCGCTTAGTGATCATTCCCTGGTGCTGCTGGCGTAGCCTTAGCACCACGGTGGTGAAAAGTCGATAGGAACCTGTGGGGGAGGCACGGGTAGAGCTTTCTGGCTGTGGCTGTAACTGCAGGATGATCATTTAATGAAGGACTCACGGATGTCAACATCTGGGCTACTTTTCGCTGCACCTGCTTAATGGAATCAGAGTCCTGGCTGGCTGCCAGGGCTCTGCAATACTTTTTCTAGCTTTGCCCTCTCCCCTTCTCTGTCCCTCCACCCATAGGCACTTGGTGACCTGTTAGTTTGTCTTCATAACCTCTTTAAGAGTTCTTGGTTTTAAGCTCTGTGTTTTCTCCATGTTTTAGCATCTTTGAATGCTTGGTCTCTCAGAGTTTCTGCAAGGTTTATTTCCTGGTTCTCGAGTCCCCACTGCAGGCTCTGGAGATTGTAACTTTATATCCAACCTCTTTATGTTTTCATATTCCTTTCTTATGTCTCAAACACAGTTTGAAATAACTTATGTCCTATCTTTGCCTCCTACTGACTCCCCACCCCCATGGGTTTTCCTACCTACCACTACGTCTCCATGGGGCCCTGAATGGGAAAGGAAAGAAATGTGCTTGATGCGTCTACCGTGTTTAACTCAAAGTCTTCAATAGTCTCACCACGGAATTGGTCAGCTGTGTGCATGTGTGGACACTGGAGAGTTAAGTGTGGCCTCTGTGGACGATCTGAGATAAGTGAAGCATTCCTGCATGTTACCATGGTGTTAGCAGGAGCTCCAGGAGAAGACGGGCGCTTCGTCTAGCCCTACCCAGAACGATGGGAAAGTGTGCTGAACCAACTGTCTGTCTTTGCAAGTTAAACAGCTGAGGGGAAGGATGAAAGCCAGCTGCACCCATTAATTAATATCAGAATCGCCAAATGATTACAAAGAAAAGTGAAAGTTCAGGCCAACTCTTCAAAATTACTTATCCGGCTGGGTGGGCACTTGACTCTCTGGGGTCTTCTACTGCTGCAACCTTTATACACACACGGACACACACACACACACACACACACACACACACACACACACACACATGAACACACACACATGAACACACACACACACACACACACACACACACACACACACACACGGACACGGACACGGACACGGACACACGGACACATAGTTTCCATGCAACATAGTTGCAATGCACTAAAGCAGGGAGTTGTGTTTGGAAACTAGAATTGAAGCAGATCTCCCTCCAGACCAAGAGCATATCCTCTGTTCACAGTGTTTTCCAGACCTACAGGTAACTGGGGAGGTTTGCTTAGTTTTGTTTGAGCAGCAGGGCTGTTTTCTGGCTTTATTAAATTATAAGTAATTCTAAGTATATAAAGTCCCAGCAAGGTACAGTGACCAAGTCATAGCCAAAGCTCATGAGTTCATTACTGAGTGTTGGTTGACCCACCAAATGACAGCAGCAGAGTTTTTTGGTTTTTTGTTTTGTTTTATTTTTGTGGGCTTGAAGATGGCACTAGGAATGATTATTTATTAAAAACAGCACACAACAAAAACAAAACACACAGTGTGGTAGTACACACCTGTAATCCCAGTACACAACTCTAGAGGGGGAGGTGGGAATTCAAGGTCATTCACTGCTACATAACAAGTTGACTACAGCCTGGACTACAGGAGACTTCCCTCAAAAAGAAAGGGGTGGGGGAAAGGAGAGGGGAGGGGAGGGGAGGACAAAGGAAGGTTATAAATCCCAAGCATCGGGACAACAATAACAAAAAAGAAAAGAAAGAAGGAAAAGGAAGGAAGGAAGGAGGGAAGGAAGGAAGAGAGAAAACCATGTCCCCTTGAGAAGTGCCTTCCTTATATCTTGACATATATTGAGTTTATTCCTAAACTAGTGATCAGGCTGCAGCCTCAGCTGCATAAGTAACTGGGGATAAGAAAGGGAGGAAATGTGAACTACTGGTCTGTTCTCATCTGCTTTGCCAAGTCTGGGCTTGATGGAGCCTCCAGAGACTTTTTGTCTCTTGTTGCTAATTCAGCTTTCAAGGACTTACAGTGGCAGAGACCCAAGGAAGGAAGATGTCTGAATAGAGCTCCCTGGATTTCTTGGCACAGGGAAAACGATAGAGTGAACGTGACACTCTTGACTTGGACGTAATGAATAAAGCTGGCTCTGCTGCCCAGGTGTATACTCTCAGGGTCAAAAGCAATGCCAATCTGATTATTCTCGCCACCCGTGTTCTCTGGCACCGCGTCTCCCTTCCTTGTCACCTGCTAATGCACGTTGGGGGCAGTGCATCCTGCATCCACCACATGTGTAAACACTTTTGTGCAAAGATGTTTGAAGCAACGTCTGTCATGACATCAGAGGAGTTACTGCCACGTGCAGCTGAGGGACTTCAGTCATGTGATGGTGTTGTGAGGTCTTACTGAAAAGAAATCAGTGTGAAATGCTTTAGCCTTTCCTCATGAAAACAGCACACAGTGACTCCCCTGCCCCGCATGTTGTTATGTAATCATTTCTCTTGCATGTATTTAGAAAGTGAGAATATGCTCCTGGTAGTGAGCACTTTAATTACTGGCCTATTCTGGAGAAGCACCATTGTGAGGTATTGCTATAGTGAGACATTCTTCTGCCTTGGCGGGAGGGGTGGGGGTGTGGGGGATGGGACGACCCTGAATGTGCTGTTTGTTGGCCCTGAAACATAAGAGGATTTTTGATTAAGAATCTAGAAAAGCTATAATCAATTCATTATACATTCAAACAGGAGAAGAGCCCTTCAGAATATGAATCTGGACTCAGAAATATTCAGTTAGGAAGAACAATACTCCATAGATTTTCAAATTGATGGAGCTTTTCGATGTAAACTAATTTGTTCCAGTATTGAAGTGAGCATAATTAACAGAGGCTTGCTTTCTTAGGCCGATTAAGCATGAAAACCAGGCCAGCACTGGAACTGTATGCAGTGAAAACAGTATTTATGAGGGGGCTGTGCAGGAGCGTGTGTGACAGATGGGCATTTTATCACTGTTGATGTTTGGAATTTCTTGAAAAGCAATGTAATATCTTGTTTTTATGAATGAATGAACAAATCATTATGCATTGGGGGCTGAGTTTTCCTATTCTAAATTAATCTTTTTCTATCTTTAACCTCTGTTACTTTATGTTAGGGAGCCTCATATATTCTGATGTTAAAAAAAAATCCTAAAAAAATATCGTAATTGTGTTTTATTGCAGATACAGATCCCCGTGTTTTAGAAAAGCAAGAATTGCAGCAGCCGACCTATGTAGCCCTCAGTTACATTAATAGGTAAGCCATTACAGGAAGACAGCTGCTGTTTGCTGCTGTGTTGCTCATTACATGTATCTTTTTACCAGCAAATGTTTCCAGTTTAAAAATGTGCCAATTCGACCCTGTCAAAGCAACCTCAACATGGAGATTTCTTGTTTCTCTGTCGAGGGATCTAGATTGTAGCCCATTGTGCATATGCCTGAACACACAGCTGATTTACAAGCTCATTTTGGAAGTATTTTGTATGCAGAGTTGGAGCATGCTCTTTTGACTTCATGGGGCAGTGTGGGAGATTAGTGGATTTATGTTTGAGTGAACCTTTAAATCTTGGGGTGAAAGGTCCTTTTTTATGAATTCAAAACATAGTTGGAATATCAGGATATATTGGACTCTAACAAACTGAAATCATTTTATTTCAGAAAGTCATTTTGTAGCAGCTCATCTTTTAGTAGAAATACTGTCAGCAGCTGCCTCCATATGTGTAGAGAACACGAGTTTTCACTTAAATTGATTCTGAGCCTAACTTTAGAGAACTGTTTTGTGCTTGAATATCAAACCTGAAAGAAGACTTAGTGTTTTCAGCCAACTCAAATAATTAAGGAGACAGTAATTTGGGGGCAAGAACTTAGAGTCACCTTTGGGTTAAGAAAACACACACTCTCAAAGCAAAGTGGAGAGAGTAAGAGCAAAATTAGTTTTTAATGAGAATGAGAACTCTCTGCCCGTAATTCAATGGATGTATTTCTATTGGCTGTCCCTTTCCCATAAGGGAAAGATCTTTTTCAGTCTCTTGGTGCCAGAGCGTGGACCAGGGTCTGGAGAGGAAATTTGCCAATGAATTATCTGCACTCTTCATTTTGGTGTTGTTTTAGGAAACGTAGTTAATTCCTGCTGGGACATATTCACCTGTGCTCAGCTTCGAGTACTTATAATGAAGCATGTTTGCAAAGGAATTTATGAATGGAAGCATCTAAGTGCATGCCATTTTTGTATTTTCTGCTCATAGGGCTTTCT
Organism: Cricetiscus sungorus; assembly: GCA_030556225.1. NCBI lineage: Eukaryota > Metazoa > Chordata > Mammalia > Rodentia > Cricetidae > Cricetiscus > Cricetiscus sungorus. Next base: position 41,660,883 of record JANBXA010000731.1, on the reverse strand, counting down.
AAGTAGCATTAAAAGTCTCTAGTCCTTCATCACCTGTAATTTTGACATACGTTGTTAGAATACTTTAATAATTGCATCAAATTACATAAAGCTATCTGAGATTTCCACAGATGCTATGCTATTTCTAATACTTAACAATACAGCTAAAAATCTTTAGTTATATTCATCGAACTGTGCTAAATTAGCCTACTGATGTTGATGGGTATAGTCTAAAGGGGCAGACATCTCTAGTAGACTAGCAAGCTCACTAGTGGTCTTTCTGTGAAGAAAGTATGTGTAAGATTGCCAGGTTATTGATGCTGAACAAAGACCCTTTGTGGGGGATGTGCTGTGTTGGGGACTCAATGCTCCTCACGTGGTAGACAATATAAGTTTGTTGGGAGTAAATAAAAATCTAGTGGAGGAACAAAGAGGGGGTTCAAACAACTGAGACTGTAAACCTGGCCATAATGCAAACAAGAGTAATTTAAGTCTTTGGGACCTTGAGGAGAGAAGAGAAGCATAGTGCCAAGGTTTAGACAAAGCCACTGCTGATGGGGGAAGAGCGCTCTAAGGCTGGAGAGATGCCTGCTACCCTGACTGTGACAAATTCTCTGCTTCTTTATTTGTTTTTATTACTTTGTTTCTGGGTTTTGTTTGTCTGGCTTTGTTTTTTAAGTAGAATCTTGTTATTCAGCCCCTGAAGCCATAAATCTAAGCCAAACTTGCCTTGAACTTGAAGTAGTCTTCCTGCCTCTGTCCCTGAGAGTTGGAAGTACACACATACTACCATGCTTGGCCCAAGGGAAGATTTTTTTTTTTAATGATTGAGGTGGAGGTAATAGAGATGGCCTAATCAGTAAATGCCTGCCTTGCAAACATAAGGACCTGAGTTGGTTTCCTAGAACCCACTTAAAGAAGCAGGCATGGTCATGCACACTCACAGTCCTCACACTTTAGATCCAGTGGAAACAGGCTTGATAGTTCACACATTCAGTCCCAGTGGAAAGAGGTGAATCCCTGGCCCTCCTTTGCTGAGTTCCAGACTAATGAAAGACTGTCTCTGCAAACAGGTGAATGGCTCCTGGAGAACAACACCTAAAGCTGAACTCAGACCTACACACACACACACACACACACACACACACACACACACACACACACACACACACGTTATTAATGCTGATCAAGTAAGAAATCCCTTTTTCCTTAAATATCAAAGGGAAATAAATGCCAGTTCTACCAAAGGTGGAGAGACAGGAGAATAAAATTTTCCCCTCAGATATTTGTTGGTTCAACCCTGACAAACATTTGGCCTTCTCAAATTTGAAGATGGAGCTTTCTTTTGCAATAACACTGACCAGTCAGTCAGCAGAGAGTTATGAATCTTAGCATGGAGTTTTCTTTCTGTACTGTTTTAAAGAGAAGCCATCATATAAGAACCTATTCTTTGTTTAACCAATTTTAAATTGCTCTACCCATTTAATGTACTATGGTAAGCACAATAGACCTATAAAGGTAGAAAGAAAAATCCTTAATTAGCTTGAAAGCAGTTTTAGCTAATGAACTGCTTCATTGGAACTACTTAGCTTTGGGATTTTGCATTCAATCTGCTGCAATACTATGTGTCATGTAGGCCTTGGAAAATTTTACAGTATACATATGAGGAAAAAAAAACGAGAAAGAGAAATAAGGGCTAGCAATGTAGACCAGCAGGTAAAGGTGCTTGTCACTAAGCCTGATGACTTGAATTCGATCCCCAGGACCTAGAACTGACTCTTCAAAGTTATTCTAGTTATTCTCCGTACATACACCAGCACACACACACACACACACACACACACACAGAGAGAGAGAGAGAGAGAGAGAGAGAGAGAGACAGAGACAGAGACAGAGAGAGACAGAGAGACAGAGAGACAGAGAGACAGAGACAGAGACAGAGAGACAGAGAGAGAGAGAGACAGAGAGAGAGAGACAGAGACAGAGACAGAGAGACAGAGACAGAGACAGAGAGACAGAGACAGAGAGACAGAGAGAGAGAGAGACAGAGACAGAGAGACAGAGAGAGAGAGAGACAGAGAGAGAGAGGATGAATAAATGAATAGGCAAATAAATAAATGTGATTTTGATAGTACCCTGGGGGACTTGGGTTCAAACCTGAGCAGTGAGCTCCAGAATCTAACCACTGTGCAGCCAGATTTACTGGGATATCAGAGAGTTAAGTACTCAAAGAAGAAAAGAGGAAAATACTGAAGACTGATCTTTCAGACACATAATAGGGCACCTGGGCAGAGGCCACAAAGACATAAAATAGTATAGAGCAATTACCATACCCAGTAGAACCGCATGTGAGCAGCTTGCTCAGGGGGAACAGTGGAGGCTGTAGAGGCTAACACCTGTGAGTGAGGTGAATCCCTTGGCAAGGTACTGCCACATCACAAAGTTGGAGGTGGGTTGAGTGTGAGAAATAAATCCCAGCATAGCAGCTGTCGGCTACAGTGAGGAACACCCTGGCTCTGCAGCCCATAGGAAAGGGGCGGGCAGAGAGGACAGGGCCACTATCCACCCAAGAGGTTGGGATGGGTAAGCTGCTAAGGAAAATAGATGAATCCCCAGCAAAAGCTGCTGAAGAGAATATCCCTGGATATTTCTTCAAGTTGTTGTCTCAGCAGATCAGGTAGCTGCCTTAAGGAGACAAGGTAACTTTTGGACTTTTTCAAGATAGGGTCTCACTATGCAGCTCTAGGTCTGTCCTGGAACTCACGCTGTAGACCAGGTTGGCCTTGAACTCACAGACATGCACCTGTCTCTGCTTCCAGAGTATGAGGATTAAAGGTGTGCACCACCGCTGCTGGCTACAGGGTAACTTTTTAATCACTTGTGACTCTCCAGAAATAGGTGTTGGAGATAGCATTAAAGATGTTAATAGCATATGTGGCCAAGATTGTCAATCGTTCTATGTTTTCTCCTGAATATTTTTATTAAGATAACAAAAATTGTAATGTCCAAATCCATTTAATTTTCAAATGAGTACAGCATTTCGTAGAAGATGTGAAGATTCATCATGGATGACCACAGGTTAGTGCTGTCTTTGTGCTTCCTTCTCATCATCTGCTGCTGAATAAGAAATTTATATCTAGCCAGGTGGTGGCACACGCCTTTAGTCCCAGCACTCGGGAGGCAGAGGCAGGTGGATCTCTGTGAGTCCAAGGCCATCCTGGTCTACAGAGAATTCCAGGACAGGCCCCAAAGCAATACAGAAAAACCCTGTCTCGGGGAAAAGAATATATATATATATATATATCAGCTCTGTCTCTCAGTGAGCTGGAGATTTGGCCTCTAAGTGGTTTAATGTTCACTCTTAAAGTTGAATCACACTTTTTCCTATAATATTAATTGGAGTGATTCAAGAGCCCTCCCACGTGGCCATTTACTCACAGGAGGATACTATGGGCTTTAACGTTAGGGAGCTTAAGTGAAATAGATTTCTAAGCTGGGTATGGTGTTGCATACCTGTGACCCCAGCAACTGGGAAGCTGAGGCAGGAGGATCACAAACCCAAGGCCAGATAGCTGCAAATGATTCCCTATCTCAATTCCAAGTTTTCTGCACAGCAAGGCAGATCACATCTTCTTCCTCTATGCTTGATACCCATTTTCAGGCTCTAAAGGGATTATATATTCTGATGCAGCCCTTGGGTGCCCTCTGCTTGAGGCAGTTGATGGACTAGTGTTCTGAAAACATCATTTGAGAGTTCAAGATACATATCACTTCGCCTCCCTCCTCAGCTTCGCCAAGGAATGAGCTTTATACAGAATGGATTTTTGTTCTGTTTTCTAATTAAAAATGCAGAACCGCCTTTTTCTCATGATCAGTTGGAGAAAAGGAAGACAAAGTTTGTGCCCAAGCATGCTCACTCAGTCACCCAATTTTTATGCTCTAGAATTACCAGTGTTTTCCTCTCTTTAGACTTGATGCAGAGTCAGGCTATTGGTCTTGGAGTCCTGTTTACTGTACCTGAGCTGTGCGGCAGATGGCACACCCCTGCCAGTTCCCCTCATGGCTGTAGTATTTCCTTCATGGCTGTATTAAGATGACTGATGCACATAAAACAAATGTCAGCAACCATGGCATGTTGATGCTATGTAAGCAAAAGATGATAATGAGAGAGATCGCAGCAGAGGGAGTGTTGCTTTGGAGGAGGCCAGAATAATTTATACCATGAAATAAAATGATGAGTGCAGGGACATTTTCATTCCCCAGCCTCCAGGACAATGCTGAGCCCATTGTTGACCCTCAGTGATTTTTACTGAAAGAATGTGTACATTTTCTTATGAGTAATAAGTAAGTAAATAAATGATTCTGAGAACTGTAAGAATTCTGTGAAAACTGCCCATGTTCACAGAAAAATATTTGGGGGAAATTTTAAAATTGTATACTTTGACTCAGCATTCGTCCAACTTACAACATAAAAATGTACTAAGCAATGGCTGTCACTAAGTATCTCACCATAGCTAGAGAAATTACATGAGATAATGGTTTTTAGACTCTAGACATTCCCTACTTGGTAGGAATGGGAAAAAAGACCTCAAGATATGTATATCCCAGCCTGATCAGCATGGACACAAGTATATACTCTATAATCATATACTGATAACAGAAGGGTCTCAGATGAGAAATTAATACTTTGTTCTAGGAGCAGTAGTGTTTGAAGTCAAGATCCCAGAAGACCCCCAGAGGAGGCAGACTAAGCTAGATGGTCTTCAGATACAGTTGGAGTTCTACATTTGTGACCTAATCAAATATAAAATCTCTATGAGTTCAGATTGATCAGCCCAAATTTGAACTAGCTACTCCAGGAAACTCAGAGGTCTTCATGGCACCATCCAGTAACACAGCACCTGGTACACTAAGAAACCCCTAGATGTGCAGTTGTCCCTGAGATGAGGGAGCAGTCCTCGGTAGAGGCCCTGTCTGAGAGGACTAAATGGAGCTTGCACAAAAGGACTTGGAAGCAACATCACTGTGTTCAAGGATTCGGAGTAAAATTACACCGAATAAGAAGAACTTGTTTTGAAGAAAAATAAAAACAAGTCTGGATTCTTTGTTTTGCTTTCTCCTTCTACTAGAATGTAAACTGTTTAATGAAGCGTTTTTCCTTTTTGCCCCCTTTCTTCTCACTCCAAAACCTCACCTAATCCCCCCACCTCTCGCTCTTGCTTTCCCAGTTGAACTAGTTTTTGCCAGGTTATAGTCAGTCACAGCCTCATAGAGCATGCTGTAATTAGCAAAGCTTGCTCTGGCCTTCTCTTGTTTATCCAAATCAAGACTGAAGCATTTGATTTTTAAATCTAAGAACACGGGGTTTTTTTTCTCCATAAAACCACCTGTTTATGATCTTCTAAGAGCAGTCATGTTTATTGCAGTACAAGCCATGCTTTCCTAGCCCCCTCCTCTGTCTACCAGATCTGAAGTCTGTGGCCTAATGCATGCCATAAACATGTTACATGCTGTTAGGTCTCAAATGCCAGACATGGAGCTGCCATTTTCTTTGCCTATGTTTTATGGACGTCCACCGAAACAAAGCTGAGATGGCTCCTTGCCAACCTTATAATGCTTCTCTCCCAACCTGACCTGTTCACTATGCCGTGCAAGGACCGTGTGACTCGGGGCAGCTGAAAAGAGAGCCCTCTCTGGTGTTGTGGCTTGCTCTAACAGTATACAGAAAGCATACTGTAGGACAGGTGAGTTGGCAGAGCGTTGTAGAGAGTGTACCTGAGAGGTCTGGGCTCTGGCCCCCAGAGCTGGTCCCTGGGGCGGTCAGTGCTGTCCACTGGTTTACACATTTTCCTTGCCTCGGGTCACTTTATTTTTAGTCTCTGTTGTGTTTACTCATCAGTGTTTCTGACTAATCCTTTGCATCTTTGAGTCCAGTTTTAAGTTATGTAGCTTTCCCCCCCCCTTACTTTTAATATTTTTATGAGATGGATTTTTTTTCTTTTCAAAACAATTTACTAATGCAAAACAAAACAAAACAAAAAAGAACCAACCATTGATTTCCTGCTGCTTATTTGGCTCCTTTCAGTTATGTCACATATATTGTAAGGTCTCTCTCTACCTTAAGAATTCCCTCCTTCTCTCTGTCTGTTATTCGTAAATATGGCATCTTTCTTCAGACCTTACCCTACTTACACTGATAAGGATGCTTCAGTTTTGAAACCTGCCTTTCTGGCCTTGAATATAGCAAGTCTGTGGCCAGCCTGGCTACATGAGACCCTGACATAATGAATCCTTTTTCTTTCTTCAGCTGTTAACTGGTTCTGGCTGGTTGCTTCTACCTCTTTGCCACACAATTAGTAATTTTTTTTTCTGAGCTCTGTCCCCAGAATTCTGGCTTTCTCTGTATCAACCTCATATTTTCCTTCATTGTATTTCATGAACTTAGATGTCACCTGAAGAGATTCTCTGACTGCTCTGTTTCAGTTCCTTCGAATTCTCATTTATAGCTTCCTGTAGCCACAGAAACATTCTAGGCAGGCTGCACTAACCCATTGCCATCCCTTTATGTCACTTCCCCTCCAAAATGGCCTCTTGATAATATTGTTCAGTGGTTTCTGCCTACCTATTTGTCTAAATTGCACCAAGCTCTTCTGGGCTCCAGAAAGCCACTATTGTTTCCCTCGGCCCATATTTGAGCTGCTCAGGATTCCCTCGTGTATCATTTGTAGCCACTTGTTCTGCTTCTCCTGCTACTCTGCCCTGCTTATCACCTGCTGTTTGGATTGACCAAGAATTCCCTAAGATCCCTCCCTGTGCCCTTCTCCCTGCCACCCCCATCTGCCATCATGTCATAGGGTGCATCTGTCAGCCCCAGGTATAGAAGCTGTTGTGTTGGGACCTGCTGCTTGGGCCCTCTCTGGCATTGTTCTGGCCTTGATAATCCTGTTCATTCAGACACATTGCAACCTATATTATGAAGAGTCCCCAACCTCCAGAAATTATTTATTCCCTTGGTCAAGTTTCTTTTCCAAAATCATAGCATTGATATCATTCACTATGACCACTAAATATTGTAAAAGTTTAAATTGTATACAATATATTTGAGAACAATAGCTTTTCCTCCAGTTTTCTACCAAATTTACCATACCAAGTAAGTACATGTCAATATTATGGGGTGATTTAGTTTTATCAACATTCACCCTGTGTGCAGATATGTCTATAGGCAAGATGCTCTGGGGAAGAGCCTGGGGTGTGGCTAAGGAAAGGAAGATGCATACATAGAGCACACACGTGTACATTTCTCTTTTGCATCCTTCCGGATCAGTATAGATATATACAATGCATTTTGAGTTCATTCCTAAGGTATGGATATGTAATGTTTTGTCTGCTTTTCTACCATTGATTGCTGAATATTTAGGTCAGTGCCAGCCTTGTTAGCATGGTTTTGCCCGTTACCACAAATAAAGCCACAATGGGAATTAATCATCATTTGATAGGCTAACCAGCATGTCTTTGTGTGTATTTCTGCCTGAGAAGAATCTAAGCCAGATTGTTTCTCTCTCTCTGACCTATCACACTTAGAATTAAGACAGACCTCCTTACCACAGCCAAAGGGCTTCTGGGGTCAGGACTGCCTCCCACTCCTTTAGTCCCCCTCTCACCACCAGCCATACCTGTCCCTGCAACACAGAAAGGTTTTGCCTGCTCAAAGGCCATGGTCCATACTGTCCCCTCTGCTGGGACAGTCTTTGACCAGAGTGTGTCACACAGGCTGCTACTTCCTTCCTCTCTGCATCTGGTTGGATGTTTCCTACACTGCAGGCCATCCCTGATTTTCCTGATGGACAACCCTGAGCCTTAATTTTTCTTGGTCTTTTTTTCATAGTACTTCTTGCTGCCTGAAATCCCTTGGCTTATTTGATGGTGTGTTGAGTCCCTGCTTCCCCTTCTAACTTGTGAGCCTCACAGGGTCAGGGAATTTCTATATTCTCACTCAGCACGACTACATTCTCAGCTATGAGGATGCTGTTGCACAGTGGGTATGCAGTGTGTGTGTGTGTGTGTGTGTGTGTGTGTGTGTGTGTGTGTGTGTGTGTGTGTAATTTTCTGTTTCTCTCCCATCTTGCGTTTCACTCATCTTTGTTTCCCCACTGTCTCACACACCTGAGTGTATAGCATATACTTGGCACGTGGTTTAAAACTAAATCACCGAGTGTCAAATTACAGCATAAGAGATGACCTTGGCGATCCCCCTGCCCGCACCATGCACATTTACAAAATGACTCAAGGTGCTATTCCTCTCTTATTTCATTTGGAAATTCAGATTGCTGGTGGTAATCTACTTGATTTATCGTTTCCCCCTTATGCGCAGCACCTCGGAGTTAATTAAGAAGACCATGAATCTTCCCTCTGTAGCTCCAGTGCATTCCGTTTGCAGAGTGTGCTCATATTGCTGAGACTGTTGATTTGGGACTCAATTTGAAACATTACTTAATTTTCTCACATTGAGCTTCATTATGCTGAGCCTAAAGCCTGGCCCTGCCTTTGAAGGCCTTTCACAGGCAGCTTTAGATCAGTTCCATGTCCCAGCTTCTAAATAACTTGCTCTCATTTCCTCCACCATGGCCAAGACCTTGGCCATTGGCCCAGAAACAGTACAGCTAAGTCAGTTCCCTGTCCCTGTGAGTCCTTCCTGTCCTCAGTCACAGTGCGGGCTCTTCCCTGGAATTACTCACCGTTGGCCTGAACACAGGTGGTTTCCAGCTATAGAAGTCTGGGCCAAAGACTTGGAAAGAATGGATCTCCACATAGACATAGACGTGTCACCCCAAACAACACTCACGGCCACCCAGCAGGAGAGGATAGTGAGCCAGGAAGCAGTACCAATCTCAACTCTTTGGGAGTTGCATTGAAATGGTGGTGTTTAAAGGATAAAGCATGTTATACAGGAGACCGTGTCCCTGCCCCAGTGTTCTCAGCAGTGGCTGGTCATTGAATACTGAGTGCATGTGGCACTCAGTGTACTTGGCTGTGCCATTAGTCCTTGCAGTGTGTCGCAGTGCTTACCTCCATCTGCATCTGAGGAAGAAGAACCTGTTAGCCCTCTCTGTGCCTTGGACCCCTTTAGCAAGCTGTTAAGAAAAAAAAAAAGAATATGCTTGGACCGCTTCCCAAAATAATGTTTTTAAATTCATGAACTAAAATATATAGGATTACAAAGAAAACCAATTCATAAAATGCAGTTGTCAAAATAGTAAAAATGACAAATTTGTGATATAATGGCACACATGTTTCTTAACCAAGTCTCAAATGAGAAAGCTTAGGCACTGATTTAATAGCTTCCAGAATTTCACATGAATGAGACAGAAATACTTTGAGACTTTGGCTACATTTATACTGTGATAGAAATATATACTGGTGTCTAAAACTATACAATGTTTGACTAGTGTAGATGCTTTGAAAATACTGTGATTAGCTTCATAAATTCAAGGTTGAAAGGCACTGGATGCTACATCCCAAATAGCGGTTCAACTCCTGAGTCCTGGGAATATCACAGTTTTCAAGTGATCAAGACTTCAGGGCTGGGTCCTAACACACATTTGTACATAGGGGAGTGAGTGCATAGAGAGGCGAGAGGCCCCGGGTTACCTCCCTGGGACCTGGGGCTTATAGATTGTGCTAGGCTGGCTGTCTAACAGTGTAGCAGTGAGCTGTCTCTGCCTTCCCGGGGCTGGAAGGAGGACACCTCACCACCACATCTGGCTTTTTGCGTGGGTGCTGGGAATTGAACTCTAGTCTATGCACTTGCATAGCATGCACTCTACCGCAGCCGTCCAACACAAATAGTGTAATTCCAAGTCTTTGTGTTCTTGAGTCAATGATCTTCCTCACAGTATGCCAGTCTTTCATAAGATGTTACATGTATCTTACATATCATCATCTGCATTAAAACATGTATAACCCTTTCTGTCTTACAAGAAGTCCATAGATAACTTAGGAAGATCAGGTTTATTGTGAAATCAAATCTACTTTAAAAGATAGCTCTAGACACCATACACACATACACACACACACACATACACACACACACACACACACACACACCTACCTCTTTCTTTTCTTTCCTTCCCTGCCTCCCTTCCTCTCCCTCTGCCTCTCTCTCTCTCTCTCTCCCTCTCCCTCCCCCTCTCTCTCTCTCTCTCTCTCTCTCTCTCTCCCTCTCCCTCTCCCCTCTCTCTCTCTCTCTCTCTCTCTCTCTCTCTCTCTCTCTCTCTCTCTCTCCCTCTCCCTCTACCTCTCACTCTCTCTCTCTCTCTCTCTCTCTCTCTCTCTCTCTCTCTCTCTCTCACACACACACACACACACACACACACACACACACACACACGGTTTAGAGAGATTCAATGGCATGCCCAAGTTCACACAGCTAGCTAACAGCAGACTTGGGCTATGAACACCCCACACACACACCATGTTTATGGACCCCTGTCCTGGATGTGCAGAGATGGTGCTGCCTCTCAGCACTGTGTGGGTGTGGGTGGAGCTGAGACTCGGCTCTCTAATGTGCCAGCTCCTGTCTTACCTGACACAATTGCTTCTGAAAACCTGTAGCTTGGTATTTATGAACGCCTGGTTATTTACTCAGACAGGCAGACCATGAGGAGTTACCCGAGTTAAATAACTTTAGCATGAAGTTATGTTTTATATCATTGTCTCTATTTGCTGATAAAACCAAATGAGTGGGGTTTTTCATTCCAATCTAAGCAGATAGTAACTGAGTCCAGTCATTGCACTCATGGCAGCCCTTGTGGGGTCAGGGATGGCGGTGGCTCTTCCCCTGCCTGATTCCAGTTAGTACAGTTTGCTTGGCTTTGAGCTCACTCTGCACTGTCTGCTAAACTGTGTGTTGTTTGGTGGGCAGGATTGACAGAGGCCACCTCCACCTTTACTAGTCAACGAACTCTCCCTGTAGAGTTAGGTGACAATGTGAGCACAAGTAATTATACATGGTCGGGCCAGTGTTCTGTCAGTTCTTGTGGACTCCTTCTTGCCCCTGGTGGGAATCTACTCACAATGCAAAACCCAGAAATTGGACCTGGCGCTTGGCACACTGGCTGGCTGCCCTCGGAAGTATCCATGTATGTATTTTCTTGGTTGTACAGCGAAGAATCAGTCTTTTGGTTAACAGGAGTTCAGCGATGGTCAGTAGTGGCTCCTCTTCAGAAGCACAGTGCCCACTGGACACATCATAGGCTTTTCCTCTTCGGTTTGCCTTTCGCCCAGACTAAGCAGTGTTGATCCCACTGTTGTGGAGAAAGAGTGCTGTGAAATGTGTGGGCCATGTCCACACGTCTCCATCACACACTGCAAGGAGGAGCTGCCCCCCTGCTGGCATAAAGTGGACCCGTGGCTCCTTTTGTCTTCCATATCCATGGGTTCGCGTGGAGCAGACTGGTCCAGACATCGTTTGCCCCTTTCACTGTGCCCACACAGACAGCCGTGCTCTCTTTCTCCCCATTTCATCACAGGGTTTGGCACCATCCAGATTTAGTGATGTTCAGTTCTCCTGGGCCAAGCAAGTATGATTAAAGGCCAATTTCTGCGCTGCATTAATCTTTGTTAGGCAGCAGAAATTGTTTTGAAGCCTCAAAGCCAGAAAGTTTTTTTAATAATTGAGGTACATTATGTCCTTAGATCATTTACCTTTCTTGAAAGAAAGAATTTTCTGATCTTTAGTATAATCTTTCTTAAGGGCAGAAGCATCAAGGTCTTGTTTCCTGGAGTTTTAAGGAGCTTATTTATGAAATATCAAAGTCAAGTCTCTCTATTTCATTTTTTGTAGAATTTCATACACGAGTACACTGTACTTACATTATTTCTCCCTCTCCAACTCATCTCCCCCACAGCTCTATTTGGCATTTGTTTGTTTCCTTACCTCTTATTCCGACTGTCTCATCAACATATTAAAAGCTATATTTTTAATTTCACACCTATTTTAACTTATATTAATTATACAGATGAATGGGATTCACTGTAATGTTTCCACATATACATATCTCATGTCTGTCCATTCTTCTTCTTTTCTGCCCTCCACCAACACCCTTCTGAATTCCCACTAAGGTCTCTTCTACTAAGGTGTGTGTGTGTGTGTGTGTGTGTACATACACACAGATATACATATAGTCATTCACACACAGATATACAACCTACTGAGTCTACTTAGTTTTGCTCATAGTATATGTGTGTTTAGGGCTGATCACTTAGGACTGGACAACCTATAAGGTAAATCATCCCTGGAGAAACCTTGTCCCTTTGTCCCTCGGCAGCCATTGACTGCCTGTAGTTCTTCACATAAGGGTGAGACCTAGTGAGCTTCCCACATGGCCATCAGCATGTCAACTGCTATGTCATTATTCAGGTCTTTAGGCAAACATTTTGTTGAGATTTCTTGGGTTCAACATCCCTGTGTGTCCAGAAGGCACTGTCTTACATCACTGTCCTCTGGTCCTTATGATCTTTCCACAGTGTTCACTGAATCTTAAGTGCAGTGTTTGTGCTGTACATGGACCGACTGGGCTGAGCATCCGTGGTCCCTCCCTCCTTTTGACCAGTCATGGCTCTCTGAAGTAGCTCCATCTGCTACAAAAAGAACCTGCTTTGCTGAGGAGTAGGAACTACATTTATCCGTGGGTATGAGGATAAATATTTAGAAATCTATGTTGGAAGAAGCTATGTTGATTTAGGAGAATGGCAGTAGTAGACTCTCCTCTGGGCTCTGTTACCTCTCCAGCCATGGACTGACTAGTCAGAGTCAAAACCTAATTAAACGTGAAAAAGTATTGTTAAGTCCCACAAGCCCAGACTCCCTGGACACAAGTACCCTGATATCACATTCTGTCTTAGGAACCTGCCTGGTTCCAGCTTTGTTTCTGTCGCATAGTCACAGGTGTCGCATCCACTGCTGATGCCCCTCACATCTACTAATAAGTTCTACGTAAACTGAATTTTGGGGACAGTTTGATGTGTAGAATGATTCCAGAAAAGCAGACCTGGAATATCAGGATCTGTACCAGCTAATTCCCATTTAGGCCTGATATTGTTCATCAACATATTAAAAGCTGTATTTTTAATTTCACACCTATTTTAACTTATATTAATTATACAGATGAATGGGATTCACTGTAATGTTTCCACATATACATATCTCATATGTCTGTCCATTCTTCTTCTCTTCTGCCCTCCACCAACACCCTTCTGAATTCCCACTAAGGTCTCTTCTACTTCAAGATACTTTTAAATTTTCTTTTTATATTAAAGCAAACAATACTAGTCTGCTGTGTTTCACTTAACAAGATAGTCTCTAGTTATATCCATGCTCAAAAAAATACCCTTCTTTTTATGCCTCAATAATATATCTCTAGCAACATATTTTAGTGAAACATCCTTATTGTTCTTTCACTTAAATGCTCTATTCATTTCAATATCCTTTTTATGCTTTATTTGTTGGGGAAGAGACGTGTGCTCTGTGGTATGGGTATGGGGGTTAGGAGACAAGGGTTGAATTCTGAGATCCTAAGCTGGGAATTTGTGGATCCTGTGAATTGAATGCTTATTGTCAGGGTTGGCAGCAAGTGCCTTTACTCACTGAGCCATCTTGCCATCACTTACTGCGGTGGTTAGTTTTTGGTGGTGTGTGTGCTTGTTTCTTTGTTCGTTTGAGATAGGCTCTTACTAAATAGCTGGACTAGAACTGGCTATGTAGACCAGACTGGCTGCAAACTCACAGAGATCCAACTGCCTCTGCCTCTGGAATTAAAAATATGTGCCATCCAATCCTGGCAAGATTAGTTTTAATTATCAACTTTACAGGCTCTAGAATCATCTATGGTGTATGGTTTTAACAATTGTGTTGGTTTGAATGAGAATTGTCCTCATAGGATCATATATTTGAATGCTTAGTCCCCAATTGATGGACTATTTGGAAAGGATTAGGCAGCGTGGCCTTGTTGAAGGAGGTGTGTCATTGGGAATGGGTTTTGAGGCACAGTCTCACTGGAACTCTACCTGCAACTTACAGATCAGATGTTAGCGCTCAGCTACTACTCCAGGTCCATGCCTGCCTGCCATGCTTCTTGCCAGAAGGTTATATACTAACCCTTTGAAATTGTAAGCAATTTCAAAATTGTAAGCCCATAGTTAAATGCTTCCTTATGTAAGTTGCTTTGGCCATGATTTTTAATCACAGTTACTAAGACAGCAAATGTGACCAATTTGAATTCACACATGGCTAGCAATATGACACTGTTTCTCATATTTTACAAATAAAAGTGTGCATCTGTGAATTATTTCTCTTTCTCTGCCTTGAGGAATAGGCGATCAGAAAGATGGAGCATGCCAGCCTTCTCCTCTTGTGCTCAGAGGACCCACAGATGTTCTGCAGCTGGCACTGCCTGTTGAGAGCTGAGTACAGGTAGGACTGTGACGTCCTCTGCAGCTGTCACGGTCACTCACACACATCTTGGATTCTGGTAGCTTTAACCAATTTTTCAAAGTTGTCCTGAGACAAAGTATCCAGATCTGTTTGTCTGTCTGTCTGTCTATCCATCCATCCACCCACCTACCCACCCATCCATCCATCCATCCATCCATCCATCCAATCTATCTAGCCATCCCTCAGTCATCTATTTTCCTTTGTGATTTTATAAATGCACACAATGTATTTTGTTCACAGTCCCCCCTGTCACCTTCTCTTGTCCCCTTCCCGCTGATCCTCCCAACCAGTCCCTTCTACATACCAATCTGTGTGTATGAGTGTGACCTACTGAGATTAGTTATAATTGCTTGTGTGAGCATGAGTAGGGAATTATTTACTCAAGCATGGGAAAGTTAGGCCCAGTTATCGTGGCTGTACTACTGAATAAAATGTCTCCCTGAAGCCAGGCATTGGTGGCTCATGCCTTTAATCCCAGCACTCGGGAGGCAAAGGCAGGCAGATCTCTGTGAGTTCAAGGCCAGCCTGGTTGTTAGGAACTGTTTTCCGCCAGCCCGCCTGGACCCACCGCAGCACCAGCTCCCAATAACACGCAGAGACTCTGTAGTTGATATAATGCTGTTGGCCAGTTACTAGTTTCTTATTGGCTAGCTTTGTCTTAATGATTAACCATTTTTATTAATCTAAGTACTTCCACATGGTCTCATCTTACTGGAGAGAGGGTTGGCGTTCTGCTCTCTCCAGTCTCTCCTTGTTGACTCCTCCTTCCTACTTCCACTTTCCTCCTTGTCTCCTAGTCCCTCCTATCTTCCTTTTCTATTGGCCAACAGTGCTTTATTCATTAACCAATAAGAGAAACATATTTACAGAATGACATCTCCCATCACCTGGTCTACAGAGTGAGTTCCTGGACAGGCTCCAAAGCTACAAAGAAACCCTGTTGAACTATCAGTAGCCCCTTCCCTATTCATGGTAGAATGCTGATGGGGCCTGATCTTCCTCAGATAAGATAGTTGCTATGTGTTCATGAGTCCAACAGCTATGTTATTACCTTCTTCCCAGAATGAGAACAACTTTATATATTTCTTTATGGTGTGCCTAGGAACACACACAGATGTAATTAAAACAAAAAGTGCCTGGACTAGAAACTGTTGAATCCAGAATTATGGTTGTCCTGCAGGTGGAACTATCATGGGACTTAGGTCTGTTTACTAAGCTGGTTCTGTATATACACATTTCTGTTGGAGTATTCCTTAAACATTTTGAAACTCCTGAGTGCTATGAATATACATTCTCCTTAGTGGGCCACGTATCCCTGAAATACATAAAAGAAGAATGATAAGCACTTTAGTTCCTTTTGCCTTAGGTACCTTTCTATTGCTATGAATAGACACTATGACCAAGACAACATATAAAAGAAAACACTTAATTGGGACTTGCTTACAGTTTCAGATGGTGAGCCCATGACTGTCATGACAGCATGGCAGCAGGCAGGCTTGGTGCTGGAGCAGTAGCTAGAAGCTCACATCTGATCCACAAGGAGGTAGAGAGGGGTAGGGATGGAGGGAAGGAGCAGACAGAAAGGAGAAATAGAGAGGGAGAGAGAGGGATTGGGCCTGGTGTTAGTATTTGAAACCTCAAAGCCCACCGCTAAAGATACACCTTCTCCAATTAGAAGGACACACCTCCTAATCCTTCCCCAAAACATTTCCACCAACTGGGAACCAAGCCCTCAAGAAATTAGCCTGTGGGGGTCATTCCCATTCAAGCCTCCAGTTTCTAACACCGTTCACAGGAAATTGCCCTTCAACCTTCAGGACTTTGCATAGACATACAAGATCTGAATGAATTTGTATAAATGGCCCACACCTTTTTTAAAAAATAGATTATCACTCTGTGGTCAGACTGTCATGGAAATTATGATGTAGCCCAGGCTGGCCTCAAACCAGTGGGAATCCTCATGACTCAACCTCTCAAGCACTGGAGTTATGAGCATTGGACACAGTACCTAGCAAATCTGTATATTACTAAATATAGCTATATATTATAATTTTACTGATTATACATTTATTCCACTATTATAGTGCTTGACTATTAGAGTATCTTATTAAAATTAGTTTTCTCTTTATTCAAGTCACATCTAATAAATATGGAATTTGGTAAAACCAAGAAGATAATGGGGATATGTTTTTCTTTTCCTTATGGATTATTCCTCAAAATTGGGATCATTCCCAATACAAAATTTTGTTGTCTCCGTTTCCAGACTGTACTGTGATCATTTTTGTAAATACTTTATAAACAACCATTTAGCAGCATTGGTCCCTAGCACATATTTAACCATACCCTATCATTTCATTGGATTACTTTATACTTTCATAAACGATGTTGGAATTCCCTGTGAAATATTTCTCTAACTAGAATTCAAACTATGAACAACACTACAACACTGTGTGTTAGATGATTAAATTAGTTCCATAAAGAATCTGCTCCTTTTTCTTACCAGTGGTGAATAAGATAGTGTCTCACTGTTTCCTCGCTGACGTTGAACGTAAAGGGCTAGACCTCTTACACATGAAGAAGACATAATTTCTAAGATGTCTTCTGGAACTCCTTCCAGAGGGGCTGACAGTGAGGTACAGATTGAAGCTGAGGCTAATAGCCCTGGTACTCTTAGAATAACTGAAAAAGCAGTCCTGCATGATAATTAAGTCTCTTGTCTGGAACACACTGATCACGTAGGTGTGTGTGGTTCTTGATGAATAAAACTTTGTTCCCTCTGTGTTAGCATTTGTGATCTGTCTGTGAAAATACAAAGGCCCAAGGGGGCTGGGTGGAGAGAAAGGCATGTCAGCTGACTCTTTTCTCTGCTTTTGATTGGCCCTCACTCCAGCACCCTCTCCCCCTCTCCTCCTTCACTACAATGCAAAGTCTAAGGTGAAGAGCTATAATAGCAAGCATAGTTGGGCCTTTTCAAATCTCTTGGTTTGAATTTGATGTAGATCCAGACCAGCAGAGCTCTTGGATCCCAGCTATCTTCCCAGTGACCTGGATGCCTCCTGTCATCGTCACTGTTCTGTTATTGAAGAGACACTATGACCAGGGCAACTCTTATGAAAGAGAGCATTTAACTGGAGGCTTGCTCATAGTTTCAGAGGTTTAGTCCATTATCAGCATGGCAGCCTGTAGACAGCCAATGGAGCAATGGCTCAGAGCTATATCCTGATCCATAGGGAGAGAGAGAGAGAGAGAGAGAGGGAGGGAGGGAGGGAGGGAGGGAGGGAGGGAGAGAGAGAGAGAGAGAGAGAGAGAGAGAGAGAGAGAGAGAGAGAGAGAGAGAGAGAGAGAGTATCTAGGTCTAAAATGGGCTTTGGAAACCTTAAAGGCCACACTTCCTAATGCTTCTAACACTTTCAAATTGTGCCACTCTGGTGAGTAAGCATTCAAATATATCAGCCTGTGGGGACATTCTTATTCAAACCACCACATTCAACACTCTGGCCCCCACAGGTTAGTATCGTAATACAAAAATGCATTCAGTCCAACTTCACAAGTTCCCATAGTCTATCAAAGTCTCAGTAGCATTTAAAAGTCCAAAATTCAAAGTCTCATCTAAAAGTCACTGCAATCTCTTAACTATAACTCCCTGTAAAATCAAAATAAAAAAAGCAGATCACATATTTCCAACATACAGTAGCACAGAATATACATTCCAAAAGGGAAGAGGATTTGGGGAAATAATGGACAAAAACCAGAGGGGCAAACTCTAAATTCTGCATCTCCATGTGTAATATCAAAGAGCTCTCTCTCTCTCTCTCTCTCTCTCTCTCTCTCTCTCTCTCTCTCTCTCTCTCTCTCTCTCTCTCTCTCTCTCTCTCTCTCTCTCGCTGATTCCATACCCAGTCTATAGCTCTCCTTGGCAGGTATCCCATGGCTCTGCCATCTCCAGCATCTTCCAAGCCTCACCTTCGCAGCTTCATGTGGTGGCCTCTCTGAGCCGCTGCAGAAACATCCCTGCCACATTTCCAACCTCAGCAGCTTCCCTTAGTTGCAGAGGGAGATTCCATAACCCCTTTCTTGTGTCTTGACTCTAAAGCTAAAGCTGCTAATCCTGCTGCTTTGATGGAGCTAGAATTTGACCCCCTTATTTAAATATATTGGCATCAGTTTTCTCTTGTTGATGGTTTCCCTTGCTAATTAAGCTTTTATTTAATTCCTTTTCACAAGTTGGAAGCTTAGGTGGGTGGGGTCTTGCCCTGAGGTCACCACTCTCTTTATTACACTTAGCTCCAGGCATTTCTTTAAACATTTTATCTCATTGAGCACTGGACTTAATGCCATGACACTTCCTGGTACACCCTTTCTCTATACATTGCCCATTTTGTATTTTTCCTTGGACACCTTACTCCTTTTCATTATAGATCTGCATAAGACTGACCACTAGTAATGTTATGACACTGTCCATACTAGGCTGTCTTGAAATCTGTGCCAACAACCACTAATCTAAAACCCTTTAATTTAGCTTCTAGCAAATTTTTGGGACAAGGGTAGAAAGCAGCCACATTCTTTGCCAAAACATTGCAAGAATGGTCTTTAGGCCACTTCTTAATATTCTCCCCCTCTGAACATTTTGAGCCAGGCCCTTACTGTTCAAATCACCTTCAACACCACTATTTTTCATGCTCCTACTACTAGAATGGCCCACTATGCCCAGTTTAAAGCTTCCAACTGCATTCCCAGTCCGAAGTCTGCATTCCTCCAACAAACAGCATTGTCAGACCTGCCACTGCAATACCCCAGTCCCTGATACCATCTTCTTTATGTCTTCCTCGGTGTTCTTTTGCTGGGAAGAGACGCCATGACCAAGGCTACTCTTATGAAAGAAAGCATCTAATTGGGGCTTGCTTACAGTTTCAGAGGTTTAATTCATTGTCATCATGGCAGGGAGCATGGCAGCAAGCATGGCAATGGAGCAGTAGCTGGGAGCTACATCCTGATCCGTAGGCTGGGAAAGAGAAGAGTGGAGCCTGGGATGGGCTTTTGAAACCAGTGACACAGTTCTTCCAACAAGGCTGTACCTCCAAGTCTTTCTAATCCTTTCAAATACTTCCCCTCCCTAGTGACAAAGCATTCAAATATGTGTGTCTGTGAGGGTCATTCTTACTCAAACCACCACACCTTGCTTGGTTTTCTTTCCTGTCTGAACATCAATGCCACTGCTCCTCCTGACCTCTCACACTGCTTCCTTGTGAGTTACCAGATCCGAACCTGAAATTGGCGCCCCAGGTCAGACAATCAGGGTCCCTACGATTTTGGTTTACTCAAAGAATTCAACTAACATGAAAGCAGAAAATAAACCTTCCTTTCTCACTGGAGAAGTCCTGCCACCAGTTAGGGCCACTGGAGGCTGATTCTTTCCTCTTCGTGCACCTACTTGACCTATTTCAGGTATGGCCCATCCATTACTACTGCCTTTCCCTCCCCTGAGCTCCGGTTTCCAGGGGCAACCCTGAGTTTGCATAGGGCTCTCTCCTCCATCTGTTGCCACCCAGTTCCTTTACCACTGCTATCTACACAGAGTGGCTTCATTACTGTGCTTGTAACAAAAAGACTATCAATATGCAAGGCTGGTGTCAGAAAGAGTGGGTGAGGTTAAAAGGAGAAAGCACTGTCCTAAACCAGAGTCAAGCACACTGCCCATGCAAGCGGCTGCTCTGAGCACCTGGTGTTTATCAGCAAGAGAGTCTTGCCCTCATCCTGGGGTGGACGGGTGAATTGTAGAGTCTATCACAGTGCTGAGTGCTTTGCTTTTAGCTAATCGTCCAGAACTAGATAGTGAAGCCAGCTTGCTCCCTATGAAGCATGTGCTTTTGCTGGTTACATGATGATGTTTTGCAGAACTCAGGTATTCCAGCAGCTGTCAGATGGGACATCTATGACAAGGTCCAGAAACATGCATCCAAATGACGTGTCACTTGACAGTTAATATTTTTTGTCTCCTCTCGCCTTTGGTTGTGCAGTGGCTGCTTTGCTCATGTGTTTTCATTCATGTTGTCATACCTCTATACCTTAGCTTTGCTCATGTGTTTTCATTCATGTTGTCATACCTCTATACCTTACTGGCTTGTTCTAGGGCTGGAAGAAGACAAACTTCACACGGTAAATTTGAACAAGCTGTTCAGGAGGAGTCTCCTTTAGGATAAGGGAGGAATGCCTCCAGTTAGGAACGATTTATGGTTTCTTGGCTTTGGTTTGTATTTTTTCTCTTTCATTTTTCATTAGCCCTTAGACCATCTCAAATCTAAAGAGCTTGAGATTTATAAAATATAAGGATCTTTTTTTTTTTTTTTGTCAGAAGTAAATGCCAAGAAGGGTTAATCAACCCTTTACTGATGTATTCCGTTATAGTCTCACAAGCTGTGTCCCATAAAATACAACCTTTTAAAAACCCAGCGATTCTTCCTGGCGTCCTTCTTGTAGTCATGTTTGGGGAAGGTTGGTGTCCACAACTTGTTCTTCTCAAGGAGCAGTTTGGAAATGTCAGCAGGCGCGAGCGGTAGGACTTCTGTGTGCTTGGATTATCTGTAAGAAGAGCTCACTGTCTGTGCTTCATGCAGCAGAGTGAATCCAGAATAAACATGTTTGGCTATTCTGCTGATTCTTGTCACTGGTTCTGCTTTGGCTTTGGCTTTGTATATAGAACAGATGCATTTTTATTAGGTACTTGGTTTTTTTTTGTTTTTTTTTTTTTTGTATCTGTGTTAGTAAAAGTTCTAAGAAAGAAAGTTATGTTGAGTATAAAAAGAGAAATCCAACATTCTGGAGATGTTAGAGCTTTGATTAGATTTCATGGGGCAGTACAGTGTATTGTAACCTTTGTGTCTGAGTGGCACTACAGAGAGAGGGAGAGAGAGGGAGAGAGAGGGAGAGAGAGCCCTGAGTGGCACTGTAGTGAAAGTGAGTGTGTGTGAGTGTGTGAATGTGTGTGTGTGTGTGTGTGTGTGTGTGTGTGTGTGTGTGTGTGTGTGTGTGTGTGTGTGTGTGTAGAGCTCTGTAGCTCTGTAACCCTGTAGCTGTTGCAGATGTCTTTAATTCTGGAAAATATACAGCACTCTTCTATCCTTCTCATACTGATAATGTTACAAAAAGAAATGCATGTGAACACACTCATAGACAGGATACCGAGATAAGTTCCAAACCACAAGCACAATGGGCATGCTTTTCACCTGTTAGCTCTCTTTTTAATGTTTTTTGTTTTGTTTTGTTGATATTTTAGCTCAGCCACTGTCTTAGCTGGGGTTTCTATTGCTGTGAGGAGACACCATGACCATGGCAGCTCTTACAAAGGAAAAACATTTAATTGAAGTGACAGCTTACATTTTCAGAGGTTCAGTCCATTATCATCATGGAGGCACATGGCAGCATCCAGGCAGACATGGTAGTAGAGTTTTACATCTCTGGTCCATAGGTAACAGGAAGTAAACTGAGACCCTGGGTGTGACTAGAGCATATATGAGCCCTCAAAGCCCGTCCCCCAAATGACACATTTTCTCCAGCAAGGCCATACCTATTCCAACAAAGCCACTCCTAACAATGCCACTGCCTATGAGCTTATGGGAGCCAGTTAGGTCTAAACTACCATAGCCTCTTCAGCCAATATTTTAAGGAATAATAGACTCACGAGTTACCAGCTGGTCTGTAGAATTCGGACCACTAGTCAGTTCCTCTTACCCATCTCTTGCTTAGTTCCCCTTAAAATACTTACTATATTGTCCAGGCCATTCACAAGCTGTTTCCTCTGTTGGTAGGGAAATAGTAAAGTCATATTTGAAAGCACAGAGGTGAGTGGGGTAGGGTTCTAATCTCCATAGGCTTAAGTGTTCCCTTCAGTTGTTTAAGTTCTTACAAGTAGCTGTGTACAGTGAGGAATGGGGCATATGTTGAACTGTTGTGACATGAACATTTTCCATATTGCTACATCTTGAGAAATTCTGTTTTTAATGGCCACATAGTATTCCATGAGGCTGAGGTGACTGGAGCAGATCCCTGTCACCTCTGCTGACAGCTTCACTATTACAAATCACACCGTAGCAAATGTCTTCCACTGGGCCAGTACATTTCACATGTAGATTGTTTTCTTTACAACTTTTCTCAGAAATGCTTTGTGGAAAGAGAATCTCAATGTTTGAATGTTATTTACAGCGCATCTCCAACATTGTGTGCCACGGTGAGCGTTCTGGATAATAATGTTCATTTTACATTCTCTCCGGGAAACTTAGATTCTGTGGATGGCAAAACTCGGGATAGAGTTGGTGAAGCACCAGAGAAGTCCCCAGTGGACACACTGTGACAGGTGTATCGGTCGCCGTTCTAACGTTCTCCCCTCCCTCCATTCAAGGAATTGTGTTAAAATAACAAAGTGCTGCTCGGGGATAATGACCTTTAGAGAGCATCAGTGTACAGACCTCCATGGGCTTTCAGTTCTCTGAAGTCTTCACAGCAGTATGGGAACCCTAGGGCTGACAGCTGTCTCTGCTCCATCGTCTTACACCCAGCAACCACAGGAAGCCTGCAAATAGAATTTGCAAGGCAGTGAACAAGGGCTTGTTATGCTTTCATGGGATTCATTTTAGGTTTTGTCTTTTTGGGGGTGTACCTCAGCAAGTGGAAACAGAGCCCCAAAACAACACACTTCCGCTTCCTTAGAACTTTTTTGTGATACATGGATGGCACTTGCAGAATGTGGATGCCGAGCTGTTCGCTGTGTTACCACTGGACCAGAGCAGCACCGTGCCGGTAGGACACGGCAGCAAGCCTTTGAGGTTCATGATGAAAGAAAGCAGTGCGCTCAGAAGGGTCTCAGTTGCCACAGCCAGTGGAAAGCAGTATCTGGTGATACACGGGGCTTCGCTGGCCAGGAGCCTACTGAGGCTGTCTTCATAAGGCCATTTCCTTGTTTGGTACAGAGTATCCAGAGGAGAAGCTCTACCAGCCTCAAAATCAGCAGCATTCCATTCTTTAACTTACCCCAAACTGAAATCTTCCCTATTCTGGCAAAACTTCACTTTTTCCTTCTTTTCTTGCCATCAATGGTGCTCTTGGCCAGCTTTATTTGAAGAAAATATTTCTGAAAAAAATCTTTAATGTCTTCACCAGACATGTGTGGGCATGTGTGTGATGTTGAACAGAAACTGGCGTCTCCTGGTTATTCTGCTACCTGGGGTGATTGACAACGAGGAGGAGTTACCCATCCTGCTCACCCACACAGATTAGCTTTGGGTAAATTGAAAGCCTTAGCCTTAAGCAATCGCAGAGATAGATAGGTAGGTAGGTAGGTAGGTAGGTAGGTAGGTAGATAGATAGATAGATAGATAGGGTAATGTAGATAGATAGATAGATAGATAGATAGATAGATAGATAGATAGATAGATAGGATAGGGTAATGTAGATAGATAGATAGATAGATAGATAGATAGATAGATAGATAGATAGATAGATCTCACATATTATCACACTACATATCAGGGTCTCTTGGAGATGGGAAAGTTTAGTAATGACAGACTCCAAAGACAAATTGTTAGATTGAGATCTCATCTTTCCCCTTACAACTGTGTGGCCTTGAGAAAATTACTTAACCCTTCTGTTCTTTCAGTTTTGAGTCTGTAAAATTGGTAGAGATAACTATTCCCTGGAGTGTTGTAGGTACTGAATAAGATACTCTTCTCAACAGCCATTAGGAAAGAGTCTGGGTGCTGGTGGCATGAGCCTTTAATCCCAGCACCCAGGAAGCAGAGGCAGGTGGATCTGATCTACAGAGAGAGTTGCAGGACATTGTCCGAAGCTACACAGAAACCCTGTCTCGGAAAAACAAAAAACAAAACAAACAAACAAAAAACCCTCTTAATCAATAGTTACTATTGTCCTGTGGTGGTCTCACAGAAGAAAGCACAGACTTAGCTGGCACAGCTAGCTGTCCCACTGCCTGCTTTCACAGTGCTCCTATACTCCTAAGTGTCCCGTACGCTGTCTGTGATTATCTGTAGCTAATTTGTTTCTGGGTTCCTTTTCCACAGGGCTGGGATTGAGCATAGGACCATGCACATGCTAGGACCAAGAAGCTAAGGCTTTCATATGCTGAGCTGAGAGTAGGTAGTGAGGTTACAGAATTTCCTGACACTCTGTGGGCCTTCCTTGCACTGCTCCTGGAATGTGTCTGGCCATGTGCACACCTACACAAGTGATCATTAGCTGAGTACTTGGAGAATGTCTTCTGCACAGACACTGTGCTGCAATGGACACAGGTGCCACATACATTAGAAGAGACAAATATGGAAGGAGTCTGTACCTAATACAAGATGACATTTAAGGAATGGCAGCTGCAGAGAATGTCCTGTACTGACTTTGTTTTTCTAGTGGTCAACGCTAAGACTTCATAGAACTATAGTAATCAAGGAGGCCTCATAGAGGAAGGAGAGGCGACTTGAGCTTTACCGTAAGAACAGGAGTTGACTAGCTAGAGCAGAAGACGAATGACACATCATGCCAAAAGAATGGCCTAATGGTGTTTTCTGAGATTTGTCCAGAGGACTCACATATGGTTGGGAAGCACCAGAGAGGTCTGGTTTCTAAGCTTGACATCCTAAATCAATTTTTCTCTGTGCCTGGGACTGGTCACCTAACCTGTGCCTTGGGATGGTCACCTAACCAGTCATGGTTTCTTACCTGTAAAGTCAAGATTCTAAAGGATGGCTGCAAAGTCCACAGGGCATGTTTCCTGATGTGACTGAGGTCATTACATGCCGAGGTAGCCACAGTACTTGCATTTACCTTGCTGCCACGTGTCATAGCCACTGCTACTGCTGTAATTCCTACTTGTAGGTCAGATCTCAGCTCTTTACCAGGCTGTCCCTGTCTACCTACCCCACTGTCCTTTTTGTCTTCCAAAAAAATCTTTGTAAGACAACCTGGCTTGGAGAGTCTAGGCCACATGACCAAATGTAAAGGTTAAATTCACAACTAAGTGTGAGCCTTACCCAAAGTCCCAGGTATCAAGTGGATCAAGATACTTGAGTGCATTCCAGGAGTGAATGAGGGAGCCTAGCCTGGGGCACAGCTCCTGAGTCACCTGACTGAGAAGTGCCATCCCGCTAGCTAGGTGGCCCTGGTGTCCCTCCAAGCACACACTGGATTGCCCCCAGTTTTTTCTTCTTTCTCCTTAACTTAGGACTAGCAAAGGACCACTAAACATGTCTTTTTCTGTTCTTGTTTTAAAAGGCATTCCCACCTTACAGCATCTAGCCTGTTCTTTATAGAACTTCATTGGTGACCTGTTTGGTGTATATTTTGAGCCTCCTCTTGTTGAGCCACCCTGGACAAGGGCATCCTTTAAGGTCAGAAAAAGATATTGAAATATACAGAATCTTAAGTCTTGTGGAACATTTCTTAAATATGCCTTTAGGCTTCTACAGAGAGAAGGACTCATACAGGAGCCAGAAGTAATAAATGCACTAGTAAATTAGTAACGCTGCCCTCATTCCTTGGCCTGTTCTTCATGTGATAAATAATAATTTCCAGTTCTCGCACCTGATATATTAGACCCTGCTCCAGGTTTCCATGAGCTGACCTATTCCCTCACTTCTTATTTCACTTACAAATGTCTCCCCTTTCATAGATATAGAGAGCTTGCCTGGCGGGCAAATTCAGTGTGTGTTTTATTGCTGTATCTAGAGGTCTAGAATATTTTACATGCTATTCTTAGAGTTTTCAATTAGCAAATTTTAATTAACTAATTGAGACGTCTTATTAAGAAGCTTTTATGATTTGTCATAGTGTTTTAGCTGTGTGTGCACCCATTCTGTTAAGAAGCCATTAAGTCCTTAGCAAGTGCGTATGCGCCATTAATCTCACCGTGTGATTGCAGCGGTGTTGTAAGAGCAGAGGCATTTGTGATGGCATGGCTTGAAGCACACGGCTCTTAGATAACAGAATTTCACAACAGTGGAGCTGGGTCAGGGGGCACAGCACTCCAGCTCACCAGAGTACCCCTTTTAGATTTAGCTTGAATCAGTTTTTTTTTTTATTGTGTGTGTATGCACATGCATGTGCGCCATAATGTGTGTGTCTGTATGGAAGTCAGACAACGTCTTGTAGAAATCAGTTCTTTTAGACTGTCAGGCTTGGCAGCTGTTGCCTTTCCCCATTGATTTTCATTCCATTGTTTTTAATGTATTTTTAAATGTATCTGTTTCTGGGGATGGAGCATCTTTCTGCCAAGCCTGAGACCTGGGTTCTATCCTTAGTATCATGAAACAAAAGCAAACAAATAACAACAACAAAAACATGCAGAAACACCCAGTCCCAGAAAGATGAGCTATCTCAAGAAGTTGCTCCCTACAAGGTCTCCTTGAACCTGAACCACCTGTCCTCTGTTTCATATATAAAACCTGTTCAAATCTCACTCTTTAAGAGCCAAGTGAAGTCTGTCTGGGACACAAAGGTCCTGCATCTTTTTTTTTCCCAATGTCTGGGTCACAGCTAGGAAGAACATGCCATAGTGAAGCTCTTTGGTCACCTGGCAGAATCAGAAGTAATATGGCAGAAGGGACCTCCTTTGTTTCTGTGTCCGCTTGTTTTCACTGAAACATGGAGGGCTTAAATGGTGTATCCAGAGTCCTTGGTGCCCTTACTATACATTCTTCACTGTGGTGGCTCTCAGGGCAGATAAAACTCTGACCTTGGGAAATGCCTTTAAGACCCACAGCACCTTACCCAAGGCTCCCTTGACCCATGCCACTGTTTCATGCCAGGACTCCCCCACCCCCCACCATCAGAACATGAAGTCCTGTGCTCCTTTCCCAGGGCTGAGTTATTTGGTGAATGAGGTTATCCACCTGAGAACCAACGTGAATTGTTCCCCAGCAGAGGGTTAGGGTTAAGTAAGTCTGGGAAATGTCAGAACTGAAAGGCAGTGTTCATGACACAAACGTAAAAGTTCACAGTGCACATTTACCTCCTGGAGCCCTTGCTTCACTCAAAATAATCACTTAACCTTGCTAGGCCTGCGGCTCTCCAGTTGCTTCAGCCACAGCTGCCTGAATTAAGTCAAGTTCATGCCTTACTGTAGCCCTGCATACTCTTAACACCCCAGGCTGCCATAAACGTACCCTTCAGTGACTTCCTTACAATCAGTTTTAAAGTCAAAATGTAGTCAAATTGCTCCCCAGGCTTGGGGACTCTAAGAAGCAATGGCATCTGTGTCATGAAATTCAGATTTGGTCTTGACCCCCAGAAAGCCTGGAACTGTAAAAACAAAACAAAACAAAAGCAATAGATATTAATTAATTAATTAACTTTTGAAGCCAGGGCATGTTCAAGGCTTTGGGGAAGTGATGTCCATCAGGGAAACACTCATCAGAAAGCTAATTAATTGAGTACAGAAGGTGTGCCACAGAAAAGGTCTTTGCAGCCAGGTCGGAAGGCCTTTGTCAAAAAGCAGCCAAGAGCATTAACTTAGCACAGTTAGAAATGAAATAATATAAATTACTTTTCTTTTTCTAAAAAACACCAAATGTATTCGGGAAATGTGTCTTGGCCTTATTTGTATGTGAATTACAAAGGATGTGTTTCACTTATGACTACTTTTTTCTGTTACTTCGCAGATCTGGCAGAAACTAATGTTGAATGAAAAGACTAACAGATATTTTGTGTATGTAGGCCAGGCCATACAAACTCATTGCCAGGCTCTTTTGACTGTCATTAAGTTAAAGTCCACTAGGAGACTAACAGAAAACCAAGCACAATGCTTGGGGAGTAATCTGTTCACACACTGGGGTAGGATGTCCCTCACCCCCCATTGTGGACATCACTGCCGTGCATTTGATTGTCCCAAAGCAGACACCTTTGCTGGCCACAGTAACATTCGATATGCTGAGCTCTTTGAGTTGTTGAACTTGACCTTGTGGATAGGCTGAGTACAGATAGCTTTTGTTTAGGAACTAGAATACAAGGCGAATACTATATACAGGTTGGCAAGAAGGCCCCACCAAGACCGCCATACTGAATTAGTGTTCCCAATTTAGTTACTGCTTTCAATATTTTCTTGAACAGTCACTCTCCCTCTATGGTTTGACCAGCACCACACTTCGAAAGGTCTTCTTTGTTTCCATTGTGTGGTAGAATATTATTTTAAGGTGTGTGACTTTGGTTTATGCTGCATTTGTTTAACTCTGTGAAGCTGTGATTCTTTGCCTGTCTAAAACACCTGATAGTCTAATAAAGAGCTGAACGGCCAATAGTGAGGCAGGAGTTAGGATAGGCGGGGCTGACAGGCAGTATAAATAGGAGAGAGGAGCAAGAGAACAAGGAGAGGAGGACATCCGGGGCAGCCACCCAGCCACCCAGCCACACAGCCACCCAGCCACACAGCCACCCAGCCACGCAGCCACCCAGCCACACAGCCACACAGCCACACAGCCACACAGCCACACAGCCAGCCATGGAGCAAGAGCGAAAGTGATATATACAGAAGGAAAAAGCCCAGAGGCAAAAGTTAATTGGGGTATTTAAGAGAAACTAGCAAAAAACATGCCAAGCTAAGGCTGAACATTCATAACTAAGAATAAGCCTCCATGTGTAATTTATTTTGAGCTGGGTGGAGCCCCCCCTCCAAAAAAAAAGCCTGAAGAGTCCAAAGAGTAAAAAACATCACACTATACCATTGTATGCCCAGTAGATCTCACCAACCGAAACAGACTGGGCAGGGTGGTTGGAGACGAGATCTAGTCCAGAGAAGTGCTGTGGTCCCAGCAGCCCTGGGTATCCACCCTTGAGAGCCAGGTTGGAGCGAGACCCTGGCATGGTACCCCAGCCCATCTGCACTGTATATGTGAAGACTTATCCTCCTCCTTCCTCCACAGATGGACTGGGCAGGCAACAGAGGGCTTCAGTGTGCATGGCTGACGTGGAGATCTGGTGATGTTATTTAGCCCTTGCCATTAACCAACCTCATGGGACAACATTTTAGCACTTCAGGGACTGTGTGTTCTGCACTTTGGAGCCTGATCTGTCAAGAGCTTTAAAACATTAACTTCAATCTGTTTGTTTGTTAGCCGTTCAGCTAAATTTCTTATCCTATATATAACTCTCCCACCACACCCCACAAAGAATGTGGGTGTCTCCTGCCCCCTTATTGGAACCATATTTAATAAAACAGTCCTAGTATCCAAGCTTTCTGAGAGCAGGGACCCGGTAGAAATTGTAGAGCCCCTGGAAACCTGCTCTTGTGTCCCCCTCTCAAGGCTGAACTTGCAGTCACCAACCTCGCCAGCTAAGCGCCACGTCTAAATGAAAGCCAGAATTTGTTTGGGACCCTTTGTGTCCTTTGGCTGTCATTAACAGAAATCCTACTACACCTTAAAGTGTCCAGGCTTAAAACTTACTCACCTAGGGGAAAGATGAATGTAGCCTGAACATACCTGATGGCTGGGCATATTTTCAGTCAGGACTAGATCACCTTAAATACCTTAACTCTTCATGCTGTGGTTTTATAGCCTGGGATGTTTGAGTTTGATTATCATTCAATATTTGGCCCATGCTTTTAAAATAGAGTAAGCCAAGTTTTGTGCATGCTGAAACTAAATACTACTTGCTGCTTTCATAGAGCCAGAGGAAACTGCTTCTTTCCCTGCCCAAAGATGATCATGTTTAATATTATGAAGCTCTTTGTTGATCAGGATGTGGTTCCATTTGGTAACATTTAAGGGATCAAATAGGTAAGACTTTTTATATTGAATATTGATAGCAGGTGCCTTCAAATCCCCATCATGTTTGTACTCTCATAAGAATAAAAATATCTTAATGTGTTTTTTCCTGAGCATGGTTCAAACATGTTTTAAATGCATTTCTGTGCCTGTGCTTATAAAGAGATGAAAACAGACTGCACTTGATAACATCTGATTCTAATAGAAAAGGAACATACGTGCTGTTTAGCCCCGATCCTGTAGCTTACTATGGTTTGCTCCAGTCCCCTCTCCCCAGTGATTCATAGCCTGAGAGAGACAGCTCCACTCCTGGCTAAAGCCCATCCACTCTGGGAAGGCCTGAAGGGATTTGCTCTCTTTCAGCCAATCTGTGTTTCAGTTGTTGATTTACTTGAGGGCCCCATGAAAGAATGCAAGAGAGACTAAATGGGTTAGAATGTAATTGTGTGCTTACAGGCTTTTTCTGCACTGTCCCTTTCTCATTGGAAGTCAAGGGGGGGAGGGAGGGGTCCTGTCTGGGGATAGAAGGCACAGGCAAGGAGCAGAAAACATTTTACTTCATGTGGAATCAGTCGCCTCTTCGACAAACTTAAGTTGACCCGTCCAACCCCACCTTTGACAAAGGACTTCCCCAGCCCTCAGTGTTCATTCGACCTTCTAGCCAGGGACTGCCTCCCACTTGCAGTACCATCGGCTTCCTCACAGTCCGTGACTGTCTTCCCTCCAAGGGACTCACTCCCAGAGGCCTGAACAGGAGCTCACGGTGAGGAGCAGATGGTGCTGCCCTTGCACACCTTGATCCTACCTGACTTGTCATCAGTCTTTTTATCCTAAGTCTTGACTGAGCATCTGTTTTAAACATGGAACAAGGAAGTTGAATCGTTTCCCCCAAAGAGCAGGGAGAAAGAGGCTAAGTGTGGAACAGCCACCATGTTTCTGCTCAGTGGTCCAGCCTGAGGGGATATCCAGGTGCTCAGGGAGCATCCTGGTGCTACTGCACATCGCCAGACACCTTTCTCCATGTGTTGATTCTGAAACTAGGAACCTAGCGGTGTCTTTTTCTTCCTCCTATAACATGTAATTACTATTCGATTATTTACTAATTCATTCGTTTTTGGTAGTTTGTGGATTTAGGTTTGACTTTGGTTTTGGCGTTTGGGGGACAAGGTCTTACTCTGTAGCCAGGCAGGCCTCAGACTCAATAATCTTCCTGTGTCAGCCTCTCACACGCTAGGATTCTCAGTCACCACAGCTGCAGTCCTTTGCCTTTTGAAAGAAGTGTCCTATAGGCAGCAACAGCAAGGCCTAGATACTCCAACAATTCATTTGTAAAGGGATACAGAACCCCAAGTTTTTGCTGGGTAAACTATTTTTTTTTCCAAAAGTATGCACACACCGAGATTATAGCAGCCACCAAGGAAAGTTGATCAGAATCAGAAATGTAACAATAAGGCTGCTGCTTTAACATATGGAGTGCATACTTCTGCTTCTTAGTCACAACTTAGTAAGAAATTACACTGTTGAAAGAATAGAAGCATGCATTTTATGAGGATAACAAGGCTGTCCTTTGGCTTAGCAGGGTAATGTATCATGAAATGCCAGTGTTCAATGGGGCTCCCGTGTGAGACAGTATCATAAACCTACAGACAAGCCATCACATCCAGATGACACTGAGTATGTTCAAATAGGGTTGATGGGCTTCATAACTGTTTATTGGATCCTTACTATGTGCCAGGCAGTGAGCTAAGCCTTCTCAGTAAGATGGAGGATAGATACAATTAATTGCTTTACTATCACTCATGAAAGAATGAGCCAAATTGTAGAAAATGTTGCAGCACCAATACAGACATCACTCGGAACACAAGGCACAGGGGCCTCACTGGCATTTTAACAAATGTTCTTTTATATGAATCTGTGTCTCTGTCCTTGGAATTCAGACTGTTAGAGCCATGGTTAGAGCCATTTCTAATGGTATCCTACTAAGTACTTGTGATTGCTCACTGGTGTCTTGGCCCTGTGGAAACCATTAGTATTGACTGCTTCATGCAGTCTTAAGTGGTACAATGCATGAAAATTATTACATTAAATAAAATACCAAGCTCATAGCACATGATGGGAATTCATAGCGTTCCCTGGATAATATAGAATGCAAGTTTTGTTGACCATATTTGGCTCAAGATTAGAATGTTTTTTGTAAATACTAGCCCAGTGTTTAGGCTACAGTTTTTAGGAGGATGAAGTTGGGGCCAGTGTCATACCAAGCTCAGTTCTTACCAAAGTATATACCTACCTAAATTAATTTAAAGGCCTCACAGACATGATAGTACTTTTTCATGGATAGTCTTCCATTGTATTTTTGTCAGATAATTTGCGGTCATTTGGACAGTTCTTGAGAAGGAGATGATGTAAACATGTATCAGGACCCCAGACCATCTTGAAAATGAAAGAGTATTATGTATTTACTCACCATCTCCCCCAGTTGATTCACTTCCAGCAGTGAGGCCTGTTGGCTTCTGACTCTAGAGGAGGGGTCTCAGCAGTTCTGCAGAGAAAAAGAAAAATCTGACAATAGAGACCTCAGAACCTCAATAATATTCCTGCTTCAGCCTTTCACACGCTGGGATTCCAGGGTCACCACACCCATAGTGATTCTCTGCCTCTTGAAAGAAGTGTCTGACCCAGCTCCCACTCTGTGTTACCCTCCTGATTACAAAATGTTTGGCACACCTAATTCATCTGCTAGGCTCACCATGGCACAGTGGAAGCCTAAACCTTTGAAACAGTAATGGGTAGTGACTTTAATGCCCACCCCAACCTACTCCCACCCTCATCTTAACAGAGAGGGACAAGTTTGTGTTGAAGTATGGTGAAGAACAAGGAAAATTCTTTCTACTAGGACTGTGGCTGAAAGTCTGGTGCAAAGGAAAGTGTTCTGCAGTTTCTAGATCAGCAGAAGTGCCTAGGTGTGGAGATTAATAAGCAAGGAGGGACTTTTGGCCTGAGTCTTGGGAGTGAGTGGGCAGAACTCCTGTGAGGCTGGTAGAGATCTGAGAGGTGACTTTTAAAGGTTGCCATTGTCCATGAGGTAGAGTTGTAAATCCACACAATAGCACATTTTACAGGTTGGGAAGTGTGTGGAGGTGTCACACAACATGTGGAGTTTTGGTATGCTGTCCTTAGACAAACATGCTAAAGTCAGCAGTGTGGAGCCTGAGGAAGCATTGCAGATGGGCAGGCATGACTGTGACCAGGCTCACAGGCAGATGAACCCAAGGAACAGTGAATTCTGCCTGGAACTGCCTTGTGTCATCCATCTGCCCCCACTCTACCCTTTTCCTCCCCCCAAATCCCTGGCCTCCAAGTATGGAGTAGCTTTTTTTTCCAGCTTTTATCTGAATGCCTATTGGGTAGGGAATTCCAGAAAACCAAGTCTAGATGGTTATAAATATCATGGAGTGTGAGGATGCAGCTCTTGCAGGGTGTATATGTACCTGGTAGCAGGGCTTTAACTCAGCTTCTCGTGCAGCCTTGTGGGACATCTGTTTCTGAATATGCCTAAAGTCAGGGAAAAGTCCAGGAAGTGAACTGCCCTTCTTTAACTGTTACCCTCGGGTAAAACTCCAACACAGCTGTGCTGTGGATCTGGAGGAGAATCCTCCAGAACTCAGCCATTACTTTCTGGAGTGATGTTTTAAAGTCAGATTACCCCTGTCTTTAAATCACCAGAAAGGTGAGATGGAAATCTACCTGAAAGCCCTTGTGGATTGCCACTGTGATCCTGTCCCAGACCCCTTGGATGTAAATGTTCTTATGTATTTCAAGGTGATCCATCTTTGGTGAGTGTGCTGCAAGAGTTGTCACCAGTTCTGGGAAACATAGGGTGTGTGAGTGCTCAGTCACCGTATTGAGAGACCATTACTAAGGCTTGGATTGAACTGTTTGAGGTAAGGTCTTACTAGGTGACTAGTAAGACAGGCTTTGCATTTGTGACCCTCCTCGCCTCTACTTCTGAATGTTGGGGTTAAAGGCTTGTGCCATACCCTGCTTGATTTGGTTTCTTTTTCTGTAAACATTGTGGTAAGTAGTGAGAAAAGGTAATGTGGAGGAGGAGGAGGAGGAGAATGTTTTGCTTAGAAACCTTAAGGTCTGTAATATTTATTGCTAGAATCATTTGATTAGATGAGACTCAGATGGGAAGAATGAAGCAGCTGCCCCCTATATAAATTTTACTAAATACCATCATGTAGTTTTTATTTGACCATCTTTGTGGCATAAGCCAGAGGGCCGTAGCATGAAGCAGTCACAAAACACTCAGAACTCAGCACAGATGTAAACGCCCCCAGGTCCTATAAATCTCCCAGAGCAAAGCCCTTCAGAGAGTTTCTCTTTGCCTAGCTGTTAACTTTCAGCCTCGAAGGTCCCCTTAGTGGCCAACTGTTGCTATACGGGACACAAAGATCTCTAGTCAAGCAGTGCATTCTATCTGCTTGGTGAATCCCACATGCTGTCAGCAGCTACAAGCACCTGCTTTTCTCCTAGCATCCTCGCCAGTTCCCCTGCAAAGACCTGGGTACAGTGAAAGCAGAGAATGAAGGAAGTCAGTGAGCCTGCCCAGAGGCTGCTGGCAGAGCTGCCTGGAGGAGCCACCCAGCTGTTAGTGATCAGAGTGTCCATCTCCACAGCCAGGGACCTGGGCAGCCAGGTGGGAGTCAGTGGGCAGAGCCCAATAAAATTTCATCAAGTACCCAGGGCTTTGATCTACAGTGAGGAATGGATGGTGATGACTATTTATTACCATATGTCACTAGCAATGTAAATAACCAAAGGAAGAGGAGGGTAGATTTGTTGCATTTGGAAGTTCATAGGATTTCTTGTTTGCTTTGTTTTGTTTGTTTGTTTGTGTTTGTTTTTGTTTTGGTTTGGTTTTTTTTGGTTTTTGTTCTGCATGGTTTACAGATCATCATGAATAGAGAAAAAAATAACGAATATTGAGTAAATTATGCAAAATGTCAAGAAGTACATCCTGTACAAAAGTAGATTTATTTGAAAGGAATCTCAAAAGCCCTGATGAGCTACAACTGCCCCAAGCAGAGTGAGTGTGAGGGGTAGATTCTTACCAAACAAATTGTCCCTATTATGCTGTTCTTTATGAATGGCTACTAATATGCAGTGGCTATGACCCCGTGGGAGACAGAGCACACCCAGACATGGAGGGCAATCGAACTGTCAGCAAGGAGGAAAATAATGCACGACAGTTGTTTTAATCTTGGAAGCATTTAAAACTATTTTGCAAGCATGTGACATTGTAAGTGTCTCTGGGCAGAATAATTAAATAGTCTAATCCTACTAGAAAGCATCAAACAAAGGGATATTCTGAAGATATTCAAGATGCACATTACCTGCTATGTTTGGTGCAGGAATAGTCTACCTAACAGACATGTGGCTTTTTACTTTCATTGCTGTGAGGGAAAATAAATTGCTTTTTAGTTTCACTAAAAAATGATCTAAGATTTTAAGCAAAACAACCCAAAGAACACAGAACTACTTTTAGCCTAATTCAGTGTATATAGCATAGTTACCCAGCATATTTTGAATTATATTACCTCTCCTTAGGACAGTGGCATTTGTCAGGGTGATAATCCGCCCTCACCATGTTTAGTTAATAGATACAACACTAAGGTTTAGTAAGCATCTAGGCATGATCTCAAAGACTGACACACAAAAACAAAGACCTTTGCCTTTGGACCTTTGCCTTTGAAGGCATTTTCATCTACAGTGTAAATCTGTCTTTGCAGTTGAGATTAAATGGCAATGACTTCGTATTTGAGCCACCAGGAGCTGGTGCTGCAGCACACAACTGCAAAGCCCTGTACCTGCTCCTCAGTGCATGAAAAGCAAGCACAAAGAAAGGGCTCCTGCACCTTTGGAACCACTGCGCGGCCTCAACAGTGGTTTTCATTTCCGTTAGGGCCCTTCCACAGAGTCTCCTAGTGAGCTCAGAAAACCCTACGTCCTTATTTCCCATGTCTAAAGGTTCTGGTCTGTGAAGGATGATACATCTCAGGGCTACCTTTCCAAGCTTCTGAGGCAGCTTCTGGAAGCCGCTCACAGCTTATGGATGTTGGATGTTCCACAGCTTCAAGGACACATCATTCTGGGGAGACCATGGAGACTGTTGATCCTTCTGGTATAATCCCTAGCCAATGTGAGTCACTCCAAAACTCTGACTGCCTCCAGAATGGCTTGGTGGGCAGAGCCCTTTTAGGGCCAGCCCCTCTTTAAAAAATGCCTGTCCCTAAGAAAGAGCTATGCATGAATAGTTATTCTCCTTTCCAGAATAAACTAATTTACTGAAATTATAGACAAATCCCCCAAATATCAAGGTAGACTAAGCATTCCACCTGTAAGATTTTAGAAGATTACCATGGTAGTTGGTATTTTGGGGATTGTCCACAATTCTTGAATCACTCATATACTCTCAGAAACTACTTTTACAATTTTCTTACCAGTATAAACTGTTTCCCAAGATTCAAGAGTGGAGTCAGGAGTCTGCATTTTCTATTGAGGGCATTGCTGGGCATTGCTGAGGCCAAGGGCCCAGAATGACAGATGCAGTTAACTAGAACCCCTGGTGGGTATTAGTTACTGAACTGTAGGGGATTCAACAACCTTAACTTGCATCATCAAACCTGGGTAGTTTGGTGGAGAAGAAGAGAAAGAAGAAAATGGAAAGATTAGATATGGATGCCTTGGAGACCTAAGCCTGAGAGAATTATACAGTGCATCTGCCGGTCTGCCTGGAAAGCAAAGTGTCCAGTTCTGGGGGAAACTTGGGGAGACAATCAGGACTGCTCTGCTCAGAGTGCAAAAGAGGTTGAAATGGCGAGGACTCATCGGGAGGACTCATCCCAGCAGGCGTCATTCGCGTCTCATACATTAGCACTACCATGTCATCTGCTTTTCCTTGGCTTTCTAGCCTTGTCACCCAGCAGTTGTGTATTTAAGCTCAGGCCCTGACACAATATTTTTAAGAGCCCTCTAATACAGTACCCTAAAGTGCCAACCGAGTTCTTGCTCTCACAAAGATCCTCAATTACAGACTGTTTTTCCACTTTAGGTTTATGATCATTTTAAGACACTAATGCATGGTGAAAAGATACCAAAGATTACTGTTCATAATCCAAACTGTATTAAAGGTCATATTGCAGCTGATGATAGGCTTGCATGAGGGCGGGGCTTAGTGGAGTGGAAATTAGGCAAGGGATTTCCTGCATAGCCAAATGATACGAATTCTTTTTCCACCCATTGGAAGACTAGCGAGGCCCCAAAATAGAAACAAAGCTCCCCAGGGCTGGCTTTGCTCACACTGCTGGAGCATTAACTGCTGACATGTGTTTTTAGGAAAATCGTTGCTAATGGAAACAGCTTCAGGCGACTGCCAACGCCCAGGGTTCTCATGTGACCCTTGCAAGAGTTCTGGCAGAACGTGACTTTACCAAAAGTCATCCATATGTTTCGGTCAAGCTCAAGGAATTATTTTGCTGGCCTGAGACCAGAACTGTGAAATAAATATCAGGCATAATTAATTTTTAAGATGTGGTCAACATTATGAAGTGGGGATAAAAAAGTAGATAATAGCTACTCAAGCCTGGCAGCCATGAACAAAACAAATTATAGTTCACTACATAAATCATGGTTTGTGCTTCAGATTGCTTGAGTTATTTATTTATCTATCTATCTATCTATCTATCTTTATTTATTTATTTATTTATTTATTTATTTATTTATTTATTTATTTATTTTCAATAGGAATGTGTCACCAGGCATCTTCTTCTAAAGAGGGAGACAGTCAGGCAAATGGCTGGCTAACCAGAAAATGAAGGGCTTGATCTGCAGGGGAGCAAACAGCAGTTAAAACCCCATGCACTCACTGGAGGCGTGGTTAGCTGAACCGGAGCGTTACAGTTTGGGCCATAGGGAAGTGTGAAGCCAATAGCACACGGGGCACATGGATTGCATTCCTTGCCGCTAAAGTGTTTGGAAAGATTTAGTTCCCTTTGTAGCATTCAGCGGGAGTTAAACAGTATCAGACCGTTGTGCTCTGCCCAGTGGGGCAGTAAGCTTCTTGCAGAACTTGTCTGTAGAGGATGTGTTTCCATAGTTCCTGCAGAACCATATGTGGAATTTGAGTGGGTGTTTAAGGATGCGCCAAGGGGCATATGGTACATACTAATTTCCATGTCGGCATTGCATTGTGTCACAGGAACTGAAGGAAGTAGGAAAATCAGAAGACACATGTCAGTATGCAGGTTTATTCACAGCTAGAGTCTGGGTTCACCTCGACAGAACAAGGAGTGTGTTGGTTCAGGCTGCTGCAGAAGAGGTGCCTGAGGTCTCTATGGAGGACAAACTTTGTAGCTTACTCCCAAAGACAATTAGCAGCGCTTATCAGAGCTTCGGGCACCCTTCCTTTATGGGGAAACAATGAACATTTGTAACAGGATGACTGACTGAAGAATCACTCAGAGTGTGTCCATACCACACTTAGGATTTATATCTGTACCCTCACGGCACTAACTCGGTATCGTATTGAGGAGAGACTGGCTTCCCATCTGAGACCATTTGCAGAGGAAGTCGTGAAGTGGGCTGGACCGTTGCATTCCTTTGTCACATCTGCCTGAGCTGTCACCAGGGCCTCATTTGCCATCAGGGTATAGACCCCAGCTATGGCCAAGGCATCCAGGCAGTTTGCTTTCCTTCCTGTAGTCACCTGGGGTGTGGCCACCCAGGAAATGCCATTTGGACCATCCCAGAGTAGAATGATGCTCTAACCTCTGAATAGGCGAGAAGTTCAGATGTGGGAGATGAGAACGTCTGACAGGACTCACCTGAGACCATGTCTTCCTAGTGGAGGGATGTGCACCCTGAACCTGTGCCTGAGGAGTTTTCCTCAAAGTGTGCCGAAAGCCTTGCTCTCCTGCGGATGTAGTTCCATTGGCCTGGGAAGAGCAGGGAGTGAGGTAAGAAGGTGGCAGTGTTAGATAGGTATAGTGTTTCAACTTGAAGTAGCAAGCTCCTCTAGACGTGATATCCAGTGAAAATTTGTGCCCCTGAAATTACTACATTTAAAAGCTCTCTCTCTCTCTCTCTCTCTCTCTCTCTCTCTCTCTCTCTCTCTCTCTCTCTCTCTCTCTCTCTCTCTCTCCTCTTCAGAACCCCCCCCATACACACACACACTTGAAAGAATCAGGCTAGGGCTAACTTACACCTACAATCCCAATACTCAAACAGAAGCAAGATAATATTGAGTTCTAGGCCAGCCTGGGTTACATAGTGAGGCACTTTCTCAAGCTCACATTTCAGGCTTGCTTTTGGCCCTGCCACTCTATAGTTTGTCAGAGCAGAGAGCCAAAAAGGTCTGAATTATTGTTCCTGATCTAATGTTCTAGAATGTTCCATAGCAGTGTGGTGTTTCATCCTGCAACCAC
Organism: Cricetiscus sungorus; assembly: GCA_030556225.1. NCBI lineage: Eukaryota > Metazoa > Chordata > Mammalia > Rodentia > Cricetidae > Cricetiscus > Cricetiscus sungorus. The sequence goes on along the minus strand of JANBXA010000731.1, from coordinate 41,621,170 downwards.
TGTTGCCATCCCTCGCGGAGGTAAATGCAATACCTGAATACCCTCCTGTTTTCCAAAGTCAGTTCTTTGACCGTGGCCTTCAACCGAAGCCTGAATTACCATCTGGAGGTACTGGGGGCACTTAAGCTCTCTGTTTCCTCGTCTTCAGTGGGAAAACGATAAAAGACGCTGTGTCATAGGGTCTTGTGGAGATTCAATACAATAAAGCTTCGGGCAGGACGACTAGCCCTCGTCATTGCCCGACTGAGACCATGCTGCTCTTGTCCTGAAGTTCAGTCCTCAGACGTCACTCAGGCATCCCTTAGAGGAAGGAGTCCCCTTGCCTTGAACAGTAGTCCAGGGCATTTGTACCTGTGGAGGGGAAGCACTTGGCAGTCTGTGGAGAGGGTGCTCTTCTCTTCAGTTCTGTTCAGTTGAAAGGAAAAGATTAACGTACCGGGGGGTCCTTCTATTATGTGTGGGGTGCAAGAAGAGCTTCGTGAATAGGGCTTGCATGCTGTGATTACCTGTTATCTTAATGGATATTAAGGAACCAGGCCAGTAGACAGGTACTCAGCACCTCTATATGATCGCATCATGGCAGGTGTTTGCTCAACGGGACCATGAGCCTGTAGACTAGGAAGTAGACGGTATTGGCTCCATTTTTCATATGCAATGATTGAGTGAAAGTCATACAGCAAGTAGGTAGCCACGCTGAAATCTGAACTCAGATCTGAGTCCAGACTTCCTGAAAACCTGAGTTATGTGCAGTTCCTCGCCTCTCCCTCCAGAGCCCCCACTGCAGTAGGATCCCTCCTGTGGGCCATGCTTAAGCTAGCATAAATTTCAGAGGCAGCTAATTCTTCCTGCTGGACAGGCCATAAGTAAGATGCATCATAATTAGCTATGTCTGATTGCCCTCCTGTTGTCCTGAGCTGTAGCCCCTAATTGTGTGGTAGTAGGGGTTTCACTGTGGCGAGTTTTATCATTTTGACAGTTTGCTAATAAAAGGTCACCACAGGTACAGAGCACTCTGATTTACATATGGCAAGTAAAGGAGCATTATGGGAAGCCAGCTTCTAAGGTAGGCCTGTGCATTTGTTGCTATTGACACACATGCTGGGATTCCATAATTGACAAGAAATACTATTATTAAGCAGGTCTGTTGAGATAATTAGCACTCGGGGTTGCATTTTTAATCGGACTTGAGTCAGATAATTTATCACAGCAGTAGCAAGCTGTCAGGGTCACACAATAAATACTCATTAAGGCTGAATAAAGATTAACTGCAGGCTGAAAGAAAATTAGGCCAAGTAGTAACATTTGATTTCAATATTTACAGTGCTAATTTAGACTGATATTGGCAAAAAGATCAGCTTCTCAAATGGAACTCATTTGTGAAAGAACGAGAGAGGGATACTGTTGAGATGCCTGGGCAGGAGGCTTTCTAACGCTTAAGATCATATTCCCAGCTGATGGCCAAAAATATTCATTTTGGAAGGCTCATTTGGTGCTGCTGTTCCGGGGACTGCTGTGTCTTTGCATTAATAAGATGGAAACTGCAAACAGAAAAAGCATGCATCTTGAAGGCATGCCTAATTTGTTAACAGTACTTAGATACTGCACTTTTAATTTAATGCAACTCACTTGTCTTTGGTTCATACATGGGCAGTTTATGGCACTTCAAGTTAATTAAAAACACCTACCATTAAAACATGCACCATCCTTAAAGCAAAAAGGAAGTCATTTCAGGCCACTATATTACCAGGCAAGACATTTATGTACTTGCTTATAATTTACAGTATACTGAAGATTGGGAACCAAATGAGAACATTAGTATTTATGAATACAGTAAATTTTGTTGACAAAACCAGTGTAAAAGGTCAGAGACAGAATCCACAGTAAATGTGCAGTTTGTTTATCAGACTGAGAGGCTTGGGTGTGAATAGTAAATTAGTTTCAAGGGCTGCTGCATTGATATAAAACCCAAGACCCAGGCTGTGTCTGCCCAGGCACCTGAATACCCTCCAGTACACAGTGGCTCTCGGAGGCTGCTTTGGCTTCACACTGATTTTGCCTGGAAGAATTTCATGCAGCTTGCCATCCTCATCAGAGAGCTCCTGTTAAAGCCTCCTTGAGCTGTGGTCTCTCAGGTTTTTGCTAAGATGGCACGTGTGTGTGTGTGTGTGTGTGTGTGTGTGTGTGTGTGTGTGTGTGTCTGCTGTAAAAGGCAGCTGTAGTGAGGAGATGGATTACACGGAGCCAGGGAGGCAGGGAGGCAGGTCTGGGTCACTGAGCCTGTGTACAGACAGGAGGGGCACAGCTGGATGTTCAGTGATGAGAAGCCAGGAGCAGCAGGCAGGAGTCTGACAGAGGCAGTGACAGCACCCTCCCCCAGCTCAGGAGCCTGGGAGGCATATGAGAACCTTTGCAGCCTTGCATAGCCATGGGCAAAGGCTGTGGCCTTTCTCATCAGCCCCTCCCCAGGGCCCAGAAATGAACATGAAGAGGCCTCTGAGTTGGGACTTCCAGTGAACGGCATGGCTGAACTGGTACAGTGTCCCTAGGGACCAGGGAAGTGGGGGTCAGATGGCAGGTACCAGAGACAGTGCAGTCCGGAAGTGGCAGTGTCCCATGCAAAGAGGGAAAGAGCTGGCAGTGTTGATGCCTTCCCTGAGTGCATGCAGGCCTGGGCTGGGAGCAAAGCCTATCTGAATCCTCAGGAAGGCGGGAGCCTGCCAGTGAGTGCGTATCCTAGGAGCCAGTCTTCAGTGGCTGGTGTCTTATGAAAGAAGAGCTACTAGTCCTGGCGACAGGCGTTTGCCCTGGGACTTGGGCTGTCCCACCTCTAAAGAGGCCCAGGTCACCCCATGTCTAAACTGCTTAGTGTCTCAGTCGCATGGGAATGGCTGCGGGGAAGGAAGCTGAGGTTGTAGCAAGCTGGCTGGCAGGACGGCTGTCTCCAGGCCCTCGGGTGGCTCACTTTGGCTTGGTGCTCTTGAGTCTGTCATGAAGGACTTTGGTCTCCCCTAAAAAGCATGGGAGCTTCTCGGCTTCCTCAGCCCCAGTGCTGTTTCTCACGCTGGTTCTCAGCCTTCTTCCCCGCAGTCCTGGTTCCCACCACCTTGCTTAGCCAGGTAGACTGAGGGGTTTCTTCCAGGGACGCAGCAGTGACTTCTCTCAGCCAGATAGCTCCCTGGCCCAGGCTCCGGTCCAGTCATAGCTGTCGTTAGTGTGTTTTAGAGCATCAGCCTGGCTGCTGCTCCTAGCCAGTATAGCTTGGGGAAGCCTAGGGGTGTGGCGTCGGCTTCTGCTTTCCAATTGAGCAGTGGCTTTACAAAGAGACAGGCGGGAGTTGGGGGCAAGAATAAGAACCACACTATGGAAAAAGGTAGAGATTGGTACCTTCGGGTACCAATTTAAGTACATTGAAACTTAATAAAGGCAATCATAACTTTTCACTGCAGTTTGTTGAATACTGGGCTATTACTGGACACTTGGCATTGTGTGAATTCACTTAATCCTCAGTTTTCTTGTTTTGTTTTTGTTTTTCAAGACAGGATCTCTCTGTGGCTTTGGAGCCTGTCCTGGAACTAGCTCTGTAAACCAGGCTGGCCTCAAACTCACAGAGAGCCGCCTGCCTCTGCCTCTGCCTCCCAAGTGCTGGGACTAAAGGCGTTCACCCCCACCGCCCGCTCCTCACAGTTTTCTTAAGTCACTTTCCAGATGGGGTAACTGAGGCACAGAGATGGCAGGTCACTTGCCCCCAGCGGTAGCACCAGTGAGAAGTGAAGCTGAGGCCAGTGTGCTCTGGTCCTCTTTGGAAACCCTGCAGGCTAGAGAAAGTTTAACACGAACCCAAATGCCCTGTTGATTTTTGGTTTGGGCTCCTCTTAGGAGAGGTCTTTAGGATGGAAACCTAAAGAAAAAGGCAAACCCTGTGATTGTGTACAACATGAAGTTCCCAGATGAAAGGACACAGACAGCCGCGTCCAGGAGGACAGACTCCACTCCTCCCTGTGAGTGAGAATGTGCTTAGACATCCAGGCACAGGGTCAGATGGGGAACTTTAGGAACTGGGTCTGGAATACAAAAAAAAAAAAAATGGAAGTAACCAAATGTTCAATTTAAGGTGGATGCTATGCGTTGAGTATAAGCTGAGGTGAACTACTCTCAACTCACTGAAAGGGTCTCTGTAATTTTTTGCTATGTTTAAGAAGAAAATAAAAATGTTTTTTACGCTGGTAAAGAAATGTCCAAAAACTTACATTCTAGACATTTCCCCAGTAACTGACAGTATATTAGTTCTCTCTCTCTCTCTCTCTCTCTCTCTCTCTCTCTCTCTCTCTCTCTCTCTCTCTCTCTCTCTCTCCCTCCCTCCCTCCCTCCCTCCCTTCCTCTCTCCCTCCCTTTCTCCCTCCCTCCCTCTCTCTCTCTGTCTCTCTCCCTCCCTCCCTCCCTCCCTCCCTCTCTCCCTCTCTTTCCTCCTCTCCCCCCTCCTCCTCTCTCCCTCTCTCTCCCTCCCCCTCTCTCCCCCTCTCTCTCCTGCCCTCCCCCTCTCTCCCCCTCTCTCCCCTGCTGTCCCCCTCTCTCCCCCTCTCTCCCCTGCTCTCCCCCTCTCTCCCCCTCTCTCCCCTGCTCTCCCCCTCTCCCCCTCTCTCCCCTGCTGTCCCCCTCTCTCCCCCTCTCTCCCCTGCTCTCCCCCTCTCCCCTCTCTCCCCTGCTCTCCCCCTCTCTCTCCCACAGCTCAAATTCAGTGCCCAGTGCATGCTGAGCAGGCACCAGCCCTGCACAGCAGCAGCCCTGCCAGCTTCCCCTAGGTTAGGTTATAAATAAGTCTACAGTGTTTCCATTTTCATGGCAAGATCTATTCTTTTCAAATTTCCAAGAAATAAAGAGAAAACAGTAATGTATGGTCCTATCTAGCCTGTGTCTGAGAGTTCCTAATGAGATATAAAGCTTTTTCATAGCATATTGACTCTCTTGTTAAAACAAGAGAGAACACTGATTGCTTAATTCATCCCCTTGTTTATAAGCAATAAAAGTCCTTTGCAGAGTCTTGTGTGTTTTCAAGTCAAATTTTTTCCAGATTAGTTTATATGCTCTTGAAAAAGGATCATATTTTGGGTGGATAACTAGAATACAAGAATGTCATGGGTACAGCCTAGAGCAAAAATTCAATAGTACCTAGTGCTTTAGGACGGATGTGTTGACAGCCTGGTGGGCAAGATGGCAGCATGTTCAAGAAAACAGGCAGAGCCTGGGATAAAGAGCATTCACGACGCTAGCAAGTTGCATAGTGGGTTTCAAACTGTGTCTGAGTTAGTACTGTGGAGCGCATGTCTACAGCTAAACATAGCTGCTTCCCTAGGGAGAGTGGCTTGCATATGAGAGCCCCCTTCCCTGTGCACCAGCAGTCTGGTCTCCGAGAGGTAAACCTGAAGTCAGGCAAAGTATCTGGTGAAGATTTCGGCAGAGGTAAAATGGGCAACAGATAGAGAAAAATTGATGGCAGAGCTAGAAAACCCAGACACCTGCTGGGTGAGGGAATGCTTACACTTGGGGCTAGGATGCTTATCTGTGATTTCAGATATTTGGCTATGATTAAAGAAAGAAATGGAATGAAAAGATATGAAATTCATTCTTCAAAGGATAATAAGCAGGGGCTTTAGTAACAGCAAATAAATCAGAGCATGTAAATAGAAAGGCTGGTCTCGGGGATGTTTTACACCACCCACTGGCAGGGTCAGTAGTCCAGAGAGAAAAATCCTGAGCCTCCATCATCGGCTCAGTTTGCAGGGCAAATTAACAGGTGGATTTAGGATAGTTGAACTTGTCCATAGTCATTCAGTGTGTGGAGAGTGTGCTAAGTGTCCTTAGATCCAGAAGTGGGGTTCATGAAAGAAAACTATGAGACCATTCTTTTTTAAGGATTTATTAATTTTATGGATGTGAGTGTTTTGCCTCCATATCTGCGTTTACACCTTGAGCATGCCCACAGAGGCACAAAGAGGCCCTCATATCCTCTGGAACTGCAGTTACAGGTGGTTGTAAGCCAGCATCTCTACCTGCTAACCATCTTGCCAGCCCCTCAGTTTAATTTTTAACAATTTTATTGAGATACAATTCATAGAACATCTACTTCTCTTTCCTAAAATACATAATTTGTTTTCCTGTATTCACAGATACATAGCCATCACCACAGTCTAAATTTTTGTTGTTGTTGTCATTTCTCGATGTTAGTTGTCCCCACTCATTTTCCAACTTTTCCCAACCCCTGACAACCACCGATCCACTTTCTGTGTGTATAGATGGCCTACACTAAGCATTTTACATAACTAGAACAATACAAATGTGTGACCTAATGTCTGGTCATTTCCACTTAGCATTGATATTTTCAAGGTTCATCCATATTGCAACACAAACTTTTTTTGTACTGCCAGATAATCCTTCATTGTATGGATATTCTGTATTTTGTTTATCTAATCATCATTTGAAATCCAGTTCCATTTTAAGAATCTGCCCACCATTTTCCAAAAGAGTTGCACCATTTTTCAGCCACAAGAATAATTTGTAAGGATCCCAGTTTGTCCAGATCCTGCCATCATTTCTTACTATCTGGCTGGTCATAGCCATTCTCATGGGTCCAAAGCAGAATCTCCTGTGACCTAAACTTGCATTTCCCTAATGACCAATAATGCTGAGCACCCACCAGATGCTCATTGGCCATCCACATGTGGTCTTTGAAGAACTCTCCGGCCAAACACCATTTCCCCCGTTTAACTGGGTTATCTATCCATTTGCAGCTGTGTTGTAGAAATTCTTTATGTGCCTTGTACACAGCCCTTACCAGGTATGAGATCTGCGTGTGTTCCTTGCCTCCCTGTGGGCTGCCTGCACTGGTGGTGTCATTTGTACTGGGATCTTTAGTTTTAATATGGTTCTGTTGCCACCGCCACCGCCGCTGCCTCCTCCTCCTCCTCCTCTTCATCTACCACTTCTGCTTTTGCCTAACCCGTAGTCCTTTGTCCCTCTTGTGGTTCCATACCACAAGCTGTTAGATTTCAGGCTGATAATCAATATATTTGATTTATTCAAATGAATTTTGAACATCACAAAATGATCTGTTGAATAGAGTTTTTACAGATTGTATATGTGATCAGAATATAATGGCTCCAGAGTCTACATCAGAGTGTTTCATCTGGCAAACTGCCTTATCTTAGCAGTCCAACTGTACTGTATTTAGAGTTTATGTATATATGGTATGTGTGTGGAAGATGAAAATTCCTCCCATTGTTGTGGTTAATGCTGCTGAAATGCCCCTTAGATTAGATAAACTATAGTATTTGTCCTTTCTTTTCATTTTTCCTTTTTCCCCCCTTAAGTTAGAGGATTTACATCCTGTTTTGGTAAGTCATCGTAATTTACTAAAAGGAATCATTACAGCAAATGGAAGATCCAAATATCTCATTTAGGTAAAGCAACACCGGAAACTCCTCCCTGTGAGGTAGTGAGCCGTATTCTGCCACTGGGTGGCTGGAATGTGAGCCGCCGTGAACTTGCCTGCTCTTGAGAGCAGGCTGCCACACCGGCCAGAGCCCATGTGGGATTGATGATGGTCTCCAGCTCAGCTCTTTCAACTTGTATGAGGCTAATTAAAGAGTAAAACTTCCAAGTGGTTGACTTTCTGAAGAGAAGTGCGTTCTTTGTGATGGCTGTTTGCAAAATGCCTCTTCTCAGAGGGAACCTGTATGACTTTTACACGCATTTCCTGCGTTGTCTCCTCTGTGCCAGCTCACAGTGTGGGACATTAGGAAGTGGTATGCCCCCACCCCTTTTTGACCACTTAAAAATTTCCCAGGAAGGTTTTTTTCCACTCCAACTGCCTTCCCATTATGTCCTGTAGTCTGCCAAGCTTGCCAGACTCAGCAGGTAGCCCACATGGTATGTGTGTCTTTGTGAGAAAGCTCCCTGATGTGGACAAGATGTTGGTTGTAATATGAAGCCAACATCTTGTCCACAAGTGTGCAGGAACACAACTCCGAGAGCACAGAAACACAGTACATCCATGGCACTGAGGACATAGGAAAGACGCACTTACACAAATAGAGCCTTCTGATTCTGTTTTTGTGAATGAAGTGGCCAGACGACTTGCTTTTATTTGTACTTTTTTCCAAAAACAGAAGATCATATTTATGTGTATGTTTGTGTGTGTGTGTGTGTGTGTGAACTAAAGAGTCCCAAAGGAGGCCCAAAAAGGATTTAGTGGTATGTGTCCCTGTGTATAAGCAGCCTGCTCTCTGGAGTTGACAATTCAGCTAGTTCTCACCACCTCTACCTGAAGTCTTACTGTGATGATGTCTGTTTCTGTGTTTTTATTAGCTATCTGCTAGCTAGTGACTGTTTCTGCTTTTCATCCTGTGTTTGCATTCATAACTATGCTAGGGGCAAGAATGTGGCCCAGTGACTGTGTTTGCTCAGAATGCACAAGGGCCAGAGTTCAGTCCCCAGTACAGGAAGAAAAAAAAATTACATTATATGATATGCCTATTTGGAGTATAGATTAAATGCTATCCTTCAGGCCCCAGCCACTGATTTTAGAGAATTTCTTAAAAGAGAAAAAAATGAAGAAAGGACGAAAGGAGGTAGGCAGGGAGGGAGGGAAGGAAGGAAGGAAAAAGTATTCAATCCTCCTTAACTTCATTTTACCCTGAACATTCTGGAACACATAAAGACAGATCATAAGAATGAGAATTTGTGTAGTATACTGCAAACAAATTAAAATCTCAACAATGGAGTGTTTGAAGGGAACATTTAATAGCCTTGCCTTACAGATGTCTGCTTTGAATTGAATTCATTTCTGTGTTTCTTCCACCTGCACACGAATGCTAGGAGGCAAGAGATTGCAGCATGGTATGCATCTCACTTGAGATGGCGCAGTGCCAGCCCTGAGTAGGTGTTCAGCTGTGTTGTAAGATTGAATCGTTTTCACAGCTCTTGGAACAGACAGATGGGGAAAGAACAGAGGACCTTTCGCTTGATACTGCCGAGCTGGCAGCTTTCTCACTGATTTTCTTCAGAGCATCAGTGCAACCTTAAGACAGCTCCCCCTGTGCAGCCAAACTCAGGTGTGATGTGAGAGAAAGATGAGGAGATGGCAGGCAGGAGCCATATTGTTGTGAAGGTGGCTGTTCCGTCTCTTCTCTGCTTCTGTGTTCCTTTTTACTAACTTAAAATGGAAGGGTGGCTTTCTCATGGCTCATTCACCATGTCTCAGACTTTCTCTGCCTGGGAATCCACTTACTGGCTCAACGCCCACAGCTCTGGGAAGAACCCTTCATTAGCCAGAGGGAACAATACCCAGAGTGCACTCCTAACTCACAAGTGGCCTTCTGCAGTCTTTGAATGGCATGACCACAGAATGCTCAATCAACAAATTTGTTATTCTACTTTTTCTGCACTTCCTGTCAATTCACAGATGGGCTGAGCTCCAAAGTCATCGTGGGTTGGAAACCGTGCAAATTGTGGGTTGGAAACTACATTTTCCATAGATACAGTGTTATACATCATGGATCACTCTCTGCCCTGTAGGTGGAAAGCTGTCCATGTGCAATAGACACTCGGAAGAGTAAATTCAAGTGATTGAGTGATGGGAACTCCAACACAAGTGGTATATTGTCTGCCATGTTTCAGGGTTTGGATAGTCTAAAAACATCCTAATTAGAGAGACTAAGAGATTGGGTGTGGTGGGGATGTAGTTCATATATAGAGTAGCATGTGTTAATGGAAGTTTTAAAGATTAAACTTGGAAATATTAAGGAAGGGGCAGAGTTTATAAGATTCTCAGTGGTTATTGGTCCTTTTCACTATGCCTTGGGATCCCCAGAACCTACTAGTAGAAATAGTGGCCGGATTCTTGCAAAGTTATCCTCTGACTTCCACATGTGCACAAAATAAATAAATGTAAATTAAAATTATAAATAGGATATTAAATTAGGGAAGGAATGGAAGGTTCTTGAGTATCCCAGAGGGAAGCATGATGGAAGGCATTTTGGTGAGCAAGGAACAGGGCAAGACAGGCTTCTGAAGCACCAGCGGCCTTAGTAACAACCTCAACATCTTTAGTAAGAGTTCAAAGATCCTCACGGTTCCTGTCTTCTTTTCCTTCAAACTTACTTTGGTACCAGAATGGGCATGAAAGTTTTTGAAGCAGCTGTGTGTGAAAAGCACAGTATCCAGAACTTAGGAAGAAACATTGCCCCATGGACTGCTTGTTAGCTGGCATTCTCTCAGGCTGGGATGGATCATGGTCATAGTAGTCTTAATGCATTTGGAAATTTCCCTGGCCTAGGCTGGGATCCCGCATCCTTGAGAAGCCAGGCTGACACCTTGTGAGTTTACCTCTCTTAACTGGAAAATGGAAGCACAAAGCCCGTGGTATCATCGCCCCTGGAAACATCTCTGATATGCCCCCTGCTGCCTGCAAGGAAGGACAGCACTCCTCACCAGATGTTCCTTGTGGATCAGAGTCACACACACCTTTCATGTTTGTGCAGAATAGCAAAAGCATCATCAGCATAAAGAAGCCTAAAAGTCTTTAATGTGTGTGAGTGTGTAAACTTCAAAGCTCCAAGAGCACTCACACGGTGAACCCAAACCCAGCTAGGATTTGCAGGAGAGTGCAGGAGGCCGCTTTGAACACAGCATCCCCAAGCTCCTTTCCACATCTTGAAAGACTTCATTTTTGTCTTTGCTCTGGACTTGGTTCTAGCTGCACTTGTTTAAAGGATGAATTTGCAATGAATGAACACATATTAAAATGATTTGGAATAAACTAAAACCTTCCTCCCAAGTCATTTTTCAGTCGGTGTTTTGTGTAGAGAGTCTGGTTTCATCTCATTTCCAGCTGATTGAGAATGTAGATGTGGCCCCCACCTGCACCTGGACTGTGGCTGGTGGGCGTCTGTGACTGCTCCTTGCTGGTCTTTTGAAGACACCATGTCGTGGTGTGGGGATGCCTGTCTAACCATACTGTGTTCAGCTCCCTTGGTTGTAGAGCTGAGATTATGCTAGCTTGAGTACTGTTCAGTTATATGGCCTGATGGCCCCATGTACTGTGCTACTCACAGCTATGCAGGAACAACGGGAGGAAACCCCTTAGGCAACTAACTGTTTTCATGCCCTCCAGTTGCAGGCAATGTGCCTGGCTCTCGAGTGTCTCTGTCCTTTCTTATTGTCCACACATAAGAACAAAACCAAATTCTCTTCTTGCTCCTCTTCCATGTCCTCCTCCTCCCTACGAGCTGCCTAATAATAATTATACATATTGGGGCTGGAAACATAGCTCAGCCTTAAGAGCACTTGTTGCTCTTTCCAGAGGACCTGGGTTCAGTTCTTGGAACCCACATGGTGTTACCTCTGGTTCCAGGGAATCTGATGCCTTCCTCTGACCTCCAGAGATACCAAGTATGCATGTGGGTCACAGGCTTTTATGTAGGCAGAACACTCACGCACATAAAGTAAATAAATCTAAACGTTTTTAGATGTATAAAATATAAGCCTGCAAGGCTAGAGAGATGCCTCAGAGGTTAAGAACATTGGTTGCTCCTCCACAGGACCTGGGTTCCATTCCCAGCACCCACATGGCGGCTCACAACTGTCTGTTACTCCAGTTCCAGAGGATTCAACACTCGCACTGACATACATGCAGGCAAATTAATTTTAAAAGAAGAAGCAGTCCACACTGGGAGTGTATCAGATATGAGTCTTCTCAGGACTCAGCCATGATGGGTCACAGGGAATTCTGAGCACTTCCCAGTCACCCAATGTATGCTACCATGTGCAAATGTTTGTATGCCACACGATCGAATCCCCAGTCTCCATTCACAGCTTATTCTCTTCATGGATACCACACTGTTTCCTTATTTGCATTACAAATTTTAAGGAGCAGTTTAATACTTTGGCAGTTTGTTTCTCAAAGACTGGCACACCGAGCCTTGGGAAGGAATTTCATTGGCAAGAGCCACACAGACTTACTTACTAATTGTCTGTGTCTGCTTTCACACTATCTCAGAGGCAAGTCATTACAGGGGAGGCTCTTTGGCCCACAGAGCCTAAGATCCCTGCTTCCTGTCTTTTTGCAGAAACCATTGCCCAGTCTAGTTGGACATCTAACCTCACTGCAGATAATCCTGAAGCGCAAGCAACACACTGAGAAACTCTACTGTGCCACCAACTTACGGAGGGACTTAGACAAGGCAGTCCATCTCTTAGGGCCCATCTGTAAAGAAGTGATTGTTAACACATCCTTTGTTCTGCTGAGAGCAAGGGGCCCTCAGAAGAACCTCCAGTTACAGTTCATACAGCATATGAGGCTCCCAAGTGCGGTGTTGCCCTGGTTATAGCTGTGATGTATTTGGTATACTTTATTCAACACTTAGCTGTTCCTTTAAAAAAAACAAAATCTGCTGTCAGTTTATAGGAGAAATTTCCTTGAAATATTTGTGTTCTGGTGGAACAACACAAATGCCTTGTTTCAAAGACATAAACATAGACGTAGATTATATGAGCACTTTCTTGGTGGCAAAGCAAACGTCTATAATTCAAGTTATTTCTAAATCATCTCAGACGTTTCTCTTCTTATAAAAAAAATTTGATGTTCCCTGCTTTCTTTTAATACATCTAAAAGCTCATAGAATTATCAGATAGCAAACATGTTATAGCACCATGTCTGTATTGCTATCAATGTGCCTCTACCATTAATCACTGTGACCTTTGTGGTATGTTTGTTATCTTTAATGTTAGAATGTTCCAGAAATGCTGCCCAGAGGGAAGGTGGTCAGACTTGTAATATATTTTCTCATCTTGTTCTCCATAACTATCATAGTTTCTTTTCTGTTGCTGTGATATGATACCATGACCTAGGAAACTTAAAGAAGTTAAGTTTCAGAGGGTGGAGCAGGGCAGAGACAGGCAGGCCTGGCATTCCAGCAGCAGCTAAGAGCTTGCATGCGGACCCATAAGTAAGAAGCAAAAGTGACACACCTTCAACAAGGCCACATCTCCTAACCCTTTCCAAAAGCTCTACTCACAGAACCACTAACCCGGGACAAAGCATTCAAGCATAGGAGCCTATGGTGGCCATTGTGATTCAAACCACCCCAATAACTATTTTCATACAAAATATATATTTTTATAATTATTTTATTCTGACAAAAATGTAATATATCATTATAGAAATAAAAAAAATAGGAAAGAACAAAGAATAGCAGAGAAGCAAAAAGATCTTGTATAATCCACCACTAAGCAAAGCACTGTTGGTACTTGGTATGTACCTCTAGCCCCCGCCATGTGTATAGAATATGCTTTTTCAAAGATTGCTGCAGCATTTTTTAGGATGAGTAATGCTGCCATTTACTTGGTTTGACTCACACTTTGCTACAGCTCTATACTTACTACATTCTACACAAGTGTAATATGTGTCAGTAAATGCAATATACTTGTGAAAAACAAAGACACACAGGAAAAATCGCCTGCCCACTGAGAGTTCACACAAACTCCTGTGAGGTATTCTCTCTCCTCCTACAGTAAGCTGACGTGTTGAACACAGTGGCCTAGGTGAGTTCTGTGGCCATTGTGTGACATGGCAGTGCAGCCTGTGTCCACACTTTCTTGAAGATTCCAGAATGACCCTCACTTTCCACTGGGGCTCCGATCCCCTTCAGAGGACAACAGAACACATTAGCTGGCCTGTTGGATACCAGAGTTTCCAGAACGGTGATCTTTTCCACTCCCTACCTCTGTACCCACCACACAGTGTGCTGGCCATGCTGGCTTTCGGTCAGGTTTAGCTGACTACCAGAGTCATCCTACTCAAAATCACTGGGTAATTCATAAGCCCAGCGCTGGAGAAGTCACTCTTACGAGTTGGAAAGAAGAGTCCAAAGGGATAGGTTGCTTTTCCCTGTCACCAACTGCCACATGCTACAAAGGGATTGAGTAGAGAGATTGCTCAATTGCTAGATAGGGACCTAACAGAACACAGGCCAGGACCCATGTCCTTCAGAGCCTGCTGAGTTAGAAAATGACAAAAGCAGCTTTTCACAACTCTGTGCTCTTAGGAATTAGGGAGGAAATTTAAGATTGGCTGCAGTGTTTTGGAGTGAGAGTCATTAAGGGCCTTGCCTGCAACTGGATTTCCATGGGGAAACCTAATAAAAATTTGTTAATGCAATGTGATTTAAAATTAATATAAAAGTTAAGAATAATAAAGCTGTACCTAAATAAAGTGACATTAAATACATTTATATCTACATTAGGCATAAGCCGTGCTGCCAGTGGAGAGTTTTTACCTCTCATTGTTCAACAGTTTCAAATGTACCAGAAAAAGCTGGCCACAGACTGTTGCCTAACTGAAACCAGACAGGCCAGACTTCCCAATGCTACATACAAGGGGGAAAGAAATCCCATTCATTCAAGATAATCCGAACATTTCCAGTACAGCAATCACGTGCCACGTGGCACAATTCAGTATGAGTCTGTGTCACTTTTAAATAAATACATGATTAAATAAATGAACTTTTCAAATAATACAGCATAATGTTGGTGTAAAGTGATGTGTAAGCTCCATCTGCATGCAGGTCTTGCAGAATCTATTATTTATTATTATATTTTAGCCAGAATGTGTTACAGGAGAGGTTTGGAGCCGGGGGGATTTCTTGAAAACTGATTTGAGGGAAAGAAAATCTAGCTTCCAAAATTGGGTGTGACCAACAGAACTAACAGCACTTGGGATAATCTAAAGAGAGCTGGGAGCCACTTGCCCACACTGTTCCTGATTCCACCGTGAAGAAATAGTCCTCTGTAGGACTTCCGGCTACCACTGGGGGTGGGTGAGGCAAGCCAGATACTCTCATGAGGATCCAGCACTTGCAACATCCCAGAAAGAAGCCAGCACTCTAATTCTGCAGATGCAGAACACTGAGGCCTAGGATGTCAAGCTTGTCCATGGTCACACAGAGCAGACAAATGACCAAGTTTCAGGACACAACAGGATGGTTCCAGTTGGTCCCCTTAAAGGTGTTGCTAAAGGGCCTTCCCAACAGTGGGTGGTTCTTTATTCATGTCAGTAGCGAGCAGAACTTCAGTAGAGACCCTGAGACAGAGAGCTCCACAGAGGATTTTCATATGATCAAGAGAGCACTGTAGCCTCTGCCCCTAGGGATTGTGGGAAACTAAAGAGGACAATGGGTCTCCTACACTTTGGAGGTGGGGCATGTTGGGGGCCTCCCTGTGCCTCTGAGAACCCACAATAACGTGGACTGCAAGTCAGATGTTCCTGCAGAAAGTGGATGGATACACTCTCCCATCTTGAAACCCTACTCTGCTGCCTCCCTCTACTAAGCCTGCTAATCTCAAATCCCCTAGGGTCCAGTCCTACCAGTATGCTGGGAAGAATGCTGGACTGAAAAGATGCTTGAATTCCTTGTCCCAAGTGCATCCTCTTGGCCATATAGTCTCCTTGTCTGTAAAAGGGACCTCTTAATGTTTTTCCTATCTAAATGTCACTGATCAAATTGTGTGTATCATGGGGTCTTCATCTGCATTGACAATTTTTTTGTGGAATGTGTGATATGTGCAAGGTAATGAATGAGATGACAGGTGATAGAATACTGAACTTATGGTGTTGATATGGTGAAGTCACTTAGTTTTTTTTTTGACTAGAAGGGCCCTTATGCAGTATTAGCAGAGAGTCAGATAATTTCTTAGCATACTCAATCAGAAAGGTTAGTCTCCAAGGGCCAGGGCCAGAGTCACTCAATCGCTTTTGTCACCTCTCTTACAGTGTCCAGGTAAAGGTATGCCCAAGGATTAGCAGCTATGAGGCTGAGCTTGCAGATCTGCTCATGACCCACACTGTGATGGAGCTCATGAGAGTCTCTGGTCTCGGCCTCATTTTGTGATCATGCTGTCAGCTGTCACCCTCTAGACCCCCCAGTGCTACATTGTAAGCTGGCACAAAGGAGCCTTGGACACATGCCATACTGTTTCCAAACCAGCCTTTCTTGTTCAAGTAGTGACATGGGTCCCTTTTGGAGACTCATCATGCATGCAGTGTGTTCACTTAATTCCCAGCATTCAATGTGTGCTGTGTAGTTTTATGTTCACTTGACACAAGCTAAAGTCATCTAAGAGGAGACAACCTCAATTAAGAAAATGCCTCCAAAAGGTGGGGCTGTGGGCAAGCCTGTAGGGCATTTTCTTAATTAGTGATTGGTGGTGGAGGGCGCAGCCCACTGTGGATGGTGCCATCCCTGGGCTGAGGATCCTGAGTTCTGTAAAAGAGCAGGCTGAGCAAGCCAGTAAGCCAGAGCACTCCTCTGTCAGCTCCTGCATCCAGGTTCCTGCCCTGTTCCAGCTCCTGACCTGACATCCTTCGGTGGAAGTATAAGCCAAATAAACCCTTCCCTCTCCTACTTGCTTTAGGCTATGATGCTTCATCACAGCACTGGTAACCTTGACTAGAACACAGTGCCACCTGCCATGGTAGCTCATCCATGCTGGACACACTAGGTTCCCAAGGTTTGTAGAAAACACTTCCTCGGCTCACAGGGCTGCCACTCATGTGTCTGTCCAGAAGGAAGATGCTGTGCCTCCAGTGGATCCTGGATGTAGGTAGATTGTTAGGGTCTCCTCGGGTGGGAATTTAGCTTACTGTCCACAAATGATACATAATAGGCACATATGCCAAAATACTTATGTATAGCCAATAAATGTTGACCTGTGTGTGTGTGTGTGTGTGTGTGTGTGTGTGTGTGTGTGTGTGTGTTCAATGACTTGTCTAAAATGTATCTTCAGACAGAGATGGTTCGTTGTGTGAGAGCTGCAGAAGCATCAGGGCCTGAGTTCAGACTCGCAGGACTCATAAGAAGAGGAGTGTGGCCACATAGTTTGCCTCTTGCAGCATCACAAACATTCCAAAATGAGGCTGTCAGTACCGATGGAGAAGGGAGGCAGAGGCAAGGAGGAGCACCAGGCTTTGCTGGTGGCCAGCCTGTCCCCAGGTTCAGTGAGAGGCTGCCTCAAGGGAACAGGGGACAGTCATAGAACAAGACACCTGGCATTCCCCTCCGGCCTGGCAAGCACAACGGTCACACACATTAAAAATTTTAAATATTTTCAGCTGTATATTTGAAATATTTCAGCTCCTACTCTACATGGGTGTTTAGCTTAAACAGTTTGGACATCTTTAGCCCTGTGGGTTCTGGTCCAAGGGGTTCTGGGGCTGAATTGCACACCTCGCTTTCCAAATTTGATCATAGAAATGTTCAGCTATTTGCCTAAGCTGTTTTCAAGGAAATGTCCAAGATGTTTTGGGAGAATAAATTGACAACATAATGCCACCTCAGATGGCAGCATTAAAGAAGACAGCCCTGGTCCCTATGTGTGTTCTGGCTTTTGTTGTTATGTGACTTGCTTGCTTTATAGTTAGTAATCATCCTAAGGGATGATGCTATTTCTGTTCCTGGCAATTTCTGTTCCCTTCCCTGCTTATATTGAATATATATATATATATATATATATATATATATATATATATATATATATGCGCCCAGAAACATACCCACTACATTATTGAATTCATGAAGATGAGAAGCTTTTAATGGTACCCATTTTTTAGGTACCTTTGGATGACAGCAAATTGGAAAAACACCCACTGCCTTCTTGCCTACTTCAATTACAGCGTGAAATGGCTGTCTAAATACTCATCTAAAAGTGTCCCCTTCCCTGCCCTCCTGAAGGAAGGTACTCTGGGCAAATGAACATGCATGCATGGGCGCAGATCCTTTTCTCCCAAACTTCAGGGAGTTTGAAAATGTCTCTGTGCTCTTGTTATAAAGTCTGTGGTATTTCTGAAATACCTACCTGTCAGACCAGTTCTGGAATGCCTGCAGGCCAGTGGCCAGACTATGTCTGGGCCCCAGGCCTATCCCTCCACAACAGAGCCTTCTGTTGTGTGGCAATTGGTTCCACCACTGTTTATCCCACCCAGCAAGAATGAGGCAAAAATAGTTTCCTGCGCCCGTTTGTGACTTGTGAGTGAATTTTAGACAGCACTTCTCCCCAGACTGATCCGTTCTTTCTGCTTCTTCCATTAACTGCTGACTTGCCCACCCCTGCCAGATATGCTGCATTTTATCCCTTCCTTGATCTCCCTGCTCAAAATTGGTGCAGGGTTTTTACAGTATAAACTTAGCCACTAAACCATGTCACTGTGGTGTTAAGTCCCCCCCACCCCCTGTGCTGAGGATATGCAAATATGTGAGGTTTAATCCTCATCACCTGTCCACTGGCCCAGGCTGCCAGCAGGCAATGAGGGGACAGCAGGCAGGAGGCAGAAGCAGAGGAATGACCACAAATGTGGTGGCGCCAGACCTGGGTTGCATGCCATTCCTCAGCAGCCCACATCTGCTGGGAAGCCGCCGTTCCTTCCAGGCAGCCTCAGCCTCCCAGTGGGAGATAAACTGAGCAAGGGGCTCGTCTGGCAGCCAGATTCCTGCCTGGATGAATGTCTGTGGATTGCCATGATTGGGATGGGCTACACTGAGCTACACCACGGCCAGCAGCTACCCTCTTCTGAGGCTGCTGACAGGTCTTGCTGAGAGCCCTTGTTTTGGAATTTAAATCTGGAAGCTGGACATTTTAATTTTGGGTTTTCATTTGGGAGCGTGATTTTATTAGAACTCGAATCTCTGATCCATTCCCCTGAGGACGTGCTGACTGGTCTTGTGTAGCACTGAGTGAGGATGTTGGCCAGAGTCCCCAGAGTCCCACTGAGACTACCTGGAGATGGCTGCCAACAACTGGGACTTTGGTCCTGCCCTCAACCCTGCCCTCTTGGTTGACAGTCTCTGAGAGCCTGTGAAAGGGTGGTTCAGAAGGCAGCTCCCCTAGGCTGTGTGGGCTACCTGGCCAAGGGCACCGATGAGCGGTCTTCTCACACATGGTCTGTTCGTGATTCAAGAGCTTTGTAAATTACCCCAGGCTGAATGGCCTCACTGGATGCTTTCCACTCACGGATAGAGTGTTTACACAGCACGAGGCGCAGAGTTCAGTCCCCAGAACTTCAGGGGGAAAAAAACGAATGCTCCTAACTGCTAAGAAAAGTAACTCAGTACCTTTAGTACCTGTGCTGACTTGAAAATATTTTGAAAAACATGTTCTCAGAGAAGTAGTTGGATCAGCTGTGGTGGCAGACACCACATCATCCTGGCCTTCTGAAAGCAGGAAGACCCTGAGTTCAAGGCCACCTAGGCCATAGCCATGCTGAGACCTATAAAATAAGTTGTTGTTTGTTTTGACCTGGGAAATGTGACCTCAATAGAGGCCCCACCTCCTTCTGTTCTTTTGTTTGTCTTCCAGACACTTCCTCATTTTTATCTTTAAAAAGAAAAAAAAGTCTTTGAGGGGGGGGGGTGAGACAGGGTTTCTCTGTAGCTTTGGAAGCTGTCCTGGAACTTGCTCTGTAGACCAGGCTGATCTGGAGCGGTAAGCTCACAACAAAAAAAAAAAAAAAAAAATCTTTTTAAAAAATAATTTTTATTTATGTATCTGGGTGAGTGTCATGCCAAGTGTGTGTTGGTGCCTTCAGAGGCAGAAGAAGTTTCTGATCCCCTGGGGCTGGAGATGCAGGCAGTTGTGAGTCCCCTGACACGATGCTGGGGACTGAACTCAGGTGCTGTGCTAAGAAAGGACAGAACGTGCTCTCAAGCCCTGAGATATCTGTCCAGCCCCACCCGGTCAGCGTTATCTTCGGGAGTAGCTTTCTTTCAGCAATGTTTTATACACATCCCATCTCAGACGTTTAACCAATATAAAATGCCCTGTAAAGTTCATGCTAAGTTCCCTAAAACCCCGAAAAAGGCGCTGCATTCCATAAGCCGCCACTTCACTGGGATGAAAACTTGGCTGAGGACATCGCAGATTGTTCACACAGTTGATTTCTAGTTTCTTCTCCCTAACTAGGCTTCCCCAGCCCAGGCATGGTATGAGTGACATTGTCTGTAAACCACTCAGAGCCCAGTATCCTTCCAGACCTTAAGAATTCTTAGTGCGATGACGATAAAAACAACGTAAGATTTGAAGACATAAATTGGCATCCTGAACAAGTTAACGAAGGAATTCTTTGCTGGGGCATTTTGGGATGACCAGTGTCAGCCTGCCCTTAGGAAATGTCCTTCCAGTGAGGTCTGGCTCTGGGTTTTGAAAGTCACTGCTCGGTAAGAAGCCACGCTGGCAAGCGGCTGGCAAGCATGTGGCCTGCAGAGGGCGCTATAATACCATCTTTTCTGAGCCAATCCTTATAAAAAGCAGAAACTGGGAACCTTCGGAAGGGGGAAAGGGGAAGCCCTGAGGCGTCTTAATGCTTCCAGCAGCCAGTCTGCTTGCAGTCTGGTAAACAGACTAGGAATTGTGGACAAGGCCTTTCCCCGAGTTTTGCACCAAGTGTGAGATCAGATGACTCTGTCCGGACTCATTACTTTCGTAGCCTAGAGCCAGTCACACAGCAGCAGGAGTCCACGGAAAAGGCATTTAATTAATGAAATTGAAACTGGTACCTATAACTCCTGATTAGTAGTAGTCAAATTTTTCCCTTCAGTATTTCAAGCAATTTATAAAGCACTTACACACATAAATAGAAAGCTTTAAATGCTGATATTCCATAAAAAGTAAATAAAAATATTTTTATGCATTAAGACTTAATTAAGTGGCATGATTTCATGTCACAGATTTAAAACAGGGCAGGTGAGACCTGCCAACATTACTACAGCTGCGTTTTACATGAGGAAAGTAATTAAAATGGTCGTTTATGTCTTTTTCCACTTACAGGATTTAGACTGTTCTATATTACACCATATATTTTCCCTGCAATCACATTATGTCGGTATATCTTAGCAGGCCATACCTTTGCTGTTGGTGGAAAGATGAGGGGAACATGGGTCAAATGACAAAGTTGTCCTGTGCTACTGAGGCTGATGGGCTAAAGTGGCCTGCTGGAGGACGTCTTACTGGAAGAAAGAGGGGGCCTTGCATCTGTTCATAAGTACCTCTTTTCCTTGTCTGGACAGAATTCAATTAATTTTCACAAGAACAGGTTTTTCTTCTAGTGTCATGAAAAAAAGAACAGCAGGAGGCAGAAACACACCTGCCTGGCCATGTGACACCTGACCATGTAGACCCCACTCCTGTGTGAGACCTTATGTTTGAAGAGGGCCTGTGTCTGTTGTTCAGCTAGGAATATGCTAATTCTGACGCGAAGGAAAGCAGGCCAAGCGAAGCTGAGCAAGGGGGAATGGTGTCCTGACTTCATAGAGCAAAGCTAAACCCTGATTCTCTGGAGAGAACAAAAACAGATGTATCTCTCTGTACTCATTCACTGCTGTTATTTATGTTAACAATCATTGTAAAATTATTACTTGATGAAGTTTTAACGACGGACGTAATTTTGTGCCCCAAGAGGCATGGGTCACCAAAGGATACTGAAGCCTCAGAGTCAAGCCAAGCTCTGGGCGCACTGAAACATATGGAGTGTAGCGTACAGTAAGGGCCCATGAGTCCCGGTCCAGGCCAGAGGCGCTTGCAGTTCCTCCGACAGAGAGACCTCCGAAGGCATCCATCCTCACCTGTGAGCTGTCCCATTGCTTGGATGGTGTGAGGATTCCAAGGCACCAGCAGTTACATGAGGAGGAGTAGGAAAGCCTCCATCCTTTATCAGGCACTGACTGGGAACAAGGGGTGAATTCTCCTCTCTATACCTCATCTTTAATCCTAACAGTTGAGTTCATTTCCAGTTGGTTCTGCTTGAAACAGTGGGCTGGTGATCAGCAACACAGGTAAAATTGAACAACAGATCACCCTGGATCTTCCTTGGTTGTCTAAACCTCCAGGCCCACCAAAGGGGTAAGCTCATCCTGCCTGTGCCCCGAGCTTGCTTCCCAGCCCTTTGACCTCACTTTAAGTACATGCAGCTATTGTCCCATGTGCTGCCACACATCATAATGTGGCCTCCTTGCTCTGATAGTTATATAGTGACAGAATGTGCCACTCAAGTGCTTATGGCATGACTGATAGGCTTACAATTTTCATGTACTTTAGGAACAATTAAATGGTTTTTGTTGTTGCTATTGTTTGTTTAAACTTACTAGGAGAATGAGCAATATGGTCTTTAACCCTTACTGAGGATAGCTCTACAAATTTCCCAATTTAAGTTCCTATTCATAACTTCCAGATCCAAAATATGTCCCCATGATCAAAAGTTTTAATTCTGCAAAATATGATTTAAACCCTGCACCAGTGAGATGCTCTTCCTCCACCTTCGTTAGTGTTTAAGATCTCTTGCCTGTTTCAGCACTGCCACCTCCCCTTCCTAAGCAGCTGTCCTATGTAGTCAGCTGTGTGGTTTTCCCAGCCCTGTGTCCTGAGAAAGAAGAGTCTACAGGCAGAGAGCGAGCTGGCCAGATGACTTTCCCGGGGCCGTGTTTAGACTGTTTGCACTAATGAAACTTGAACCAGGCTCAAGCATTCCTTTTCAGCAATCTATGTCATTCCTCACATTTCACAGCACTTCGATATAAACCCACCAAATCTCATGTTAAACCCCACTGCCTGTTTTCTCTCCTTAAGTTATCACTATTCTGCCGTTAGGTTTTACTCTTTAGTTATGTTCGAAAGCTACAGCTAACGGGTTGTCTAAGCCAATTTATACAGAAACTGGAGGGCTGGGGAGATGGCTCGGCCGTTAAAGGCTAGGCTCACAACCAACAATGTAAGAAAGTGGAAATGTTCATAGTTGGCAGGTAGTGCCACAGCTCCACTTAATGGAACAGCTGACAAGTCAGCTCCCACATTCTCAACTGTGGCGCGTGTTCAGGACTACCTGGCTGGGTCAGTGACACAGAAGAGTGCAGGCACTGGAGAATATGGACAGCTCCAGTCCTCAGCCAGCACCCTCTGCAAGCTGCTGACGCCCCCCCTTTGCTGGTGATACTGCAGAGATGCTGACCACATGACCTCTTCCCTTCAGAAGTCTCTTGGTCCCACGGTGAAGAACCATTAACATGTACAGGAAAATCGAAATGACCGAGTGCTGAATTCTATGGCCTTCTTATGGTTGGAATTGGTGCTCTCACACAACGGAAAACTGTGGCTGGAGTGGTGATGAAAATATTACTTGAGCCGGAGAGTGAAGGGTCATTGGGATTTTTTTTTTTTTTTTTATTGAACTAAAAGAAAAAAAAAACTTTAAGTTTTTACAGCCTTGATGTTAGTTCAGGAATTTGTTTGCTTTCTTCATGAGCCCCAGGGCTCACTTGAAGATGTTCATTCCTTTTAGCCACCGAAGAACCTTGCCTGCTAGACCCATGTTCTGGAAGCCATGTCAGGAAGAAGCATCGTTAGCATGTGCATGTCACTGGCCAAACCAAGCCAGATGCCCTGTCTAATCTCAAGGGGAATGCAGAAGTGTTGACCTATCATGTGCCAAGAAAGTGGAGAGGCAGAAATACTTGGAGACAGCATCAATGGCTGTCTCCACTCCCTGTGATGTCTTTAGGGAGGGTGAGATGCTCAGTGATACCAATGAAAGCAGAGTTCACACTGGCCATCAGGACCTAACAGTCCTAGTGTGTCTCAGATTCAACTTTTACTTAGATAACGCCTTTGTGCTTCCCACCTGTGGTGCCTTAGTGTCTCGGTGATGTCAGCAAAGAGCGGGTCTTTAACTGCTTCACTAGTTTCTGTACCAAATGCTTCTGTCCCTGGAATTCTATGAAGGCTATGAATTCGGGCCACAAATCTTGAATAATCTAGGTTTATTGGTTCTCATACCAACATCATCCACATCCTGCAGGTGATAAATTCTGTATTAATGAGGTTATTTGCAGCAAAATGTATCCTACCTATGAAAAACAATTGCCCCTTCTTGCCTCTCCATAGGACTCGGGAGAAGTTTTCCTGGGAGGACAGAGACGGGGTGCTAGGCTGTTGTACTCAACGACCCTCTTTGGCTGTACAAGTTGTCCTTTCTGTTGGCTCATTACTTCTCCATCTCTATGCAATTCGTTGTCAAGGTGCTTATGCCAAACTGTTCTTTACTACAGAGCTCCAGATTCAGAAAACACCATTTAAAAGACTCAAGGTTTTTTTCTGGGCCCGACAAATGGAGTCTAGAGCTTCCCTGTCTCCCCTGAAGAGTAGATGGCTGGAAAAAAGCTTCTTTACTGACTTGTAAACACTCCTCCCTGCTCTCTGTATCCAGGTATCCCTGTAGGGTGTGAATAAATGCTGGCTATCAGAACAGTGACACGGACAATAGAATAAGTGAGCCGTTTTGCTGGTACCTGTATACATGTTTGGAGGAGCAGATGAGCCAGAACAGCTAGTTGAAACCATTCAAAATGTACAGAAAGCCTAAGCATATTTTAAAAGAAGGCACATGTGACATAAAGGCCCCCCTGTGCCTGACCTAATAATTGTAAAGCCCCTAAAAGCCTTTCTCAGGGTCAGTCACTCCTTCCATTCTGGTCATTAGAAGGAAGGTTCTTACTGCTTCTTACGGTTACATTGGTCCCAGTACCCCACCCCCCCAGTGAGCTCCTGTGGATGCGTCTGACTTTCTCATCCCTCATCACCATAAACCCCCTTGGTATATTTTAAACCCCATCCATCCCGACTTGATAACCCTGCTCAGTTGGTTGGCTTTGCTTTTGATGTTTTGTTTGCTTCCTGTCAAGTTCTCAAGATTGGTCTGGAGCCTCTTGAACTTTTCTCAAAGAGCCAAACTGCCTCGTATCTAGTAGGTAGCTAACTGTTAGCAGAGCATCGTTAAAATGTTGTGTCCAAGGGAAGAATGCTTAAATATTTAGGAGTATCAGACAAGCAACATGAATCAGCAAACCTGGCTATGTTCTAGAATAATAGAGTGAGTTTGAGAGCCCATAGCAGGATGTCTTTCTTAAGTGCTTTGCTGTCGCTGTGTAGGAATGTGTCCCCGCTAATAGTGCTTCTTACGTTGGTCTAGAAGTCTGGATTGTTGTGGGGGTGCCACATTTTACTCTTGGGTCAGGCACTCTGTGGGCCATGTGTTGGTGATTGTTGACCCAGTTCCAAATGTGACCATTAAAAACTTTTCATTGCGTTGCACTTTTCTCCTGTAGAAATGTCATATATCATTCATGTTAGGCTATGAATACTCTGCCTATGGAGGTCAAGCAGAAAACCTTGGTGTCACAAATAATACTGTCACTTTGGAGCCATTAGCAAACTTGGGGTATTATACAATGTACCTCTATTTAAATGGAGCCCTTTTCTGAAATATCCAAATAAGAAAATGTTAGACCAGCTCATGAAATGTCCCCAGACACATTTCATTTGAAGCTTTGATGTCTAGTACAGTTCTAGAAGTCAATTTCATGATAATTGAATAGTCAGTGTATGTTCTAGCCCTTCCTGTTGTATGAAGGCTGTATGTAGACTGAGATAGCCCCTCAGAGAGAAGAATTGCAGAGGAAAACAAGTGTAGCACATCAGCAAGTGACTAGTGAAGCAGTGTAAAGCCCGGCCAGTCCACGCCGTTTGTAGACCGGGTGGTGGAGAATTTGCCGTCTCATTAAAAATCTATATGCCCCAGAATCGTTACTTGAAGCACTCTGTTGTCACTTGTCAGCATGTGTGGGCCCACAGCCACAGGGTGAGGTTCTGTCCTGTTGCCTCAGTTTACCTACTAGCAACAGGAGACCTCTCTGCACTCCATTTGGTGCCACATTTTTGCTTTGTTTTAAAGTTTTGTGCTTTTTGTAGGCTTTTCATTAAAATGGTCCCCAAGATTAGCCCCAAATTTTGTGTTGTATCTGGAAGCATAAGAGGGTGGTGACATGCCTTACAGAGAAAATGCAAACATTCCATCAGCTTTCTCCAGGCATGAATCACTCTGCAGCTGGTTGCAACTTCAGGGAACCAACAGTGTATCCATAAACAGAAACATACATAAAACAGGTATTGGAGCCAGGCAGTAGTGATGCACATCTTTACTCCCAGCAGTCAGGAGGCAGAGAGAGGAAAGCTGATCTCTGAGTTCGAGGCCAGCCTGGTCTACAGAGCAAGTTCCAGGACAGCCAGAGCTACACAGAGAAACCCTGTCTCAAAACCCAAGTATTGGAGTGACTGGAGGCTCGAAGGAAGCTCAGACCTTGCTTCCCTGAGTAGTGGCTCAGGCTCCTTGAACTCAGCACCATACTGTCTGGAACAAGGAGAATCAACTGTGGTCCCATGTACAGAGGTGGAGGGGGAAACACCTTGCTCTGACCCTTCTGCAGGTGATGAGGATTGGCTTTTTCCTTTCTCCAGACCATCACTAAATGCTGCCAGCACCTGCGGTGTCAGCAGCAAGCCTTCCTTTAGAGCTAGTGTCTTTCCAGGTTTTCCTGTTATGAACACATTTCCTAGAGAATTCCACTCACTACAACACAAAGAGACGAGGTGTGTAGCTCTCTCCAGTGCTCCTATGTGTGTGCACATGCACCCATTTTAAACTAAGGTGCAGGGATTGGAGTTTCCAATGAGAACTGGCATCTCAGTTGGATTATAGTCATTCATTTAGAATGAAATCTTCGCTTGTAAGAGCCCAGGTATTTACTAGGTAATATTTCACTGTTATCTGGAATAGTCAATAAATTAGACCCATCCTGTCTCAAATTTAATAGCCGCCTTATTAACCAAAACTGAGTATTAATAATAAAGTCAACATATTTACTGCCCTTCTTCAGGGGGATGATTTTCATTATTCATTACTCAATTACTTCTGCAGTAAAAAGAAATGAGTTATGATTTGTTGTGGATGAACACGTTATTAAATTAATGGCTTGTTTTAAATGCTATAACCTAACTGTTGTCGTTGAAAAACATCAGTAAAACTTTGCACTTCACCTTATCCAGGCAGTAAACCTGCTCTAATCAGAACATTAAAACCAACTCTATTTTAAATTACTGTACAATAATATATTGTCATGTACCTGTAATATGAAAACTTCAAGATGTAGTAGGGGTCAAATTATGCAATAAGCTCAGTGAATGATGCAATAACCCACAAAAGCTCCGTTGTTAGCAGCGAGTGGGGACAGGGTTGCTGTCTACTGACCTGTGCTGAAGTCAGGTGTGCTCAGCTGACAGGAGATTCTTGTTAACCAAGGAAAGATGAGTGTGAGCAATAGAATGACCACAGTAAAAGCGGAAGGCCGCCTCATGAATGTAGCATTATAAAGATTCCCTGCCCTTCCTGAGTGAGGCAGGAAGCTTGATGCTCTCTCCGTTTGTTTTATAATTACTCCATAAAATCCGAATGAAATGTGTTGTTACCCGTAATTAATGACAGTTTCATAAAAAAAAAAAAAAAAAAAAAAAAAGGAGTCTGGCAGATGGCAATTATTTTTTAATAGGGCCTACGTGAAGGGGTTGGCATCACAGTAAACTCTTAGCCATGATCTGTAGCTCAAACAGCTAGCAGTTGCTATCTTCTGAGTTACTGAGGCTGCTTCTGTGCTCTCTCCAGTTAAAATTCTTCACAGAAATGGTGTTCTGGTTATGAAACAAAACAAAACAAAAAAACGAGTTATATTAGCATGCCAGAGAGTTCTGTTGGATAGAGGAGCCCCATGTGTGTCTTGGGGCTCTTAGTCTAGAGCAGTGGTTCTCACCCTTCCTAATGCTTCCTAATGGCATTTTAATATAGTTCTTCGTGTTGTGGTGCCCCCAACCATAACACTATTTTCTTTGATACTTCATAACTATAATTCTGCTAGTGTTACGAATTGTAGTGTAAATATCTTTGTTTTCCTGTGGGGTTAGGCAACCCCCGTGAAAGGGTTATTTGGCCAAGGTGGTCCTGACCCACAGGTTGAGGACCACTGGTCTGTAGGCAAGTGGGACCTGTGCTGGATTCGGGAGTGAAGAGATGGATCTAGCATGTGAGCTACTTGGGGGTCATAGGTACACGTAGTTCAGTGTTCAGGCCTGAGTGTGTCCCCTGGTCCCAGCATCACCCTGGGTTTTGAGCCTCATCTATTTATGACATGCTCCCAATCATGTGCTTGAGGACCTTTTGGGCCTTCTATAGGCTCCCACGCCAGGCTGCCAGCAGGACATGGAGCAGAGCCTATGTACTTGCACCACACACACACACACACACACACACACACACACACACACACACACACACACACGGGAAAATATTTTTTATATTTGTGCCCCAAATATTCATTTAAGAAATTACAAAAATAAGGTGTTAAACCTTTTTAAAGAAAGTATAAAAACTATTTCTCTCTGAAATAATTTGGAAGGCTCCCATTTCTCTGAAGAAATGTGGGTGTCCCCACACTTGTTGTCCTCAGCTGTCACCCATCTTTCCATGCTGGCTTCTTCCTCTGGTGTGTCCCCTGTCTGTTCACACACACCCTTGGAGTCTCACCACCACTTGAGTCTCAGCATTCCAAACAGAATTCTCCTTAGCAGCAAACGCACCATGGAAGGAGCTTGCTGCGATGGGAGAAAGCCTGTTTCTGTGCTCTTCCCCTCCAGCTGGCTACATGTGGCTGTGGAAAGCTAAACTGGGTCATGGCAGAGGTTTTACCAAGCGTGCAGAAGCCATGGGTTTGATCCCAGCACTAATGAACTGGGTATGGTGACATACTCTTGTAACCTCAGCATGGGAGGCGGGGGAAGGAGGATCAGGAATTCTGACCATCCTTATGTACATAAAGAGGATGAGATTGAGATCAGTCTGTCTCAGGAGGGAAAACCACCCTGCATAGTGTGTAGTAAATAGACTTCTTTAAAATCCTGGATCTGCTTCCAGAGGACCCAGTTGCAATTCCCAGGACCCACATGGCAGCTCACAACTGTTTATAATAGTTCCAGGGTATCCAGCACCCTCACACAGATATACAGCACACAAAACACCAATGCACACAAAATAAATATAATTAAAAGAAAAATTCCTAGATCTGGGACTAGAGAGATGCTAGGCACACTTCTCACTGTTGCACAGGACCCAGATTCCGTTCCTAGCACCAACGCTGGGTGGTTCACAACCTCCTGTAACTTCAGCATCTCCTTGGGCATTCATGTGTTCATGTGAAATCCCCAACCTTCTCTTCCTCCTTCTGTATTATGAGTATTCGTGACTCAGCCTGCCATTTTAAGAGTGCATTTTAAGCTTGCACATGATAGGGAGTGCATAGGAAAAGTGTGGATTTAAACTGTTGAGTTTGGGGTTTACTTCTTAGCAATGTTCTGGACTATTCTCTGCAGTGCTCTCAATATGAGAGTGGTTTTGGGGCCTTGAAAAAAATTTACTAGGTTCTTTGAAATTGTTTTAGTTAGAGGATTTTGTCTTGTTCCCCAAACCTTAACAGGAGGGGAGAAATCCTCCTAAGGCTAGCCTTTTGGGATGGACTGGAAGATGTCCACCTCTGAAAATGTTCATAGCTTCAGTAGACATTCAGGGTCTGGAGCAAGCAGCTTGTGTTCCTGTGTAAACACAACAGAGAGGCTCCAGGTCACCAGCCATGGCCTGCTTGTTGTGTGCCAAGGTATCCAGGAGCCTGACTCACACCATAGGAAGTCTGGGCCTGGCTCATTCCTGCGCTGAACCAGCAATCGGTCTTTAAAGGTGGTGGCATGCTTTTAAATTCTGGCTGCAATCCATTAAAGCTTTAATTAACACTAATTAGGAATCTGGGGTAATCAGCTTGGCCTGAAATGGAGGCCTGTGTGTGCTGTGAAGAAGGGCTTTGCTAAATAAACCAGCGGGACAAACTGTATTATGGGGCCCATGGTTTTCTGGAGAGCCTGGATGGTGTGGATTAGTGTGTGCCCTGGGCATGCAAATGAAGGCTGCCAGCTACAAACAGCGAAAGAGCTGGAGGCCCCTCCACACACTTCATTAACAGTAAAGTCCAGTGACATTTTTTAAAGTTTAAACACCCTGCTCCTTTTCTTCCAAATAACCTATAAATTCCCTTATTTATAGAGCCTGTGTATGGGGTGAAGCATGTGGGGTTAAGGTGGCTAAGGGGATCTTGTGAAATACAAACTCATTTCAAAGGATTACGAAATAGTGGCTCTGGGACATCCCTTTTTGCTCCTCAACTTAAAGAATAGCAAAAATACCACCAGGCAATGCAGAGCAGCCTCCCATCTGCACCACAGCAGAGCCTCCATTCCTCAAAGACCTGGGAACAGTGACTCAGACCTTGCAGATGAGTGAATGCATCTTCGGTATAACTCAGTGGTGGAAACACCCAGGGGTGCTCAGCTTAGCCAGAACTGCGGTCTCTTACCACTGTGTGTCCCGGCAGTTATGCTACAAAACATCTTCCTCGATCTTAGAGGCTGCCTCGAAACTTTCTTCTCCCTTGATTTTTTTCCCCTTTCTTTCTGTTCGTGACCCCCATGTATTTTTTTAAAGCACTTTGCAAATACAAGGTGAAAAATATACGAATGATTAATAATCAGCATGAGAAAGGAAGAAAGTCAGTGAAGGAGAAGGCAGACAGCCAGAGTGTGCAGCCCAGCACAATCGTGTCTTATGCATTTTTAAAACTTACCTCTACTAAAATGCTTAAACTGTCACAGTTATCAACATCCCTATACTCTCTACACCCAGCACACACCTGTGGTTTAGTTTGTCAAGGATTTCTCCACTCACAAATTCCTCATCAGGAAGAGGAAGAAGTGGGAGGGACAGTCACATTTCTTTTTTAAAAAATTAAGATTATTCACGTGTGCACTGTCCTGAATGACTGAATACCTAAACACGTTCATGAGAGGCCAGCCTCCTGGAAAACAGAACACCGAAGGCAAAGAGCATAGTTCCAAGAACCTGAAAGATCGAATTGGCTATTATTAGCAATTCCGGAGTGACACAGCAACCCATTCTGCAGAAAATGACTTGTTCTGGTGTGGGGAGGTCAGCTCTGTGGGCATAAGGGGCTACGAAGGACCAAGGGGACATAAAGCAGATTGGCTCAAGTTACTTCCCTTGCAGGGTTAAGCAGAGGGGACTGAGGTTCATGAAAAGCCAGCTCTTTTGACTGGTTAGAAAGCTGCCTGTTTTATGGAAAACTGACCTGTTCAAGGGTCAGTTGGATTAGTGTCACCTAGCAGGAGTGACTGTGCTCTGGCTTGGTCTGGTCTGGTCTGCTAGAGCCTAATGTAGGAACTCAGTCCAAAACAATGGCCTCCCATGAATATGATTTAATACTCTTTAGAGCAATTAAACTGAACTCTTGCAATAAAAGGGGGAACCCCCTTGGAAAATATAAGCCTCTGAGGCCTGTGAAATTTGAAATCTGTAAGTCTCAGGTGCCCACGTGCATACACTGCATTAATGGACAGCCCATGTATGAAGTTTACTTTGCCCCCAAGATAGTTCCACTAAGTGGATTCATTCTGTTGCAGCTGGAGAGATGATTCAGTGGTTAAGAGAGTTTGTTACTCTTCCAGAGGACCTGAGTTCAGTTCCTAGCACCCACATCTAGTGGCTCACAACTTCCTGTAACTCCAGCTCCAAAAGACCCAACATCCACCTCTGACCCTGTGGACATACACACAAAGAGAATATGATCACACAGACACACATGAACACATAAATAAGATTTTAAGAAGTAAACAATGCTGCTAATGCCACAATATTTCTACTGACTGTAATTCTACATAAATCAACACATACCCACAAAAATAAATTCATTGAGTAGTTGCTCATATGATGTCAAAGGCTGGGTTGGTCCTCCCTTTCCTGTTAGAGCAGTTGAAGACTAGTTATAGTTTTCCTTGTTTACCAGACTCAGAAAAGAAACTCACTATGAAGGTAAAGTGTAGAAGGTTAGGAGACATTAAAAGAAAATTTGATCATGCAAATTAGAATGGAAAGTAAATTAGGTACAACTTTTTGGACTCTCCAAGATATGATAGATAATACAGTATGCTCTCTGAATTTGTCAAATGCAAATGAACTAGACATTGTTGATATACTTATTGCCTGTACATTCTGTATATAGTTATTATATTTATTATATATGTTTTTTCTTATATTAGTTATAACTTTTTTGTACTGGACAAAAAGAGGTTTTGTGGTGGTATCTTGTATATGATCTAACAAAAAAAGCTCGTCTTCCTAATGCTGTGCCCCTTTAATACAGTTCCTCATGCTGTAGGGACCCCCTAACCATAAGATTATTTTTATTGCTACTTCATAACTGTAATTTTGCTACTGTTATGAATCATAATGTAAATATCTGACATGCATGCAACCGCTGTGAAAGGGGTTAAGAACCACTCTGTGTTAGATAGAAATCGTACTTGACTAGTTCTGAAATAAAAGAGAGATGAAAGTTGATTAGAGAGAAGTACCACCCCAGGCAGCTCTAAAGCCAGAGCAGCCATGAGCAGAAAGGGCTTGAATATTCATGCTTTTTCTAGAAAGGTTTTGGGTGTCATACTGTATCTGGTAAAGAGAGGAAACTTCCAGTGCACATATTACTTTTTACACACAGCTCAAAATGTACCCAGATTTGTGTTATAGCTCCCTCTAACAGAAATTGACTGTGGTGACCCACACCTTAATCCTAGCGCTTGGGAGCCTTAATCCTAGTGCTTGGGAGGCAGATGCAGGAGGAGCTCTGTGAGTTTGAGGTCTACAGAGAGAGTTCCAGACAGCCACACAGATACACAAAGAAACCCTCTTGAAAAAAACCAATAAATAAATAAGTAAATAAATAAATAAACTTCTTCCAGTTTATGGGGAGAATTATACCCCTTCTCATTAGCAGTGTTAGCCAATTTAGTTTGCTTTCAGAGAAGGCAAAACAGGAAAACTCAAAAGCCATTTGTAGTTTTATACCACAAAATCTCATAAATAGCAGTTCTTTATTTTGTCCACTGGCTTTTACATGATGTCAAATTAACAATGGAAACCATGTGTAAGGGGCAGCCATCGTTGTTCCCAGGGCAGAGAAAGCTGAGGGTTGGAGCAGGACTCCCCAAGGCTGTGCCGCAGCCCTTAGAACTTTTTTGTTCTTAGCGTCAACGATGAAAAAGATCGTGTTTGAATTGATTTGTGGCTAAAGTAAATGCAAAGCAACTGCTTCACTGATCATTTATGTTGACCTGTGACTACTGAGGGTGACTGCTGAACCCCAAGAGAGCCCACACTTTCACTATGGTAAAGCTGACCCCATGGTGCTGAAGAAAATGGCCTCTCAGGGAAGGAGTCCCGTTTGTGATTCCTGTGGCCTAGCTTTGGTGCATGGATTTCACTTAAGTGATTAAATTAAGGGTGAAATGGTGCTTTCTTAAAAAGTAAGAGAAGGGGAGGCAGGAAGGGAGACGGAAGGAGGGACAGCGAGGGGGAGAAGACCCTAAGTTTTATCTACAGAGCAGCCTCTGGTCTCTGGATGGTACTGTCTAGAAGGTCACGCACACAGCCCTGCAGTTTGTGTGTTTCCTGGTGGCACACAGGGTCAGGGGCATCCTGCACCCTCTGCCTCCTGTGTGGCTTGCTTACCCTCCTCCCAGTTCCTGGAAGAAGCTGCTGGCTCAGGGTATACTTGTGTTTGTCGTCCTTCCTGTTGGCCAGCATATAACAATCAGTCCCACTCAAATGTAATCTTTCACTTGACTCAGCCACCCTTAAAGCTGCAGTCTTTGAAAGATTTATGTTATATTTGTTAATTATGGGGGTAGGTGGTGTGCACATGTGAGTTCAGGTGCCTGCCAGAGTACCCCGGCGATTGTGAACTGCCCAGTATGGGGCTGGGAGTTGAATGTTGGTCCTCTGCAATAGCGGACACACTCTTAACCACTCAGCCACCGCTCCATGCTAAAACTGAATTTTTAACAATGATAGAAAACTAAGTTAGATATTTTTAGTAAACAGGTATTTATAATACTTTGCATCTACAAGATAATTCTCAATAATATATTGTTACAAATTATATGTTATGATGTATATGGTACAATTATTAAATAATGATCAAGAGAAATCTTATACCTTCTCTAGGTCAGAAAACTTTAAATACATTTTCTAATTTTCTGTCACTATAATGTCTGAATAAAGAAGAGCAAGAAGGAGTTTCCCAGAAAACATTATTTCAGAGGTTAGCAGTAGTAGGAGGCAGGGATTGTGGGAAAGCCCAGGCTTTGTTTTTTAATTACCACACAGAGAGAAACAGAAAACAAAAAGAACGAGAAAGGCCATTTTTTTTTCCTGTCTTGTCTTTTCATCCATCTAGCCCCCACTGCTTTTTTCCTGTCTTATCAGCAGTATTGACTGGGTCTGACAGGACATAGGTACGCCTTCACCCTTATTTAGTCACGGATTATCTTGGAGCTATTCAAGGATCTCTCCACATAGGCCAGACATAAACTTTGTCAAGAAATAATGCCTGCATGTAGCAAGCCTGTTAGTATTGTTGTGGCATTTGATTACTGGTCCCTCCAGAGGATGCCCACAGTGGAGGTGAGTGCAGGATCACACACACACTCACACACTCACACACACACACTCACACACACACTCACACACTCACACTCACACTCACACACACTCACACTCACACACACACTCACACACTCACACACACTCACACACTCACACTCACACACACTCACACACACTCACACTCACATACACACTCACACACTCACACTCACACTCACATACTCACACTCACACTCACATACACACACTCACACACACTCACACTCACACACACTCACACTCACACACACACTCACACTCACACACGCTCACACACACTCACACACTCACACTCACACACACTCACATACTCACACACTCACACTCACATACACACACTCACACACACACACTCACACACACTCACACACACACACACACACACACACACACACTCATGGGGACAGCAAGGCTCTGGAGTGGAGCAGCTTTCTCCTACCTTTGTCTTCAGCTTACTATTTTGCATTAACATTTTAGTGGCAGCATGCTTTTAAACTTTGTACTATTTTTTAAAATTAAATGTACACATTTGTGGGCTTTGCACAATGAATGCAGTGCCCAAGGAGGCCAGAAGAGGACATCAGATCTCCTGTGCGCAGTGGAATCAAAGTCTGGAAGAAGAGTATTCATTCTTGACTGCTGAGCTCTCTCTCCAGCCCTAATAGCATCGAGTTAAAAGGCCCCTAGTTCACTTGACACTGCAAAATTCTTGTGGATGAAAATAAACAGGATTGTTCAAAGCTTTTTAAAAACCTTTCTGAAATCAGTTCTACTTAGGATTCAAGTTTTCTGTCTATTGGAATGACTTGCCAAGTTCCTAGGTCACTAGAAAAGACCATTGTGCTCATGAAGGAGCTATGACAAATTGCAGTCACACTGACTGAGCTCAAGTTGAGTTTCCCTGGCCAGTCACATTAACCAAGTGGCTGCTAACCCCGGAAGACCACTGCTGGCTTTTCCAGCAGATGTGAATCTGAACACCATCATTGCAAGGAGACTAGATCTTAGACACACAGACCACACGTGATCACAGGCAGAAACGCACCTGCCGTCACCGAGCTGGTTCCCAGAGCCTTGGGTGCACTGCCCCATGCCTGGCTGGGCTGACTCACTGGCTCTGTGGCATCCTTGGCAGGAGCCTCATCATATGCCCTGTGTTACTCAGAGCAGCACAGCACACCATGCCGGAAGCTCTTCTCAGAAGCATCCCAGATCCACAGACTGGCTCTTTGCGGCAGTGTCCTTTGGCATAATGACATCAGTGTAAGCCGAGCTTGGTGTCCCACAACTGAAACCCAGCACTCAGGAGGCTGAGGCAAGAGAATTGAAAGTTCAGTATCAGCCTGTGCTGCACGGTGAAACCATGTCAGAAAGGGAAGAGAAAGGATCAAGGAGGTGGTCATGAGCATATTTTGCTAAATGGAATAACAAAGGGAAAATCAGAGTATCTTATATGTTTTAAAGAGTATTTTTTAAATTTTGTGTCTAATATTTACATATAAATTGTTATCCAGAGCTGGAGAGATGACTCAGATTAGAGCATTTGTTGCCCTTGTAAAGAGCCCTCGTTTGACTCCCAGCACCCACATGGTGGTTCACAACTGTACAGCTACAGTTCCAGAGGAACCAGTGCGGCCTCTGACCTCTGAGAGCACCAGGCTTGCATGTCACATGGTGCCTATACATACATGCAGGCAAAACACACATTAAAAAAAATGAATAAATCTAACAAAACACTAGTGAGTTTTATAATTCATAATTTTGTATATTTCATGAAGGTATTATGGTGTAAATACTATATCCCATGTATGATTGGCATTCCTGATGAGGTTGAAGGTACTGTCTTGTAGTTCAACACATTAGTGTTTACACAGAGAAGCCAGTTCCACGCTCAGAATGAAGCAAGCAAGTGGCTTTTGAGCAGCAGTCAAGGCTTCTCTTCAGTGCCTTGTTTCTAAATGTCTAGTTTTCAGAGCCGTGGAGGTGTCAGAAACAGGTTATGGATCTGTTATGGATGTGTGTAGCAGTGTGAGATACATACACACACACACACACACACACACACACACACACACACACACACACACACACATACACACACCATAGATGAAGCCAGATGGGTTGTGAAGAATGTGAGTATGCTGATGCCCGACCTAGGCGGCCATAGTAGCGTGCTGCACATACCCGTGCCACAGACCTCTGTGTCTGCAGGCAGTGGACCGGGGCTGGGAGATGCTGGGACTCTCTCTGCACCAGGGCAGCCTCCTGACAATGCACTGCCCAGACTTCCCCACAGTCCCATAAAACCCAGTTCTTTTCTGGTTTTTCCAAGAAACAGTAAAGTTTCAAGTGGTCACTTCCGTTTCAGGGACCTCCAGTGTCACCGAAAGCCAAGTGACGCCCTCCCCGGTCCCTTGAAAAAAAGATGTGAGTGTTTTGGCTGGTGAGTGAGATGGCAATGGTGTGCCTGCCCAGGTTTTAGAAAATACCATGCATTTCCCGAGCCTGTGGTTCCACCTGGTCTCCCTGGAGCGGCAGCTGCCATTTCCCCTGTGTTTCAGTCACCTGGCATCCTGAGTGACCATTGTGGTCTACAGCCTTAAAAGGGTTATGATGGAGTCTCCAAAGTTTACCTAAGAAATATGTACTTCCCCTCACAATAACGAATATTACTACAAATGACTGTGTTAAATTATGGTCACTTGGGCATTTCTGATTTGTAGGAAAATTAAAATTAATCTTACAGCAGCTTCAGTTTCAAAATCAAAACATTGCTTTGCTGACCACAGACTTCTAGACTGTTAGTCAACAGTGAATGAAGTCTCTGGTGACTACTTTTTCTTTAAAGAACATTCAATTTCTCTATGTGCAAAATATGAAAAACCCTGAAAAAAAAATCAAATGTACTTGGATCCGGGTAATATTTCTCTTGGGAAAACAAGTTATAAAACAAACTTCAAAGTTTCTGGTAACTTTGGGCACATGGATCATAATTTTATTATTCTTTAAACTTTGCAAGTAAGCTCATTTACTCATTTATCTGTATCCCATAATTTAAAAATAACTTTAAAATGTTACAAACTCATAGGAAATGTGTTGTGATGTCCCTTTTATAATGTTGTAAAGCAAAGGAAGTCTTTCTTGTGTCTCCCTCATCCCTCTCCTGACTGGGTCCTTCAGGGAGTAGGAAGGAGGCTGATTCCAATGCCTTTTGTCCACATTAAAAATAAGACTACAAGGTCTGTTGACTGATGCTCAGTGGCTAATCCTTGAAGAGGAACAAGTCCTGAATGGTAACATTTGCCCACCTCTGTGGCGTAAATATGCCCTCTGTGGCAGTTCCCAGCTACCACACGTGCTGCAGAACATGGAGATACAGTGGTGTCTTTTCTCCCAGTAGACACAGCATTAATGTAAGTAACCTTGAGGTCCTGGGTCAGAGTAAAATGCCGTAAGATAATTAAGAGCCAATGAACCTTTGTTTTTAATACATTTATTTAATAATAAGTTTATAAAATTAAACATTTAATAATAGTTATATTTAGTACCCTGTTTATAAAGTCCTTGAAATTAAATGGCTTGCCCATACAAACTAGTATTATCTGACTCCAGTACCCTGCTATGGCTGGCACCAGTGCAAAACACGGGAAAAGGGATGACTTAGCCAGTTCTCCAGAATATTCTCCCTGAGGACCGGAAAGCAGGGTCTCCAGGAGCTCAGCCACCTCTGCAACAGGACTGCCCTCCTGACCACCTCCTAGGTACACACACACGCGCCACACACGCACACACGCGCACATGCACGCACACGCACATACACACACACATACACACGCACATACACACACACAGACACACACAGACACACACACACATAGACACACACACACAGACACACACACGCACGCACATGCACACGTACACACATGAACACGTGCGCGCACACGCGCACACACATACACACGCACACACACGCACCCGCACACACGCACACACATACACACGCACATGCGCACACACATACACATGCACACACAGACACGCACACACACGCACACACACACGCACACGCACACACACGCACACACACACGCACACGCACGCACACACACGCACACGCACGCGCACACACACGCACACACACACCCCTGTAAGCTCCCGGGGAGTCTCCCAAACCAGCAAGCAGTTCCCATAGGAGCCGCTGAGTCAGTTTCAGGACTTGACTAGTTTTCATGCCAGCTCAACCACTCAGCAGTGGCAGTGGCCTCGAGCAGGTCGTCCCACTCTTTAGTAACTGAGGAAAGTGAGCATCTCAGACTGGGGATCCGACTTAACCAGGGTTTCCCCCGGTTCTGATTCCTGGTGTCTGTCCCCTGTGGTTCCTGAGAACCTCTGATGGTGCCAGCCCCCTGAGGAAGGTCCCCAGGCCAGAGGACCTTGACATCCTCAGCTTTTCTCAGCTACAGAGTGGGAGTGTTTCCAGCCGGGAGTGGAAAGGCATGGCCATGGATGCCAGGGTGTGTCCACATGTGGCGGGCGTGGAGCTGCCCTCCTTGTTAGACTGAGACACTGAGTCTTCTGTTCTCTCCTGAAACCGCCCTTCTTCGTCGCCTCATCTTCTCGCTGGCATCCCCAGTGATCCCTCAGTTTTGGGAACATGTCCACCTCTTGGCTAACAAGCATGTCGATGGAACATACGTAAAGCTTTAGAGTTTCAAAGCTTCATATAGAGAAAGGCTTAGGAGACCAATAAAGGAAGAGAATGGCCAGTTCAAGGCCAGCCCAAGCTCTACAGAGAGACACTGTGTCAACCCTTTCCCCAAAAACAAGTAACATAGAAGCCAGTACAGGGCAGAGGGATGGAAGCCTAGGCCCACTGTGCTTGGGAAATGCCATTTTAACTAGACCTCATGCTGTGCGGCATTCCTGTGTGCTGTGTGTCTGTTACTGGAAGTGTGTTAAGCAGCTGTGTTTGTGTGTCAGGCTTGCTGTGATTTATGGCTGGGGAAGAGCAAAGGGAAGGAGTCGGCGGTGATTCTTGGTGAGCATGTTCCTTGTTTAGTGCTTTTAATGTGAGTGCCGTGTTCTCACTTGTCGAAAGTACTTAGAAAAAGCAAGCCAAAGATAAATTGTCCTCTGTACCCAACCAACCCGCATGGGTGTGATTGTGGTGGGAAAGAAGGAGCTATGGCTACAGTTGCTTTGTATCTGAGCTAGGAAGGGTTTTTTCTTTTAAAGTAAGCATGATGTGTGGATGCCTTTTTTAAAATTTTTATTTGTGAAGTATTGATATATTTCAAACAGAGAAAGTGTGGTGAAGACTCTTGTATGGTGGCCTGTTTTTATCTGACACAGTATGCGCTCTCCAGGTCCACTCCCATCATTCCATGGGTGGGATTTCTGCTGTCTTTTAGAACCAACTCAAAGAATTTGTCATTGAGTGAGCTGACCAAGTACTAAGACATACTACACTGTAGTACTTTGTAGAGTAACAGTTTTGACTTTGGAGTTCCTTACTATATGACAGGCAGGTCACCACACTTTCCCCATGAAGACCTCTGCAGTGGTTTTGGTCTACTAACAATTATGAGCCTGCTGCAAATCAGATAGCGCAGCTAGGAGCTGGCCTGCCACTGGAGCCCCTACCCACAGTCCAGATATGGTACCTGCCATCTCACAGGGATGCCTGGTTACAAAGCCCCAATTAGAGTACCAGACTTCCTAGGAGTATATCCAGATGGTGATGTAGGACAAGGCTCATGGTCATCTCTTAGGAGTCAATTATCTCTTGACATGTCAGCTTAGCTGGTTGCCAGTTAAACAAAGATAAAATTCTCCTATAGAAAGATGTATCTTTACCTGTGGTCATTGCATGTTGAGCATCCCCGACCCCAAATGTTCCAAAATCTCTAAACATCAAACTTTCCCATTAGTGATATTCAACTATGTCTGTGCAAATATTCTAAAATTCAAAAACCTTTTAAATCTTCTGGTCTCAATCTCCTCAGCTAAGAGCTATCATGTTGTGTTCACATTCTACAGAGAATAAGGCTAAAGTTTGAGAGATTTGTCACTCTGCCTCCAGTTACATAGTAAGTAACCTAGCAGGGCTCAACCCTAGCTCTTCTGAGTCCAAATACCACACTCTTAACTCAAGTACAAGCTATACACTTTTTTCTGCCCAATGAAATACTTGTGTTTATCTTACTGTGTGAATTACCCACCACAGAGGACAATTGGTCTTCCTGGAAGAAGCGTTATGGTCAGATTGTGGTTTTGTCCACTCTCTGGCACACAGCACACCCCAATTTAAGACACTTAGTACTGTGCCAGTTAGTGGTTTTACTTGAAATAATAAAAGGAAGCCACAGTACATTGCTTTTTTTTTTTTTTTTTTTTTTCTTTTTTCTTGGAGGAGGGGAAGAAAGTTGAAGAGCTAAGGAACCAGATTTTCACCTGAGAATAAACCAGTCCAGGCTCCTGGGTGCAAGCAGGCCTCATTGCACTGAGGGCTCCTTTCTCAATCGCTGTCATGGAAATCATCACCATCTTCAGCATTAAACTTAAGAACACAGTCAAAGCATGTAGCCTTAGTCCTGTACAGCTCAACATAGAAAAGCCACTTTGTATGTCTGGATCGTGTTGTAGGAATCATTTAAGGCCATCTCTTTTGGTTTTTCAAGACAGGATTTCTCTGTGTCGTCTGTCACTCTGGCTGTCCTGGAACTCACTTTGTAGATAAGACAGGTCTTGAACTCACAAAGATTCACTACCTCTGCCTCCTGAGTATTAGGTACATCACCATGCCTGACTAGGAGTGAGTTACCTTTATTACAAATATAAAAGTAGTAATTTAAAGACCATGGAACAGGCCGGGTATTGGTGGCACATGCCTTTAATCCCAGCACTTAGGAGGCAGAGGCAATTAGATCTCTGTGAGTTGGAGGCCAGCCTGGTCTACAGAGCGAGTTCCAGTACAGGCTCCAAAACAATACAGAGAAACCCTGTCTCAAAATAAATAAATAAATAAATAAATAAATGAATGAATGAATGAATGAAAATAAAGACGCTGGAACAGTATTGCTATCATTTCCTTTGGTGTTTCATTGACTCTAAGAACAATCTTTTACCTTCCAAAATTTCATAGCATAGTGAAGAAAAACACTTGGGAATTATGTCAACAGAATGTGAGGTGGGTTTGGGGTTTGTTGAGACGCCATGATGAAGTACAATGCAGTTAGTTTACAGTGACTTATACTGAGCTTGTCAGACTACAATTGATGGCAAAGACTTGAGAGGAACAGTAGTGTCCCACCTCACAGCCCAGGTAGACACGGGTGTCTGTTATCACCCAAATGCTTTCATAGTCTCTAGTCACTGTGCTCCTCATTACAGGGTCCAGAAACGCAGGTGACAAAGTCCCCCTGCCAATAATATGGAAAGTGTTTGGTTTTTAGGTAAAGACTACCATTTCCAGATTGTCTTGCATCTTATGTTACATGGACTTAAGAAATGTTAGATTATACAGGAATAAGAGAACAGACATGGGGAAAATACCTTTGAAATGTCCAGGTGAGATAAACAGGGCCTAACCTCCTTTTTGAGTAAGAGAAATAGAACTTAAGCGGGCCCATGGGCAGGGTGGGGGACCTTCCTCATTACCCTGTTCTCACACCTCTTGACTCTGCTTGAGCTGTTGAGCACAGCCATTCTGCAGCTGTTGGCCTAGCAAAGCTCAATTCCAGATAACACTGTGAGAATCTAGAGAGAAAAAAGAAATATTTAAAGGGAGCAGATATATAGGAGGCCATGGCTGTTAAGCATTAGTCAGTGGTTTGGGCACTAATTACTATAGGACAGAAGTTCCCAACTCAGGAGTGGCCAGGGACTTATGAATGGGTGAGCTTCCTCCAGTTGGGAGGAGAGAACCTCCCAAGAGAAAAGTTCTTGAAACGGAAGACATTAAGGTGAGTATAGATTTGTATCAAGGTTTCCTGGCAGAAATATGGGCCCAATTTGGAGGAAATTAAAAAACAACAAACTAGAAAGACACTTCATTGCATAGGAAAGGGCAAGCTTCATGAGATTTCAGATGGACCCAACCTGCTACCAAGTTTTTTTCCAGGGCAGAGCATTTATGAAACTCCACTGTCACGTGTCTTCTTCTAAGGCCTCAGCTGATCACCTACAACTGTCCTTTCAGATTCATGACAGATGCTGCACGCCGAGAACAGGAGTCCCTGAAGAAGAAGATTCAGCCAAAGCTGTCGCT
Organism: Cricetiscus sungorus; assembly: GCA_030556225.1. NCBI lineage: Eukaryota > Metazoa > Chordata > Mammalia > Rodentia > Cricetidae > Cricetiscus > Cricetiscus sungorus. The sequence continues at coordinate 41,578,328 of JANBXA010000731.1, read as the reverse complement.
GACTCTGTCTAGCTCTGTGTCTCGAGGGAATGTGTCCACTCCACCACGTCATAGCAGTGGAAGCCTTACTCCCCCTGTGACCCCACCCATCACTCCCTCCTCTTCATTCCGCAGCAGCACTCCAACAGGTAAGCCCCTGAGCTGGGGACTCATCCTCATTTCTGATCCTTGCACTCCGTGTCCATTCATCTGTCTGTTATCTTTAAGTGGTTATGGAGTATGTGCTTGACTACGGTGATGGTTTTATAGGTTTGAAGACCTTACCATGGTGTAGGAGCAAACTGGCAATCATGATTCATCTGCTCATTTTCTTGACTTGACAAGGATAAGGCACCATGCCAGTTCACCTGTACACAGTGGGGTGCTGGGACATTCTTTATACCCATCTCCCTGTATTTGCTTACTCTTGAAATTTTTCATAATAAAATAGGGAACAAAAGCATATACCTTCTACATGTCAGACACTAAGCTATGGAGATGAGCGTACCCTGTCTCAGTCTTACACCTGGTAGATGTTGGCATCTTCCCTAGTATGGTGATGATTAAACACTGAAGTAGGGTCAAAGCTGAAGATAAAAATATCAACTCAATCCCTGCAGGAAGCAGACTGTGGGATGGGGAACTTGTGTCCCTGAAAATTGAGTTTTCTTAGTACATCTTTCGCAAGTTCTAAAATACCATCCTTCCTTCTAAACTCACACCAGGATGAGAGCATCCCAGAGGGCACTCTGGTACCCATGTTCAGGGAGGAGCTGTAAATAAGGGAGTAGGGACTGGGCAGGCCCTTCTTTGTCTTGTCTGAGAAGCAGAGGGCAGAGTCTCCCATTGTGGGAATGTAGACTGTCGCTCTTCAGAGAAGAACATGAGTAAGTACGGTGTTATTATCTGGAATCGCATCCAGAATTCGGCTGCATGAACACCTCCAGAGTCAGGTTTCGGTGGAAGAAGAGGCTCATGGAAAGACAGTGGAGTCAGTAAGGCAGAGTGGGGGAGGAAGAGGTGCTGGACAGAGGGAAGGAAACGTGCTCACATGTATTACAGCTTCGTGTGGGATAGCCTACACATTTCCCCCCCCACCCCCCCCACCCCCCAGCAGGCCACACTGCCAGACTGAGGAGGAAACAGAAGTAGTGGCAGAGCCTAGGACACTGTGGCTCTTGTTAGAGATTTCTGGTCAGTTCTAAGAGAAAGGCTAAGCCATTTGGGATGGCACAGGTGTGTCTTTAGCATCACTTCCTGACGGAGATGTGCAGGTTCTCTCTTCTATCAAGGGAGCTGGCCAGAGTTTGTATTTCTCAAAATGTATTTCACACATTAATTAATTCACAAAATATTTGGGTGCAAGGACCCTCCAGTGTCTGGGAAGATGCTAGGTTCAACAAAGCTCAAGGAGAGTCCTTAGTGTAAGGCTGAATATGCATGACCGCACTCCAAGGAAAGAGCTCTGGAGAACTCCCGGTCTCAGTGGTGGAAATTAGGGAGCACTTATCCACGATTGAGCACTATGAACACAGGAAAGGTGTAGCAAGCAAGGGACCAGGATTTCCCCAGAGTTCTCTCTTCAGAAATGCTATTGCCTTAAGCAAGTCACAGAGTGCTCTAGCTTGCCAAGTTAAAGACTTAGTCTCTGAGCATCTTGGGATATTTCAGGTCATGGGGAGTGTGACCCTCGGGATCCTCCTACATTCTGTTTTGTAAACATTAGCTTTCAGACTCTTCGCTTAGTGTTTACAATGCAAAACTAAAGAGCAGAAGAATGGGTCATTGAGAGTGCTGGATCCTCGTGCCATGGTTCTCTACAGTATTTATTCATATGGAACATGAATTGTGGGGCAAGCAGTCTCCAACAGAATGTGTTTCACACTTGAGGTAATTCGGACTGACTCATGGCCAACACCAGATAAACAGGACTGCCCCAATTAGTAACAGGCACCTTGAGCCCAGTGAATATCAGGACAGTTAGAAGTGAGAGTTTATTATTTTTCATGTAAGAATGTATGGAAGAAATGGAATCATTTCTTTTCCTTCAGTCATAAAGAAATTTTTATAACACCCTGTCCACTTTAGCAATTTCCCGTGAAGAGAATTAATTTATGTCCTGGGAAAGATGTATCATTTTCAGTCTGTCATGATCACCGTTAAGTTATTTGCTGCTTGAAGAACATTCCACACAAACATCAAAAATCAGCAGGGGAAATGGTTCCTTAAACCCCTGGCCTGCACAGCTTCGACTGTGGGTGTTTTTCACTGTTCTGAATGTTATTTTACCTGTAGTTAGGGAGAGCAGCCTTTCTGCCTGATGCATGTGGTTCCAGTCATTTTCCTTGCCAGGTTATAAATAATACCCCACAGCTCTGCCTCCTAAATTCACCCTTCCAGCTTCCATAGCCAGTGTGTCCCTGGGTTGGAAGTTGTGGCCACTTTGTAGAGCATTTTATTTGTAATTTTTATTTTTAAGCTATGCCTGGAACTTCCTTCTTTAAATGGTTTTAGGTGGTTTTGGCATTGACTTTTGCTTTGTAATCTCTCGGAGAATCTACCGTCACATAAACGGGTGGGTGTGGCATATACGACTTCTTCTGTTATATACAACTTGACCTGCAGGCCCAAGTTGAAATCATAGAGATAGGGCAACATTAAGATGATCACAATTCAGTTCTCTGAAATCAAAGTGTCAGAACAGTTCCCATCCTTCTTCCTTAGAAATGGCAGTATTAGAATAATTTCTAAGGGGAAGGGTGGCTCAGCTTCATGTTTACTATTCATTTACTGTATTCTTCCTGTGTGATCCTGTGTTCAGTTCTAACATGAGGCCCACAGGGACAGCACTGCTACCCATGTGCAGTGAGTGTCACTGCACACATTCCCATTCATGTCTGCCTCTTCAGAGAATGTGATCGTCCTGGTGTGCGCACTCCATAGCAACCAGTATTACACTGACATCTTCAAAACATTATTGTGGTGGTGATTTTGAGTCAGGACCTTATGTAGGCTAGGCTGAACTCAACTTAGTATGTAGCCAAAGCTAGCCTTGAACTCATGATCCTCCTGCTTCTACCCTCAGAGATCCGGGATTGTAAGTGTACACTACCATACCCAGGGTGTTCTTTGGATATTATTCCTGTAGTGATTGGTGTTCAGGAGTCCGGAACTTCTGCATTTGAACCTATTGTCTACGGACCTGCTGAAAGGCATTGGCTGGCTTCTTTAAGTTACATCAGTGTGTGTGTGTGTGTGTGTGTGTGTGTGTGTGTGTGTGTGTGTGTGTGTGTAGATAGAGGACAGCTTTCAGGAATCAGTTCTCTTCTACTCAATGGATCCCAGGGACCGAACTTGGGCCATAAGGTTGAGCAGCATGTGCCTTTATCTGCTGAACCATCTGGACAGCTGTTGGCCAATTTTTGACCTTTCTCTTGATTAATATGTGAGTATCTGAAATTGAAACTTCCTGCTTTGAAACTATATAGCACTCTGAGGAAAGCATAAGAACCTCCATGTAGAAAGTTCTGGAAGAGCTGTGAAATGGCATCTAGATGTAGGGCATTGTTGTCACTCATGGGAAACCTTGCCAGGATGACACAAGGAAATGGGCTCAGAGAGCTGAGATGCAGTAAATCAGTGACTGCTGTGATACAAAGGAGACGTGGGCTTTGTGTCAGGTTTTACCTTTACACTGCAGACCTCTCACAGCCATGTAGTTAGAAGAAACTGCTCTGTGGAACCAGTCTTACAGTCTTTCACTGACTTTGTTAAAAAGATTGCTTTACCTCAGAGATTCTACAGTTACTGTATATTATCTTTGAGAGGTTATAAGCGGTTGTTTAGACAGTTCTTACGTGGCCAAAGCCATCCTCCACTCATTATATAGTTTAGGCTGACCTTAAACTCCTTCAACCTCCCAAATGCTGAGATCACAGATGTGCACCTCCATGCCCAGCTGCTTAAAGATTCCTATTAGACCTTCAGCCATCCAGCCATCCTGCCAACCCAGCAATTTAACTTGATTCTGCCAGACTCTGAAATTGCAGCTCCCCCTCACAACAGCAACTCCTCTTACACCTTACTACTCGCTGCTCACAGGACTTGTCATAGCTGAAGAAGTTACCAGTTTAAGGTCTTGTCTAAGGGTGAGTGACCCCAGAGAACTGGTGCTTACATAGCCATAGTCACAAACAAATCACTGGTTAAAGTGACGCCTCAACGCTGGCCAGCGAGGTAGTGTTTATACTAATGGACAGATACTGTGGTTTTCCTTTTCCATCATGTCCTTTCAGAGTCTGAGTTATCTGACCTATCCTTAGTTCATGGGATCCTAATTGGGACTTAATCTATAAAGAGGACCAAAAGTATATAGTGTCACCAATTGCTAAGAGTGACCAGAGGAGTGCCACTCACAGCGGTGTCATAGGGCTGGGATGGGGAGGTCTTCACATTGCATTGATGAGTGCAGGTGGTCAGGGAGATGAAAGCAGTATTGCTTAGACTGCTATCACTGCAACAACTGTATTGATCTGGAAAAGTGGCTCTGGGTAAGGGTGCTTGCCACCCAGTGTGAACACCCGTGTCCCATCCAAAGCCCCAGGGGGTGGAAGGTTAGGAGAGCTTCCTGCAGTTTGTCCTCCGTCACCCACACATGCAAGGTGGCACATCTGACGTTCCCACACACAGCGCCCAGGAGAAGAAACAATGCAAACCGTCCTTTAAATAAAATACGAATTTTCCCTAAGGTGAGCTGATGGAACTTTGTTCAGGGTGTTTGTCTGGAAGTTTCTGTTGAGTGGAGCTGCGATAGATTCTTTCTCCATGCCTCCATTTTCAGAAATCAAATAAAATCAAGTCTCATAAGGGCAGAAAAGCACCAAGGGAAAAGACAAGGCCCCAGTGCCCATAACCCTAGGACGACAGGGACTGCACAGGGAAGGCGCTCACCCTGTGGAACAGTGGAGTCCAGAAGACAGTCAGTCTGCTGCTAACGCCCAAGGCTCTAGTTTGGGCTAACAGGCCCTGTCTTGAAAAGTGGACTGTCTGGGGCTGGAGAGAAGGCTCAGAAGTTAAGAGCCTTGGCACAGGACCTGGGCTCAATTCTCAGCACCCACATGGCAACTCACAATTGCCTATAACGCCAGCTCCAGAGAATCCTACTGATATAGGCAGGCAAAACACCAATGCACATGAAATAAAAGTCAGTCAGTCAAAAGAAGAGTAGACCGTCTGGAGCCTGAGAAATCTTCCTGTGGAGAAGTTGGACTTGATTAGTCATAAAAAGCGCTGCTGTGTAGCTGGACCCAGAGGAGACCCAGCCTCTGCCCAGCCTGTTTGTCTTTGGGACCACTGTAGACCTTTCCCAGGTCTCAGATCTGTCTGCCTGTTTGTTTACATTCTGCCCTGTCTTCCTCTCAAGTGTGTGATAGACCAGTCGAACTCCTGCTGCCTGAGAATCTCGAGCTTTGCTTTCTTCTCCTGCATCCCTGTACTAGGAACAAAACCTAGGGCCTCAAGCAGGCTACCCGTGTCCCCTGCTGCTGAGCCACACCCCCAGCCCTGCAGCTGCTTGCTTTTAACCTCTTCTTGCTTTTCAAAGTAGTTAGAAGAGCAAAGAAGACAAAAAAAAAAAAAAAAAAAAAAGGTTTAATCTATTTGACATGATTACTGCTAGGTACCACCTACAAGAAGTCTTCCCAAACAATGTTTTTCTTAACGGGAAGAAAACAGTCAAACCCATGTGCTCTGTAATGATAACAGTACACTTATGTGCTTAGCACAACAGCATTCTTGGTCACTGTGTAACTTGTTCTTAGTGAATACTTGATAAGACACATTATTAACACCACTTTAAAGGGGCTTAATAACTTTCTCGATTAGGTGTAGCCCCTAAGCAGGGTAGCCCGTCTCCCTCAGCACTGGGATCTTTCATCAGACATATGTATTGAGTATCACTCTTGTTATAAGATACTATATTGGGCATTCAGAGCAGCATAAGGCATAGATAGCCCTGTGTGTTAAAACTCGCATCCCTCAGCAGAAGCCAGTTAATCACACATCAGAAAATGATGACCGCAATGCAGGTGCACAAGGGTAACTAACTGCACAGCACCGCCGCCTGGTAAGACACGCGGGAGGGTACACATAGGTGGTGTCAGTGCTGTCCCTGTCAGGTTATAGACCGTGTGCTCGCCTGTATGCAATGCCTCACAAACACAGAGGAATCCCAGAGGGAATGAGGTAAGATGGCATTCAAGAGAAAGTGGTGTGGGGACTTTATAGCCCCAGATCATTGTGGAGCCTCCTCTTAGGCAATGAGGATGCAGACTTGGCTATGCTGACAAAAGGTGGTATGTAATCTAGAGTCTTCTGGATGTTGGGAGTAGTGAGAGCTCTTCAGAGGAGTCTGGGAGGCAAATGGCCTTAAGCTTTTCCAAACCCATTTGTTCTTTGTGTAATGGCAGCAATATCTGCTTTACCTTGAGGCTCTATCCCTGCAATGAGAACAGGGAGCGTTCGCTGCTGTTAACCCTGAACTACACCACCATCTGTAGTGAAGGCCTTTAGCTGAGGCAGGGCCCGCTCTACCCTTAGACCCCTGCACTAGTAATCAAGCCATTTGTTCAGTAACCACTGGCTGTCAGCGGCCAATATGGCTGTTAGGGTATGGTCAGGCTGGTTTGAGATTTTAGAAGTAGCTATAGACACTTTCAACAAAAAGAAGACATTTTTTGCCCTTAACTGAAAAGCCTGACAATATTTCACGTGTGCTGGCCAGGACTGCTTGTGTGTGTGTTTATTTTTGGTCTGTGTTAACCTCAGAGAGGGCTGGTGCCAGGAGTGTGCCATATAGGTGGGGTCTGCTGATAACTTGCTCTGGCACGGCCCAGTTTCAGGGAAGGCAGGCCTACTCTGTCCTTGTCAGAATGGAAGAAGAGATGTATCCAAAGACCCTGTAAGACCAAAGAAAACATACACAGTTTGGGCTCCCCCCACACCTTTTTTTAAAGACAGGGTTTCTCTGTGTAGCCCTGGCCATCCTGAAACTCTGTAGACCAGGCTGGCCCTGAACTCAAGAAATCCACCTGCCTTTGCCTCCTGAGTGCTAGGATTAAAGGTGTGTGCCACCAATGCCAGGCAACTTCGTCAAAACTTTTTCATTTTAATCCTATTTGTTTGTTTATTATATCTGTATGTGTGTTTTTCTTGCATGTTTGTCTGTACTGTGAACACTTTCAGAGGTCAGAAGAGGCTATCTGATCCCCTGGGATTGACATTACAGACACTTGTGTTTGCTGGGAATAGAACCAAGTTCTCTGCAAATGCCTGTAATAGCTGAAGCCAACTCCCAAGCCCTTAAAAGATGCTTAAGGTATAATATTGTGAAATTTAAAAAAAAGAACAGAAGAAAATATTAGCTCACCATAGAAAGAATTCTTAAAACTCAATAACAAAAAGACAATTCCACGTTAGAAGTAGATGACACTATTATGAATACAGGAGTATTTAAGGTGACTGTTCTGTACCCAGGTAGAAGAAAGATGGTAGAAGAAAGGTTTGACAGGGTTACAGATGTCTAGGTCCTCCTGTGTTGTTTTAGAAGTAGCAGTAATCTCCTTAACTGGGGAGTCAGCAAACCAACAACACAGGAGTGGCTCTCTCACTCAGAAATGTGCATCCCTACACCCTGTGCTTTCTCCTCAAGGTAAGGACAATAGGCTCATCTGCCACACAGTCAGGAAGTGGGAAGCCTTTCCTCATCCACCCTTGGTTGCTTTTACATTCGGCTTCCTATTAAGACATGATTGCATTGAATATCTCATTGGTAAAGTGTATATTGAGGCCATAGTGCCTTGTAGAGGACATCACAGAACAGGACCACAGTAGTTTTGACCACAGCATCTCTGAAAGGCACAGCTTCCCAACTGGGAAGAGCAGAGAATGTCCTCAAAGCTGTTTGCTCAAGGGAAGAGAGCGCAGATGTCATTGTCCCTCTAGTCAAATTTGGGACAGGGACAAGACTAATAAATTCATTTTTTCAGGGCTATAGAGCAATGATATCAGCCTGGCAGTTCCTCTCTGGGTATTTATCCCAGCCAGATGAAAACACACGTCCACAGAAGCTTTCTTAATAGTTCCCCAAGACCCAGTACTTCATCCTTGGGAAAAGGGGTAAGTGAGGCATGATCTAGCCAGACAGTGACATACTGCCTTAGAGCAAAACAACAACAAAAAGGAGAACTGATTATCAAAGACAGGTGTGACTCAGAAGCACGCTGAGCAGAGGAAAAGATGACAGACAGTAGGAGTTCAAGTACAGTCAAACCCATCTGTGCTGGTAGAAGTCTGATGAGTTCATCCAGGGGTGAGGCCACAGACAGGAACCTTCGGTGGTGTTGGATATATTTTTTGCCTGGGCTCTTGATTACACAAATGTATGTATGCATTTGCCAGGGTCACCAAATTACACAGTTAAGAGTTGTATCTCACCATACATAAATGTCCCTCTGCTTCCTGAACTCCTTGAAGCTGTAAGTAGCATTTCCTCTGCTACACACAACCCACTTAGGAACAAAGGAAGTCACACAAGTAGTGGTTAGAGTGCTAAACTCTGGCACTTCTGGTCCATTAAAGGACAGTAAGCAGAATTCATTGTCCTTAATTTTCCTAACGTAGGAGCAATAGTGAGCAGTAGCATGAGCAAAGAGAGCAAAGAAAGCAGTCTCGTCTGGAGTAAGAGGCAGAGGAAAGGGGGAACAGGGAGATGGGAAAGGTGGGAGCTAGCCACCACACTGCCTGGCGGAGCCACTGAAAATCCACCCGTGGCTGAGAGTGTTCAAGCGCCTAAACCTTCTAGTATCGTTTGTCCCATGACATAAAAAATACTTTGTTATATTGAGAAATTTACAAGAAGGAAAAGAAAAGCTACCCATTTCAGCACATGTCCAGAGAATCCACAAAGGGACCCCGACACCTGGAATGGTGGCTGTGATCCCACAGGTTGATCTCATAGTAATGGAAAGTGTCCATAACTTAACTTGTAAGAATGTTTCAAGACCTACCATCTTAACACCACTTTTCAGTGTTTGTTACTATTCACAGAGTGCTCCTGTGCCTAGCGGTCTATTTACATTTGGTTGTAAATTTCATCTCACTATTAACTGTTACTGTTTAATCAAGTCCATTAAGAACAGTATTTCACTGTTAGAAATTCCCTGTGGAGAACCCTGACTGCTTTAGAACCATTTGTCACACGTGCTGGCAAGAGGTTTTTACCCTCAATCCTGGTCGATTTTTCTTTGTTCCAGCAGAGGCCAAATCCCAAAAGGGCCAGACTGATGACAAGATAAGGCTGCTTTAGAGCTCACACATGGGACTCTTAAGCTCACACCCCTGCATCCAAAGACAATGCCACCTTTTTAAGCCAAGATCCAGAGCTCACATGAGCCACCAGCCATCCACATGCACTGGCTATCTGGGCCAGGGTGACCCATAGCTCAAGCATAGGAAAAGGTGTGGATGCTAAGGAAACGAGAGGAAAGATGCCGACTCAGAATTCTGCACACCTCTAGTGTGGGGGTGATGCACATCCCACCCTGAAGGATTTACAGACCTGCCAAATGGGTAGATCGCTCAAAAACCCCTTTTCTCTCTCCCTATCCCACCCACTGCCTGAAATGTGGCAAGTTAAAATCAGAGGAGCCCTTTCATCTCTGTGGATATCAAGGCAACAGTGAACTCGTTTTAATGTCTTTTCCATGTGGCTCTAGTTTTAACAATAAATTGGTCCCCAGGCACGCCCAGCTGCACAGCATTAAAGAGAGGATCTGCAAAGGGGAGGGGGGAGGCTTTGACTTAGCTAATTTGCTGTTGCTAAAAAGACAACAGGGTACAGAGCTTCCTTGTTCCTGTCCGGAACTTTGTTCATGCTTCTTGGAAATACACTAAAAGGGAAGTGATAATTACCAGGAAGGGGGAAGCTTGGGTTGCTGGACTCTGTCGGAAGCCAGGGATAGAATGTCTGGCCATGTAGTCTTAGCACCTTGCAAACAAACCTACACTGTCCCTCCTAGGGAAAAGTGCTGGCATAGATTTCTGTCCATACCTTGGGGAGGTCTTATCAGATCAAAGGTATACTTCATACTCTGTTGAGTGAATTCTGGCTCAGTTTGCTAAGGAACATAAAGTTAACCACAAGAAACTGAAATTTCTTGGGAGGGACTGTATGAACTTGACATATGCCAGTACCATGATGTACTATGGCTTCTGTCTTAGTACCTCAGTTACTGAGTATTATTTTAAAAGAAATAATGGAAGGATGGCTGACAGGCAGGCATACTCTGAATGGCTAAGGGGCTCCAAGACAACTTACCCAGAAAACTGAGTAACTAGCGAGCCATTCCCTGCTGCTGTCCACCCACTATGACAGCACCTTGCAGCTTCAGCTGGGTTGGGTTTATATGGTTTTAACATAAATACACATTTGAACATTTCCCAGGTTTTTAAAGAAAACACAGATTTCCCTCCTGGCAGATAGTGAAGAAGATGCTTCCCACAAAGTGGTCCACACTCTAAAATAAGCTACACAGTTAAGATTTCAGTAGAGCGAACTATGGTGGCCCTGTGCCTGTCAGGAAGCTAAGGAGGCAGGGGTATCACCTGACAAAGAGTTGGAGGCCACCCAGGTAACAAAGTGAGGCACCTAGCTTAAAGGAGGAGGAGAGAGAAGAAAAAGAGGAGGAGGAGAATGGAGGGAGGGAGTAGGGAGGGAGGGAGGAAGAGGGGGAGGAGGGAGGGAGGAAGGGAAGAAGAGAGGGAGGAGGGAAGGAGGGAGGAAGGGAGGGCAAGAGGGAGGGAGGGAGGAGAGATTGTCATCAGAATGCTTAACCTGAAAACAGCCGAACAGCATCTTGAGCCCCTCATTGGGTTGGCATTTGGTGGACACACCATTGGCACTCTTCCCTGGGTAGATCTGGCATTTCTGGGCAGCTTGCCATGCTAGTGATTACAGTACTAAGACCAGGCAGGCAGTTTTGGATAACATTTTAGGACATGACTGTGATCCCATTTCCTGAACAGGCATCCCACCCGCTAAGAAGTTACTAATTACAGTCCATGGAACTTAACCTTGTCATGCTGGAAACCTCCCCAGTCTCCAGCAATGAAATTAGTTTTGGCCTAGCACTGAAAATCTATGAACAGCATTTTGCTGCCATGTAAAGGAAACAGCCTAAAAAGGTTAAATGAAAACCACTTGGTTTGCAGAAAAACTGTGTATATAATTTAGAATATGCTATGTTATATGGGAAAGAAATGTTTCCTTTATTCTAAGAAAAGGTGACAATAGTTAGTGTGCAAAAGCACAAGCTAAGCTGCCGTAGGAAGGCTGTGAGCTGCTAGGACCAGCTTGCACAGAAGTTGGTCCTTGGAAGCTGATGGCATCTCTTACCACCTGTGGGTACTACATTTCCACACAGAGACGGTCTTCTCTGGAAGGTAGTAAGCCCTTCTAAAAATAAGAATCATAAAATTAAAAATACGGAGTCACTACAAACAGAAAAATTGACTGTCTCTTCCCCTCTTTTACTGGAAATAGTTGTTTGTTTGGTTTTTTCCTCCCATAATAGACCCTGGTTACAGTCTCCCCTCCCCCTGCTCCTCCCAGATCCTCCCCACCTCCCCTCCCACCTGGACCCACTTCCCCTGCCTCTCATTACAGCACAAATGGGATTCCAAGGGATAATAATAAAATGCAATAATAATAATAAAATACAATAAAAACTAACACTAACACACTGGAATTGGAGAAAACAAACTAACAGAAGGAAAGGAGCCCAAGAGAAGGCACGAGAATCAGAGATCCGCTTATTTGCACACTCAGGAGTCCCATAAAAACACTACCCTGGAAGTCATAATATTCACACAGAGGACCGGTGCAGACCCATTCAGGACCTGTGCACGCTGCCCCAATCTCTGTGTTAATATGAGCTTTGAGCATGTTGATTTAGAGGAACTTGTTTTCTTGGTGTCCTTTACCCACTGTGGGTCTTACACTCTTTGTGCCTCCTTTTCCCAAGGGTTCTCTGAGCCCTGACAGGAAGGATCTGATTAGGATTGAGTACAAGGTCTTTCACTCTCTGCACAGTGTCTGTCTGGCTGTGGTCGCTGTATTTGTTCTCGCCTGATGCAGGAGGAAGCTTCTCTGATGTCGCCTGAGCAAGGCACTGATCTATGTGTATACCAGAATGTCATTTGGAGTCATCTTATTGCTATATTTTGTTATTGTTTGGTTTGTTTTGGTTTGTGTTTTTTATTTTTTTGTTTTGTTTTGTTTTGTTTTGTTTTAGAACAGTAGTATTTGGTTTTACCCTAGATCTGTAGGCTATCTAGTCTCTGGTTATTGGTCATCTAAGCAGTGTCAGGGGTGGGTTCCATCATGTGGAGTAGGCCTTAAGTCAAATCACATATTGGTTGGTTACTCCCACAAGCTTTGTGTCACCATCATAACCCTAGCGTATCCTGGAAGCAGGACACCATTGTAAATTAAAGGGTTTGTAGCTGGCTAATTTTTGCATTTCTCTTTTGGTGTCCTACAGAGAACTTCCTTTACTAAAGATGCTAGAATGTAGGCACCATGTCCAGTGAGGTGGGTAAGTGTTGTCTTCAGCAATGGGGCCTTGCTGTTAGTCTGTGGAGATGGAGAGCAGCCTATAGTCTTGGCAATAGCCTGGGTTGTTTGGAGATTCTCAGGGGACCCCTTTAGACAACAACTCAATTAGATATAATCCAGTCCTGGTACTGGTACTTAGCAACAAGAGATGTCCAGGTGACTGTCTCCCTCCCCTGTTATTTGGCAATCATTTAGATAGTCTTCATATCTGTATATATTTTGGGAAGATTCTACTGTATTAGGTTTGCATACTACCATCAACTGGCTTTTAATTTTGGCTGTCTCTTCCTATATTCCTTCCCTTACCCCTTTACCCCTTCTCCCTTCCCACTGATCCTCCTGTTCCAGCCCCTCCACCCCCATCCATCCATAACTATCTATTCTGTCTTGCTTTCCTGACGAGACCTAGCTGTACTCCCTAGTACCTTATGTGGTTCTACAAATTGTAGCTTGGTTATTATTGACCTAACATCCAATGTCCACATGGAAGCAAATACATATCATGCTTGTCTTTCTGGGTCTGGGATACCCCTCACTCAAGATGTAAGCCACCAAATCTAAACTGTTGTTTTTTTTTTTTGTTTTTTAGTTTGCAGCACTGGGGATTGAATTCAGGGCCCTGAGCATGCTAGAGGAGAACTTTAGCATTGAGCCACGTCCCCAACCCCTAATGATTATCTTTCTTATATTCCATAAACCATACAAACAAGAACTATTACAGAGCATTTACCTCCAGCTGGGTGTTAAATGTGCTCTAGACATGATTCAAACCATACAGCCTAATGTGTCTAGGTTATACACAAATACAATACCATTTCATACCTGTAGATTTGGTATGGTGGAGAGAGGGATGTCCTGAAACCAAGCTCCACGGGTGTTGAAGGAGGACTTCAAGCCACAGAACCCTGGTTCCTAAAATGAATATGTAATTTCCTGCTTTACATTTCAGCACTTACATTCCCACTTTGTTGACATTGTCAACAAAGAAGTAGGAGAAGGTTTGCAAGACCTGAGAGCTGCCCTTGCCTTGAGGGAAGCTGAGATGTGACTGAGCTTGTCATCAAGTCAAGCAGGAGAGCAGGCTGGGAAAGGGCCAAACTATGTATAACGTGATGGTAGCTCCTTCTCCCTGGTGCTGTATGTCTGAAAATTAGCATCTCCCCACCTCCTGGGCTTTGTTTACATTGCCTGGTACTTAGTCACTGTTCTGTGGCTGTGAAGAGACACATGACCAACACAACTCTTTTAAAAGAAAGCAGAGTCTTACTCTAGTATCATCATGGCTGGGAGCATAGAGGCGTGCAAGGATGGTGCTAGAGCAGTACCTGAGAGCTGCATCTTGATGCACTCAGAGCAGGAGGACTTACTTCCACCAACAAGATCACACCTCCTAATCCTCCTCAAATAGTACCACTTCCTGATAACCGAGCATTACAATAGATGAGCCAATGGGGAGCATTCTTATTCAAACCACCACAGCTGTGTTTTCTATCACACAGTAGGGCATTTGATAAAGATGAGAGGCCTGACACGAGAATGTTATCCTCTTTGTCTTCTAGAAGATGGCAACTTGTGTCTCCTTCTCAGTGACATCCAGTTCTTCCCTGGGAAGTGTTCTACTCTGGTTAGCCTCACAAACCATAGTGTCCTCATGTGCAGGGTTCTTCTCATTTACAGAGAGTGAGGCCACGTAGAACCCTTACATTACACCCTATTCTCCCAGTTGGAGACGCTTGCTGTCTGGTGCTCCATGACAGATGACTGGAACATAGTGTTTATGCGTCTGAGAACAGGCCAGAGAGATGGTCTATCAGATAGACACTTTGCATGGAAACCCAGCAACCTGAGTTCAGTCCCCAGAGCCTCTATAAAGGTGGAAGGAGATAAAAAAAAAAAAAAAAAAAAAAAAAACTTCACAAAGTTATTCTCTGGCCCCCACACATGACACACAGCATGCCTCTTCTCCACGCCCTATCACAATAGTAATAATAAATTTGATATCCAGGCATATTAGCACACTTGGGAGGAGACGTAGGCAGATCCTGTTAGTTTGGCACTGACCTGGTCTACACAGTGAGCTCCAGGACAGTCTGAGCTACATAAGAAAAAACATTTAGAAAAAAATACTTTTTGAAAATAGTAAAATAAGTATGAAGTCATGTTTAATTCATGTGGGCCAGTGGGGCCCATCTGGGAGCCACAGCATGTGTACTTGGTACTGATGAGATACCTCACTGCCTACAGAGAGCATGAGCCCTGGGAAGAGAAGGGCCCTGGGAAGGTGGAAAGAATGGTGAGGCGGGAAATCGGGTTCTCCCAATGCTTTGCTTCAGAACCACAGGCTTCAGGAGCTCCTGAGTGCTTTCCTGTCAGGGACTCAGAATGGCCTCAATATTGCTGTCACATGCTCACCATCTTTATGGTTTCCTCTCATGCTCAGCGTGTACTCTCTGCAGAGTGTTAGAATACGGAACTGCTCTTAAAGGCAGGGTTTGAGGGGCTGCACAGATGGACTCAGTCAGTGCATGCTTGCTGTGTGGGAATAAGGACCCGAGTTCAATCCTGTACATCCATGTAGAAAGTCTGATAGGACAGTGTGGGCCTGTAACCCTAGCACTGGGGAGGCAGAGACAGGAGGATCCCTGGGCTCACTGGCCAGTCTTAATGAGTAGGTAAGATCCAGCTTGAGTGAGAGATTGTGTCTCAAAAAATAAGGGAAACGTTGATAGATGAAGACACCCAACATGGCCCATTGGCTTCTACAAGCACACGGGTGTATGTGTGCACACATATGAAAACACATATACAAATTAGGTATTAAAAGTGGGATGCTCTCAAATCATTTTGGATCTCATTGTCTAGAAGAGAGACAGATTCTATCCTACTACAGCGGCAGCACTGAGAGAATGGCAGGCACTACTGTGACTTTATGATGTAAGTTGTCTCCTTGACACCTCTGCACTTGCGGGCATATTGCTGCCCGAAGGCCCTCTCCATGAAAGAGCAAAGGGCGATGAGCCGTGAGAGAATGAAGAAAAGAAAAATACACAGAGAGAAATAAAAGCTAGGACCTGGGGCCTGGGCTCTGGGATGGAGAAGCGTCAGCATCTGGGGTTGTTTATTATAGGGAGCTGAACAGAGAAGTCAAATTGCTGCTTACAGCTGAACAAGATGAGGTCCATGGTCCAGAGCTGAACAAGGAGGCATGTGTAGCTAATCTTGGCAGGAACTGTGGCTGTTAGGGAGCAGTTTTCAGGCTCTGAACATCCCAGAGGCAGAAAGCAATGGACAATATTTTCTGCACCCTTGCACTCAGCCCCAAGGAAGACTTTGCCATCCATCGGAGCCCAAGGCTCTGAGGTCCTTGACATGGCTGTCCCCACATCATCAGCAACACACACTCAGGGTCCTCTCCTCCTGACAGTGGGGTGCATCGTGTGTTGTAAACAACCTCAGGTTTTTCATGTGTGTGGACTTTTAAAGGCAGAAGCCTGTGTAGACTCAGCTCACCTGCTCTTTTCCAACTGATGACACATCTCACTGGTGAGTTAGCCCATGGGAAACTGACCATAACTCATGGCCAGCATTTGAAAATAAGGAATTAAAGAAGAGAACATAGAGAACATTATACTTCTTAAGAGTATACACTGGCTTGAGAAACCGGGGACAGGGGTGGCATTTTCTGAATTGTAATATAAAATGTATCTTTTGCTACATCAAAAAAGTTGAAATTTGGGGCTAGAGATACAGTTCAGAGGCTGAGAACACCAGCTGCTCTTCAAGAGGACCTGGGTTCAATCCCCAGCCCCCACATGACAACTCACAAGTGTCTGTAATTCAGGCTCCAAGAGATTCAGCATGGACACCCATGCAAGCAAAAATACCACTGCACATAAAATTTTGAAAAAGCAGAATAAGTCATTTTAAAAAATTGAAATTCAGTGAGCGATGCAGGCAGGCTTCACCCCTTTATTAAGCACAGTGTCAAATCCAGGGGCATGTGATCAGTAACCATGTCCCCCCAGCATTTATCCCTTAGTCACTACAAAATGCTGTGTGTTTTCATGGTTATACCACAATGCATGCGTAGTTCTGCATTCATGAGAGCCCACCCAACTATAGGCTGCACAGTTTTCTCTGGGCTGCAGGTCCTGGGACACCCCACCCCACCTGGGACACCCCACCCCACCGCCACCTGGATTCACCACCCCAGCACGAATACTTCCGTAGAGCTCACCTGCTGGAGGGGAAGGAAGTTTTATTTCGTTTTTCTGAGTGAATTTTGGTAGAAATTCCTGCCTTCACTGGAAAGTGTCACCGTAGGCAGTGGGTGCTTAATTTACAAGACCGTCACGGCTCATGGAGTACAAGTGGGAGAAGATCCAGTGTGCACACGTTGTTCTGGGAAGGAAAGACAGCAACTGTCCCAACCCAGCAGCAGGGGCCCAGAGTGGGGGTGCTGTCTCTATGAGACCACATAGGAACGATGGGAGGCTACTGGTGTAGAGGCCACCATGGCATAGGACTGTAGTCAGGATTTCTGGGAAGGTGATCTCTGTGCTGTGCTTGGCGTCTAGGCCTCGCCTTCTTGTCATGGCAGCCACCTGTCAGTTGGCCAGGGTCCAGGGCCAGGTGTTTTCTCTCATGTGGCCACCTCCCTCTCTCCTGACCTGTAAAAGCTGAGGTGAAAGCCAGAAGTGATGGTGCACACCTTTAATCCCAGCATTTAGGAGGCAGAGGCAAGTGGGTCTCTGAGTTCAAGCCCAGCCTGGTCTACAGAGTCTACAGAACAAGTTCAGGACAGCCAGG
Organism: Cricetiscus sungorus; assembly: GCA_030556225.1. NCBI lineage: Eukaryota > Metazoa > Chordata > Mammalia > Rodentia > Cricetidae > Cricetiscus > Cricetiscus sungorus. Next base: position 41,560,867 of record JANBXA010000731.1, on the reverse strand, counting down.
ACTACACAGAGAAACCTTGTCTCCAAAGACCTAAATAAATAAAGAAAAGCTGAGGTGAAAATAACCGCAGGCTACTCTGCCCCGGCTTCCGCAGTGTCCCTCGATGGCACTGGGGCATCTTACCCAGTAGCCAGCACAGAGTAGAGGCATGGCGTCTGTATGCTTCGAAAGATCAGAAGTGCAGAGGCTGGCAGGCTTCCTGTGGCAATGCAGCAGAGGAGTGTTGACGGTTGCTGCCATAGTGCGCCCTGGCAGGCAGAGCACAAGTACCTCTGCCCCTCTGCTCCCCCTCCTCACTCCCCCTCCTCACTCCCCCTCCTCACTCCCCCTCCTCACTCCCCCTCCTCTGCTCCCCCTCCTCGCTCCCCCTCCTCGCTCCCCCTCCTCTGCTCCCCCTCCTCTGCTCCCCCTCCTCGCTCCCCCTCCTCTGCTCCCCCTCCTCCGCTCCCCCTCCTCTGCTCCCCCTCCTCTGCTCCCCCTCCCCTGCTCCCCCTCCCCTGCTCCCCCTCCTCTGCTCCCCCTCCTCTGCTCCCCCTCCTCACTCCCCCTCCTCACTGCAGTGAGATTTCTGGCTTCCCCTTCCCTGCTCTTGTTCTGAGAGGGCAGAAAATACAGTTAGTAGAAAGCTGGGCGTGCGGGCCCTGAGACACCCCAGCGTTTGCCTAAGCCCAGCGCCCTCTGGTAGCAGCCAGAGTGGTAATTAGCTGGATGGCAATTTTCACAGACACTTCCCCAGGGAACCATTTCTCCAAAGAGTAACCCTCTTGTCTAGACCATACAAACCAATAAAGTCATTGCTAGCTGGGATTTCCAAATGACAAAACAACAGTAGAAACCACCACCTCAAGGCTCAGAGGATAGAGTGCACGTTGTGGATGACCCCGAATACAGGCCTCTTTCCCAAGAGCCCTGGAGAATCCTCGTGGGCTGCAGCTTCCGAGGACTGACATATCACTCAACTTCTGGTCTGCTGAAATCTAAATGTTGCCTCCTTCACCCTATATTAAATATTGTGAAAGATCCAACCCTACCTTTCACTTTTGGTTGTGCCAAAGCTAATTAATTACTAGTTACTGGGATAAGGCAAGTTTAACTCTTGGCAATTTAAGATGGCAGGATGGCAAAATTTATCTAGAGATATATTTAGGAATTCAGAGCTAAGGCTGGAAGACTGCTACTAAAGGCTAGCCTGGGCTACAGAGTGAGAGCCTGTCTCAAAGTCAACAACACAAATATTCAGAATTTTAATCAAACGTGCTTCCCACTGTAAGTATTTAGAGACGTCTGGCTAGTGGTAACTATGGGAGCATTGATGGGTGTGGACGATGACTGTGTGTGTTGTCAGGCTCAAAACAGAATGGGAGTGTGGTCCTTGAGGCCCTGGTCAGGGCTTCTCCTGCAAGTGGGGATGGATTCAGATGTTCAAAGTCATGGCACTCTCTCGTAAGTACACTTGACCCTCAGAGGTAATGTTAAAAGCCAAGACTACAAAGCCAGGCAATGATGGTGCGCACCTTCAATCCCAGCACTTGGGAGGCAGAGGCAGGTGGATCTCTGTGAGTTCGAGGCCAGCCTGATCTACTGAGTGAGTTCCAGTACAGGCTCAAAACTGCTACACATAAAAACCCTATCTCAAAAAAACCAAAAGGGAAGCACACCAGGAGCTATGCATCTTTGACTGTTCAGAACCACAGCAGTAGCTTTAAACTAGACCCGCTAGCCTTCTCTCCATCTTGGCAAGCATGTGGGAGAGCTGGACCATGGCTTTTCCCATGCAGAGCTCTCAGAATGTACTGACACTGTGCTGAGCGTGCTGTGCCCCAGTTTTCCATAATAGAGACTGAAAGGGGAGAGATGTTATGAAACCTGCTCCACACCGCACTGCCAACATGTTTTAGTGACGGATCTTAACCATGTCAGCCTTGTTCCAAAACATGGCCTCAGGTGCTCCCCTCCCTTGCCTTGCAGAGTTGATAAGAGCCTAAACCAAGAACAAGGAATGTGATTCATTTGAGTGGCCTCCTGGGACACTCAGTTCATCTTGGACAGTTATTAATTTTCTAGGTAAAACTGACAGAAGTGTTTTTATTAACACACTAAAAAGATTCTCGAATGCTTCCTGTGACTCAACATATGTACAGAAAGAGGTAAAAGCCATAAGCCAGGCAGCCTGGAAGCAGGCTGAGGAGGGAGGGAATAGTGACTTGACTGGTATGTGTGGACAGCTATGTGTGGACAGACAGAACCACCTAGCTCGGGGTTGAGATGGGGGAGCCCAGCAGACTCCTTAGGAAGACAGAATCACCAGACTATGCTCAAAACACAAGCACATCCTGAGCCAGAAGTCATGGTGTGTGCCTGTAATCATAGCATCAGGAGGCCGAAACAAAAGGATCAAGAACTCAGGGCTGGCCTAGACTACAGAGAAGCCCATCTTTAAAGGAAAATGGAAAAGGCGCATCTTGGATGAAGAGATTCAAGAGGCTGGTTGATTCAGATGTGAGTGTGCAAGTGGGTGCAAACACCCCGGTGAAAAGGAGTTGTTACTTTTTTTTCCCCTAAAAAAAAACTATGGAGCCATCTCTCCAGCCCCTCTGGAGGAATGTCTTGGTCTGCTTTTCATTTTTAAGACATTTTTCTGGCACCTAGATGATGGCACAGCAAATTACAGCACTTGTGTGCAAGCCTGATGACCTGAGTTCAGCCTCAGCATCCCACAGTGGGAGGAGAGAAGTGACTCTCAGAAGTTGTACACACACACACACTCACACATTCACACACTCACACATACACACACACATATACACACAGACACACATGCACACACGCACACACACTCACACATTCACACACTCACACATACACACACACACATATGCACACAGACACACACTCATATACTCACACATACACACACATATACACACATACATGCACACACGCACACACACATTCGCACGCACACACACACACACGCACATGCACACACACACCACTTACACAGTGATAATAAACAAAATGAACTTTTAAAGTCTCATGACTGTGGATGAAATATTACAGGAGCAGTAACAGGAATGCCTAAGAGGGGCCATTGCCACAGTCCAGAGGGGAGACCCAGGAAGGTGACAATAGGGTGGGAAGCAAGATGATGTGCATGATATGGATGTAGAACCTGCTGCAGAGATGGGAGAAGCAGGGAGACTACTGGCTCTTTAGCTGGGGGTAGCTGAGCAGATAACTGGGCCATTTCCTGAGACTGTGAAAAGAACAGGGCTGTCAGATTCAAGAATTCTGCTTTTGAAAGTGACACGGTCCTTAAGTAGTTGACCTGGAATGAGATATGATGTTTTAATCATTCCCAGACTTCCCAGTGACCTGTGAGCATGTGACAAATGTGGCTCTGTGGACCTCTCCCCCGAACCCAGTGAGCCAAAGCCAGGTACAGAGGCTGTGAGTCGGTGCCTGGCGCCCCCAGTGCTGGCCGCAAAGCATCGGCCGTGCTCAATTTCAGGTTTCCGAGGCCAGTACTGATGACCTGAGTGTTACTGAGCAGTATCTCTGACCAGATGCCCTCAATGCTGCACCACACCCAGCCCCTTATCACTGTTCAAGAAACCACTCGGCAAGTTGAAAATTGAGTAAATGAGGCCGCTGACTGGCAGCACAGGCCATGTTGCTTTGATGTTTTTCCCTAGACAGCAGGCCTGTCCTCACAAGTGGAGAGCCTTGAAAGAGTGCTTTCCTGAGTGACAGGACTGTTCCCATAAATTAATGTTTTTCCTAAGGCCCACAGCTCAGACATCTGTCTGAATGATCCGGTCCCCATAAATCGGGGGATTGGTTCTGGAAGCCCCAGGAGCCTGGGCCTTCTGGAGAGATTTATAGCTCTTCCCACTCGTGTTGAGGCCAGGAAAAACATCACAGCTCCCTCAGCACTTTTGGGTTTTGTTCCTGTGGGGGTGGTGAGGGCAGGAGAGGTGTGCTGAGCCAACACCACTTTGAAAGAAAACCAGCCAGCCAGATTTGTATTCCAAAACCTCAGAGGAAACCCTGTGCTCTGCTAAGGGTGTGACAGCTATGCTGTCCTCTGCCCATCTCTCCCTGGAGAGCGTCTCAGGCTTGGCTTCTTCACCCCGGTGGATTCTGTGGTGTGGAAACTGGGCCAGAGCTGGCTAGAGCTCACAGCCTGTTCATGACTGCCCTGGCCTCTGGGCCAATAGACCCAGGCCTCCAGCACCAGAGCCCCATGCTAAACCTGAAATGAGTTCATTAGTCCTGTTGTGAGCTTTTTTCCAAACGGAGGTCAATGACCGACCAAGAAGAAAGGCTAATTAAGATAGTTGTTCCACTTAGAACCCAGGCCTGGCCACATTTGAGGTTAATAGTATACTGATGAAAGGGAATGTGACTAGTTTGACATCTTACAATAACATTATCAGAGCCCTGCTTACCAGGCAAAATGTAAAAAGAAAAGAAAGAAAAAGAAAAAAAAAGAAGTCTTAAATCAACTTTCTGGAAGCTCAAAGCAAGCAGCCAGGCCCAATGCCTATTTGAGAATGACGGGACAGAATGGTCAAAGAAAATGACTGCCGGCCCCCAGATGGGAGTGTGGCTGCTGAGAAGTAGCCCAGGATCTGGGTGTGGTCAGGGCAAAATGAAGCAGCGGTCACATACATCTCCTTAGGATGGAGTCCTTTGGTTGGGGAAAGGAGCACGGGGCTATGAGGTGTAAGAATGAAAGCTAGGAAGCAGAAAAAGTTGGGTAGACATGTGGCTTCATCATCAGGAAACCCAGCCCCATAGTGCCAGCTTGATTGTTAGTACAAGTGATGGCGTGCACAGTGGTAGATTTGTGGTTGGGCTTATCAAGCATACGCAGATATAAGAAACCTTGCCAGGCTAAGGAAGTTTTGTTCAGTGGAGAGTTGGTGGGGAGAGGGGGATCCATTTTAAATAAGAGAAGAAATTCAGTTTTAAAAAAAGGTTCTTAGATTCTGGACTGCACCACAGAAAATGGTGTATTACAGTAAGAAGGAAGACTGGTCTGACGATGAAGTGCCTGGGCTTTGCTTATCAGTTTTGAGGGTGAAGACACCCCCAAGCCCATCCCTGCCCCACCCCCAAACGGCAGGAACCGGATTTGACTTTCTTGATGAAGGGAAATGACTTGCTATGGAAGGATTTTCAGTGTCGCTATGCAGAATGCACAAATCCTCCCCGGTCCTCCATATAAGTAAACCTTGTAGACATTGGAATGTTTATGTTTGGCCCAAAATGGCTCTGGTTTTTTACACAGCTGTAAAGCGCATTTAACTCCCAAATATAAAGTACTTCTTGACTACTGTTTCATAGCTTCATAAAAAGAGGCCGGGTTGCGTAGGTGCTTTGCCGTTGTCATCCCTATCTTTTTACGCAAGTCTGTTTCCTGATATTGTTATTCCAGTGGAAAAAAATGAGCCCAGTATAAACTACCTTTTTTACAAGCAGCCATAAGAAGGCCCAAAGACAATACGGAGCCTCTGCATTTATATTTTTAACCTAAGATTACAGATCTAACTAGCAGGGAAGCAAAGTTGCTTTAATTATGAATGTTTTTCATTGTGGTCAGGAGTGTAAGTCAGTAACAGATGTTCATTTTCCCCAGCTCAACTGTTTTTAATTCCTTCTCAAACATGGAGAGAGAAATCTTTAAACATTTGCCAAAGTTCAATTAACATGCCTGGCCGAGGGCGGGAGTGCCCTACTTTGTGTCCCTTCAGCTGCCTACCTGCCTGGCTGCCCATGCCACAGAGCACAGGGAGAGGGTCCAGCTGGCATGAGTTTTATGACCACAGAGTTAATTTGCAGAGAAAGCCTTTGGGGGAGGGGTCTGTGCACCATTTTATATATTTACTTATTTACCTTTTTCGGTTATAAATAAAATCGCACCATAAAACATTGTGGTGTAATGGCAGGAAGCCCAGCGTGCGTTGTTTTTGTTCTGCAAGCACTTAATGGCTTGCTTTCTGTGTGTGTGTGTGTGTGTGTGTGTGTGTGTGTGTGTGTGTGTGTGTGTGGAGCTGTAGAAATCATGTGTAAGAATATGTTTATGGCCGAGGCTGTGTGACTTGGTTTATCATGTTTTTCCTGTGCCGTGAGGAACAGACGGCTGTTCGTTGTTGAAAGACCTCTTCTATGGAGAATAGGGTTCTGGGGTGGGGGAGAGTTGATGTAAGAATACACAGTGACTTCTGGAGGCCGTGGTCCCACTGTGGCTAGACAGTCTGGACAGCAAGGTAGGCAGTGAGTTTGCCTCAGCACCCCAGACACACGTTCTCCATGTGCTTAGTGAGTCCATTGCACAGAAGAGAAGCAAGAGATAAGGGACAGACATACAGACAGATGAGACAGGTATACCACAGAGAGCTGAGTCCAGTCAGTCTTCTGAGGCAGGAGAAATGCCGGCCTGCCCAACACGTGCTTCCAAGTCTAGAAATATTGGAAATGAGATATAATTTGGGGTTTAGTTTTCTAAACTGTCACTTGTATAATGTAGTAACAGAACACTTCTCCTGGATCTTGAAGCTGACAAGGATGCCCTGAGGTTGGCTGAGATGACCACATACAGAATGACACAGGGGTCACTTGGGCTGTGCTGAGGCTGAGTCCCCACCAAGGCTTCCCGCTCACTGAGCCTCACTGAGATGTTGGGAACTGCTTCTCTATAGTCTCAGGCACATAGGTCCCTTAGAAAATCTGTCTATAGTACAACCTAAGGGATTCACGAAGGGGTGATGGTTACTTTGAGACAAATGGAACATTCTCCTTGTGGTTCAAGACAAAATTAAGGGAAGGAACAGCGACTATTCCAGAGCTACAGTATTAATTATCTTGTATCAAGCGGGTTGCCTCCCCAAAGGTGATCTAGGTGTGTCTGAGCTGCACTGATTTGAATATATGGATCATTTGTGCTTGGTACTGGTGGTAGATCAATAGCAGAAGGATGGGACAGTACTGGCCACTCAGTGGTGTGGGCTCTCAGCATCATCAGCTTTTGCCCTTTTATTTCCATGCATTCAGAAAGCACTGGAGCCTCCCCACCTTCCAGGGAGGAGTGAGTGCGCTGAGGGAGTGTGTCACCCTCCCGTTCTCTATGCAATCAGGACGCCCATTCCCAAGGCTTATCTGGGGCTGTGTGAGGGCAGCCCGAGCTGCCTGCTGAGGAAGCACTTTTAGCTGTGCTGCAGATTTTGAAAGGAATCACTCACTATCTGAACGTCGGATTAAGAAAACTGCATGGGTGATTGTATCTGAGTGGACAAAATCCTAGCAGACAAGGTAGCATGGTAAAAGTCCTTTGCCTGACTTGTGAATGCTGGCTGCCTGTTTGTATGATGTGGAAGCTAAACTGGCAGAGCATTGGAGGGGTGTTGACAACCTGGTGCCAACTCCCACGCCCTGGCCTATGCCTTTGCTGTGCATCACCAGGGGGTGATGGCAAAAGACAGCTCACTTCACCTTGCCTTGTCTTGCCCTCTGCAGGAGAGAAGGTTGTAGGTCCTGAGGTCCTATACCCTTGAAATTGTACTTCTGGGTGTTTCGAACTCTACTCTCCCACCCTCGGGAAGATCTAAACTGATGGGAGTATTAGAATCACAAGCATGTGGCAGAGAAGCAGAAAACAGAGTCTGAGCCTTGTGGAATTTAAAATCGATCTGGAAAACATACACAGAAGAGGCCATATTGTGGCCAGAGGAGACTGGGGAGGGCCTGGACTGGAGACGTGGAGAGGAGCATCACCTTTGAAATCCCAGGAGAGAGCTAGCTGCATCAAAGGGATTTGAATGTGGTCAGGGACGTAGTGACAGAGTGGCACATCTAAAGAATGAGACACAGAAATTCAAGCCAAATTTGCACAGAAAGTTACACTTGATGGAAGCCCATTTCCAACTCCAGAAGGGACCGCAAGCAGGGCATCGGCATGCCGCCTTTGTTGCTGGGTTTCTATTTGTGTTGTTCCCATACAAAGGCTCCTTCCTACTCTCCGCTGATAATGGTGGGTGGGTATCTTCCTGGCCTGCCCTCCCCTGTGTGGTTCCCAGAAAAAGGCAAAAGCAGTCCTCAGGCCTTCCGTGGGATTGCCACACAGGGAGGTGGCCCCCACAGAAGCATGGGTCAAGCTGTTATCTGTCATATAAACAAGGAAAGGAAGCAAGGCTCAGCTGCCATCTTTCTACCTCTGTTTTGGTGCCAATGGGACCAGCTGTCCCAGGTCACAGAAGACTCTAGCCTATCCTTGTCCATTTGTGTAAAACAGCTCCCATGCAAACTAGCTGCAGATCCTTGTGAGGCGGAACGGGATTTAAGCACTGGGGAGTTGAGTTCTTCCTGTAAATATGTCATTCATCCCATTTCCACGGAAGCCTTTGGGTGGTTGATGGGCTTCCCTTATTTTTATTGTTACTTGCTTGGGGACTGATAGGTGTAGTTTATCAGGTCCCAGCCGTTCCTGTTTACTGTCTTTAATAGAGTCTAATAATAAACTCATAGGCTTGTTAGAGTCTGGGAAACCTGGAGCTTATCTGCATGTGACACTGATGTGGCATCCTCTCTCTTTTGCTGAGCTGTTTTGTAAGGAACTGAGATGCTCTGGCCTGAGAATTCAGAGTTTGCCATCCAACGCTGACTGCATCCACACTGACCCTGAAAGGAAGAGGAGAGACAGAAGGGTGGAGAGTGTCCGGCCCGCCCTGTTCTAAAGAACAGTGCTGTTGATGTCTGTCTGTCCACACAGGCCTCTACTACCCTCCTGCCACACACTGACTCGCTGCTACCACTGCCAGCTAGCACTGCCCATGCATTTCCTTTCTCAGGGGTATGGCTGGGACATGAAGGTGTCATCAGATCCCTGAGGTCCACAGTTTACTTGGTGGTCTGAATTAAAGAGCCCTGCTCTGACCCCCAGGCCATCTCACACCAGAGGTGAACTTCCCTGACAGCATCTCCCAAGACACTTTTGAGATCAGCCAGGCCCGAATGTAAAGGAACATCATCTTCTGAGAAGTAGCCCCTCACCTCACCCTTGCTGTAGGACATATACCACAGTGGTTTGGACCACGAGAGCTGATGGCCCCAGCTGGCCATGCTGGAGTAAGCCTTTCTATGAGGGGTTGACCAGGGTGGTCACATTAGGGTGGTTGAGTCTGGAGGTGGCATCAGGTAGCAGGCATCGTGCAAGCTCCGGCTTGGGTAGACACAGACAAGAGCCTGGAGGAAGGAGAGAGGGACAGAAGGATCAAGTCCCTTGTGAGGCAGGAACTCCACAGCAGAGCTGCAGCCTATGCCTGGTAAACTGGGTTCCAGCCACGCCCGTGACCTTGGGCAGCAAAGTCAACTGTGTCACCCACTGGGGCTCTCGATGACCCTAGGTTTTGAAAAAGCTGAAGAGCAGCATCTACCGGTCTACTTGACTTAGTTCAGGAAAATATGTGGGTCTTCCCAGTGAAAACAGTAGCTGTGAGCAGCAAGGGTCTGAGCACTCAGTAGCTCATCAAATGCTTTGGTGTGGATCCAAGGCCATGCAGCTGAGTCTTTAATGGCTTAGAGGCCTGGCTCCCATGTGCCATCTCATGACCATGTGAGATCTTGCTAAGTAAACAAATGCAAGCAGCAGCATCATCAGACACTTCCGAGACCCCAGCCTTCTGAGCCTGTCCCGACACCACATCAAATAAGGAGCGAGCCTGGGGCGGGCCTTATCATCATCTTGCCTCTGGTGAATTGCCACCTGCTTTTACAGCAATCTTTCAGCAATCTCTTGAGTGGGAAATTGTTGTCCTTCCCGTCTCTTCCAGTCACAGGCTGAAGTGCAGCCTGGCTGATGAGGATGCCTGCCTGGTACGCACAGGGTATAAAACAGTATCAGAAGTGCTCTCATAAAACGCATTATTCATGCAGCACAGGCTGCACTTTCCACACGGAACGAATACAAAACTCGGCTTTTATGGGAGCACTCTGAGATGGCCGTGAATTGTCGGTGACTCTCACAACATTATTCCCTAGGGAAGCTACTTCTTTCCTGTTGTGGCACATTTTCATGTCACGGGCTCTGTCTGCAGAGACAGTCGCCCCTTTGCAGTAGAAACTGAGCTTGCTTGCTGACGGACTCTAATTAGTTCTCCTCATGGCCACTGCTGTACTTTTTCACTGTCACCCTCCCTTCCCAGACCTCCTCGTGAGCTTTCCCTCAGTATGTGCTTGGAGGTCCATCCGCACCTTCTGTTTCATAATTGGGAACAGCAGCACCGCCCATCATCAGCTTTGGCCAGAGGTTTCGCACTGCAGAGAAAGGACACAGTTCCAACAGAGTCAGGCTTGCCTTGCTTCTTGTCCAGACTTGAGTCATTCAGTGAGCCCTAGGCTGAGTGTGGTAGCCCTAGGTCTGTCACCGCAGCACTTGGGAGGTGGTGACAGGCTCGTGTGTGCTTCATGGTATGACCGTGAACTATGTGAGTGCCCACTGCATGCACACCTTATCAGAGAGATGGCATTTTGTTTATCCCCAGGTCTCCAATAATGTGAGTGAATTAATGAAAATATAACCCTCAATGTAATAGAGCTATAATTGTTTTAATATATTTAATATAATTCAACAAAATCCTAAGTCAACATTATATTTCCAAAAGCTTCCTAAATTAGCACCATAGTCTCCTCTATTAGAAAAATAAACCGTATCGTAGGCAGCTCTATTTATTTTTGACAGATGATTCTAACCAAATTTGTTCCTCCTGACACATAGACACACACATGAATGCACACGCGCGCGCACACACACACACACACACACACACACACACACGATCTGAGGTACTAGATGGCCTTCATGTTCGGCAGATACTTTACCACTAAGCTACAGCCCAGCCTCTTAATAAGATCATTTCTTCTTCGGCTTTGTGGCTCATTTGATATTTCTTTCAAGCCCAATAATTTTAAAATATTGATGAAAACAGTAATCCCACTCGGTATGGGTAGGATATATAACTGTATGGCAGAAGTGGACTTAGCCTACATTGCCCAGTCTTCACACAGCCCGTGCCCAGTGAGGAAAGGGAGGCATACAGAGGTGGTGTGGGAGGCTGCAGCACCAGGTGACTGTGAGAGCCCACTCTCACAGAGGGCTGCCCCCTGCCATACTCTCACAGAGGCCTGCTCCAGAGGGCCTGCCCACTGCCCCCTGCCCCTACTCCCTCCCCCTGCCCCCTGCCCTCTGCCCCCTGCTCCCAGCTCCCTGCCCCGCCCCCTGCCCCCTGCCCCCTGCTCCCTGCCCCCTCCCCCCTGCCCCCTGCCTCCTCCCCCCTGCCTCCTCCCCCCTGCCCCCTGCTCCATCTTTGCTTTGGTTTCTACAGTAGTGCTAACCTGTATCCATGGAAGAGTGAGTGAGTGTGTGTGTGTGTGTGTATGTATGTGTGTGTGTGTATGTGTGTGTGTGCATGCGCGCACATGCATGCCTGCATATATGTGGATGGTGTGTCTTGTGCCTTTTATGTGTGCACATGTGCTCTCACCCCCTTGTGCATACTCTGACACATTTCAATCCTTAATGCCATTGTCATGGTTCCTTCATTCTATCCTATAAAACTCTATTGGTCTAAGTGTTATTACCAAATGCTTACAGGGATCATATCATATAGTACATCATCCTTCAGTGCCCCAGGCTCTGCATGGATTTCCCTCTGCTCTCAATAAGCTGAATAAGAATAAGCTGAAGACTAGCTCAGACAGGAATGAGAGGAAGACATGAGAACAACACATACACACACACACACACACACACACACACACACACACACGTACATACACATACACACACACACACTCACATGTACACACACTCACATGTATACATACACACACATACACTCACATGTACACACACACACACACACACACACACACACACACACACACACACGGGAACTTGGCTGTGAGTGTGGGCGGTGATGGAGGAGATTGCTGTTAGCTCTGTGTTTACCCATATCCTTGTCCCATTAAGGTCGCAGACCCTTTGCTGTGCCTTATAGCTGCACTGCCCCACAGGACAGCTCACCCTTGGTGAGAGAGCCTGACAAGCCAGCCCTGCCTTTCAGGCTATACAACTGTGTCAAAAAACCCATACAGCACAACAGTCTGGGGACAGAACAAGTGAAGAACCCTGAGGAATATTCCCCTAATTTTAGTACTGGGGGTTGAACTCAGGGCTTTATGCCTGCTAGGTAGCCACTCTCTACTGCTAAGCTACAAACTAACCCTCTTCTCCCATTTTTAAAGATTTATTTTGTTGCTTGGGGAAGGGGATGTGCACATGAGCACATATGCCCATAGATACTAGAGGCCTCAAATACCCCTGTGGTTGGGGTCACAGGCAGTTGGATTCTGGGAATTGAATTCAGGTCCTTTGAAGAAGCAGTAAATGCTCTGAACTGCTGAGCCATCTTCCTAGCCCTTGCTTTTTTATGTAAATTAACCCATTTATTACAGGTTAGGCAGGTCTCAGATGTAGCATTTCTACTGGTCTTTCAGTTCCTTCAGTCTTCTGACAGTAGATTTCTCTGTGACGGCAAAATAGTGTTGTAGGTCCAGGCCCCGCCAGCCACTGTTTTCATGCAGGAACCACAGTGCCAGATGCCAACAGCTCATCTCTTCATCTTGGTCTGGCCACAGAAGGAGCAAATACCCTTGGCATGCTGACTGATTTCAGTCTTCTTCACCATTTTCTGGAGGGAGGCACCACAGCGGGTCCCATATTTCCTGACAATCCTGACCTTCTTGGTGTGTTTAGCCATGTCTCGGGAACCTAAACCCAAACCCAGAGAGCCCTTGTTTTTGTTTTTAAGACATGAGCTCATCAAGCTGCCCAGGCAGGCCTTGAACCTGTGCCACCATGCCTGGCGGTGACAAAAGCAGTTCTGTGTGACTTGTGGCCATTGCTTAAAACATCCCTAGAGAACAAAGACACCCGAGAACATGGTGAACAGAGTAAAGGGTAAAGTGTCCCAACTGCAATTTCCATATGTGAGACTCTTGGCTCCCTTCAGCCTCCAACGTCCTAAAACTGGGGAAGTAGTATTGGCAGCTGCTCACTTTTCTAGCATGCTAGCTATGTCCCTCCAGCATCACTGTCACCCCGAAGTCTCTTTCCTTTCTTTGCTAGCCTTAAATCCATACAGAAGTGTCTGGTGACATTCTCCAAATGTTTAAGAAAGAAGTTCTATAAGTTGAGGTACTGATGGTCAAAAATGGTTTCCAGGCTTTGAACTTTCATATAAGAAACTATACTCTGCATTAAGACACATAAGCACGAAGCCTGAAGCAGTTTCCTGAATAAATATATTTATGTCCTTCCAAGTCATTTTGTAGATATGAGTCATGCCCTTCTAAGTTGATTTCTGAGCCACAACCTGTTACTTAATATTGCTTGAGTGGTCATGGCTCAGGAACCTTCATATAACTTTCCCACATGTCTTTAGCTGCTAGAAAACCAAGGAAAAAAGCTACAATGACAAGCCACACAGTAAATCAGTGGAGTTTCTGATGGCTAATCATAGATAGGCAAGGTGGTGTCATTTCTTATGACCTAGCTTTCCTTAAACATGAAATGTTTAGACATGGGAGACAGGACATCCCATGTGGGGGGATAAAGGAGACAGTATTTTCTTTTTTTCTGTCTTTTTTTTTCCTTTTTTTTTTTTAGTTTATTTTTCTTATTTTACATATCGATCCCACTTCTCCCTCCTTCCCTCCCTCTCTCCTACCCTTCAGTGCCCCCCACCCTCCCATCCCATCCCCACCCCACACTCCACAGGGAGGGTGATGCCTTCCAGGAGGGGTCAACAAAATCTGTCAAGTCATTTGGAGTAGGGACTAGGCCCTCCCTTCTGCATCTAGGTTAAGAGAGTATTCCCTCCATGAGGAATGTGCTCCCAAAGTCCTTTTGTGCACCAGGGATACATCCTGGTTCCACTGTCAGAGGTCCCTTAGACTGCCCAGGCCTGAGACCCGTGTTTAGGGGATCTGAGTCAGTCCAATGCTAGTTTCCCAGCTATCAGTCTGGGAGTCCATTAGCTCCTTTCTCCTGACGCAGGATGGAGACCTAGGAAGGACACCATACGCTGCACTGGGAGAAGCTGGGCTGGGCTCTGAGGGAGAGAGACCCCTGCTGGGGACAGAAGCCATGCTCCAGCCAGAGCCCAGCCAGGTTGACTTCGAGGTGAGGAGAAAGCACAGAGGTCTGATTTGAAATCTCCCAAAGGCAGGAAAGGATAACAAGGCTCAGAAATCAAGGTTTCACAAGAAAAGGACAGAGTTTTTTTCTCTAGGCATTTTGTTGTTTCTCATCCGTTTCTGAGAGCATGGCCCCTTGTACACTGATTATCTTCCTGTTGCATTGTGAAACTGCTTCCTAGTCAGTTTCTCATGTTCAGGTGTAGATGTCAATAGCCTTGACCTTGACCTCCCTTAAGCCTGGGGCCCTGGACTTGTGGTGACGGCCATCCTTCCCACTCTGCTGTGGAGGATGAAGATGAAGTTGCTAGAGTCTTCTATCAGCCTTAGGACAATATCCCCATAGCCAGGAGCTGTGATGCCCTCATAGACCAGGCAGCTATGGGATAGACTTGTGTAACTCAGGAAAGTCTACTGCTCAACCACCTTATGAATTCATGCTTTTGTTCTTTTGCCAAAGCTGGCACAAGGAATGTGCTAGGGACCTGAAGCTCTGTGTCTCAATTGCCAGCAGAACCGCATCTCAGATGCTTGTGTTCCTTCCCTGGGCCTTACTCACTTGGGCCATGGACTTGTGTTACTTTCTCCCCTCCCCCGAAGGAACAGCATTACAGATTTTAAAGCCATGGCATAAACGAGAGGCAGAGGAAATGTGCAGAACACACCTATTGCTGCCTACTATGTACAAGCCTTTCTAAACACCCCCAAGAATTCAGCCAAGCAGAGCTTTTCTTGTAGGTAAAAATAAAGATGGAAAAACCCTTAGAAGTTAGATACTCTATGAGGGGACACAGGTTGTACCTGCAGGACAGTGGCTTCTATGTGCTAGCAATCAGAGTGGGCTTCATGGCAGAGGTGAGTCTGAGCTGAAATGAGCCGCCACCCATGAGGCGACAGGAGAGAAGCACTGTGCATGGGAACCTGGGGCTTTACAAAGCCTGGGGAAGGCCAAGTTGGCATTTCATAGACGCATGGTACCTGTCAGCACAGGGACTCTACTGGTAAAATGACTTGGTAGACAGGGAGACGTACACAAAACAGAGGAGAAGCTGAAGTGGCCATAGACAGAGGAGAGAAAACATTGTTTTAGAATAACAATGCACTGATTAATATGAGTGCTCCATCAGAGATGACTGCCCCACCCCAGACTCTGCATGCCTGTGGAGACCCTTCTGACGTCCCTGACACCCGCCTAGATCCTGGTCCCTCACATTGAGCAAGAGTGATCCAGGGTAGTTAGAAAGGTAATCCCAGAGCCAAGGAGCTTCTGTTATGAGCAACAGTTTGCACATACACGTGCTCTTGAAGTGACGGGGAACCTCCTGCCCAGGCTGGACTGAGCAGGAACTGAGGCTGGGTGTAGTAGGGGACATCTGAGCTCTAAATCAAGCTGACTCACCCCAGCGATCTAGAAAGCTCGAGAGCTGGAGCAGTGTGAAGTTATATATGCAGTATCCTAGAGGTAAGGCCATATAACACTGCGAATACACCAAAACCATTGGCATATGTGTGGCTGGAAATGGGCAGGGTGTGCAGTATGTGAATTGTATCTCAGTAAAGCTTAGATATTTGCCAAAAGAAATTGGAGCAAATGGCATTCTGAATGTAGGGTTATAAGTAAATCTGACTACGATGACAGGCAGCAGCTTCTCACAGCCCGTGACACATAGGAGGTGAGCTCTCTGGGGTGCTGAGCCCCAGCACCAGCCAGGCCCAGGGTCTGGGAGTGGCTCTCAGTGTAGACACTAAGTGTCACAAGTCCAGTTTCTCACCCAGTAGTAGTGCTGGCAGGTGGCCTGGTGTCACTGGGACTCAAGATAAGAGGCCACAGGTGCCACCTGGAGTCAGGACAGTCACCCTGGTCAGCTGCACTAATACTTCCCTCTGTATATGAGGGGACAGAGAGACAGACATAGGGAGGGGTTCCAGTAAACAGCTGTCAGATCCCAACAGGAGTTTGCCGTAGTTACTGTTCTGTTGCTATGAAGAGACACCATGATCAACACAACTTTTTATAAGAGAAAGCATTTAATTGAGGGCTCGTTTATAGTTTTGTGGTGTTAGTCCATGATCGTTAGTGGGAGGCAGACAGGCATGGTGCTGGAGCAGTAGCTGAGAGCTTTACATCATGATGTGCTGGCAGCAGGTGGAGAAAGAGGGAGAGAGGGAGACTAGGCCTGGTGTGGGCTTTTGAAACCTCAGAGACCATTCCCAATGGCACACCTCCTCCAAAAAGTGCCTCATTCCTTGAACAAGGCCATACTGCCTAACCCTTCCCCAACAGTTCCACTACCTGGTGACTATGCATTCAAACATATGAGCCTATGGGAGCCTACGTTCTGCTCCCTAGCCTGCCTTAGGCTTGTAGCCATATCGGAATGCAAAATGCACTCAGTCCAACTTCAAAAGTTGCCATAGTCTTTCACAGTCTCAAGGCTGTTTAAAAATCCACTATCTTTTGACACTCATGGCAATCTCCTAACTGTAACCCCCGTAAAATCAAAATCAAAAGGCAGATCACACACTTCCAACATACATACACAGCATATGCATTACCATTCCCAAACGGGGGAAATGGGACACTGGGTGAAAATGCTGGACCAAAGCAAAACCAGAAACCAGCAGAGCAAACTTCAAATCCCGCATCTGTATTTCTGATCGCAAAGGACAGTGGCTTTTCCATGCTGGCTCTCCGAGTGCAGCATGCCTCTCTCTTGGACTAGTTCTACACCGGCCGCAACTTCCCTCGACAGATATCCCCTGGCTTTGGCATCTCCAGATTTTAGGGTCTCCAATGCTTCACCTTCACAGCTTCACGAAATGACCTTTCCAGGCCTCCATGCAGGGAGACTCCCCTGCCACACTCCTGGTGGCTTCCTTCACCATGACGGAAGATTATACAACTTCTGTATCCTTCTTGAGTCTAAGTCCAGACCCTCATAGCTGAAACTGCCAAGTTCTTCTCCATGTTGGACTAGCCTCCTCCTTAAATTACATTTGCATAAACTTTCCATTGTTGATGGCTTCCTTTGCTGCTTAAGCTTCCTATAGCACAAATTCAAATTGTTCTTAATAATAAAAACCTGGTGACAGATATTAGGGGATGGAAGCTGAAAAATCAAAGGAGTAGAACAGTCAACCACTAAAGAGTTTTTGCCTCTACCATGCTCTGACCAAGTGTGCAATCCTGCGAATCCTCTGGCTGCTCAGACTACATTGGTGGTTCCTTATAGTTTAGAGACTTAGAAGGCATGGCACTGGAACAGTAGCTTCGAGTTTTAGCAGTCAGCTGGCAGAGAGACACTTGGCGCGGTGTGGGCTTTTGAAACCTCAGAGCCCACTCGCAGTGACACACCACATCCAGCAAGGTCACAGCCGCTTCAGCAAGGCCACAACTCCTGTCCTCCCCAAACAGTTCCACCAAGTGGCCTGGTGACAGCATTCAAACATATGAGCCCATGGGGGCCATTCCCATTCAGACTACCACAGAGATCCAGGAAATCGAAACACCTAGCAATGACAATGCATCTAACAGGGACACTGTTAGAATAAACCTCTCAGAGGAAAAGGGAGGGCTGGGGCCATGAGATGGCTTAGCAAGTAGAGGTGCTCACGTTCCATCCCCAGAGCCCACAGAAACAAAAGGCGGAATGTGGGGGTGCACAGATATCCTCCCGCACTCCTGCAGCAAGATCAGAGACAGAGATGGGAGAATCACCTAAAGCTCACAGAAGGTAGGGTGGCAAAGCAGGACACAGTGTGTCTCAACAAGGTGAAAAGGGCAAGTGACCCACACATATGAGCTGTAGCACACACGCTATGTTATGTAAACACACACCATTGCACACGCTAAAATGAGAGCTAACAGAGTAGCTCAGTGATACAGCGCTTGCCCAGTGTGTACAAGGCCTTAGGCTCATACCCAACGCTCCAAACAAACAAAGAAATGATAAAAACACTGGAGAATGGGGCCTGGGGAAGATGGGCCAGTGAGAAGAGCATTTGGTCTACAAGCATGCAGACTAGAGTTTCAGTCCCAGCCCCCGTGTAAAACATGAGCATGGCTGTTCATGCCTGTAACTTCCACACTGGGAATAGACACAGATGCGTAGATCCTAGTAGCTCAGGGGCCAGCCAGCCTAGCCAAAGAACATGTTTCAGGTTCAACAGAAACCCCGACTTAAAACATGGCAGACAGCAATACAGGGATGCACTCAACCTCCACATCCACACATGGGCATATGTACTACACACATGTCCGTGCACCACACATGCAATTGGAGGTATAACATTTGAATAAAGGGTTTGCAGGAAGATAAAAGACAGAGAACCTTGGGAATACAAAGAGATGTCCAGGTCAGGATGGAGCCAAATCCCAGATCAGAAACCAGCAAAGCCTGGCCTGCAAGAGGACGGTTGAGTCAGGGTTAGAACGAGATTGAGCATGCTCCACGAAGGGGAATCATGGAGAATAACAAAGCAAGGAGAGGGAAGGCCGGGGTGGGTGCCTGGTGATGAGTTTAAACATAGGAAGTTTCTAGTTCTGCTGGAGAGTTTGCATTGAATTCTGGGAAACTGTGGGATGCTGGCTTTACACACAGACTCTGGAGTTGGACCATAGACACCTCCCTTGTACTGCCACAATGGAGCAGTGTGATCTCCATAAGCCATTCTGCTTCTCTGAGCCTATTTGAAGTAATATGAAAAGAATCTAACCAGATATGGTTGCTCATACCTGTGGTCTCATCACTCAGGAGGCTGAGGCAGGAGGATCACTTGTTTAAGGCAAAGCTAAGCTTCATAGTAAGAACTTGTCTCAAAAATAAATTAAATAATAAAAATGATTGCTTATGGAGTAAACAGGCCTTCATAGACATGCTCTCAAGGGTTGAACCCAGGCAGTAAACCAGGGTCCCTTTAGAATCATTGTTTTCCATCTGTCCTGACCACTTGAGACTCCACGTTGTGCTGGCCCAAGGTCAGTACCCTCCCTCGTTCCCCCTGCCTGCCTCCTCTAAAGCATTTTACATAGCTTATTTTAGATTGACTGATTTGGAACAGTCTCAGACTAGCCCTCGAACTCAGCATCCTTCCCCTTCAACCTCCTACACCAGAAGAATCCAGGAGTCACCATCACCAGGCTCCTTCCTCTTGGCTCTGGGGTCTTTACAACCCCAGGACAGCCACAGCTAAGCATAGAAATGATGAGAATAATGAGTCAAGATTATGGGAACCTGGCTTGCTACATGGGGGATTTATACACATTGTGATAGTTTGTTTTAAAACCATTTCATTTATTGTTTTTAAATAAATGCGTATTTTAAAGAGTTTTATTTTACACAGATAGGTGGGCAGGTATTTTGCCCGCATGTTTATCTGTGCACCTCTTCCATTCAGAGGCCAGAAGGGGGCACCAGAACCCTTGGAACCTGCCTTGTGGGAGCTGGGAATTGAACTTTGCTTTTCTGGAAGAGCAACCAGTGATCTTAACCACTGAGCCATCTCTCCAATTCCTTTACAATATTTTAAACCCTAACTACTAAAACAGGAAAGCTGATACAATTTTGTTGAAATCTGTAGAATCTGACTGTAATCAGCACTTACATATGAGTATTTGATTCTAGAAATTACACTTTGGCTTAGTTTGAATATTTAGACATATTTGTTAAATAGATTTATAGGTAGAATAAAATGAGAGCTAACAGAGTAGCTCAGTGATACAGCGCTTGCCCACATGGGCATATGTACTATACACATGTCCGTGCACCACACATGCAATTGGAGGCATAACATTTGAATAAAGGGTTTGCAGGAAGATAAAAGACAGAGAACCTTGGGAACACAAAGAGATGTCCAGGTCAGGATGGAGCCAAATCCCAGATCAGAAACCATCAAAGCCTGGCCTGCAAGAGGACGGTTGAGTCAGGGTTAGAACGAGATTGAGCAATTAAGCAAGTACAAGTAGTGCTCAAATTTTCATGTTTTTTAAAAATAAGTTCTTGCGGAGTGTGATAGCACATGTGTGTAATCCCAGCACTAAGAGTGTGGTATCACATGCGTGTAATCCCAGCACTGAGTCACACTCAAAGTTACCCTGCTCTACATCGTGAGTCTCAGGCCAGCTAGGGCCATATAGTGAGGCTCTGTCACAAAAACAGAACAATTGGGGCTGGAGAGATGGCTCAATTAGTACGTACGTACATACTACATACGTACATACATACATACATACATACACACTTGCATACATCCTGCCCTTGCAGAAGATCTAAATTCAGGTCTAAGAACTCTTAACGCCTGTAACTCCAGCTCTGAGTGTGTGAAGGTTCCCATTCATGTGCTTGCACCCACATACAGACACGCTCATACACATAATTAAAAACAAATCCTTAAAAATGTTAAACAACTGAGCAAACAAAAAAACAGCTCTTGCCTGAGTATGGTAGTGCAACCCTAAAATACCAGCATCCATGGAATGAAGGCAGGAGGATCCCAAGTTCAAAGCCAGCGTGGGCTACCTAGCAAGATCTTATCTCAAACAAATAACAAACAGGTAACAATGATGTAAAATAAGGAATTGGGAGTTTCTTGTTATAGGAAATTGGCAGATGAAGTTGGCAGATGAAGGCTTTTGTTTCTGTTTTTGTTGTTTTTATAGAGATTGTACAGGGGCCAGGAGTGGAGGTTGAGGCTGGAGAGATGGTTCAGTGGTTAAAGATATATACTGCCCTTGCGGAGGACCTGAGTTCTGTTCTCAGCATCCCCACTGGAAAGTTCACAACTGCCTGTAACTCCAGCTCCAGGGGATCTGATACCCTCTTCTTGATCTCTGCAGGCACCCAAACTCATGTACATACCTCCACACAGATGCTCACGTGTAATTTTAAAAGCAAAATAAATCCTTAAAGACAGTAAGACTTGCTGTGTAGTCCTGATCACCAGAGTTCAGATGGCAGCATATGACAAGCCACACATCTCCGCAAGAGCCTGTAACCTGAGCTCCAAGACTGGTAGAGGTTTCTGGGGAGGAGTGGTGACATGGCATAATGAGCTGAACCTGGGAGCAAGGAGGGCATGGCTTTTCCAGGAGCAGCACGTGGTCCAGGAGGAGCCACTGATGTTCCTCGTCGTCGTCATTCGTCCCCAGGTGTTTGGACTCCAGTAAAGTGGGTTGCTGCTGATGAGCTAATTAATGGTAGACCCTGGTGGGCAGAGGTTGTCCTGCTGACGTGTTTGCTGGAACCCGACACCCAGCAGGGTCTGAATTTGCTGTTACTGCAGTTACCACTGCTGTATGAATATTCATGATCTGCATTGTTAAAAAAAAAATATGGAAAGGTTGGCTTTTTATCCAGATGTCACTATTACGTTTCAAACTAGAGAAAATGAGTGGAGCTTTCTACAGTGATAAAGGGCTCTGCAAAGCAGAGACTGGAGGAGAAAGGACAAGGTTAGAAATTACTCTTGTTGGCCCATGAGAACAAATGACAGCTGAGCTTGTGCACAGTGACATGGGGTCTGCCCAGATGGCGGCTGTGAGCAAATGTGTGGGGTTGGGGGACCACCTTGATATTTTTCATGTGATCCACAAAACCAGTTTTTTTTTTTTTTCAAACCTTGACTGACCACCTGTGGAAGTTTCTTGGCTGTCCTGTGGAATATGTGACTACCCTAGCCCAGAGTCCTCTCTACAGCTCTCCCAATTTCCCTTAACTGGAAATGCTGCGTGGAGCAACCAAGGCACAAAGGCCCTCACTCTCCCCCTCCCAACTCCTGTCCTGCCTGGCCCGGGCCCCTGTGGGGGTATGAAACTGAGGGATATAAAGGTGGAAAATTCCACCCAAGATAAATCAGAGCTGCTGTGTTTTCCATGCAACATAGCAGGCTAAACTACATTTCTTGTGGAAACATTGGTGCCCATCACGGTCACACTGCTGAATCCTTGTGTAAGATGCTGAAGCTCAGAGGTGTCACTTGCCTGGGCTCACGTAGCTTGTCAAGGGCAGCACAGGGGCTCAGCCTGTACCCAGCCTGGACCTGGCTGCACTGGAGATGGAGACCCTGCTCACTAGCACTGCTGAGCCAAGGCAGACAGGGCCTGGTGTCCTGTGGAACCCATCCTGCCTTTTCTTTGTCTATGATGATGGTAGAGGATGATGGGAGACCATGTTCATGCAAGTACATGCATACTTTGAGATATTACTCCATGTGTTTCTCCCCTTCCCCCTTTCCGTAGTTCCTGAACTAGCTTGTTTTGTTTTGTTTTGTTTTGAGATGGGGATCTCACTAAGTAGCCTTGGATGTCTTGGAACCCACTATGTAGACCACACTGACCTCAAATTCACAGAGATCATCAGCCTCTGCCTCCTGAGTGCTGGGATTGAAGGCGTGCCCCGCCATGCTGGGTTTCTGAACTGGCTTTTCTAAAAGCATTATGTGTATATGTGACAGTTCGAGTGATTTCCTTACACTGTCATCCATTTGTTGGTGTGCTTACACATGTCAGCCCCAGTGTGGTGTGCTGGTGAAGTTTGTTCTACTCTTTAAGTTGCAAAGGGAGTTGTACCACTTTCATGGAAAATCAAAGCCAAGTAGCGTTTCCCTCAGCTCACAAAAGCCAACAAGTGACCCCAGCTCTGAAGGCTCTTGGTTCTAGGAAAGAACTAAATGCAAACAACTCCATCTTGTGCATCACTCCCAAGCAGGGGAGGAGATGTGTCTCATGTTGTCCCCTCGGGGCTGTGGTGTACCCGTAACTGGTTATATATGCATTTGCCGTACGGTGCCCACAGCGTTACTTTATGAATACTAGTGCACTATCTTGGCCTCTGAAAGCGCCCTACAGTATGACATCCCTGCTTGTGTCTGCTTTGGCTGGGCCCATGTGGTTTCCAGCACCCTGTTCCTACCCTCTCAGGGTCTGGTCTCTTTGGATCCCATTTAGTTTGAAAGCTTTATCTTCTGCTGGGCTTCAGTAAGGGGCTTCCCACATCCTCCCCCAAGTTCTAAATGCTGAGTGGTTCTTGGCGTTCAGGTGAACAAATTAGCCCAATTAGATGGGTAAATTGGTCATTTTTACTTTCTGAAGTCCTTTCTTTCCAAATCACATTTACAGCGTTCTAACCAGCAATTTAAAGGACACCAGCATGTGGCCTTTGTTTAAGATGTTAAAATGTTGTGTGCAATGCCCTACTTAGAAGTAGCCTTAGACATTTTTGCTCAGGACAGACTGGGAAAGTGGCCAGATACCCCAGTCATCTGGTGTAACCATTTCTAAGCTTGCTCCCTTTTATTTTAGGTGGTGGTGGTGGGTGTATAGCAGGGTTGACTAAAACCCGCTTTTAATTCCAGAGCCTTATTTTAGTAAAACATATTTTCTCTGTACCAGACCCTCTACCACCCCATACTCGCTACTAGCAGGCACCAAAACAGAAAAGCCTGGACTCTGAGTAAACAGTCAAGAGTCAGCAAACATGGAGGAAGTTAAGACAGACCCTGTAGGGGAGCTGGTGAGCCATAGTGAGCTGGTGAGCAGTGGAGGGGCAGTGACACCCCTTCATAGCGAATACAGAACACAGACACATCAGAACCTGCACAGGGCTCAGCTTCCTCCCCAGCTCATAGGTGCTTCCGGATTAAATGAGATAAAGCATAGAGCTCACTTGAATCATAGTAGGCACTCAATAAATGAGAAGTCCCCTCCTTGCTGAACCCTTTCAACGTTCAGGCTCGAATGATGGCGTCCTTGGCTGCTGGCTCAACTGCTCTTCAGTCTTATTAATGCCTATTAAAATGAAACCCAATAAAAGTGCCAATATTTGGTGCTGAAATAATTGATGTTGAAGAATGAGCCTGTGAAGCTCCGAGGCAAGCCCCTGGTGCAATTTAGCCTCGCACCTGGGGGATGAATTTCACAACTGTAATTGCTACCATATAATTCTTATTAATGTTGTGCTATAATTCCTATTTATTCCACGGGGCTTGTAAATGCATTAGGACTTGTCAACATATTATTTTACACTGTTTATGATCTGTAGAATTATGTCCTTTAGGGCTGTATTGTGCAAAAGTGCAAAATAAATGACTTTGGGCCTCCCTCGTTAACAGAGCAGAATGGGACCACTGCTGAAGTGGCTCTCCATCCCAGTGGCCCTGAAGCCAGACAAGCCAGACCTTTATTCCATTCCAGGCAAAGTCCCTTTCATCTTTAGGAATGTAAGAGGATTTATCTGCCATTCTGAATGGTGATTCAACCAGTCAGGTCTGCTGGGGAATGTGTAACCAGAGGGCAGATGAGCTAGATGGGAAAGGAATGTTTTTTCTTCCAGAAGCCAGACCTGCACCTTGTAGCTCTTGGCATTTCTGCCCTCCTTGCTCCCTGGCCTGGGATAGCCCCCCTTTCAGTTCCACAATAGCCTCTATATGTTAAAGATCCAACATGCATCCCTTTTAAAAGCAGACGCCTAAAATCTACGAAGCTCAGTTCTCTCCCAAAGCTTTTTGTATTTTCTAGACTAGGAAAGCACAAAACCAAGGTACAGAGTTCAGCCCATCAGTACTCTGGGATCTAGCTTGTATGTGCATTGAGAAAGGTTTGTCATTGTTGACTATTTGTGCTTGGACCCTTGAAGAGTGACCAGTGACCTCCCCTCTGTCTCCTTCCTTGGTCCAGAAGGGCCAAGGATCTTTCTAAACTCCTCCCTACTACTTCCTGTGTCTCAATATATGTCTTGGGTCCTCCAAAATCTCTCTGACTAGCTGTGCCCTCTGATTCAAGGTAAACTTTATTGGCAGTCTTGGGAAAGTCAGAGTACACTCAAAATATCCCAAAACATTTCTTTGTTTTTGTCTAAATAAAAAGGTATGGCTTTAAACTTAACAAAGTAATACTATATACAATAAGAACAACTATCATATAAGAATTACTTTCACAAAGACAAGTCTATTTGCATTTGCAAATTCAGAGAAAATACATTGTGTATCCTATCTTGATGAATCCAAAGTTTTGTACTTAATTCACTTTCTATCCTAACTTGCATTACCAACCAAAAGCAATTTTTTAGACCTCAAAACATTTTCTTAACCAATTTAAGCCTTTATGTCCTTCAACCTTATATAATCTATATCATTTGCGAGTTGTTTTTATGAATTTTGTAGACAAGAAAACTGTAATTATCAATTCTTCAACCCCATCAGAGATCTGAGGATATAAAATTATCCAAGTGAACAGGAAATGCACAGCAAACAACTTCCAAAACTACAGAAATGACAGAGACAGCTGGCTGCCTGGACGGCCATACAAGGTTCCTCTGCAACACTGGGGCACCCATCTTCAGCCTATAGGCCTTGAATATCTGACAGACTTTTCTCTGGAGCAGGAATTTTTGGAGAACTGTCCTACCTTGTTTTGGCAAAGTTTGGCAGTCACCTTCTTTTGTGTCCTGCTTGTCTAATTTGGATAGCATACTATCAGCAGTTGAAGCAAGGACATTTTCTTGCCCAATGGCTACCTTTGCCATAATGAAAGCAAACTCCACATGGAGGTTCTTTGATGCCTATCATGTTTTTTGAAGTACATTGGTATTGCCAGGAGCAGACGTGTCTCATCATGAAAAGCCTTATGTTATTAAAACATCTTAAATGCCATAATCTGTAGATCTCTGAAGTGTTTGAGAATATATGTTTGACTTTAAAAGCATGCCTAACATGGCCAAAAATCTGATTGTTAGATGACTAGCTACTAACCTATATTTCTTAATTATCCTAAATAGTTTGTGATGATAACTTTCAGGGACTAGAAATTCACAGTACATTGTTAAATAAGCTGCACAGGTAGAATTCCTTAAGAGTAGAAACATATACAGTATAACAAAAATAACCTTAAATTTGTATCAGTATGGAAAAACTCAAACCAATGTAAAATATTCAAGACTAGTATTTGCTTCTTTTGGTTTTAAAAGTAATTTCAATAATCTACCCTTTTATCATTTATCTCTTCTTTTCAGAAAGAGATCCTTGAATCTAATCTCTTTAGTTTTTTTTTTTTTACCATGACCAGTAACAACCTGCAACTAGCCCCCTAAACATGGCCCCAAGAAAATTGAGATAACAGTCAAACCCAAGCTGTGTTATTTTTTGTTTAGTATCTGTGTGATGGGAAAGTGTAGGACTTCTCTCAAGTCTTGACTGTAGTTGTCTGTGATGCTGGACCATCTCAGCAGCTTTGAAGTGGTTCAGGATGCAGAATTTGGATGAAACTACAACAGAGGCATCCGAGAGGCTGGATCACCTGTGTTACTTGTCTTCATTGGTGTCTGGTCTCTGTTTTGAAACCACACATACTTTGAAAGGTAGCATACATATCTGTATTAACCCAAGTATGGAATGTACCGTGGGTATAAGTCAGTATAATAAAAAGCTGAACAGCTGATAGCCAGGCAGGAAGTGTAGGCAAGACTTCTGGCAGAGAGAGAACTCTGGGAAGAAGAAAGGTAGAGTCACCAGCGAGATGCATGATAGGAAGCAGGATGGGCAGTAAGGAGATGATAACAAGTCATGAGGCAGAACATAGATTAAATAACATGGGTTAAGTTAGAAGAACTAGTTAGGAACAAGCCTAAGCTAAGGCTGAGCTTTCATAACTAGTAAAGTCTCCATGTCATTACTTGTGAACTGGTGGGCCAAAGAAAAATCCAGCTACACCAGTCCTCCTGTCCTGCAGCTGGGGCAGATCTGGGGGAGGTGACAAATTTTGACAGTCCCTTTTCTCTGCTCACAGGCAGCGAGTATGACGAGGAGGAGGTGGACTACGAGGAATCAGACAGCGATGAGTCCTGGACCACAGAGAGTGCCATCAGCTCCGAAGCAATCCTCAGCTCCATGTGCATGAATGGAGGGGAAGAAAAGCCCTTTGCCTGCCCAGTTCCCGGATGTAAAAAGCGCTACAAGGTAAAGGAAAGACTGTGTGGCACAGCTGCCCCTTTACTATTTATTCTAGAGGGTTAACCTCTCCTGTGCTTGTGGGGACCCACAGACCCTGTGCCCTCTGCTGAACACTGGCTGCAGTTCTGGATGATTGGTGACTTGTGTGGGAGATCAAAGTCAAAGAACAAAGAGATCACGTGTAGGAAGCCTCTGGTTTTGATCCTCACATTAAGGGCCTGTCAGAATGTCCAGTGCTGGAGCATCCATCCATGGTAGATTGATTGGGCTTAGCATGCAGGAGGAACTACCTTCTACCCAGCACAAGGACTGTGGCAGCCTGCTTATTTGCCAAACACTTCCTTTGGTAGACAGATTTCCAGGTGGCTGAGGCTGTAAAAGCCCTAGTGTGTTTACAGAGCCTTCTGGAACAGGGGCAGGGTGTTTGCCTTCCAGCTGGGCAGTTCTCGTTCCCCTTCCTCCTCCCCATAAAAGATCAGGAGAAGAAAATGCTTTGATTTCCCCTTATTTCAGCTTCTGCTCTGTCCACCTGCTGGGTCTCTAACAGTCCTAACACTCGGTGACTGGGGTAGCTGGTGTCACTAACTTCTCTACAGAGAAACTAAGGACATAACTGTAAAACAGACAAGGAGAAATATCTGCAGGGAGTTCCCACAGGTGTCAGCAGCTCTTTAAATTCTGCTGTGGTAGGAATGGAGTGCTCCCAGCATGCCTGGGAGACTTGACAGCACACGCACCATCTTACCCTGTCTCTACACACTGACTCTTCCTTTTCATTTGTTTTTGTTTTTGGAGACAGGGTTTCTCTGTATTGCTTTGGAGCCTGTCCTGGAACTCACTCAGTAGACCAGACTGGCCTCAAACTCACAGAGATCCTCCTGCCTCTGCCACCTGAGTGCTGGGATTAAAGGTGTGTGCCACCAACACTGACTGTTCTTAAAGGCTTGAAAATCGGTAGCACCCTTAAATATGTGCCTCTGAACTTCACGGAACAATTCATTTTCAGTATTTTAACCTCTGCTAATTGGAAAAGCAGAAACCAGAAACCACAAAGGTAAGTGACCACTCACCTTCTCTTTGAATGTTGGTCCAGATGGCCTTCATTAAACACACATTTAAGCCCCAGGACAGAGATGTGAGTCCTGCTGGCCTCCTGAAGGGCTGCTCAGGCCAGGTCTGGACATATCACAGAGCACACCTGTGCAGCTTCTTTATAAAGCTGAGAGGTACAGAGAAAAGGGGGCCTGGAACGCCTGGAGGTCACAGCAGAGTATCGCAAAGGGTAAAGGGAGACGGGGACCCCAGAGGGCAGCTCTCTCTGCAGAAAGGGCTTTCCTCCTGTTTGAATTTCACACAGCAGCCAGACAGGGAATGGCGTGGTTGCCCTGCTGGACCCACTCTTGACATCCCCTGCTCCTCTTCCCCCTGCCTCCTCTCCAGTCTGGACACTGTAAGCAAAGCCTGCACATCAGCCATGTTGAGGACCATGGAAAAGGGAGGAGGAAATACAAGCTCCACCTTCACACTGGTCCAGAAAGCGGGGCTCTCTTCCCCACTTCCCTCTACAGTTTTCCTTGTTCATATTCTGTACCACCAGGCATTTCTAGCTTCTTAATCCTTTTAGGTTTCCAGCAGTTTCTTCCTTTAATTATCTATGTCTGGTTGACAGGGGCCTTGACTGTCCTCTCCTTTTAAGGTCATGACCAAATTTAGTGAACCCTTGCTGCAGGGGCTGAAGGCTCTGGCACCATTAACTGACAGTGGACATGGGTGGGGTTAGTAGTCCTTATGTCTGTCAGGGAAATGTTTCCCTTTCTGAGCCAGAATGCCAAGGGACGATACAGGAGAGAACAGGCACCTCCTCCCAACAAAATGCTGAGCTTCCCTTAGGGCTGCAGAGCAAGAGCTATTGTGATGGAATTAATTCATGTCCACTGTGTACTTTGGTGGCACTGGTACTGGCCAGAGGGTACTAAGCTGCCAGTGAGCCCCGGTCAGGGAGAGCCCGTACTGCAGCCATACTGTTTACTCCCCAAACCAGTCACTTTCATGTCACACTGCATTCAGCAGGGACTTTCTGACAGGTGCGGCTCTGCTTACTCCATCTAAACTCTTAGACTTCACATTAAGAGTAGGACTCAGAGCCGGGCGTTGGTGGCGCACGCCTTTAGTCCCAGCACTCAGGAGGCAGAGGCAGGCAGATCTCTGTGAGTTCGAGTCCAGTCTGTTCTATAGAGCGAGTTCCAAGACAGGCTCCAAAGCAATATAGAGAAACCCTGTCTCGAAAAAACCAAAAAGGAATATAACTCGAGAAACAGACCAAACAGGAGGGCCTGGCCCCTGCATCTTCCTTTGCTCAGGATGCTCCCTCCAGAGGAAAAATACCTCCCACCACAATAAAGTAGGCTAAAGATGAAACACAAACATAATTTTATTAACATGTTATGTTTCATATATGTGCACATAGGAAACAGCGAGGGATGAGAAAGCAGTTGTTGTGGGAAATGTTTACACTGTGTGAACATGTGTCACTATGATGGACTGGTTTTAAAAAGAGCAGAATGGCCAATAGCTAATCAAGGAGACAATAGGTGGGACTTCCAGGCAAACAAAGGAACTCAGGATAAATTTAGACTCGCAAGACATGCCAGCGAGCCACTAAAGAAGTTAGATATGCAATACAGAGAAGTAAAAAGCTGTGTGGCAAGATGTAGATTAGTAGAAACAGGTTAAGTATAAGAGCTAGTTTGGAAAAAGCCTAAGTAAGTCCAAGCTTTCATAATCAATACTAAGTCTTCTTGTCATTATTTGGGAGCTGCCCCCCCCTCCACGAAAGTCCAACAAGGAAGACTTCTACAGCAGTTTTCAGAAATGCCCTTGACTCTCAGCGTGTTGTCTTCCAACAAAGAACAATAAACTTTTGGGGTTTTTTAGTTTGTTTTCTGAGATAGGATTTCCATGTGTAGCTTAGACCAGGCTGGCCTCAAACTCAGAGATCCACCTGCCTCTGCCTCTGCCTCTCCTCTCGAGTGCTGGGATTAAAGGTGCACACCACCACCCAGCAGGACATATTAAACCTCTAACAGTAGGGGAACAGAATCAAATTTTGCCCACAGAATTCTTGTCTCCAGACATATTTAACAATGAAAGAATCTCATAAGGTAACATTAGAAAGGGTGGCTTGTTTGATAGACAAACACTAAAATACTAAGCCCTCTGATGTGAGCAGGGCGCTTGTCCAGCCACTGTCCCTTGGTACCTTCTACATGACATATGCACTGGGCACATGAACCGTAGTGGGAGTGGCTGCCTGACTAGCCCCGAGTGCTGTGGAGATGAGGCAGGAGCTCTTCTGTGCATCCTGAGGCTGTTAACAACCCCCACCGCTGCTCCAAATGCTTCTCTTAGCCACTCTCTCCTCAGCTGCTGCGTTCTCACTTTGCTCCCTCACCAGATTCTAAAAACCCTCACCTTTCCACAGAACTAAGGACTCAAGGACTTGACGGCAGTTTTCTAAGCAAGCACATCACAAACTAGGTATATTTGGGGCAAAGTATTGACAACAAAGATCAAACAGGACAGGAGGTCCAGTTTACCACCTGCCTCTGGCCTCCCATAGCCTACATGTTTTGTTTGTAAGGACTGTGTGTCTTAATGGTAGAATCCAAATTCCCTCAAACCTAAACCCTTCCCTGGCCCCTGTATTGCTTTCCTTTCCAGCGAGCACAGGGTCAAGGCTATTCGGAGTCCCAGTCCTTAACAGTAGGCAGAAGTACCAAAGACGTCAGCTAGGAGTTTGAACTGAACAGTACCTAGCATTTTAGGAGGGTACCTGAGGAATAAGGAAATACAGACTGCCATACCTGACTCCTTTCCAATTCCTGAAGGCATTCTCTCTGCATTTCAGTTCCTTACCTAAAATGTGACTTGTTCATCCGGCAGCATCAAGCATCCAGTGTTAACTTTCAGACTTTGCTGTGTATGAATTTCCTTGACCTTTCTAAAAATGGAGTTCCCTGATCTCTGTTCAGAATCCAGAGGATCTGAGCATTTTGTTAATTTCTGAGGGGCCATAACTCTAAGATTAATGTCATCACACATTCGGGTGGCTTGTTGCAGCTCTTCTTGCCTTGCCACTTTATTGCCTACACATGAATGACTGGGTGGAGGAAATCTTTGCAAGAATCTGGAGCTGGGGCTGGAGACCACACAGCAGATAAGAACACTCCTGCTCTAAGTTCAGTTCCTGGTACCCACGTCAAGCAGCTCACAAGTACCCAGAACTCCATGTGGCATACACAAATGAACATACAATAAAAATATAACAACGTACAAAATAAAACAGAGCTAGAGATGGCTCGGTGATAAGAGAGTATTTGCTAAGCATGCATTTGCATTGGGATGCTAGTACCCATCACACGCAGGCACAGCCAGGAAAGAGCAGAGACAGAAAGACTGCTGGGGGCTTGCCTGTTGTCATCCTAGCCCCAGACTGACACTTTGTCTTAAGGGAGCAACGCAGAGTAGTCAGAGCTCCTCTGGCCTCTGCATACCCACAGGCAAACACACTACCTCTGGTAAGGCTTCCCGACTGTCCCCTGGGAACTGGTCGATCACAGCAGCTGGGGTACTAGCCTGGGTTCTTTTCCTGACAAGGCTGCAAAGCCTGCTGGGTTCATGCCATACTGCTGGTGAACTGTGCTTGGGTTCATGCTGGTCAAGCTCTAAATATCTGTCTGGCTTCCAGTTTTCCTTGGCCTAACTATGGATAAGAACCCAAGCCCAGATGGAGTGAGTTATCTAACCCACCATGTGGATGCTGTTACTTAGCCTTTTTGCGTCTTCTACCTTACCAAGGTGTGAGTGGGAGTGGGCATAGGGGTATTGTGTGTGTGTGTGTGTGTGTGTGTGTGTGTGTGTGTGTGTGTGTGTGTGTGTGTGTGTGTGAGAGAGAGAGGGGGGGGGGAACTCATTGGGCTGGGTAGCTTTAGCTCAACTTGTCACAAGCTATTGTCATCTGCGAAGAGGGAGCCTCAATTGAGCAAATGTCTCCATAAGATCTGGCTGTGGGCCAGTGTGTAGAGGGAGTTTGATGGGGAGAGGGCTCAGCTCATTGTGCTGGTGGTTCTGGGTCTGTAAGACAGCAGGACGAACAAGCCAGTAAGCAGCACCCCTCCGTGCTCTCTGCATCAGCCCCTGCCTCCAGGTTCCTGGCCTCGCTGCTTTTGATGATAAACTGTTAAACAGAACTATTAGTGAAAAAACCTTTTCCTCCCCAAGTTCCTTTCAGTCATGGTGTTTCATCACAGCATCAGTAACCCTAAGACACCTATCTTCCAACAAGGCTCATAGAAATAGGAGATGTTTAGTGACCCTTCTGCTGTGGTCCCCTGGAACTGGAGTTGTGGGCAGTTGTAAGCTAATCTGAATATTGGGATCTAAATCTTAAAAGCATGCTGTTTACAATGCAGTACATCATAAAGGCAGTGCCAATGTGCTCTCACACTCACAGCTGTGCTGAAGGAAGGCTAAGACTGTCCAATTCCAGGTAAGGTGTGGCAGGGAACTTACCACAGCTGTCTGACCATAAAACGTAAAGTTTCCAAATAAAAAAATTTACACACCTTCTATTCCATCTGCCCTAACCTGTTTTGTTGTGTTCTTTAGAAAGATCTTTACTTGGCCGTTCTGAAACATTCATTGGCTTTTCAATTAACTCTCTTCCAAGTAACAAACTTTAGCACCACAGAAGCGAGGCTTCAAAAAACCAAGGGAAACTGCACCATTAATTGTCTCACACAGACTAATACAGCCCAGGCCTAACAGACCCTCACGAAGGCCACCCTCTCCAGAGATGTCATCCAGTAGCTAGTCTACTTGCTGAGATTTGCACGAATGTGACAAGACATTCTCTGACTCCTCCTCATAGGGGATTTTCTTTTCTTTTCTTTTCTTTTTTTTTTATCTTCTCCACAGAATGTGAATGGCATAAAGTACCACGCTAAGAATGGCCACAGAACGCAGATCCGCGTCCGCAAACCGTTCAAATGTCGGTGTGGGAAGAGTTACAAGACCGCTCAGGGCCTGCGACACCACACAATCAACTTCCACCCCCCGGTGTCAGCAGAGATGATCAGGAAGATGCAGCAGTGACGTGCTGGTCAGAACTGTGCCAAGAAACCCTCACCAGCAGTTGCTGATTTTGAAGACAGCCACCTTTTTCAGGGGAAGCACTCAGCAACCCTTTAATGAGAAATAATTAAATGCATGCTTTAAACTTTTCTGTAATTTTGGAATGATGTATCTTTGTAGAGTTGATGATTTTGTACATTTGCACATGTAATCATCACACCCATTCCCATTACTTCGATATAAGGTGCTAAACGAAAAAGCTCTAGGTTCTTCAGCACAGTTTCCCCCAAACAAAATAAAACTAAGGGCATGTTGCATACTGTTTGATCACACTGCAGTGATGTTGACTGGGAGTGGAGGGGCTGGCACTGAGATGCTTTTCAAGATTGTAATGTGATTGAAGCTTCTTTTCAACACATCAACTCACATAAAACCAAAATAATACCTTCATTATCAAACTGGTTACCATGCCTTACATAATGGAGTTAGTATTTGTGAGTAGAAAGACTTTAGGTAATGGAAATATAAATAAGAGTGTTTAACATAATATGCTAAAATATTTTCATATTTAAATAACATGCATAAAAGGTGTGCTTTGTTTTATTTTAATTATCATCTTGCCCTTTAAAAGGCGGAAACTCTTGCCCTCAAACTTACCAATCACTTTAGTGTTCTAAAGACTAAAGGCATTTTTGTGCAAAAGACTCAGTTCACTCATTAATAACACACATTGAGTGCCTGCTGGGTGCAAGAGACTGAATTTATCCTAATGTTACTGTGGACCAAGACACCAGTGTCTGAAACTCTTCCCTGAAATCTGTTAAACACTTTAAATTTGTAAGTGCAAATTGTGCGTGTGTGAAACTTTACAGCTTCATCAACAGATGAGGTTTTAAAGCACTTTGTAGTTCTCTATTGCCAACAATTTTATGTTTATATGTTGCCAATTCTTGCAACTATTGCCCTAAGAGATCTGTGGGGTGCAATGTGAACTAAAACTAAAACATGTCTGAGAGGAACATTGTTTAAGACCCCTAGTGCCCCCCCATTCGTGCTGTTCTGACTTCTTTTAAAGGCACTTTTTCATCACACTGTAGATGTCTGCATTCTCATTAGAAATGTCTGTTTAGCTTTAGAATATGAAAATAAGCCTTACTGACAATTAAGTGCTTCTTGCAGCAGGTGGTCAACAGAGAGTGACTAATACAACCCACTAAGAGTGGCCTGCATCTGGACCAGTCCTCAAGTTTCTCTCACCGACAGTACCATCATGTGTTGAGTGTTCTTTTATCCCAAGTGCTTTCTTCAAACACAAGAGTTTACCAGTTGCCTAATACGCAATAAAAGTTGCTTTGACACAGCTAGCTATACACAGTACAAACTGGTGAAAAGCAAACTCAAATTCCCTCTAAAAGAACTTTTCCCATCTGATGAAATCTTACACATAGCTAGAAAGTAGTGGTCCCTTGCCGGTTTTTTTTTTTTCCCCCCACTGTGAAATGACAATTCTATTAAACAGATGGGTAAGCTTCTGCATTTCTAAGTTGTAAATCCCTCACAATGAGGGACCTTCGCGTATTAGTGAAAGATGCTGCCCACCAAAAGCGTCCTCAGCTCTGACAAGGGTCTTGGTCCTGACCAGTGTTAGCCCACATACCGTTAAAAGTATGATCCAGAATTGAGAATCAACTAGCTGGTGCAGAAGGCCCTACTCGCTCCATACCTACCTACAGTTGACCAAAAAGTTTTAGGCCAGCAATTATTAGTTAGCTTTGCTCTTTCTAGAGTGAGAAACTGCAGGCTGGACCAGTAGTTCAGCAGCCACAGTCATAAAACCAGTCGTTGTGCATGTTAAAATCTCTTCAGTGATAAACCAAACTGTTTCTACTTTTCATTGTGACAGTATTGCTAAGCAGGTAAGGATGGGATATTTTGTTACACCGTGTATAGTGAATGTATTGTACCGTGTCTGTGAAAACTGTGCTTTAAATTATATTTTCATATGTTTTGTTGGGGACAGAGCACATTAAGTTTGAAAGAAACAAAAGTATTAGAACTGAAGGCAATTTACTCAAAATTTCTGTCAAGAAAAGCTGCTTAATAAATGTACATGAAATCACATTTAAAATAAACTGCCTCTGACCCAAAGTAAACACGCCTCCTTATGTTGATTAGCTCCATTGTGAGAACCAGCAGTGTTTCCTGTGGGAATCAAAACATCTGCCCATGTGTGTTCTCTTAGGTGCCTACATGCTTTGTAAAATCTAGATATTAATGTGTAAAGATTTTGGTCCCTTCCCTTTTGCTTACTTTTCTGTAAATATAATTTATCATAAGCTTGGGGATAAAACTTTTTCATGGACAGCACTTCACTTCAGACTACTTTCCGGTTAGCAGGGGCCATACTTACCAACTGCAAGAGATAGCCCAATGCAGTGTGTACATGTGGAGGGCAGAAGTCATCATGTGTCATTCCTCAGTCACTTCTCCACCTGGGACACGGTCTCTCACTGCACCTGAGCTCAAAGTCTAGTCTAGACTGCTGGGCAAAAAGCCCCAAGGACTCTAGCTCCTGCCTCCCCAGCAGAGGGTTTGCAGGCACACGCCCTGTTTTTCATGGAGTGCTGGGGT
Source organism: Cricetiscus sungorus (assembly GCA_030556225.1). Taxonomy (NCBI): domain Eukaryota; kingdom Metazoa; phylum Chordata; class Mammalia; order Rodentia; family Cricetidae; genus Cricetiscus; species Cricetiscus sungorus. Next base: position 41,524,903 of record JANBXA010000731.1, on the reverse strand, counting down.
CAGAACTCAGCACAGATACACTTTAATGAGGAAGCCATCCCCAGACCCCTTACTGGCATATTCTACCCAAGCATATCCTATGTAAAATTTTCTAGGAAGCTAGGAGGAGAAGGCATTGCTGTTACTGCCTCCCAAGACGGCTTAACAGCTGGCATCTGAATGCTACATACTGATTTTCCCTGGATTCAAATAGCTTTTCAAATAAAAAAAAATCCAAATAAAAGTATTTTAAAACACATACATATCTACCTTTTCAAATGATTCAAATAATACACAAATTCTGCTCCTACAGACACCTGCAACATGGTATATAACAAAGCTCACATCCAACAGCCCACAAGATTACCAACCCTGAATACGAGCTCGCCATCTTCAGTACCCAGTTTGCTCACAACAGGCCTCAATGTTCTGTAACTACCAAGGCCGCAAATGAAAAGCACTTTATTAACATTCCCGTCATTAGAGAGAAAGGCGTACAGTTCAGAAGGTAAGGCCCCAGCCAAATACTCCAAGGCCCCAGATTAGAGAAAACCTAAGCAAATGTAAGTATATGACAGCCCTCCAAAACGTATCCTCTTTAATGTCAATGGGCACCATACTGCAGAACTGTAACTAAGAAACACATTAGTTGGATTTGGGTTGTAAATTCTATTTAATCACTTACTGAAGGAATGTTATTTCCAATATTTTTACTCTCATCAGAAAAACATAAGACATTGATACATGGTCTGTCGTTTTATGCCACAAACCACTGACAAGGTCATTTAATAAGAGAGCTGATGCCTGGCTTAACTTGATCATTCTCTCACTAGTTATAAATACAAAGTCAATAGTTATTAAAAATAATTGGATTATGCTAAACTTTGTATCATAAAATTAGCAAAATATGCCTTATATTTATTCCTACATATTTTCATATTTAAAGAGTATCTTCAAGCCTGAGATCTCATTCTACATGCAGTTCCTAGGTAGGATTTGCCTTTGACTAAATTAATTTTTCTATATTCAAAGATTTCACAGAACTGTTATGGTCAATGCTCTTTATTACATAATAGTAGTCATGCTCAATTACCAAGGTCAACAGAAACTTGTAAATCTTCTGATTGTGCTAAATAATCTACAACTATCACACATATTTTTTCAGTTCAGTAACATAAAATAATTCCTGTGTCCTTCCTTCTTCATACATTTTCTAACTGGGGAACAAATAGAGATATAAACACATAAGAACTTTCTTAAAGCAGACAAGACTAACAGAATAAACCTGTGTTTATTTATTGAGGTCAAAGCTGTACCCTGGCCCTAGCGACACCACACTCAAAAGTAGTTCTCAATCAGAATAGTGTAGAGGGGACATGAAAGTGACACCTTGTAGGGAACATGAAAGTGACATCCTGGAGGCTCCTTAAGTCTCTATTTGAGGGTTGTTTTTTGTTTTGTTTTAATTGCTATATTGTACTGACTCCTAATAAAAGCTAGTCAAAATTTAGAACATTCTGATCAAAATGGGTCTGAACGTGCCTTTCAAACCCCTGTTGGTCGTAGTCTGGCGGGAACTGCTCGCTGCACATTGGACACACCTTCCAGTGACTTTCAACGTGTTCTTCAAACTTGTTCTGATCATAGTTGGGAGGGAACATCAATTCACAGAGGGGACACTTCTTGTGAACATCAAAGCTTTTGTAAAGAAAGAAGAAAACGAAGTAAGTTTTTCTAGTTGTAATAGCACCTGTCAGTGTACAAGTACTTTAGCTACTTGACAGTTGGGCCAAACAACTTATCCTCAAAGTCTTTATGAGTTTAGTTAACCATTTCCCGCTTCTAGATTCCTGGTACCATGTACAGCATCTGTCATTTTACAAAGCCACCACTAGATCTACTTTTACAACTAGATTGACAATCTACTATTATGTGAAATGTGGTTTACTGTAAAAAGCCTTCTCACTTTTTAACTAGAGTTTTTTGTGTTTTCTTTTTTTATTTTTTTTTTTAAAGATTTATTTATTACATATTCAGTGTTCTGTCTGCATGTATCCCTGCGCGCCAGAAGAGGGCACCAGATCTTATTACGGATGGTTGTGAGCCATCATATGGGTGCTGGGAATTGAACTCAGGACCTCTGGAAGAGCAGCCAGTGCTCTTAACCTCTGAGCCATCTCCCCATCCCCCCAGTTTTGTTTTCTTAACTGGAAAAAAGCCCTTGCTAAAATATTATTACTCAAGTTGCACAATTGGTTTTGGGCAATGAATAGGGTATTCTCACCTTATAATTCGATTAATAATAGGGATAGTACTCCCTAACTCTAAAATTGAGTCACTATTATTAAATTTTAAGTTCTGATCTTTGTCCAGTGGGCAAAACATAAACAGACACCCAACTGTGTTCAAGCTGATGATTAGGCAGTGCCGCTCTAATGCTCTTCTGGCATGGACTCTTAATTTTAATCTGTGGAGGGGAAGCTTCTGCAAGATAGGGGATTTGGGGAGGCAATCCTATCTGAGCTGCCTTTTGCCAAGCTGGCTTGAAACTCGCCACTACATACATCAACAGCATTGTGATGCTTAGCAATCTTTGCAATTACTTGGGCCAACTGATGGGAGACTATGTTGTAACCAGAAAGGTTACGGGAGTTAAACAAATTCTCAGGCAGTCATGCAGAACTTCAGAGAAAGTTTGCTCATAAAGGCGGCAAGCTTCTTTCAAAAAGATTATTGTCATTGGCCTCTTGAACCTCAGGTGGGACACAGGACCCGGCCTTGGTGCCTAGGTTATCTAGAGTCTCAAAAAGTGCTTCAAAAAAGTGCAGGGCCAAGAGGGGCTTCGCTTGCTGCAGTTGCTGAACTTGATCTACTGGTAGTTATATTTGGCAAGCAGCTCTGCTCAATATTTATGTGTCTCTTCCACCATCCCCACTGTGGCGGCAATGGGTTTGATCTCACACAGGGTGGTGTGGAAGGACTCAGCAAGCACTTTCTGTTGTGCCAATATTCTATTCATATGACTAATCTGTTTTCTGATCTCAGCTATCTTGCCTGCTAAGAAACTGTGGTTGACCCTGTTAGTTTAGAAATACGATGCTCTTTGGTAGGCTTGGCAGAGGGTTTGGGTGTACTGAGATCTCTCTCCAGGTCAAAAATTTCTTCTAAGGACAGCTGACCTGTCATAAGTTGTTCTGACTTTTCTCCTGAGCAAATTGGGTCAGAGGCCATCACAACAAGCCAATTAATCCAATTCACTCTGTCCACTGGGGTAGACTATTTTAAACTTACAAACTGTTCAAATTACAATCTGACTTAATAATTTTCCTTGTTTTGTTTTTAAACTCTAAGGATGAATACAACTCCTAGTTTTCCATCGGTGTCTATTGGGTTTAATAGCCAAAGTACATTATGGGCTTCAGTGAGTAAAAGTGTGTGCTGCTCTTGCAGGGTCCAGAGATTAGCACCCTTCTTGGAGAGCTCACAACTGCCTGAACTTTAGCTCCAGGAACTCCAGACCTTTTCTGGTCTCTGAACACCTGAACTCAAGTGAGCAAACCCACACACTGACATGACACAGAATTTAAAAGTGCCCATGTCTGAATCACAGGTAGAATAAACTGGCTGGACCCTTTACCTGGGGTTTACTTTCTGTAGGCTATACTCTGAGCACTGTTACTTTTTAACAAGTTCCTAGAAACTTTCTTTTTGTTTGTTTGTTTGTTTTGTTTTTTAAAGAATCACCCATCTTACATAATTTTATGTAATTCTGTAAAGGAAAATACTTGCCTGGAATCAAAGCAAAAACCTGCTCCATGACCCCGTAAATGCTGACTGGCTGGATCAGGAAGGACAGGCACATTCTCATCCTCCTGGCATAAAACAAAGCAGGGCAACTTTTTGAGAAAAGTGAAAACAAATACAGATTTTTTTTAAACCAAGTGAGCTCACAATGACACATTTCCCAATTAAATTTTTAGCTCTATTATTATTTAAACTTTCACACATATTTTTACATATATTTAAATTAGAATATAACTTTTTAGAGGCTCAAACCATAACAGACCAGACAACTCATTAACCTTTATTCCCTCACTTTAAACAGCCGACAGCTCACAAGTTTTGTAAGCAACCATGAAACGCCACATTCAATCTATTAGACATGTTCACTGCCTGCTTGTTAAATACTAGGAGGGAAAAGAGGCAAAGCAATTTCTACTCTCTAAGCCATAAATAAACTGGCAATAATCCCCGATATTATTGTCTTTTGACAGCAGAGTCCTAAGGAGGGCATGGCAGCACATGCCTGTCATCCTAGAACATGAGAAGCTGAGGAAGGAGGATCAGCACAAGACAGAGACATGTAGGCATACCTAGACAGCCAAACGTACTAGGGGAAGCCAGGTGTGGTGCACGCCTTTAATCCCAGCACTCAGGAGGCAGAGGCAGGTGGATCTCTAGGAACTGAGGCTAGCCTGATCTACACAGTAAATTCCCCACCAATCAAAGCTACAAAATTTTTAATGCATTTCACATTTGATAGCAGAGTCTCCCACCCCCACCCCCAAGACAGGGTACCTCTGTGTAGCTTTGTAGACCAGACTGGCCTTGAACTCACAGAGCTATGCCTGCCTCTGTGTGCTACTACCACTGCTCAGCTTAATTACACAGCTTTTTTTTTCAAGTTAAAAGAATGAGATGCCATTTTATATTGTTTTTAAAATAATAAATGTGAGTCAAGTACACTAGAACTGAAGCACTGTTAAGATGGTGTGACTGAGAATGGTCCCCACAGGCTCAAGATATTTGGATGCTGGGTCTCAGCTGGTTTTGGGATTAGGTGGTGTGTCACTGGGGGTAGACTTGCAGGTTCTTTCTGCCTTTTTTGTTTCAACATAAAGCTCTCAGCTGCTGATCCAGTGTCATCCCTCTTGTCATGATGGTACAGACTCAACTCAGCCTCTGAAACTGAAGCAAGACCCCAATGCTTTCATTTATAAGTTGCATTGTTTAGGCTGGAGAGATGGCTCAGTGGTTAAGAGCACTGGCTGCTCTTCCAGAGAACCTGGGTTCAATTCCCAGCAACCACGTGGCAGCTCACTACTCTCTGTAACTCCAGTTCCTGGAGACTGGACATCCTCAATAAACATACACAAAGGCAAAACACCCATGCACATAAAGTAAAAATTATAAAAAAAAATAAGTTGCATTGCTCACATAATATCTCTTAACAGTACTAGAACAGTAACTAATGCAGAACAACACTTGCTGCTCTGGCAGAAGACCTGAGTTCTGTTTCTGGCACCCACACAGTGGCTCACAACTGCCTGCAATTAGTTCCAGGTGGCCCAATGCCCAATTCTGGCCTCTGCTGTCACCAGGCACATGCATGGGACATTGACATACATGCATGCAAACACTCACATACAGAAAATAAAACTAAATAAAATCTAAAATAAGTATATGGAATATTCAGACAGTAAAATGATATCCAGTAATAGAATAAGGAAACATACTTTCCATGATAAGCATAAATGCATGCTAAAATAGAGATGACTTTGAAAACATGATGGGTGATTCAAAAGACCAAACATAGTTCTACTTATATAACTAAATGTCTAGACTAGGAAGTTTACAAGTGAGCAGATAAAGGGATTCCTGTGATAAAGGAAGAGAAGGGAGAGGTGACAGGTAAAGGACACAAGGGTTTCTTTCTTTTGTAGTTACAAAAGTGTTTCCATATGGACTCAGTAATGCCAGCACAGCTCTGTGATTCTGCTGAGAACCAGAGCTACATACTTTACATGGACCACTGAGTACTACTATTATAAGGCAACCTAAATCTTAAAACAGCAGTGTGTATGTATGCGCGTGCGTGCGTGTGTGTACCTCTGGAAGAGCAGCTAGTGCTCTTACCCTCTAAACCATCTCTCCGGTTCCCAGGTACCCTAGCTTCAGAAGCTGAGTCACTGGCATTGTTGCAACATAAACCAAGTGCCATGTAAAAGTTAATCCAAAGTAAGAAATTAGCTTGTTCAATGTGATCCCAAAGCTTGAGAAGCTGTAATTTTTAACAAGATATACTATGTTTAATGACTACTAAATATATTAGGACATAAATACTTCCTAGGTATGTCTTCTGGCTTAGGAAAAGTATGTTGAGGGAAGTACTCAGGTGCTATGACCTGAGAAGTACAGAACCTCTAGTGTAGTCATTACAACTGCTGCAATGACTTATAAAAGGTTCTGAAAGCCAGCTGCTTTTAGAATAAGTCAGGAGGTGGCAGCTGGTAAGGTAGCAGGATAGGCTAGAATAAGAGGATACCCCAGCTCTGACTCCAAGGTGGGCCATTTGGGCATTGTGACAATTAACCACTCACACAGAAAAATTTGTTTTCCATATTCTTACTAAAACTACATGATAAAACCCCTCATTTGCAAGTGGATTTGCTGTTAAAATGACAAGAATTTTAGAAATTTTAGATGTATATAAAAAGTTCCTTCTAATACAGAAAATCTTCTATTTATAAAACAACAGTACTCCAGGCATGCAAAGCAAGAAGCTTCTATGTCATTATCAAACCTAAGCCCCTCAGCACATGAGCCCAAGATGCTAACACTGCTTCTCATAGGTTTGCAGGAGGGCAAAAACACAGACCAGAAAGAACATTCTGCTAATTAAACCGGAGCTGATGATTATGGAAGAGAAAAGCTTGTCACATGTAACACCTCTGCCAAAAATGATCAGATTAAATATGCAGAATGTAAAGTTGTAAAAAAAGGCAGTAAGATGATACTCAAGACCTTAAACAGACTACAAAAGTTCTGACAGCTTTCCTAATTATTCCCAGTAATGGACACTGGAGGCCAAAAGGCAGGAGAGAGAAATACATTTTTCCCCATTATGAGTGTTGAACACTAGGTCTAAAATCATGCCTGTCTGAACACTGATCAGCTTCTGCAAAGGTTAATAGCAATTAAATGCAGCAAACTATATTAAATGAGAAACAGGTCATGATACCACTGTACTCGCAAAGAGCATGATAAAACCATTTCCTTGAAATTTATCTTAATGCACAAAAAAAGAACTGCTATGAAAAAAAAGCCCCCCCCCAAAGAGCTGCTCTAAGAAATCTGTTCATTAAATGATTTTTAAAAAGTCTCTAGAAAAACATCTTTTAGCCAGGCATAGTGGCACACGCCTTTAATCCCAGCACTCTGAGGCAGAAGCAGGCCAATCTCCCTGAGTTCAAGGCCAGCCTGGTCTGCAAATGAGTTCCAAAACAAGCAGGGCTGTTACACAGAGAAAAACTGTGGGGTTTTTTTTGTTTTTGTTTTTTTAAATCACCAAACATCTTTTAGCCAGGCATGGTGTCACATACCTTTAGTCCCAGCATTGGGAAGAGGCAAGAGGATTTCTGTGAGTTGGAGAACAGCCTGGTCTACATAAGTAAGTTCCAAAACAGCCACGGCTATGTAGACACACCCTGTCTCAAAAAACAACAAAAGATATGCCATATAATCTAATTATCATCATTCTTACATTGCTGCCAGAATAAGAAATGTCACAAAAATATTAAGGATGTCTAAAAAAAGGAAATTTCTCAAAAACAAAAACTACTATATGATAAAGATAATAAAATTTACCTTAAAATTAAGAGGGTATAAATATTCAACTGAGCAGGGTGGTGGTGGCACAGGCATTTAATCCCAGCACTCGGGAGGCAGAGGCAGGCGGATTCTTTGTGAGTTCCAGAGTAGCCTGGTCTACAAGAATTAGTTCTAGGACAGCCTCCAAAGCCTCAGAGAAACCCTGTCTCAGGGGAGAAAAAATAAAAAATAAACTGAAATGGCAGTACTAGGTTTTGTGTTATATCTTTGCATCTTAACACTTTTTTTCTTGCCAGCAAAGCCACTATCAAAATATTGTACAAAGTTAAACTGATAACTAACATCCTAATCAACTTCTGAACTTAACTATATAAATCTGAAAGTGTTAAGTCTGGGTGGGGGTGGTAAGGGAGGTGGGGGTGAGAGCTGGTTGGGTTTTCAAACTCAGCAGGCACTCACATACAAATGCAAATTCCTCGTCTTTCCACCTAAGCCAGAAAGAAGCACAAGAGCAGGCAGGCTCAAACAATGAAAACTCAATTTACTCTGCTGTCCTCAGGATCTTCTAAACCATCAGGTCGGCTAAGGTTTCGAGCTGGCTGGCTACAGACAACATTGTCTTCCCAAGATGGGCCTCGCACAGGTGGCCTTTGGATTTCATCAGGATAAAAAGCCCCATCTGCTCCATCTATAACAAGAATTATGAAATAAACATTTAGGGGAAAAATCAGATGAAACCATTTACAGAAATTAGCTCCTCTATATGTAGATATGGTGACTAGAAAAGCAAACAGGAACTCAGGGTATGACTCATTGGCAACATGCTTTCCAGAAGCCAGAAGGGAGTCTCAGCATTGCATAGGAGCAGCAGGAGCCACGTGGGCATGGTAGCACGTTCATCCTGGGCTACAGAGCAAGCCCCTCAAGTTTCTTCCATTTTTACTTTTTAACCTAACAAGTCTAAAACCTGAGTCTATGATAAGCAATTAAGACTACTCATTCATGAAATACCACCCACAGCTGATGTCAGTAGCAGTACTAAACATTAAAATGACAAATAACAAAAAGAAAATTTTTATTAGAATTCATTATACCCCTCAGCTCTCTAATTCCAAGAAAATAAAAGCCAAAACTCTTGTAGTCAGCTAATCCCAAGCAAAAAATACTTCAATAACCTCGAGTTTCCTGTGCTGTGTAAGGATTACCATACTGCAGAACTGGCTGTGAATTTGGCAGTATAGGAAGAAGGAGCCCATTTTGCTCAGAGGATGTGTTGAGACACCTTGGAACCTGTTGGGGGCTCTGACCTTCCATCTTTCTTCCTTTCTGATCTTCTAAACTCCTTTTAAGTTCCTAAAATTAACAAAACAAAGATGAATAAGCAAAGCAACCAATATTCTATGAAGGCAGCATTGAACATTCAGTCCAAATACAGCACTAACATCTCTCTAGTATGTTTCTGGTACACTTGTGGGGAAGCAGTACCTACCCCTTAAATGGCCCACTTACATTCAACAAAATCTGAAACCAGAATGAAGCCCAATGTATGTCCAAATTCACTTGTGTCAAAAATCTTGTTATTCAACTAATTTAGGGGAAACTGAACCTATTACTTACCTATCAACAAAATCTTAATTTTAAAAAAAAAGGGGGGGAAGCCAGTCCATTTTACTATTTTGTCAAATAGTTAAAATGTATTTTAAAACACTAAGTTTGTGACAGACAGACTAGCTTACAACTGCCCTGCTGCTGAGAAGGTAGAGACTGAGGATCAGGAGTTCAAGATGATCCTAAGCTACACACACAGAAAGTTGGAGGCTAGCCTGGGCTATCTAAGACTGTTTCCAAACAAAAATACACACACACGTTTATCCTGTATAGCTTTTAAACTATGAAGGAAGAAACATTTCCTAACTTCGTATTAGGCCAGTGTTCGGCTAGCCAAACAAGCAAGGCACTAGGGAGACAGTTCAGTAGTTCAAGTCTCTGTTACCAACCATGAGGGTTGGAGTTCAAAGTCACAGAACCACACACAAGCTGAAAGAGGCAGGGGATCCCCAGAGCAAAGGTAGTTTGGGAAGCTAGCCATATATATTCTGGAGCCACCCAAGACCCCTGGTATCTAGCCTGGGCCTCCTCATACACATGCATGTGTACCTGGATATACATTTGTGTACACATATGTACACAAGAAAAGATATCCAGGAAAAACTTCAGACCACAGCCTTCATAACCCTGATGCAAAAATCCTTACTAGCAAATCAATCCAGTATTAAAAGAAAAAATCTACAACCTAAAGAGTTTGGCCACAAGACTGTTACGTCAGTATTAAATAAAAAAAATTTACATTATCCTGTTAAAAAAAAAAAAGAGACAACATAATCCATTATTTCAATAAATGGGGAAAATTCAAGATTTGTTCAGGGCTTTCAAAAAAAAAAAAAAAAGAGTCAGGCAAGAAAGAATAAAAAATAATTTCCTTAACTTGAAAAACAATTTCATTTAAAAATCTATAAAAATATAAGGTTAAAAAAATCAAACAATTCTACTGCAGATGAAATATAAGTAAAGGGTTCTGCAGTTTTCTGTAATTCTCTTCAATGTGACTAGTGACTAAGGCAGACAGACTGGAAAGGAAATAAACCTGTCTGTCTTTATTCAGATGATACTACTAACATGTAGAAAGAACCTACAGCAGAGAAGCTAGGAAAAATGAGTGGATTTAAGTAGGTTATAAGACACAAAGTCAACATATAAATCAATTATAGCACTATATATAAATAATAAAGAAGAGAATGAAAAGTTTGATACTAGTCAGAGTGAAATCAGTAAGAAAATGCATAGGAAGTTAACAAAAGATGTACTCATTAAAAACATGACTGTGATTAAAGACAGCACAAATGAAAAGATGCATACCAAGTACACATACAGAAAACATTCTTACACTAATAACTACAGATACATTAAAATCCTAATAAAAAAAAATCCCAGCAGGCTTGTGCATAACTTGGCAAAATGATTATAAAATGGGCATATGTCTTAAACTGACAATATTTAAAAATAACAGCCCAGTATTTGGGTGGAAGAGGAAGGAAGATCCCAAAACTGAGGCTAGCCTGAGATTCAAAGTAAATTCAAGACCCTCTGGGTCATCATGCAAACCTCTGTTGAAATCGCAAAGTTGAAGACATAGACAGCTTAATGGTAGAACATTTGTCAAGCCTGCACAAGGCTCTGGGTTTGATTCCCCAGCACCATCCAAAAATCCCTACGACAGGAGGGAGAAAGGAGAAAAGGGGAAGGAAGCGGGAAGTCCCCTAAACAACCCAGACTTCTGGTCTCAAGAATTCATACAACTCAGTCAAGTTACATCCCCTCTTAAGCCACCATTTTCTTCCACAAACAAATGTAAGTGCCTGGGAGGTAGAGGATGCACACTGGAGGCCAGCATGGCCTCCACATGTAGATATCATCTCAAGACCCACTCCTGCTCAAACAAAGAGAAATGCTATGAAAGTTGAATTTCTTAGGAATCCACTAATTTCACTCTAGTGGCTCAAAGCGACAGCACTCTAATGAAACACTTGCCAATCTACAAAATCATACAGGTAATCTGGATGTGAGTATTGGTAAAACTACTAATTATTTGTCATTTTAAATCAGAGAGTTGTCAAGATCATTACAGGGAAACCCACAGAGTCAGCTCACTTGAGCTTGTGGGAGCTCACAGACTCTGGACGAACAGCTAGGGAGCCAGCATGGGACAACGTAGTCCCTCTACATGTGGGTGACAGTTGTGCTTTTGTTGGTCTTTTGTGGGGCCCCTAGCAGTGAGACCAGGACTGTCCCTGATGCATGAGCTGGCTCTTTGGAGACTACTCCCTATGGTGGGATGCCTCACCCAGCCTTGATGCAAGGGGGGAGGAGCTTGGTCCTGCCTCAACTTAATATGCCATGCTTTGTTGACTCCAATGGGAGGCCTTACCCCCTTCGCAAGAGGGAAAGGGAGAAGAGGGAGAGGAAACTGGTAGGTATGTAAAATAAATTTTAAAAAAGAGAGAGTTGTGGGCTAGAGAGAGACATCAGCAGTTCAGAGCACTGGATGCTCTTCCAGAGGACTGGGGTTCCATTCCTAGCACCCATATGGCAGCCTATATCTGTCCAAAGATATAACAACTTCTTCTGGCCTCTATGGGCACCAGGCACACACATGAAGCATAAACATACATGTAGGCAAAATATCTATACACATAAAATAAAATAAGTAACACAGCTGGACGATGGTGATTCATGCCTTTAATCCCAACACTTATGAGGCAGAGGCAGGCGGATCTCTGTGAGTTTGAGGCCGTCCTGGTCTACAGAGCGAGTTCTAAGACAGGTTCCAAAGCTACACAGAGGGGCTGGAGAGATGATGGCTCAGTGGTGAAGAGCAGCAGCAGCTCTTCCAGTTGTCCTGAGTTCAATTCCCAGCAACCACATGGTGGCTCACAACCATCCCTAATGAAATCTGGTGCCCTCTTCTGGCCTGCAGAAATACATGCACGTAGAACACTGTATACATAATAAAGCTACACAGAGAAACCCTGTTTCAAAAAAAAAAAAAACAAAAACAAAAAAACAAACAAAAAACAAAAACAAAAACCCAAAAGTTGTCTGGAGGCTGTTCATCGGAGTCTGAGGACAACCTGGACTATACAGTGAGTTCAAAGCCAACTGGGTCTCAATGAGGAGGAGGGGCTTAGAAGTCAACAATACTTGTTGCTCTTGCCAAGAACCCAGGTTCAGTTCCCAGCACTCACATGGAGGCTAAGGGGCACCTTTAATCCCAGTTCCAGGGGAATGGGCACCTTATGGTCTGCCTTCATTCCATCTTCCCCTGGTTTATACTTGCTTCCTTTTTTATGACTCCCCCGTCAAAAAACCAATGAGGAGGGGCCTGGGAATTAACATATGCATACACATGCACACAGGCAAACACTCATACACACAAGAAACAAAAACTCTTTAAAAACAGTAGGGTCAGCCTTATTCTCTCAACTAATGCTGAATGAGCACTTGCCTCCTTCTAGGCGAGTGTGCAGACAAAGGCTCAGTGATAAACAATGAGACCCTAACACCAATCTTCAGATGCTTGGACAGACAGCTTTTAGAGTTCTCAGAAATACTCCTGTGGAACAGACACTAAATATTACATAAGCTGTTTGAAAACACAATGCAAATACTTCACTTCAAGTGACAGAAACCATGACAGTACTACTGGAGACTAGGAATAACTTAAACGTTCCAGAATAATAGTAATAAACCAAAGCCGACAGCAAGTATCCAACATAGTATTCCTGATGAGGCTGACACTTTTAAAGCTGACAATAAAACTGCTGGTCTCAGTATATTTTTTTCATCAAATATTTTTATAAGCAAACACTATCTATAAATTAACTTTGTTCCATTAGCTTATTTATTCAACAAAAAATATTCAAAAATATTTGACTTCAAATACTAGGTATATAATGGAGACTACAAATACAATGACTAAAACACTACACTCTGTACTCTTTATGGACCTTGCAGTTAAACAAGGACAGATAGATACCTATCAAAGAAGCATAAAATACATACAAATATATTTGCATGGAAATTATCACAAAACAAAAGTGCAGGTCCCATGGGTAAGTTTAGCATGAATACCTAACTGATCTGTAAAAACACCAAAAGTGATAAAAACAGTACCAAGCAGGATGACCCAGGAGAGCTGCAATTAGATCAAGGTCAACCTGGGCTCTACCAAGAGTATTGGACCAGCCAGTGTTATATGGCAAGACTCTGTCTCAGCCTGTAAATGGCAGAGTTAAGACATTTAGAGGTAACTAACAGCAAGTCTAGACCACACATGAACAAGTCTGGCTGACATGTGGGGTCAAAAACTGTAGTCACACTGGCTATATGGTATAATTATCCATGCTGAACTAGTATAAACATGCTTTATTATCTCCATTCTTGCATAAGTATAAAATCTCCATTTTCTTAACAAAATAGTAATAAATGATAGGTAAGGATAGTCCTATACACACACACACACACCCTAAAACAAGAGAACTAAGTAAACCAAGTAAAGCCTAAATGATTAGACAGTTCTCAGGGTTCTTCTTGGTCCAGAAGTACCAAGGTACAGCCCAACATAACAAAACCTGGCCGTGGGAGGGGGAAGAGTGAAAGGACACAGTATAATTAGGTTGGAGGAAGAAGAAGGCAGTATAGAAGGAAGAGCAGTATTTCTCCATCTGTATTTTCTTGTATACTTCAGACCTTAGGAAACCACATGTCCACACAGGGCAGCTTACAACCTCCTGTGATTTCATTTTCAGGGTATCTCACACACACACACACACACACACACACACACACACACACACACACACACACATCATGCACTTACACACACATTCACATAATTAAAAAATAAATCTTACAACAACAAAAAAAGCCAGGTGTGGTGGCACACATCTTTAATCCAGCACTCAGGAAGCAGAAGCAGATGGAGTCCCAAGCCAGCTAGGACTACATAGTAAAATCTTGTCTCAAAACACAAAACAAAAAAGGATGACAAAATTATAATCTGCTGGCTAAAAGGAATTTGATACTGATGACTGTCAGCTAGGAAGTTAAGTATTTGATGGTGACACAGAACTCCCGAAATCCTTGCACTTTCCTCGGTGGTGACTTTGGAACCTACCCTAATTTATGGTAACAAAGAGGGTTATGAGAGATCTCCGGCAGTTTCAAGGGAAGGGCTCTCCCACCCCATCCTCTGCTCACTTCCTAGGTAAAGAGGGCAGCTGATGATTTAATCAAACACACCTACATAAAGAAGCTCCAGAAAAAAATAAAACGAGGAGGCTGGGAGAACAACCTATCAACATTCTAGAAGGACAATACACCCAATGGAACATTAACTCTTACCCTACATATGTATCTCTTTCACCTATCATGAAGTATATTCTTCCTGATAAAATATCATTGTGAAGTTATTATTTCCTTGAATTCTGAGTCAGCTAGAAAAACATTTTCAAGTGGTGTCAGCTATGAAATATGGAAGCCTAGGTGCTTCTCTGTGGCTGGCATCTGAAGTGCAGGCAAGCTCACACACTGAGTGCTAGCCTGGAGAAGACGGCGATGCTCCCTCACAGTAGCATCACAACTGACTACAGGACAGGCACGAGTGGGGTAAGCAGACTAGTGTCCAGCCACAAACACATACATAAACACATGAATACTCCTTAAGTGATCTTCCAAATGCTGCACATTTCCTACACCACCCAAACTACCACCTGACTCACTAGATAAACTTTGCACACATTGGCAAGCATCAAAGTCACACATAAGACACAAGTTTTCAAACATTTAGGAGCTGTATTAAAAAGCCAAAGCATTAGAAAGGTTGGTAAAAACTGCTTTAAGAGCTTGAATTTCATCTATGGCAAGAAACAGTAGTTTCACATTAATAGGTTCACTTTACTTCTTTGCAAGAAAATACCTAAGTCTGAACAAAAAAAAATTAGAAATTCACTTTTTCCCTAAATTTGAATACTGTAAACTTAGTTTACTGTTAAATACAAAGAAGGTGATGAAGACCAAACTAGTAATTTTCAATACTTGACCTATTTCTCAACAACTGGTAGATGTGGAACTTGAAAATGAGAATGGTATGTGAATTACTGTTTACTACCAGGGAGTTGGCTTTCAAAGAGAAGATGAAAAAAACAAAGTAAAGAATGGTTACAGGATGTCCACATTTTATTAAAGTACATAGCTCAATACCTTCTCCCTTGAGAGATTTTCCAAATGCGAAGCCAGACCATTTATTTCTTTATCTTTCTCTGCCAATTGTAGCTGAATAAAAGAAAAGATTATCATTAATATTCTTTTCATCTACTTTTCTCCTTATGCACAAGACCTACTTAGTGCTATACTATCAAACAAATTTCTATCAACAAGTTCAGTTATTTTCCTCAGTTCCCAGTCTTTGTATCAGTTGCCATTACGACCAATTTCCTTTTCCTTCTATTTTTGGAGTTATGTAGCCAGGCTGGCCTAGAACTTGTTTTGTCCTTGGTTAGTCTCACACTCTTAATTCTCAAGTCTCACTTAGTTTCCCTTTTAAAATTCGTTAACACACTGATTATGCCTAAGCTTCATGGTGGCATCATACACGTCGCATATTTTTAATCATAGCCACCTCCAATTGTCCTCTCTTGTTCCCTCCTACTCACATAATCCCTTCTCTTCCCATTTCATCCTCTTCTACTTCCATGGCCTTACTGATGACTCAATGGGTCTCATTAGGGTTGCTTGCAGGATCCTAGGTGGGGGATTATGCATTCCTTACTAGTGGCTATACCACTGAATAAATAATCTCTCCCCTCTCTCAGCAACTAAATCCCAGATATTCATTGAGGAGCAGAGGCCTTATGAACCCCTTTCCATCCAAACTACCATTATCTGCCTCTAGGACCTTGGCCCCTTTGCTCCCATGACAGGACAATGACAGGCCCAATACTGTGCCAGAAATCTCCATTGCTGTGGGATTAAGAGTGCAACAGTGAGGTCATGTCCTGAGGAAGAATTCTACCTCATTTCTATGCTATCTATGGCTTTTATATTCTTTCTGCCCTATCTTCCAAAACATTCCTTGTACCTTGGAGGCAGCTTTCCTTACCTTGAAAATTACTCTTTTGGCTTATGTAAAACTGCATCAATATTTTTATCCTAATGCCTGCTCTTTTTTCTTCATTTGTAAGAGACAAGGAGGTCTCACTATGCTGCCAGGCTGGAGTGCAGTGGCTACTCACAGGCACCACCCTACTACTGATCAGCACAGGAGTTTCGATCTGCTCCATTTCTGATGGGAGCTCCCAGGAGGTCACCATATTGATGCTGAACTTAGTACAGACACCCAAATGGCATAGCACACTATAGCTCAGAACTCTTGAACTCAAGCCATCCTCCCATCTCAGCCTCCCAAGTAGCTGGGACTACAGGTGTACACCACCATGCCTGGTCTAATGTCTGTTCTTTATTATCTACTTTTCCTTCCCAACTACAAAAAGACATTCTATAATCACTTTTTTATTGTTGTGGTTCATCTTTCCACAAGAAGCCAGAAATATTAACTCATGTACCATTCTCATTCCCAAATTCCAAATCTGCCAGCTGTTACTGGGCACCTCAAGCTGCCCAGGAACTCAAGGTTTAGTTCAAGCTGGACATGAAAAGCCTATTGCCTCCCACCTCAAACTTCCAAGTGTAAAGATTACAGATACGTGCCACGAAGACTGGGGAAATCCACCATTTTCAGTCATGGTAAAACATGTTTTCATTGTTTTTTCCTGCATTGTAAAGTCAAAATGTCCCACACCTATTTTCTTCCATTAGTTAACAGACACCACCAGAACCAACAGTGTGACCAAAGCTTAACAAGTTACAACCATTTCCTCTTCCACTCCCTGGCATTTTTAATCTGTGTCACTCATAATCACCCAAGATCAACAGCATTAATGGGTACAAATAAAACTATTCATTGCTGGGTGGGGTGTGGTAACTAACATACACCTTTAATCCCAGAGCTTGAGAGGCAGATCTCTGAGAGTCTGGGATGGGCATGATCTTCATAGAAAGTTCCATGTCAGTTAGGGCTACATAAGGAAACCATGACTACATCTCAAACAAAACAGTGAACAGCAGCAACAACAACAAACCCAACTATTCTTCAGTATTTCTTCATCTACGTTCATGTCCCTGGTCTATAATAACAGATCAAGAAGGTATCTAAGAGAACTGGAGAGAGGGAATCTACTCCATTATAGATACAATTCTCCCCTAGCAGCTGTTCCAGCACCACACGCACGCATATATGTGTGCAACTAAGAATTAGCTAGAGATAAAGTTAAATTACTTAGAACTCCCCAGTGTTCAATCACAAAAATAAGTAAATTACAGATATCTTAAGAATCTACCCCTCATGGTTTATTCCTTAAAAGGATACTACTTTTGAATTACCAGTCCAGTAGCTTGCCCATTTTTTCTATCATTCTTACTTAATATTACGGGCAAAAATAAGTGTACCTCACAGTATTTTATTTAGGATAACAGTAATCTGTATGATAAAAATTAAAGCTAGCAAGTTACTAGCAATAGACCATTACACTACAAAAAATATTTTGGAACTAAAAAAGAAAACATACACATTTACAATAATAATAAATGAAATGATAGTTTTTGGTGTTTTTTTTTTTTTGTTTTTTTTTTTGCATGGGCTACCTCCCTGTGTGTTGTTGTTGGCCATTCCAAAAACACAAAAGCTATTGCCACTGCTATTGTACCAGAACTCGAAGGTAAGACCTTACTGCTTAAGACATCACATACTTTGGTTACAGGACTCAAGAAACCAAACTAGAACTGAGCTGTGAACTTCTCGAGTTGGCTAACTTTCACAGTAACATACTGAGGGTGTTATGCAGGCTCCTGAGAAAGAACTGTCATCAAGTCTCACTAAGCTATGGATCCTGTGTGCTATTATACTATCAATGTGCCAACCAAAACATGTCCACCAGTGCAACCGCCTGCAATGTATTTGCCATTGGAAGGAACTCACATCTGATAGTATACATACAGTCAAAAGCCCATATATAGGGAGAACATTGGACTTCCGCTATTCTACTGCTAAATGGCCATGACGTGTATGTATCTGTCAAACTGCCTTCTAACTATTATGTTCACAACCACGTTAGTGCTGCAGTCAGCTTTGGTCAGAGAAGTTTCTCTTTGCAGTGGGTAGTTATAGAACTGGCCAAAGTGCTGACATTAAGTGACTATAGAATGCTTAGCCCTAAATGAACATCTTTGTTACCTCATCCCAGGCTCAGGGAACACTGCAGCAGAAAGAGAAAGGGGTGGAATGTGGGGGAATACCATCTTCTGGGTGTGACACAGCCTTTGTACCCTCAAATTCTCAGTAAATGGGACTACCTGCCTAAGACCTGCACAAGACTGGCCCATCAATATTCCATCATGGAGAACTTAATCTAATGAGGCCTTCCATTTTCCTGTGGATTAATTGACAGTTGATAGCTGCTGGAGGAGACAGAGACATCTTCTCAGTGTACTGCTGCATTACCCATGCGCCTGTAAATAACTATTCACCACGTTCCCAAAGCAGCCCTAATGAAATCCACGGGGTTTTGAGAAGAAAGTGGAAGACAGACACAGGACAGGGCACGAAGAAGGTGACTGTTCAAACGGGATATCAGTGGGAGGCTATAGTGTGTTATTGGGGGTGGGTGGGAATATTATAAAAATATGCCACACAGACGTATGAAAATACACTAAAACCTAATGTTATATATAATGAATATGCACTAAAAACTTTCTAAAAATCCACTTGAATCCAAAGAAATAAAACCATAATAACCAATGCACTTGGGAACCCATTCTCTTAGTTCAGTGAGTAAACTGTATGTAAATAAATATTACCTAGTTTATCTATATTGAAAATGTACTGGGTTCATATTTTATAGGTAACACATTTTCAACAGCATCATGTTCACTAAACACAATACGTCAAGTCTGCAAAACTTACTTTGTAATTGTCCTCTACTTCAGCAAGTTCAAGTTTTACATTTTCAGCAATTTTTACTTGTTCTTTCCACTTCAGCTCCATTTTTGCAAGTTCATCAGCATATTTATTACATTTGGTTTTCTCATCCTAAATAAAATTAGCATTAGCATAATTACTAAAAACCCCACATCTCCATATAGCAGGTATCTATGCAAGCACACATATGATGATTATTATTATAACAGTTAAAAATTTACCAAGACAAGACTGAATAAATAATTTTATAGCTGCACAATGCAATAGCACATATCTACTTAAAAAGAGTGAGGTAAATGGATCAGTTGACCATGATATATTAAGAATACACCACGAAAGATAGCAGAATTCCATTTTAAACGTCTATGTTGTAGAGAAAAATATAATCCAAAATCCCAATAGTTCTTGTACTTTGGATCAAGATCATGGATGTACTTTTTTATCACCTCTATTCTGTACATTTTCTTTTTCTTTTATACCTTGTTTAACTTTATTTTATGTGCACTGGTGTGAGGGTATGAGATTCCCTGGAACTGCAGTTACAGACAGTTGTGAGCTGCCATGTGGGAGCTGGGGATTGAACCTGGATCACCTGGAAGAACATCCAGTGCTCTTAACCACTGAGCCATCTCTTCAGCCCTATTCTTTACATTTCTAAGACCATAACATTTCATAGTAAGTATGTATTACTTTTGCAAAAACGGAGGAGAAAATCGAAACCATTTTTGGTTTAGCTTTTCTTTTTTCCTTAAAAACACAAAATGGCACAAGGAAGAGGTTACACATAGTGATCAAAAAGTAAATGGGCCGATTTCATTTTAAATATTTGTTATTCTGAGATAAAGCTCAAAAATATTTTGAGCAATTCAAAAGAGAAAGGGCCAGCCTTTTAAACTCCACACCTTCCATCCCACACTTCATAAACATACACAAAAACAACTCTGTTTCACAAACCTAAAGGTAAAAGCTGACCACAAGATCTAGATGGACCAGATAAGATGCCTAACAAACCCAGTCTAAGCCCCTTAGTTTTAGCCAGAACTCATCAGCAGCTCCATCTGTAGTCCTAGAACAGCAGTACCAGGTAGGAAAATGAAGGAGGAAACTGCTGTTGTTTCATCTTTTTCAAAAGTTATGTCAAAACATTCTAATTTGAAAAAAGGGGCAGTTAAGGCTTGCTGCGAAATTGACTCTACTACTTCGGAGAAATATAAAAACCACTGCTATCTAGAGAGAGAGAGAAAATAAAACAACTGAAGAACAAACAAGCCTATAGATGCATTCATGTCAACATTTTTGGAGTTGATCCTAATGTCCTAAGTCCTTGAGAGGCTGTCAGAACAATTGCATCTTGTATGGGCATCTTGTAGGCTTGTCAAAGGAACAGCCCATGTGAGGAGCAATGCCGGTATAGCGGGAAAGCAGTGCATTCATCATCGCCAGCCTTGAGAACATTAAGCATGACAAGACAGCAGGACCCTTGATGAGGTGACCTCTGCTATCATACATGCAGTGCACACATAGATGCAGGCAGAATGCCCATACACATGAAAACAAATAAAAATTAAACAAAACCCAATTTCTTTATTAGAGTATACATCCCAGTAGCAGTCTTGAATACTACAGACACTATAGCTGTGTGTGCTACCTTATCCTCTGACAGGCACCACACTCAGTTTCTTTATACTAGCATCAATGAAAACACAAGCACTGTCACACTCTAAGAGATGCCGTGGCCATGGTGTCTCTTCAGAGCAATAGAAACCCCAACTAAGACAGAGACAACTCATTTGCTTAACATTCCCATTCTTCATTATGAAATATGGTCACTAAATATGTAGTAAAACAGGTCTGGGAGATGGCTAGATGGGTCACGTACTTGATGCACAAGCATTGAGGACCTGAACTCAGATTCTTGGCAATCCACTGGCCACAGCAGCATATGTCTATAACCCCAGTGGGGGGACAACAAACACAATTGATCCCAGGGACTCACAGTAGCCAGTCCAGCCCAAACTGATGGCAATAGACTCATGACAGACTCTGTCTGCAAACGCACTGTGGGGAAGGGACTAAGAAAGACATCATGAAGCCAACCTGTGGCCTCCACATGCATGCACTGGCGAGTGCATGAGTGAGCACATAAATGAAATGCAATTTTCTGTAATTGACACAATAAATTCATAAAAGGACTTCCCTTATAATGTTCAAATGTTTTCAACGTATCATCCTAATATAGGATTAAAAAAAACTAATTCCCAAATACTCATATTCAAACAAGAACATTTTAACATGTGAATGGAAGATACTGACTTTTACAAGAAGATGTACATGTACAGGTATACAAAACACCCCTTTCATTATCCCAAATGCAGTATTTATATAGAAGAATAGGAAAAGAAACCCTCCATACATCAACATCAATGAAAGCAACTAAGGCAAGGCATTTAACATTTGATAAATCTTTCACTGAAAAAGAAGCTAACTTACCTGCAAGAGTTGTTTACATTTATTATACTTTTCTGTTTTCTCAGCAATTTCTTTGGTCATTTCACAGACATGATCCTTTGTTGACATGTCAAAATTTGTCTCTGTCGTAATAAAAGCAGAAATAATATTTAATGTCCAGAGGCTGGAGAGGTGGCTTAGCTGTTGAGAACAGTAGCTGCCCTGCCAACACTTACATGGCAGCTCACAACTGTCTATAATTCTAGTCCCAAGAGATCTGATACCCTCTTCCAGCCTTCAAAGGTCCTAGAAATACATGACATAGATACACAGGCACACATGCAGGCAAAACATCCATACACATTAAAGTAAATGAGTAAGAAAAATGGAAGCACTTTGTCAGAGGCCACTCTGGCCTACATCTCAAAATCCAAGCCAGCCAGGGATACAAAGTGAGAAATGCTGTCTCAAAAGACAAAGTTATTTTTCCCTTTATTTTATCTTCCTGTAGAAAAACTTGAGTAATTATACTGTGGAACAAAACCTAGACTAGCCAGAACTGGGCGTAAACTGAGCTGCAATCCCTCTACTCAGAAGACAAGACAGGAAGCATCAAAACTTGAAGGATAGAGTGCTAATGGGCCAGCCAGGGCAACTTGGTAAGCTCCTGTCACAAACGCTTTCAAAAAACAAAGGGGTGGTTTGGGGACCCAGCTCCATGACATTTAGCATTTTCGTAGAGTTCAACCCAACAAAACCCACATTCTATATGAGATCTTTTTGTTGTTCTCTTTTCCCTCTGCATGTGCGTGTGAGCGTGTGTCTTGCTAGTTTCTGAGACAGTATTCTTGTATGGCCCAGCATAGCTTTCAATCACACCTACTATCTCCGCTTGTTGGGTGCTACTGGAATGTACCGCTACACTTGACCTCTGTGAGAATTTTTAAATGTCAGTTTTGATCAGACTAAATGCAAATTCAACTCAATAAAAGTAATAAATCCTTTTTTAAAAGCTACAAGTATATTTAAGTATCACAAAAATTGCTGTTCTTATATAACTGAGTAGACAGCAAGGAAGCCATGCTTCTGAAAGCAGTTTCTTCTTTCAGCCCCTTGTCACCCTTCATTAAGTCTTCATGAAATCAGTATCATAGTAGGTACTACAGGCTGACTATCACTATCCTAAATCTGAAATTCAAATGCCACTAGAAACTGAAATGTTACAAACTCTCAAACTCTTTGAACACATTTGACAATGAACTGTTTACCCAAACATTGCAATTTGTGAAAAAACTTAACCTGAAAGCATTTCTTTTCCAAGCACTTCCAAGAATATTCAACCTTAGCAGTGAACAAATAAACGCAATGCTGCATACTGTCCTATGGGGTTGTTCTTAAATATTTAAAAGTCTAACACATCTTATTTTATGAAACTAAATCAATTACACTATACTCTAAAAGCAGAAATATACTTTGGCTGATACCTATTTTCCTTATTGTCAGATATTTGATTTACATAAAAGAGGGGAAAGAAGTACATTGCTCACTTAGTATACCTGAATGTTTTAAACAGTCTAATGAACATTTAACCCAGTAAATTAGCATTAGTCGACAGGTAACTAATGAAAGACACACCTAGTGACATACAGCAGGAGGGAAGAAAGATGATCATTAAGGGAAAATAATTACTCATAGTGTATGATAGCCCTCCAGGTTGACTATTGTTACTGTGCTGCAAAATCTTGATGCTCAACTCCTTCACTTTTTCCACATTTGTCCTTTGTCACTCTGCTCTAAGAACCTTCTCCGGTCTGTATTTATAATCACATTTGTAGCATAATTTTGAATGTAAGAAATTCTTCCATTTCATTGTTCTGAATGTTTCAAATTAGCAGTTCTGGCACCAACTCAGTTTTTAACAAGAGAATACTCTCCTGAAGATAAGTTCTAGCATACACTCATGCTTTGCACAGTCACCGCATACATAACTTTACCCCCATTATTTTGTTGTTGTTGTTGTTTTGCTTTTTGAAACAGGGTTTCTCTGTATTGCTTTGGAGACTGTCCTGGAATTACTCTGCAGACCAGGCTAGCCTCAAACTCACAGAGATGTGCATGTCTCTGCCTCCCAAGTGCTAGAATTTTACCCCATTTTAAAACACTCATTTTCCCCTTTGCCTCAATTCTTTCACTCACAAGAATTTATGGAAGCAGCCTGAAATTCTCATATATGGAAGCAGACAGTATCAAATCAGTATACAGTTTTCAAGGAGGCTCACTCTACACAGAAATCAATTTTTACCTGCAGAAGACACAGCTGTCTTTACATCCATGGCAGAAGCAGAAGTGGCTGGGTCTGTGTTTATTGAAGCATCATTCACTTTCTGTTGATTCCCAATTCTCTTTGTGAAGACACTGTTAGTACTGGCCTATCCCAAAGATTAACAATAAAGTATGGGAAAAGTCAACAAATAAATCATATAGATTTCCTTTACTAAACATGTAAATAATCAAAAAAAAAGTTCACAAAACTATTTATTTTGAAAGCCTAAGAGGAGTAACGCTACATCATTTTCCTAACTGATGGAAATGTTGCAGAAGCAGTAACTGCTTTTCTCTTGTGAAATCATTACAACACAGAAATATCACAACCTAACAAATCAAAATGTACTCAGGGGGCCTAAAGAGATGGCTCAGCAGCTAAGAGCATGTGTCGCTCTAGCAGAGGGCCTAGGTTTGATTCTTATAATACACATGGTGGTTTGCAGCCACCTGTAACTCCAATTCTAGGGAATCCAATGCCCTCTTCTGACTTCCAAAAGCTCCAAAAACACATGTGGTACACATACATTCATGCAGGCAATACACATACAGTAAAATGAGTAATCTAATTTAAAAAAGAAAATTTAAAATAATGCGCTCAAAAACCCACAAGCCAAAAATCTATGTGAATCACAATGTTCATTCACAAAAGTACGAAGCATGTACCCTTTTTCTCCTAGTTCTCCCTGAGAACATCAAGCAGTAACACACAAAAGTCTATATTGTGTAATGATATTTTCCTTATACTTCACTTCCAAGACTCCTCAGGCAACAAGTCTTATATTTCAATACAATTTAGGGCTCTACCTTAATACATAAACCCATACATAAGAAATGGCTTCCCTTTATTATCAATCTACCTACATTCCCCTACGTGAATTTTACCTCCTCCTGAAGTGGTCTGAGCAGGATGGAAAAGAAAACTGAGAAAGCACTGAGCAGCAGTCCCCTTTGCCACAGTGACAGCTAATACTATATTACTGACTTTAACTGACAAAGATACTCTCCAAGAGCTTAGGAGAGCAGTGGCCTAAAGACAAGAGTCCTTACTCCTGTTTGTCCTGTTGCTGACCTGGCTTCCTTTATTGGCTCTCAATAAATGCAAACCTCAGGTTTAAACAGAAAGGACTGCCATTATAGTATTAGGCCACTGACTTCAAATTGAGAAGTGATAAGCTCAGGCCAGCAGAATGGCTCAGTGTATAAAATCATTTCCATCAAACTTGACAACATCCTGTGTTCCATCCTGGAGACCCAGAGGGTAGAGGGGATAACCAACTCCTACAAGTTGTCTTCTGACCTTCACACCCCCTCCCAACATGCATACATACCTACATTTTAAAAATGCAACACAGTTTGTGTTTAGAAAAAAAAAAAAACTGATGATTTACATTCAAAAGGTTAATATTTAGAATATTATACATTTTATTTCAAACAAAAGGCTGACAAAGGAAAGTTTCAGTTCAGAGGAATTCAGTGACAGTGACACTTACTGACTGGTCTGAAAGTTTGTTTATTTGTTTCTGGAGCCTCTGGCATTCCTTAAACTTTTCTTTGTAATGATCTGCAGCCATCTGCAGTCGAAGTTTCAGATCTTCAACTTCTCTTCTCAGTTCATGTTCCAGTGTATCAGTCTTTTCCTTAGAAAAGGAAAAAGGAAAAAAAGAAAAGGAAAGATACTGCCATTAAGGAACAAATTCTGATACAGAAAGAATTCTGATACTTATAATAGCAAATCCTAACTTCATTTCCATAATTTTTTTTAATGGCTTTTAATTTATATTGTTTTGGAGTTTGGGCTTTATATTCTAAGTTTAAGGTTTACTTAATAGCTGAGAGAACTTTTCTCTGGAGAGATGGAGAGATGGCTCAGCAGTTAAGAACACTGACTGCTATTCCAAAGAACCTGGGCTCAAGTCCCAGCACCCACATGGTAGCTCACAGCTGTCTGTGACTCCAGTTCCAGGGAACCTGACACCCATAGCAAAACACCAATGCACTTAAAATTTAAGAAAAGAAATTTTTAATTAAAAAAAAAAAGCTGAAGAAAAATCATCCACCTCACATGGAGCAATAATGTAACTCACATGTATGTAACTCCTTTAAAGAACCATATTGCCATTTTATATAGCTAGTAAACAGAAATAATAGAGAAGCTTTTATGGACAATAATAATGCTTCATACCAGGCTTTAGTGGTGCTCACCTTTAATCCCAGTACTTAGGAGGCAGAGGCAGGTGGCTCTCTGTGAGTTCGAGGCCAGCCTGGTCTACAATGTGAGCTCCAGAGACTCTTTTTTTTTTAAAAAAAAAAAAAAACAACCAAAATACAAGTCACAATGATCATCATCTTCTATTATTATTTTTTAAATAATAATAATAATAATTATTATTATTATTATTATTATTATTCACTAGAACTGGTCCTGACACCACCAGTACAGGTGAGCCGGCCCTCCTGCCCCCACTGGCTGCAGCACTCAGGAGAGTGGGCCTTTGCACCTTGAAGGTGTGAGAGTGGATGAGCTGGCCTTGCCCCCTCACCTGAGCAAAGTAGGGAAAGCTGGCCCTGGTGGCATGGACACAGGAGTGCGGGTGGACTGACCAACTCAGCTACTATCACCTAAGGCTCTGTGCTGGCCCTCCCCGACATCACCCCACCTAAGAACTGTTGGGGCACATGAAGGCACCGACCCTGAAGAACTGAAGATGCAGGATCTCCACGACACAGGGCAACAACAGGGTATCTGAGCGGAGTCCTGATGTGGCTCCAGTCCTGATAGTGTAGCAGAAGCCAGAGGCCTCAAACCAGATCAGTGCTTAACTGGAATAAACATTTGCAAGTGAGGCTGTCTGGGCAAAAGTGTAGACTGGGTGACACACTGTGATAAACTGCAGTTTCCACTATAAGATTTTTTTTTTCCTTTAGTTTTAATTTTTATTTTTCTTATTTTTTTCCTTTGGAGGGGGAGATTACAAGGGCAGATAAGGAGAAATGGGGAGATGAAGGGGACTGGAGTTCATGATATGAAATTCACAAAGAATCAATTTTTTAAAAATTATACTTATAGAAGTTTGCTTTTCAACCCAAAAAATTACAATGATTTAACAAATTAGTCTTGCCCAGGCTGTGGTAGTACATGTCTTAAATCCCAGACCCTGGATGTCAAAAGCAAACAGATCTCTATGAGTCCCAGGACAGCAAGGACTACACAAAGAAACCATGTCTCAAAACAAAACAAAAACAAAAGACCAATCAGTCTTTCTGACCTAACTTGTTTGAACAGTTTCCTCTCTTTTATGGAGCTTATAGTTGTGTTGGTGATCGAGCTGTAAAAATAACTTGCATTACCTGGTCTTTTCTCACAGCATCAGCTAGTTGCTTTTTCACTCTCTCATTTTCTAAGCGTGCAGTATGTAGATCTGCCATGGTTTTATCACGAACATTCACAGCATCACTGAGTTCTTTAGCCAGAAAGACAGCTTCTTGCCGTGTTGCTTGAACTTGCTCCTCTGCTTTACGAAGTTTCTCCTTTAAAAATACTGTATCTTCCTGAAGAAAAGCCAGTAATATGCAGTTGCATTTAAAACATTAAAATTTAAAGTTAACAGTTCCAGAATTTTAAATTAAATAATGCTTTTCCACTCAGGACTAAGGCTTTAAGGTTTCTCATGTAACAGCCCTCCCCTGTTCACCACTACACTTTATGTATGGCAGGAAATCAGTTAACATACCCAGTGCTTACAGTCCTGACTGAACGCAAACACAGATGAAAGATACTGAGACCAAATGAATGTGAATACCCGTACCCTACCCTCTCTACCCCCCCCCCCATTATCTCCAGCAGAATTCTCATTTTTCACTAGGAACAAATTAACTTCAAAGACTTCTTTGTAACACCCCCCCCCCAAAAAAAATTCAGTTAAGATGTTTCTTTTTCAAACCTAAAGACAGCTGATAAAGTATTTAGCTACCATCTTATCATTACGAAAACATGGGAGACATACAACATGTTAAAAGAAAGTATAATAAATGTAAAAGCTTTTCTTTTTAGTCTGATAAAAATAATGTAAAAACATAAAACTCAATTCAATATTGGTTTTCAAAGGAAAACATGCTAAATGACCATATAGTGCTGGGGTGTACAAAATCTTTGTAAATCTAACCATAACAGTATCCTTGAAATTTGGTTTTAACAGGATTTCATATAGTCCAGGTTAGCCTGGACTTGTATGTAGCAGATGATAGGTGACCTTAAATTTCTGATCCTATCTCTACCTGCTAAGTACAGGCAGGCTTTGCGTGTGTGCCGCCTCATCTTGTGTGTGCGTGTGTATGCCTCATCCGTACGCTACTGGTGAATGAACAAAGAGTTCCCTGCATGCTACAAAAGCTCTCTACCACCTGAGCCATTTCTCGACTCTTAATAGTTTTATCACACATCAACTCCTATGTCAAAGAAAGGAAAACAGACTTCATGTTACCTGCAGGATGTATGACACTCAACTATTTCTCCAGCACCATGCCTGCCTGCATATCGTCAGGCTCCTAGGCTGGTGGACTGAACTGTAAAGTGAGGCCCCCCCTCAATTAAATGTTTTCTTTGTAACAGTTCCCGTGGTCAGGGTACTGGTTTCTGACCTCATGGAGAGCACCGGAGGCATGGCACTGTGAGAGGCCAGGAAAGGCCACTGGTGAAGGTGCAGCCTCGGTGGCAGTTGAAGGCCCAGGACTGACGGGGTCAAGCAAAGAAGCTGAGGTTTGGGACCATGAGGAGGGTCAACAAGAGGCTATGGTGACAGTGTAGCCCAGCTGCAGCAGGGGACCCCAGCATTTTGGAGATGCCAGTACCATGAGAAAACCACCAAAAATAGCAGCAGCAGTGGGGTAGAATCAGCCTAGAAGACAAGCTGTGCACGCAGCAGAGGGCAGAGCCAGAGAAATGACCCAAATCCTTTGGAGGGGTCCACAAGATTATGAGTAGATCCCAGAAATTGGGACAGTTGGAATTTTGTAATTACCCCAATTTTAAGAGATGGCAGAGTCATGGGATACCTGCTGAGGGGAGCTGCTAACGGGGAGTGAAACCAGCCCAAGAGAAAGAAGTGTGTTGTAGTCAACAAAGCTGAATGGAATTGGAGAGTTTAGAGCTTGCCCAGCTGGTTTTTGGTCTTGCTTTGGTCCAGCATTTCCTCCCTATGTATATCCTGTGCCATTATATTGGAAGTATATTATCTGATTTTTGATTTTGGTTTTTTTTACAGGAGTTTACAGTTAGGCGATTGACGTGTATCTCAGAAGAGATTTTGGACTCTGAAACAAGTTTCACACTGTTACAGACTCTGGGGGCTTTTGAAGTTGCACTAAATGCATTTTTGTATTATAATATGGCTATAGGCCTTTGGAGGCCAGGGATTGTAATACAGGGAATATAATAAAGAAAATGGCCCCCAAAGGGAGTGGCACTAATAGAAGGTGTGGCCTTGTTGGAGTAGGTGTGGTCTTATTGGAGGAAGTGTGTCACTGGGGCAGGCTTTGAGGTTTCTTTTTCTCAAGTTTTCCTCTGTGTGACAGGCAGTCACTTCAGTTGCCTGCAAGATGAGGCACGCTCTGCTATTTCTGCTTCCATGTTGCTATCCTAACAGCCATGACAGACTGAACCTCTGAACTGTAAGTGAGCCCCTCAATTAAATGGTTTCTTTGTAAGAAAAAAAATACACATTAACAGAAATTTTCTTTTAATAAAATCAAGGAAAGTTTAATACTACTCTGATTAAGTATATTTTCCAACCAATCACAAGGGAGTATATATACCTTAAATGGTCAACCATATGAAAATTGACTTTATTTATTACTATTTTTGTTGGTTTGTCCTGAGACAAGTTTGATCTATATAGCTCTGGCTGTCCTAGAATTTACTAGATTGGTTTTGAACTCACGTCCAGCTGCCTCTGCCTCAAAGTGCTGGGACCATCACCATGCCCAGCAAAAGTAAGACAGTAAGTTACATTGCACAAAAGTTTCAAATCAACAAAGTTAAAGCAAATGCTTTCTGTCAAACTGACTATGATAAAATATTATCTATCATTTAGAAGGGTCTGGAAAAATGGGAACATTCACAATTACCTGAGTCCTAACTGACATAGCCTCTCCCAGCAAAACTTTCAGATTCGCCAACACCTTAAAACTTCTCTTGGGTCATGATCTAGCAATTTTATCTTCAAAAGTATTCAAGAAAAATTATTAATGGTGCAGACTAAGGCTTTTTTCAGAATTCAACAATTTTTTTAAAAATAATAAAAATCATAAAGATTTTAAGGTATCTAAAATTTTGAACTAAACAAACTATGCCACACCGTACCTCCACACAA
The DNA here is from genome assembly GCA_030556225.1 of Cricetiscus sungorus. NCBI lineage: Eukaryota > Metazoa > Chordata > Mammalia > Rodentia > Cricetidae > Cricetiscus > Cricetiscus sungorus. The sequence goes on along the minus strand of JANBXA010000731.1, from coordinate 41,494,522 downwards.
TGAAAATCTATGAAGCCACTGTAAACAGAAGCATATATTACACCACTGGGAGAAAAACTCAGTATCGTATCTTCTGAAAAGGTGATTTGAAAATAACTATCCAAAGTTAAGTGCCTGTGAGTCCACCAACTCCATTTGAAGGAATTTATTCTACAGACTTAACCATGTGCCCAGTGTCATTTTAACTATACTATACAAGAATATTGACTGTGTTATACTCAGAAAAGCTAGACAGTAAACTACAGAAGTACTGATTACACAGATTCTGGATGACAAAAAAGAATACTGTGCAGATATAATCATGAAAAAGCTCTATAAGTATATCCATAGTAGCATTTTATAATTCAAAAACAAAACAAAAAAACCATGTTCAGGGCTAGGCACAGGGCCAAGCATCTTTAATCCAAGCATTCAGAAGGGAGAAGCATGACAATCTCATCAATTTGAGGCCATCCAGCTAGGAACTATGTGAGTTCCAGGCCAGCTAAGGCCTGGATGGGAAACTACACACACATAACCCACATTTGAGTTAAAATGTAAATATGTGTGTATGTGTATATATAATTTAAGTAACTTTAAACTAAAATTCTATAATCATACAGTAAAAAAAGATGCTAACTTTTAGCTTGTACCTTCACCAATATTCTTTTATAACCATAAACTCACACCTCAATACAATCTACTAAAACATTGTAGCAATTGGTAATCATTTTTCTTAGTATTTAAAAATTATGCTTTTCACTGAAGCCTTACTTAAATGCTAAAAAGATGCTTAAAGTTAACATCTTATCAAATCAAATAAATATAATCAAATACACTTACACATTGGCATTTGCAATCTTTTAGATTAAAAAGGCAACTGTAGAATTAATCAGGAATTGTAAATGTCATAGACTTCTAACATTTTCATTATAGTTGCATTAACTATGTCTCCATTGTAATTCACATCAAAATGCTGAATACAATCTAATACTCGTCCATAAAAGCCAAGCAATAAAGATGAATGTATCCATGCAATACTATGTAGCTGCTAGGAAAGATGAGGATGAGCTATGTACAGTGCTAGAGCAGATACAGCGTGCTACATAAAGTAAGAGCCCAGGTAGGTGGTGGGTGTCTATAATCCCAGCACTTAGGAACTGGAGGCAGGAGGCGCTGAGTAACTTTGTTGTGGTTTGAAACTTTTTTCAAAAGAAACAGTTGAGCAACTAGAGAAGTCTCTAGGGTTAAGTAACCCCAGCTCCAGGGGATCCAACTACTGTTTCTGCATGCTTCACCCAGACACAGAAATAAAAATAAAATACATCTTAATTAAAAAGGAGAATATTTTAAAGCTGGGAAGAATATAAAGCAAGAGTAAAAACAAACATACTAGAGGTAAGTTTCACAATCTTCAACCACATTTGTCTAAAGTACTTACTTTATTTGAGGTTGTAAGCAGGAGAGCCCTGTACAAATTTTCCTTTTCAACCAAACACGACTGCAGTTTGTCAATCTCTTCTTTGAACTGTGTGATCATGCTTTCTTTGTTTCCATCTAAATTCTTTAAAGTCTGTACCTCTGACATAAGCTTAGTATTTTCTATTTCTGTATTCTTCAAATGCACCTGTGACAACAGTGTTTGAAATCATCAGGAGTATTCTTGCTAGCATCATAATCCAAGTTAGTCAAAGTTTAAAATGCCATCATTTCTTTCTCATTAAAAATGCCAAAGGAAAAACTGGGTGTCAGGAGACCCAAGTTCTGTAAAATGGCTACCCAGGCACACAGGGGCAAACACAGCTTTTGGAAGGTTTTTGTTTCCCATAGCAGTTAATTCTAATGTCTAACTATATTACATAATCTCTAAAGACTTTTCCATCAGCTTAATCATTTATTTTCTATTTTAAAATATAAATATGTTTGGGTGTTTTGTGGGGAAAAGCATCATGCTATAGGCATAAAACAAAAAGGGATACATTCAAAACATCTCAAACTATTATACTAGGAAGGAAGGAAGGAAGGAAGGAAGGAAGGAAGGAAGGAAGGAAGGGAGGGAGGGAGGGAGGGAGGGAGGGAGGGAGGGAGGGAGGGAGGGAGGAAGGGAGGAAGGGAGGGAGGGGGGAGGGAGGGAGGGAGAACTTCTTTCTTTGAATGATGCATATAGGTGTAGGTAGGTCTGTGAGTATGTGCATGCAAATGTTAGGTTTTTAGGTACCTAATGTGAGTGCTAGAAACCACACCCCGGTCCTTCATAAAATGGCCTTAAACCACTGGGCCATCTCCAGCCCAATTCTACTTTTTGTTTATAAGAAGTACTATGTTGTCTATTTTCCATGAGACTAAAGTTGCCCTCTGACTTCCATAGGTCAACTGTGATATAAGTCCCAGCCCTCACATATCATGTATTCACTCACATCATGCATGCAAATACATGTACACGTGAATACATATACAATTTTTTACATATTAGAGAGAAATTGTTTTTGCACTTCATTCTTCATAGTTTCAGAAAACCAAAGGACTAATTCCTGTTCCTAGGGCTGAAATGTATCTCTGGTCTCTGACACTGTCAGCAGCCCAAACCTTTGCAGCATTACTTCTAAAACGCTACCTATTGTTTTCCACCTTCTCTGGATAGGGTCACTTGTCTGTCACTGAATACATCATTAGCTGGCCCAGAGCTTCCAGGAATTCTCTAATCTCCACCTTTCACCTCCTTATAGTAAACTGGGATTCCAGACATGCTGCGTCGGTTTGAAAGAAAATGGCCTCCAAAAGGAGTGGCACCATTAGGAGATATGGCTTTGTTGAAATAGGTATGGTCTTGCTGGAGGAAGTGCATCTCTGTGAATGCAGGCTTTGAGGGCTCACATATGCTCAGACAGTCTACTTTCTGTTGCCTACACATCAACATGTGGCAGCTACCTCTCCAGCACCATCTCTGCCTGAACACAGCCATGTCCTACCATGCAGATAATGGACTGAACCTCTGAACTGTAAGCCAAACTAAATGTTTTCCTTTATAAGAGTCGTCATGGTTAAAACCCTAAGATACTTGCCACTGTGTCCAAATTTATATGGACTCTAGGGATCTGAACTCAGGCTCTCACACTTAAGTGCACGTACCTTACTCAATTAGCAATATTCCAAGCCATTAATTTTACAGGAAATGTTTCTTAGATACTTAAAGAAAATTAATCTCAACCCAAGGCCTCATGGTTAAGCTAATTTAGTTCATACTGCAGGAATGCTTTAAAAGGATAGAAAATTTTCTAAAGGTAAGAATGATAAGCAATGGGGGTATTTTATAAAACTATTAATCTTTGGCAATTTTTTCAAGAGCCAATCTGAAATATGATCACAGGGCTGTCAACAAGAGTTCAAACACTTGTAACCAAGCCTGATAGCTGTGTCAATGCCAGGACCCCAGGTAACAGGAAACAGAACTGTTCGCTGACTTCCACACACACCGTGGCTTCTGCATGCCCATACTCATGTACATACAATTGTGTACACACATATACACATTAAATAAATGTAAAAAATTTTAAGTAAGATCATCTCTGTATAAAAGTATATTCTTAAAAGGTGAAAACACTTTATATAAATTCTGATAAACTAACCTGTTACTATTAAAACTCTTTAATTATAGTGTACCTACTATAAACTTTCTAAACACAAGCTTTTAGAGACAAAATGCATTATGCTTATGCTTTCCTCTAGTTTCCTTCTCATTTTAGACTGCTCACTTTGAAGTCAACAGCCATGATTATGAGACACATAAGAGGCCTTCAAGAGAGGGCTGAAGGGCCTCTTACAAAAGCTGTAAGGACCTCCCTACAAAAGCATGATCAACCATCAAAGTATATCCCCCAAGACCCCATGACAGTCTATAGCTGACTACAGCCCCTTTGTTCTCCTGACTGTAATGACAAGTGACCAGCTCAGCTGAATTGCTCTCAAATGCCCAACCCCAAAAGTCCATTGGGAATAAGAAAGGAACAGATAATAGAAATTGAGCTGTACCTTATAAAGCTCCTTCTCATCCCTTTCTGTCTTCAGCTGACATTCAAGTTGTTCTCTTTCGTGCTGTGCCTTCCTGAGTTTATCCTTCAAACTGTGTTAAGATGAGAAAACATTAATATAAACCATAACCCTTTGTTAAGCATTGAAGCCATTTCTTTAAAGCAGCAGACATACCTGTCTAGCTCAGTTTCTTTTTCGATTGCTTTATGTGTCACTGACACAATGTCTTCTTCAAGCTGTTGGGCTTTAGATGTAGCATCATTGTATCTCTTCATAAACTCTTCCTTTTCCATTCTCAAATTTTGTGTTACTTCAAGAAGGCCCTTAGAAACAACAACAAAGTGTCGTTCAGTAAAACAAAACAGTGTATACTTCAGAAACCTATGGTTTTAAAAAAGAAGCCCAGTGTGGTGGTGCACACCTTTAATCCCAGAACTTGGGAGGCAGAGACAGGTGGATCTCCGTGGGTTCCAGGCCAGCCTGATCTACAGAGGGAGTTCCAAAACACCCAGAACTATGAAGAAAGACCGTGTCTCAAATAAATAAGCTTTTAAAAAGGGTTTCATTATATCTCTTGGGTGCTGTAACTACAGACATGTACTACATCTGGCTTTGAATTCTTACAATTTCAATCATACATTTATTTCCCCAAATTGTATAATCCAAGACTCTGAAGTTCTAACAAACTTTCATAACTCAACCTTTTTACTTTTTATTCTGTTTGGATTTTAGTGAGTATATATGAAGCCCATGTAAAACTATGCACACAAGTGTGTGCACGATGTGCAAGCTTATACTTATGGATGACCGAAAAACAGGCACCAAGTCGCCTCCACTCACTCTCCACCTAGTCTTTGTTGAGCTTTCTTGATCAAACTGGAAGCCAGAAAGCCCCAGTGATCCTTCCTTCTCTGCCCAGCGTGGTACTGAGGTTACAGGCTTTGGCAATGATACCCAGCTTTTTATGTGGGTTCTGGAATCTAAACCCTGGTCCTCAAGATTGAAGAACAAATTCATTTAACCACTAAGCCATTTCTCTAGCTCCCAAGTTCTCATTTTGTTTGTTTTGTTCAAAACCAATGTCATGTAGCTGAAATTTCTGACACTACTACATCAGCTTCCCATGTGCTGAGATCATAGGTACGCAACACCACATACATCCTGCCTGAACTATTAGTATATCAATTATTAACACTTATTTCCTATTCCTGCTCTTCATGCATTCTCTTTTGACTTCACTAACTTCCCCACCAGAGGGCAGAAACAAAAATTAAATTAAAAAAATTTAAGTAGGTGCATGCCTTTAGTCCCAGCACTCAGGAGGCAGAGGCAGGGGCAGATGGATCTCTTTGAGTTTGAGGCCAGCCTGGTCTACAGAGCTAGTTCCAGGACAGGCTTCAAAGCAATACAGAGAACCCTCCCCCCATTCACCAAAAAAAAAAAAAAAAAAAATCATTAGTTTACTTTCAGTTTTGACATCTTACTTTTTATTATGTCATTTACTTTCAGGTCTCATATGACACTTGAGTTTAATACCCATTCTAGTATATACTACTAAGTACCAACCAAGTAGTACAACACATGCCTATATATGTAAACCACTGCTCCTACTGTTCTGTGGTATGATTCATTCAAAAAGACTAAAACAAATATTCAAAGCGGCTACAACACACACAGAAAAACGTAAAAATAGAACTTCTACTTTAAACAAATAATTTAAAGCTTAAAATACCATCATCACATGAATTAGGACAATAGCTTTTCTAGTAAGTTTCACTCCTAGCTAAGTGGTACAATTTTGAGTCAAGTATAACAAAGCATACAAATGAGTGGCTATGAAAAACTATTCACCAAAATATTGCTAAGTCCAAATATTTTCATTTTTCCACAAGCTGTGTATGACAGCACATACCTGTAATGGCAACACTCAGGGGGCTGAGGTAAGTTAAGCAAGCCTGAGGTCAGCCTGTCTCAAAGAGACCCTGTCTCAAAGAAACAAGATGGAAGAAGAGGAAGGGAAGGGAGTAAGAATCACTGGCCAATGGCTCAATTCATAATTACTAAGCAATCGCCTTGTTGGCCAGAAAAACAATAAAAGAAACTCACAACTGAAAAGCTTCAATCCTGTCCACAGGCATGAGGTTATATCCAGGCAATAACAACTGGTTAGAGATTTTGATGCACATAATCATAATCTTTTGTGAGAGTTATTATATAACCAATGACCAGATGCTACCATTTTCTATAGTTTTTGGTTTCGAACTCAAATCCAGTTTTCCACAGTCATTTATCTTTGTTTTAACTAGGCAGGGTTTTTTTTTTTTGTTTGTTTTTGAGGATAATTGACTCTCACATCAGGAACCTTACTCAGATTACTGAGTTCTGCCTTTTTTCTGCTGCTATTTGGGTGTTAGGAGTTAAGGCTCTTACTATGTGGCCTATGCTGTCGTGAACTTGGTTTTGAACTCAGACTTCCTGACTCAGTAAGTGCTGAGATCACAGGCATGTGCCCCTATGCCTAGCTAAATTATAGCTTTTGAAGAGTAATTTTAATTTCTTCATCCTACCATCCATTTATTATTATTCCTATATGAATTTTTCACACCCCACACGCCTCCTCAAACCTAGCAAATATAGAATTAGATATAAAATATTGAGAAACAGTTGTAAGAAGTCTGATTTGTTCATACAGGTATTTGTTCAAGCCTATAATCTTAATACTAGGAGGGCAGAGGATGATGTCTAAGAGTTCAAGGACTGGGTTACATAGTAATGAAAACCAAAAGAGTCATCAGAGAGCTACATCAACAAGCCTGGTACCTAAAAACTTTTCTTAAAATGTAAAAGAGGTTGTGGCAGAAATTAATAGGAACTGACACTCTTGGGGCTGGAGAGATGACTCAGTGGTTAAAAGCACTGTTGCTCTTGCAGAAGACTCATCTATTCCTAGCACCCAGAGGACCAGACCCTAGTTCTGACCTCCAAGGACAACAGGCATGCACATGGTGCACAGCAACATACATGCAGACAAAACACCTATACACACAAAACATAAAATTAATATTTTTATGTTATATATGTGTATGTGTATACACGCATGCACACACACACACTCAAGACCTGATTTTCAATCTCCCCAACTACTTCCTTTCTGGAATGGTGTAACAAACCTTCTGCTCAGCCTGCAGCTGTTCACATCGCCCCCTCTCCTGGCTTAGTTCTCTCTCCATTCTTCCAACTTGTTCTCGAAGTTGTGCTGTTTCTTTTTCAAGAACAGCAATCGACTTTACCAATTCTTCTTTTTCTTTCATGGTCTTCTCAATTTTCAGCTGTTTTTTTGGAGAGGAAAAAAAAAACCCAAATTAGTTTTTATCATTAAATATTACAATTTTAGTTTTCTACTTTAAAAAAGTGAACTCACAAAATTTTATATTCTACCTACTATGTTATCATTCAGCCTATTATCCTTCTGTTAGAAAAATTCACAATGTGTGTGTAAAAAATATGTTACATACATACATACATACATATACACACACACACACACACACACACACACACACACAAGCCAATTGTATAGAGGGTCCTTGTACTCATAGGTAAGTACTAAAGAAACCAGGAATGTTAACAAAAAGACACATATCTGCTTCCCAAACAGAAGGCTGGGAGTAGATGTAGTTAATAGCATGGTGACCTGAGCTATCTATCCTGTAGGGCCAAGCCACACCTCAATCTCCCAGACTCTTCCTCCCTAGACTTTTATCTTTACATTTGCTTCTCACTCAAAAGAACCCATCCTTAGGGAAAATGTCACATGAACTTTATAACCTGGTCACCTCTAAGTTATCTGTATGAAGAACACCAGACTAGATCCTTCCTAGACTAGGCCCTTAAGCTACAGAACCCATCTTTATGGAAGAAGTCACATGTACTTTGCAAACCAGTTTCAATGTAGTTACACTTTAAGCTTTATTATACACATGAGACTGAGATCTTTGTTACCAGAAAATTTTTTTTCCAAAATGGTACTGTACTTAAAAATGCCTAAAATAAACTGCCAAGTGTCAGACTCTGGAATTTTGAACCAACACAAGCTACTGAGTCACACTGAACTGTATTTCCTTCTTGCCTCATGTGGATCAATACTCTGCTGGTCCTAGTATTTGCAGAAACAGCCCCACCCCACAACTGTTTTAAGTAAAAATGCAAATTTAAAGACTAAGACTATAATAATATACCAACTCCAGCTGGTTCTTATGGGAGTGCTACTAACTACTCAGTTCAGGAAAACATGAACTCCAGTAGGAAAACACCAAACAACACCTACAGTAAAGGACCTAATATAACAGGTCATAAATAAAATGGTTAGTATTTCTTATAGAAGAAGTCTGCTTCTAACCATAGAAAATAGAAATCCAGGGAAGAATTTATAAAGGAAGTGTTTAGCTGATAAAATTTTTTTCCCCAATATACCCCACATTAAGCTTTCCAGGGTCGTAGAATCACAGATATAAATGACTAAAATCTGAAATAAATTATGAAAGCTGAACTGCTAAAAAAAAATCTTTTTAGAATACTCTATTTGCACCAACACAGCACACCAAAAGGCACTTTCAGAGTGGAAAAGCTGATAAGGAAGGATGCTAAGGAGAACTGGAGAAATATATTACATGGATGTATGAAACTTTCAAAGACGAAAGATAAAAAGGTTTGTTTAATCACTCAGTTTTTATAACTATTGAAAAATGATATCTAATAAGCCAATGCAAAATTAAGGCCAAGCAACTATATAAATTGTAAGGGTCAATACTATTATTAACTAGTCATTAAATCTGCTCAAAACTTTCAAGCAGTACAATAGAAAAACTATCAGAATCAAACTTAATGATTATAACATATCTACTAAATCTTAGTAGAAAAATTTAAAAGAATTTAAATTTTACTAAAATGAACATAAATCTCAGTCCAGGGATAAAAGTTCAACAAATCGCATTTGTCTAGCATGTGTCAAGGTCTGAGATTTAACCCCTAACATGGCTTTTCTTTCTTTTCTTTTTCTTTTGTTTAGGAACACAAACTGTCTACAGCCACACCATCCTGAACATGCCAGATCTCTTCTAGTTAGTACTTATATGGGAAACAAAAAACTATATATAAATCTATTTTTCTGCTCCCAAGTTTCTATTTTGAAATCTTTTAAAGAACACATATACTTAATTCACTAATCAATAAGCTATCATGTTCGTTTCCCATTATATTCTTTTGAAATAGGTTAACAAAACAGGCTAGCCTAATATTCTGCCTCTTTTGCTTTTGCTTCCCAAATGCTGGGAATACAGACATAATGTAATGTGCTACCACATCTGGCTTGTATTATATTCATTAGTTTATATACTTTGTTTTATTTTGCTAAACCATCCAAAACAAAAGTATGGACACTCCATCTGAAAGTACCTCAGAGCAACCACCTCTAATAAGTATAGTCTCCTTTTCAACCACTCCTGTGATCATAGCTAAAAAAATTGAAATAATTTTATCATCCAATAGATATCCCTTGGTCAAACACCCCTTATGATCAATAAACTCTCTCACTCCCCCCACCCTACCCCCCCCTTTTTTTTTTTTTTTGATCTATTAGCCAATCCAGGTTCACAAGTTCTAAGACTATTTCTCATTAATCACTTTTAATGTACAGTGTTCAAAATCGTTAAAGACATCAAGGAATGCAGAATTCTAAAAGGATTTGTCAGAAAACAAAACTCTTTCCCAAGAGGCAGCAATTAAAATTTTCTTAAGAGCATGTGTGGAGCAGAGAAAAAGTGCAAGTAACTTGGGCTGTGTCGCAATTAGAGAAAACTCTCCAGAGATGTGGGTAGCACAATGTCCATCCTGTGCAGATAAGGGTGGTCTGACAAGTACTCAAAACCACATATAATGCTCACTGCACTCCTAGAAGCAGGGTTTATTTCACTATCTCTGACTAGCTTTCAACTATCAGGCTAAAACCCTGATCAGAGGCAGTTGTCACTAGGAAATATCTCAGTCACCCTATAAATGTTGCATTTCTTATTTAGATAAGAGAGGAATTTCTGGGCCAAGGAAGGAAAGAGATGGAAGAATTCACAGTAAAAGATGACTGGCTCCTTTTAACTCCTGGATGGACTGACTCGGGACAGCACGACATTAGAAGACAGTGTATGACAGTGTAACCTCTTGCCTTCCCTTTTCTAGTCTCAGTTCTTAAAGTTAACAAAGAAAAATAAAAAGCATAAAGTTATCTGTTCTTAAAGAATAAACAATTACCAACAATAAATGAAACATAAAGGTAATTAAAAAATAGTGAATCAATCTAAAATGCTATTTTTATAATAAAGGGACTAAAATATAATTAGTCACAATATTTCAAACAACAGTCTAGCTTTCAGATATAAAGTAGAAAATGTGATCTTAAAACAAGACTTTTTTTCTCACTTTATAATTACTAAAAACTAAAATGTATGGCATCATTAGACCAATAAACCCACAGTATGTGAGTTATAGTGAAAGTACTCCTTCACTGCATTCTCCCTGACAGTTCCATCCCAAATCTGAACAATCAAATGGATTGGGCCACCTGAAGAAGGAAGCCCAGGGTAGGGGAACAGGATTCAAGCCCTGGTCTAAGGCTTCCAAAGCTGTGCTATAGCACTGGGTACTGTGCACGGGACAACACTAGGCCCTAAATCAGGCATCTTCTTGGTACTCATCTGACAATGCCTACCCAATGGAAACACAAAAGAAAATGACCAGAAGACTAGCCCCGCCAGTTGGTCTAGCCCAGATGCAAACTCCAAGTTCAATGAGAACTTCCATCTCAAAAAATAAGATTGAGAGAGACTGGGGAACAGACAACACTGACTTTTGGCCTCAACACATGTATTTACTTACAATTTTAGTTTTAAAACATTTGTTTCTGGTGGCTAGCCCCTCTTGACATAACCTGAAAACTCTCACAACACCAGTCAAGGCCAACTCTATGTCTCACTGTAGGTGCTCACCTCAAGAAGACCAGCTTTTGTGGTCACCACCAACATATCAGAATTTCCTTCATCTTCCATAGTGAGCAGCTCTTCAACTGGAGAAGCAGCCCGAAACTGGAAAGGAGTACTTGCTCCACGAATTTCACCCTTATGGGTGACATAACAGAACTGATAAAATTCTCCATCATCATTTGGAAGGTAATATCCTAAGAGGTGGGCAACAAAAAATATTTAACTTGCTATTATAAAATGTTTACTTGACAATACTTTCCATCTCATCCTCCATACTATTATTCTGAACATATCTAGAATGAGTCTTTCCTATTCACAAATTTATCAGCGTTATACTCGCCCTTCTCAAACATACATACCCTTTCCATCTTCATCCTTTTTTATTGATGTATATGGGTGTTTTGTCTGTGTGGATGTCTGTGTACCACTTGCATGCGTGGTAGCTGCAGAGCTCAAAAGGAGGAATAAGATCCACAGAAGTCACACAGAAGATTGTGAGTCACCATGAGATACTGTAGACTGAACCTGGGTCCTCTCCAAGAGCAGCCAGTGTTCTTAACCACTGAGCCATCTCTCCAGCCCCTCCCTCTGTATCTAACTGGCAAAAGTCAATTCAAAGAGAGGCAAGTCTGTACTTCAAAATGAGAAACAGTCTAGATGGAGGAAAAAGAAAGACCCAATAAAAATAGAAGGATAGGGAGTGGGGCTGAAGAATACATGATTTAAGAAATGCTCCCTCCAATTTTGACATTTATTGATGTAAAAAAAGAAATATTAACTATAGGAATATGCTATACATGTTAATTGTATAAAGGCAAAAAAGACAACGAAGCCCATTGGTTCAGCCCAAGAAAAAAATAGTTAAGAATTTTAACTTCTGAGCTCCATTTAGGATAGGAATGAAGTCATCTAAGTTCCTTAAGCTTTTCAGATAATGCGTTTATAACATTACTATTATGAAAAATATCATGTTTGATAATTAGTTTCTTCTTTTTCAATTTGTTACCCTCCCTTTTAAATTTACTGGACTGTTCTAATTCAAAATTAATCTCTACCTCTTTAAATATCACAATTTTACCTAAAAGAAACAAACAAAAAAAAGCCTGCCAGCACTCAGGAGGCAGAGGCAGGCAGATTTCTGTGTGTTCAAGGCCAGCTTGGTCTCCAAAATGAAAAAAGATAAAAAGGGAAAGAAACTATTTAGCTGGTGTTGGTGGCACACACCTTGAGTCCCAGTACACAGGAGGCAGAGGCAGTTGGATCTCTGTGAGTCCCAGGCCTTCCAGGACAGGTTTCAAAGCAATACAGAGAAGAGAAACACTGTCTCGAAAACAAAAACAACAACAACAAAAAAGCCTGCAACTCTATACAATACTACTCACAAAGCACCTTTGGGAGTAGGGAGGCTAAGGAGTATTGGAGACTTAAGCTAAGCAAGTACTGTACCACTGAACTACATCCTAAGGCCTTCAAAAAAGGTTGGTGTCAAGACATGGTTTCAAACTTATAATCCTTCTTCACTGGCATCCCATATAGCTAGAAAATACTTTCACATGCCACCCACCCAGCTTTGTACATGCTTTACATCCTAAGATCTCCAAATCACTGAGGACAGGTACATGCTGAGGGGCAAGTGCATATCTAAGTGAATATAGTAGACATACAAATGAATCCTAGAATCACCGTGACTTATACAGAGAACTACCCCCAAAATTTTAAACCTATTGCCTACTAATATATGTCCTAAATTTTTAGATTCATTACTATGATACCTACTTCATTCACCCAATTTTAACCCAAAGGTGGCTTTTCTCCTTAGAAAAAGGCAGACAGAATACAAGATAAACCAGAAAACTTTTTAGCCCTTAAAATATTTGAATTTTGAAATTGCATGTATGTATTTCTTTTGTGTGGATGTGTGCACACTCGTGCATAGCCATGGGAAGCACGTGGTGGTCAGAGGACAACTTCCAGGAGCCCCTTGTCTCCTTCCACAATGTGTGCCAGGGAGCAAACTCAGCCATCGGGTTTCTTTATGGGCTCAACTTGCTGGCCCTCAAAAACAAACTTGAAAGGATAGGAAAGAGTAATAGGGGATATTAGGGAAAAAAAATGGCAGCCCACCTGAAGGCACTCCTAAGGGCCAAAGCCAGAACAATTTCAACAACAAAAGCTTTACTGCTTTAAAGAGTACAATCTTTAAAAATAATATAAGGCTTTATTTCTTAGAAGAAAATTAGTTCATAGAAAAGGGTAACTGTAACATAACAATTTCACCTAAGCCACAAATTGTGTGTACCACAATAATAATTATTATAAACAAAATTCAATGGGGATACTGAAACTAGTGGCTGAAACATAAAGCAGGTATTTTCATAGTTTTAAAGAAGCTCACTCCACAACACTTTAAAAACGAAGAAAAAACTACTAACTTTAAGGCAGCAGATCCCAGACGGCATCAGTGATCATATGAACACTAGCAGCAATAAGGAGTATTAAGCACTCTAAACATAATGCTCTGAGAAAGGTATATTACTCTATAACACTCTTCCCCACAAAATATGTAATCTCAATCTTATCATGAGAAAACAGCAAACTAATCCCAAATGAGACATGCTCAAGAGCATTCCTCAAGGATGACAAGAAACCAAAGAGATTAAGACTTGATAAATGTACACAACATGGGGTTAGATTTGGCTCTAACAGCAAGAACAGAACAACATCAATGGAAACACAGCTGATACCTGACCAAAATGTGTGCTTTAATTAAAAGTAGTGCAATTCAGCAATTGGTTAAAAGCCCTTACTGCTCTTGCAGAAAATACAGGCTGTTTCCAGCCCCACACAGCAGCTCACAACCATGTCTAACTCCAGGTACAGGAGATCCAATCCCTTCTTCTGGACCTCTATAGATACTCTGGGCCTCTATAGATACCAACCATTCACTTGGATACATAGATCTATGTGCAGATCTATGTGCAAGCAAAACATCCATACACAGAAAATGAAATCAATCTTTAAAACAAAAAGACCAGACTATGACTCAGCTGGTAGTAAAGGCACTATCCACAAAGCCTGACAACCAAACCTGGCAACCTGAGTTCAATCCCAATGCCCAAACATTAGGAGTAAATCAATTCCTGTAAGTTGTTTTCTGACCTCTCCATGTTTCTGACAGATGGACAAACAGACATATACACACACAATTCAATGACTTAAAAGAAAAACCCTACAATAGATGACATTCTTGTATGATACTTAAAAAAAAGAATTATTTTAAAAGCATTTCAAATAAATGTATTCTTAATCAGTGCTACAATTTATGACTAACTGTTTAGAAAAAAAGCACAGACCAAAAAAAAAAGGTCAATCTGTAATGTGACATCAGTGTTCAGTGAAATTCAAACTAAAATCACTAGTGAATTTGTTAAACTACTGTTTCTGTGCTTTGCAGCCAAGAAAAATCGAATGTTTCTGCATTTTTGCTAAGTTACTAATAAATAAATACATTCATCATTGGAACAAATCCAGTAAGTCAACTAATTTTTAAAGAAAAACATTCACAATAAAGACAGAGGACCAGGTAGTAATGGTGCACACCAAGCAGGTGAATATCAGTGAGTTAGAGGCCAGCATGGTCTACAGAATGAGTTCTAAGGACAGCCAGGCCTACAGAGAAACCCTGTCTTGAAAACACAAACAAACAAACAACCCAGAAACAAAAACAGTACATATACAGGGGCTGGAGAGAAGGCTGAATGGTTAAGAGAACTTGAATGCTCTTCCAGAAGTCCTCAGTTCAATTCCCAGCAACCACATGGTGGCTCACATCTATAACGGGATTTGATTTCCTCTCTGACATGCATGAAGACAGAGCACTCATATACATATAATATATAAATTCAAAAATAACATTTCAGAAATTGAAATGTTTTTCAATTTTTTAAGTCTATATACTAAAAGATATACATACATAAACATGTTTTTTGCTGACAGCAGATGTGAAGCATTGAACCCAGGGCCTTGTGCATGCCAAATACACCACCATTAATTGGGCTACATTCCCAGTCCCTAAATAACATTTTTGAGAACCCAAGCCTTGTCTTTAATACTACAAATGTTACACTTTGTGGATTGTTTTGTATTTGTTTTGTTTTGTTTGTTTTCTAAGCCTCTTCTTCTACTGTTTTTTTGGGGCAGGTCTCAAGTTTCCATCTAGTTCTCCTCTATCTACCTCTCACTAAACTATGCAAGTTGCAGGATTACTTGGGTCCCAGCTTAGCTGGGCATGGTGTGCATGCCCATAAATGCCAGCAGCATTCAGAAGGCTGAGCAAGAGGATCACAAGTCCATGGGTAGCCTTGGCTACAGCAAGAACCTGACACTCACATTCGTTCATATTCTCTCTTCTCTGCACATGTGTATACATGTGTATACATATATACATACAAAAATACATGCATGTATATGTGACTATGGCAGTTTGAAGGAATACGGCCCCTGTACACTCACATATCTGCAAGTTTGGTCTTAGTTGGAACCATTTGGGAAGATCAGGAGTTGTAACCTTACTGGAGGACGTGTGTCACTAGAAGTCCTCCCATTCCCAGTCAGCTCTCTGTGCCTTGTGGTTATCTCTACGATGTAAGCTCTTGGCTAGTGCGGCAGTGCCATGTCCGCTTGTCTGCTGCCACGCTATACACCATGATGATCATGAGTGCTCTCCTGCTGAAACTGTAAGCCCCAAAACAAACTCTTCTATGAGTTGCTTTGGTCACAACATCTTAACACAGCAATAGAAAAGTCAATTCTTTTATTCTATCTTTTGAGACACAAAGTAGTATGTGTTCATATCTATAGTCGGCAATCAAACTTTTTACTCTTACCTAAAGATAAACATTGGCTGAGGGACCCATGATGAAAATCTCTCAGCAACTGTTTCTCAGTGCATAAAGTGACATTGCTTTCTCCTAAGGTACTGCTAGTAAACACAATAGTGGACTTGCCATAGCCATGGAAACACATTCTATGAATTATTAATCCCAAAAGAACCATAAAAAGGAAGACAACACCCCTGAAACAAGGACACACTAGGTTTGTGTCCCTCACAGATACAAGTGACAAAAGCTGGAATAAACAAAAGGTCTTTTGAAAGTATAAATGAATGAGTATTGTGGCAATTTCAGCTTCATTCTTGGTCAATATTTGTTCCTAGACAGGAAACCAATCCTCGGCTTTTGTGATAATATGTTCTCCGTCCTCTTATTTGTCTCCTTTCCCTTCTTAATACAAGTAAATCTGTACTGTGGTGGTTTGAAAGAAAATTGTCTCTAAAGGGAGTGCACTATTAGGAGCTGTTGCCTTGCTGGAGGAAGTGTGCTGATATGATGGGGTGGGCTTTAAGGTCTCCTTTTCTCAAGCTTCCCTCAGGGTGGTAGTTCAGTCAACTTCCTGTTGCCTCCAAGATGTAGGGCCCTCAACTATTTCTCCAGCACCATGCCTGCCCGCGTGACCATGCTCCCCACCATGATGGACTGAACCTCTGAACTATAAGCCATCCACTACTATTAAGTGTTTTTATTATGAGTTGCCATGGTCATGCTATCTCTTCACAGCAACAGTAACTCTTAAGACACATACCAAAACTTTTTCTTAAGAAACTCCAAGTCACTTCATTTAAAAAAGAAAAGCATTCTGTGTAGCTATGAATACAT
This sequence comes from Cricetiscus sungorus, assembly GCA_030556225.1. Classification (NCBI taxonomy): domain Eukaryota; kingdom Metazoa; phylum Chordata; class Mammalia; order Rodentia; family Cricetidae; genus Cricetiscus; species Cricetiscus sungorus. Next base: position 41,477,769 of record JANBXA010000731.1, on the reverse strand, counting down.
CGTGTTCCCTACATTGGATACTTATATTCATCTGACTTTCACTCAACAAAAACACTCACTTAGACATGCCTGAAACAGGTAGCTAGCTTGGTCAAGTCCTTCAGTTTTTAGTTCTTACCTTGAAATGCTAGTACACAATTGACTGTTGATCCTTCCACATAATGTTCAGGCATAGGAGACCACAAAAATGTGTAATAATCACGAGCAGTACTCCATCCAACCTAAAGGAGAAAAATTTAAGTAGGGATGTGAGTAAATACCTTAGTGTTAGCCAGATATTGCATTTGCATTATGTCCTAAAGTTAAAAAATGAATTTAATGTTTACAGATCTTGAGTTCAGGCATGTCCAATTAAGATTTACTAAACTGTAACCTAAAGTTGCAACAATTTACATAAACTGAATGAAATCTCTACTATATATTCAAATGCAAAGTGCTACCTAATTTCTCTAAGACAATCTATATGCACACATGATCAAAGTCCCCTGTTTTATTTAAAATATTTAGGTTACTAGACACTGTAGATTTTTGTGTGAGTGTTGTGGGTACACAGGTACATGTACGGGCATGGAGATGCCAGAAGTCAATGTTAAGTGTCTTCCTCAATTACTCTCAACCTTGTTTTACGAGACAAGACCTTTCACTGATCTTGGAGCTAACCAACTGGGCTAGACTAGCTTGTTCAACAAACCCTAGAGATCCTTTATTCTCTAACTGCCCAATGCAGGGATTACAGACATGCAGACTCAGCTTTATGGCAATGGGTACTAGGGATCCAAATTCAGGACCTTATGACAGTTTACTGATTAATCTTCCTAGCCCCCACACTGTGGACTTTTAATAACTTATTGTTTCATACTTCATATGTTTTTGAAATTTTGTTGTTTATTTTCTTGCTTTTTTTTAATAACTTAAATCCACTAATCTCTCATCTTTGGCAAATGTTGACTGAAAGCAATTTGTAAATTTTGGGTTGGGAAAGTATTTACATTCTAAGACATCATTTACACTTCACCTACTAACATATTTTCTGCTTGTAGGTATGCAAGAAAAGATATTCAAAATACATTGTACACTCGTGAGAAATGTCCTTATATAAGCCTGTAAGCACCACACACAATGAATATACAATGAAAATTAAAATATGTAATATTTTCAACTTAAGTATATATTAGATTTCAAACTGTGCTTTCTAAAAAAAAATCATACTGAATTAAATACTAATATTAGAGCTAAGATTAAAGCAAGTACATTGTTAGCAACATTATATAAAACTACACATCCAACACAGCTTTAGATTATATAGTCTATTATTTTTCTAGACTTCTGTGTGTCTTTGTCTGTGTGTCTGTATACACAAATGCACTTGTGCACACATACCACGAGACAACTTTCTTTCTGGGGACTAAACTCAGCTGCCTGCCTTGGTGTTATGTTGTGAGCTCTTTTCCAGCCTCATGTTCTACAATTTTGATTAACGTCAGTTTACAGACAAAACAATACTGAGTTGTGTGCCATTAGTGAGACCAGATTTCAGCTTAAGAGTTCAAGGCTGTCAACCACTGGCGTTCTCCTCAACCCTTTCCTGGCAACAGAGGGCATTCTTCACACCTTCTGAAACTCCACTTCCTTCCTTCCAACACTGGCACTAGGCATATTTAATTCCTGAGAGAACTACACTTGATAAAAGACAGAAAAAATTAAGAAAAGGGGTTCTTCTTTCATCTGCACCGAGAAAAATACAAAATGCATGAAAAAGAACCTTTGCCAAATAAGTGAAAGTAGAAGTGAAGTAACATCCAGAAGACAGGGGACTAAACAGCCCATGCTCTGCTCCCAGGCAGCCATCCATTCCACAGTGCATAATCCAGGAAATCCTTGCAGAGAACTCTAAAAGCCCAGCACAAAAACAAGGACTTTGGGCAAGCTAAAGTTCAAGAACAGCTCCACTGCCAAACAAAATTGTTTCCTAACAACCACAAGGGGAAGAGTGGGACATGTATTTAACATTTTGACTTGTTGATGGGCCGTGAGGGTTTCTGCCTCTCCCAACATGGCCCTGACAAAACCAGGGTACTTTGTGTGCCTAAGCAGTTCCACAGGCAGACACAAGAGGGAGGAAGAGAACAAACTCCTGAAACTTACTTTGTGGTCAGTGAAATTACACACAAAGCAGCATAACATTCCAGTAAAAGATTTAAAAACCTCTGGGCAGGGTATATGGTGAAAGTCTTCCCTACACAAAACAAGCCTAAGAGATGGCTCAAAGAGGAGGATACTTTATGAAATTCACAAAATGGGAAAATTCTGCTGAAGAATGGAAGATCCAAAGGAAGAAATAAATCTTAAGAAACATCATTAAGCTAAAAGGAAATAACCTCAAGAAATACATTTCAATGAATTATCTGACCAACAATCCAAAATAATTTCTATGAAGTTCAAATGCATTCCCCCAAAACCAGAAAATCAACTATACAAAAACAATGAAGCTTAACAGAGAGAGAGCACAAGACAGACACACACCCCCTCATCACCACAAGCCCCCCTCCCACCCCACCCCCCGGGGGTGGGGGTGGGGGAGGGAGAACACAATAACTCAATTGAGAAATTCACAAGAGGGTTTCCACAACTGACTTAAGCAGAATAAGATTCTTCAGACTGGCCAGACATCAACTACACAGCAAGTTTGTGGCCTCCTACCTGGTTTGTATTAAGACCCTGTCTTTTGTTTTGGTTTTTGTTTGGAGTCAGAGTCTCTCTACATAACCCTGGATGACCTGAAATTCACTACAAAGACCAGGCTGGCCTAGAACTCAGAGCTCCACCTGCCACTATTTCCTTAGTGCTGAGATCAAAGGTATGGGCCACCATACCCAAACTAACTCCCTGCAGAGAGAAAGGTGTTCAGGGGAGATAGTTACATGGGTAAAAAAGCTTGCCACCAAGCCTGACAGCCCAAGTATAATCACTGAGACCCCCATGGTGAAAGAATAGAACTGACTTCTGAAAACCATCCTCTGATCTACACACACACACACACACACACACACACACACACACACACACACAGTAGCACTAGCACACATGTACACATAAATTAACTAAATGTAATTTAAAAATTTAACAATATTAACAACTGAGTCGGGAATAAAATGGGTATGAAAAAAGGGGGCTGAGCATAAGAAACTTATTAATAAAAACAACATAAACATCTTTAATCCCATTACTAATGAGACTGAGAAAGTACTGTGAATTCAAGGCCAGCCTGGACAACAGTACAAAACTCATAAACAAGAAAAAAACAAACAAACAAACAACAAAAAAAAAAACAACAAAAAAAACTAAGAATATATTCATTGAAGAATTCTAGAAGAAACAGAGAACCTTAAGAGTGTATTTGTACAAGTAGCAGCTGAAACTTACCAGATATGAAAAAGCAAATGAGCACAGAAATTCAAAATAGTAAAACATGGTGGTCTATGAGTATAGTCCCAGAAATTGGAAGTGTGGAGTAGCCTGAGCTACAGAGAGTTTGAGCACAGCCTAGACTACATAGCAAGACCCTGTCTCTAACAAAACAAAACAAAGCAGCTTCCAAGTACTCTTTAACTAGGATAAGCCCAAAGTGAAACATTATCACACTGTCAAGGGACTTCTACGAACAAGGGAAGTAAAAGCTGTAGAACAAGCCACCTCCGCTATGAACACCTGAAGATTTCTCAGCCCTCAATCCAGAGGGCACCTCTGTCATACTATAATGGGTGGCTTATGTCACTTCTTCCAACCAAAAGTGAAAATCTTCAGCAGTTGATATTAGATCAATCTACAAAATGATCCAAACTAACCCTTTCCCATTTATCTCCTAAAACTGAGTGTCCCAGGTAGATCCAATTCCTTAGTACTTTCTGAAGCACATCACTCCTCCCTTCTTACCTTAGACTATCTAAATACTTTACCCTTGTTTTAGGATGTGAGGTGCCTAAAGGGAACACAAAAGTAAGTTTCAAACTCAGCTGCTGAGGGTATCAAAGAACGAAGGGTTCAATAGGGTGTGGTGGCACACACGGAATCCCAGCACTTGAAAGGCTGAGCGAAGTGAACTGCACTATTTTGGAGCAGCCTAATGTATACAGAGAATTCTGGCTGACTCTGGGGCACAGAGGAAGACTCTGAAAATACAGAAGAAACCACCCTTGTTTTATGCAAATGTAATTTTGCTGCCTTCTGTCAGATGGACTTTCACTTCTAGAGATTTTTTTTTTAACGTATATACTTATTTTTATTACATATAGTGTTCTGTGTGCATATTTGTCTGCATGCCAGAAGAGGGCACCAGATCGCATGATAGATGGTTGTGAGCTACCACATGGTTGCTGGGAATCGGAACTTAGGACCTCTGGAAGAGCAATCAGTGCTCTTAAACTCTGAGTCATCTCTGCAGCCCCCATCTAAAGATTCTTAATGTGCCAACTTTTTATTTCTTGATACTTAATTTATACAGATGAGACAATCAAATTTCAGTCAAAATTTCAATTTGAAATCATATCTTTGTTTGGCTAGCTTTCACTAATCAAATGACAATGTTTGTTCTCTACTATTCTGAAGAGCCAGAAAATTTGCAGAAATCTCCAGCATGGTGTATACCAAGTAGTAACCACTGAATCGATTTTCAATTAAATATTATGAAAAATTGACTGGTGACTATTCTCTCAAGTAAAATGGACTATTCATTTACAATAGGACAATTACAGTATGAATAATATTTAAGTGATATGTAACAAAAGTAATGCATGGCTGTACAGCTGCACAAAATCAATCACAAATGACGAGAAACAGTATACAATCTGAGAATCTAAAGAAATGGAGTTTTCCTCTTCAAGTGTCAAGTGGGAGAAAACTTAGAATATTTTTTAAAACAGAGATTCTGAGGTGAGGATGCAGCTACTTGTACAGCTCTTGCCCAGGAACCCTGGGTTCAAGCCCCAGTACAGACAACACAGGTTCATCACACAAAGAACCTTTAAAAAGTTTCCACAAATACCTTACCCAAGTTGGATCTTTTGGTCACAGAGAAGAAAACCAGTGGAATTAAGTCACCACTGTTTAAATGACTGTACAGGGTTATAGTATTCATGGTGATTATTTACAAAACTGAACTTCTTTGTTTTATTTTTGAGACAGGCTTTCTTTGTGTAGCCCTAGCTGTCCTGGAACTCCCTCTGAGACCAAGGATGCCCTCAAACTCATAGAGATCCACTTGCCTGTCTCCCTAGTGCTGGGATTAAAGGTGTGCGCCACCACTGCCCTACACAAAATTGAAACTTTAATATAGTGTTTGTTAATACAAGGCTAGTATGAGCTACACTGCAATCTGTTTAAAGAAAATATACAGGTTGTAGAGAAGGCTCCTCAGGTAAAGGTGTCTGGTCCCAAGTCTGATGACCTGAGTTCATTCCCCAAAACCCACATGGTAGAAGGAAAAAACCAACTCCTTCAAGTTGTCCTGACTAGAAACAAACCATGGCATATACACCCACACACACAAAATAAATAAATGTAATTTCTAAAAAGGTAAGATGAAAATAATCTACATAAAAGGCACATGCAGAAGCTTTCTTACCTTGAATATACCAACCCAGTCTTTGGGATGTGGATGGATATATGGAGTTAAGGTGTAATGACATTCCAAGTGTGCATTAGGAAGGTAACTTTTAGCCACATTTTGAAAGATGACATGGGCAAAGTTGGAAGTCTGCAATGGGACTTCTTGAAAGGATGTCATTGTGAATCTGAAAAGAATAATTCATACAAGTTAAACACTGTCAACTAAGAAAAACTTATACTTTCAAAACCCATGTAACTTTTGGAATAGGGATACGACTTGGTGGATCCAGCACTTGATCCTCATGTAAGAAGCCCTAAGTTCAAACCCAGCACTAAACACTCACAAATATAGCTTTCAATTCTATTTTAAATATTTACATACCTTAAACATGAGAAATATTCCTTTAAAATGGAAATTGAGAAACAATTAAAGCTAGTGACTCAGGAAGCTACTGTGAACTTAAAAGCCAAAAGATAGCAGGGCATTGGTGGCTCACACCTTTAATCCCAGCACTCGGGAGGCAGAAGCAGGCAGGGCTCTATGAGTTGGAAGCACACCTGGTCTACACAACAGTTCCAGGACAGGCTCCAAAGCAATACAGAGAAACCCAGTCTCAAAAAACAAACAAAAAAAATTAAACTTTTTTTTAAAAAGCCAAAAAATAGATCTGTCTCAAAACAAAACTCAATTCAATACAATGCAGTTCTCCTGGAAAGATAAGACCTCTGCTTCTATTCTAACAAAAACCAAACAGTATTTTAATACAGGCACTGCCAATATAAACCTACTGGCCTCTAGCAATAAGTGGGGGGTGGGGGTAATGGGGGTAGATATAGACAGGCAGTTAAGTATCAATATTTTAGAGGCTAGAGATATGGCTTAATGGTTAAGAGCACTAGTTGCTCTTCTAGAGGACAAAGGTTCAATTCCCAGTTCCCAGATGGCAGTTTACAACTGTTACACAACTGTTTGCAACTCCAGTTCCAGCACACTAACACTGACACATGCAGGCAAAACACCAGTACACATAAAATAAAAATAAATATTGGTATTTTATTTAAGTAATGTTGAATTAACTCTTCCTTTCTGTATAGAATCCCTGAACACCATGTGTGTGTATGTATATATAACAGCAATTAATGAGTAAAGAGGTCATGATGGTATTGAGGAGGGTTTGGAAGAGGGAAATGATATAACTGCCTTACAATCTCAAAAAATAAGTAGTAAACAAGTAATGGACATTAAAAAATAAAAAGAAGATTCCAGGGGTAAAGGAGCCTGTCCTGCAAGTCTGGCAACCTGAGTTCAAGTCCTAAAATCTATAGAAGTTGCAAGGAGTGACCACCTCCTATAAGTTGTCTTCTGACCTCCACATGTGGCTGGTGGAGCTTGCACCCCATATCCACACATACAATATAAAAATGTTTTAAGTTTTTAAGGTATGGATGCATGAAATATATAGTGTTGAAAAATCTATCACAGATCCAGTAGTAACTGCTCACTAGTTTAGTTAAACACTAGATTACTAATACAAATGGACCACAAAAATGGCAAGCCTCAATGTGATCTCTTTCATTTGTGTTTGTTCAAGACTGCATCCTGCTATGAAACCCCAGCTTGTCTTCAACTCACAGAAATTCTCAGCCTGTCTTGTGCTGGAAATAACAAGCATGTGCCACCAGCCCAGCTTCAAATGGTTTTCTAATCTGACTCACTTTTGACAACAGGAAAAACAATGAGGGATTCACTCAAAGAAGCAACCTACAAATCACATTCATAGACTCAAAACAATCATTGATTGTCCTGATACACAAAATTAAGACTGGCTATAGCACTAGCTTCTAAGTCATTACAAAGGTATCTAACAACGAGGGAAACCAGGCAGAAAAAAATGCTAACTGATCTAATATACTTCACAGCTCAAAGAAGTTTCTACTTAAAAAGCACAGCAGTACCTGCATAGGACTGAACTAGACCCCCTGAATGCGGTGACAGTGGGTGGACTGGGCAATTTATGAGGTCACTGGTAGTGGGACCAGGATCCACCCCTCGTACATGAACTGGCAATTTTTTAGAGCCCATTTCTTTTGGAGAGAGAGATACCTTACTCAGCTCAGTCACTGGTGGGAGAGCCTTGGTCAGGTCTCAATATGGTAATGGGATAGACTTAGTTTGGCTCCCCATGAGAGACCATACCCTCTGAGCAGATGGGAGGTGGGGTGAGGGAAAGGCAGAGAAAGAGGGATGAGGGGAGGGAGGGAGAACTGGGGTTGATATGCAAAATTAAAAATAAAGTTAAATTTAAAAAAAAAAAAAGCACAGCAGTAGATGCTACTCACTTGTGGAATTATTAAAAAAATGTTATCAACTCTATAGCCATAATACTGCAGGCTTATATCCCAGCACTTTTAAAGCTGAGGCAAGATTGTATCAAATTTGAGACTAGTCATGGCTTCATAATGAGAGGATTAAAACAAACAAAAACATAAAAAGCCACAATCCAGCTAGGTACCATGACGCATCCTAGAAATAAGGATGCAGAAGCAGGATGAGAGTTCATCCTGGACTACACAAAGAGACCCAATTCAAAAGAAAATAGGGGGAGAAACCAACCCAACAGGAGAAGACATGCTTGCTGCCCACCCTTACATGTCTTCTCCACCAATAAAGGCGGGCACCACCGACTGGGTTGAGACTGGAAACATACCATCTAAGGAGAGACAAACTGATGAATGCCACTTGGAAGTACTGACTAGTTTTATAAAAGAAGTCTACCCAGAAGCCACAGGAGAAGGCACACACTTTGAAACACCATCTAAATTGGATACCACATCTCTGAACTTGTCATAATTAAGTTCAATTTACTCTCTCCAAGTTACTTTGCACCAAGCTATATAAAATATCTTAAATAGTTTAACTTTGGGGGCATATACCTAAGTTTATAACTCAATATAGTATTTAAATTTCTGCAAGTATTTATAAATGTTATCGTTTCAAATGACCATACTGATATAAAACTCATTTTAGTAATTCCTCTCCCAACTTGTTTTTAACAAAACAAACAAACAAACAAACAAGGGGACTGGAGAGATGGCTTGGTGAGGAAAGTACTTGCTTTTGCAAGCATCAGTACCTGAGTTCACATCCCCAGGCACATACTTGTAAACCCCAGAGCTTTGGGAACAAAGACAAGCAGATCCTAGGGGCTCTAGCTGAATCAGCAAACTCCAGGTTCAATGAGAGACTATCTTCAAAATAAATACAGTGGAGAACCACAGAGAAAAACTCAACATCAACCTCTGGCTTCTACCCAAACACACACAAAGATCTAGGAATATAGTGAGTTAGCAGAGTATTTGCCTAGCATACATAAAGTCCTGGATTTTTTTCCTCAGGAGCATAGAAGTATGAAATCAATGCTATTAAAGATATGGCAATATTTTAAAAGGCCATTCTATTATTATTATTTTGGTTTGTTTTTTAGTTTTATTAAAATACAACTTCTAATTTTAAAAAGTATGGATAAACACAACCTGAATCATTAATTTTAAATTAGAAAAAAAAAAAATCCTAACTCCCACACAGTTAACTCTGCTCCACTCTTCCCACAGATTAAAAAAAAGAAGAAAAGAAATGAAATGACAAGAAAGCTGCTAGAAAACACTGGAATTCACTGAGGATGCTCAAGTTATGAAAGCAAACAGCCCAGGGGAAAAGCAATGTACAAGGTCTCTGTGTCACCATGCCTGACAAGTGCAGCTTCACCACCATCCAGAGCAAAGAACAGGCCAAGCTCAGTTGGACTCCACTTCCTTGTCTCTAAAGCATATCTACAGAAACAAGTACAGTAATTTGGGAAGAAGCCAAAGGTAAATAAAAAATTCCCCGTCACTAACTGAAAGGCCTGACATATATGTCTAGAAACCAATGCCTGAAATGCTACTGTGAACTCTTCCTACCCTAGTCCCAAGGTTGTAACACCAGCACAACTCCTTTATGCGTGTCAGGATGTAAACTACACTCTATGACAGGGGTTCTAAACCATCCTTTCACAACTCCTTCAGATGTCAACAGACACTTTCACAGGGGTCACCTAAGACCATCAGAAAACAGATACTTTCAGATATTACAGATATTTACGATTCATAACAGTACCAAGATTACAGTTATGAAGTAACAGCAAAAATAGTTGTATGGTTGCAGCATTAAGGAGGTTGAGAACTACTGCTCTATGACATCTTTGCACTAAAACCCAATTTTATTATTTCTAGAATTCACTAATATCTAAAGAAAAGCTAAGCAAATGGCTAAAATTAAAAAGGGAAAAGCATTTCAAAATCATCTTTACTTACTGCTCTTGGGCTTTTACAAGCCCCTAACAGAGCAAGTAGCCTTTTGTGGTAGTCTTTCCTCCAGTGACTCCATAAGAAGTTAAACTTGGATTTTTAAAGTTTAGATATTTCACCTATCAATTAAAATTCCAAAAAAGCTCTGTATGCTACAATTAAAGTCTTTGTAAAAAAGAAAAAAAATCATCAGTTAGCTACTAATTAAGGGTAAAAAGTCTTGATTTCTACCATTTGCTTTAAACATGCTCCAGAAGAAGAAAAAAAAAGTGTGTTGTGCATTGGGGGGGTAATAATAGCAAAAAAAAAAAAAAAAAAAAAAAAAAAAATCCAACTTCTCCTAGTCCTTTTATATATGGTCAGAAATTTCAAGAATAAAGTCAATAAAAGCAAACTGCAATAAAAAGCAGCGTCTGTCTGACTTCAACAGAAAACACTACATGAACAGTTTGTACCCTTGCAAAGTACCATAATTAAGATAATGGTTGACAGCCAATGTTTTTAAAAATCTTCAGTTACAAAAATAGCAGGCAGATCTGAGTTTTAGGAGGCCTGGCCTACATAGTAAATTCCAGACTAGCCAAGGCTACATAGCAAGTAGTGTTCATACTCAGTGAGCATACTCAGTGTTCAGAAACATCTGAAGGGGGATTTAAAAAAAAAAATAGCCTGGTAGTAACTTCCCTTACTCATTCTTCAGCTCTTTTGCCTAGTTTGTAGAATACCATACTCTCAAAAAGATACTATCAGCCAATTTTCTAGGAGGCAAAAACAAAGACCTCGTTCATTTGCATTCCTAAAGCCTTCACAGCTGAGTATTCCTATACTCTGCCCAGTTGTAGTTGTTTTCTCTGTTGAAAACAGGAGCTAAGTACTGTAGTCCAGGCTGGCCTCAAGCTCATGACACTCCCCCCTGACTAAGCCGCCCGCCCAAGTGCTAGAATCCCAGGTGATAAAACATCAGGCCTGATTTAGCTTTTTATAAGTTCATTTCTAAAATACTATCCTCTTGGCCCACAGGAACAGGAAATTTAAAGTGTAAACTTTAGAGCCATGCGTGCATAAAACTCAAATTTCAGATACTAACAGCCATTCCAAAAGAAAACAATCCAATAAACCTTACAGGTGAAGCTGGGCTTCGTGGCAAACACCTTTAATACCAACACTCAAAAGGCAGTAGAAGCAGGCTAATCTCTGAGTTCAAGGCCAGCCTGGTCTACATGAAGAGTTCCTGGACAGCCAGGACAGTGAGACCCTGGCAATAAACCCAGGTTTGGTGCCGAGCACCTACGTGGTTGTTAACTACCATCCATCACTTTAGTCCTGGGGAATCTGACACCCTCTTCTGACTTGTGGCCACCAGGCATACACACGGTGCACATATATAAATGCAGGCAAAACACTCATAAAGTAAACCTAAAAAATTATTTTTAAACAGCACCCTTTAAAAGTTGCAACTAATAATACAAGGATGTTATTTTGTCCTAGAAAATGTATTCACTAGTTAAATTGCACACACGTCTGGGATCCTAGGAGCAACGGTATGCAGCTAATGCAATAACTTAAAAATGATTAATACTGTGAAATTTAACAGAGGACGAGGGGGTGATAGTTAGCAAGTCATTTCCAGCACATCCAAATATATTCTTGTAGAAATCTAACTTAAGTCCATGGTGGTGCTGTTTGCCTGTAACCCTAACATTAGGGAAGGACACACACAGATCAAATTTACCATTTAGAACAGAATGGAGGCAAGCGCTTGGCCTCAGCCTCTTCTCCACACCTAGAGAGCCACCTAAAGCTCCTAAGCCCACAGCCAGCCCACTTTAACGAATGTTATTCAAATAATGTCTTTCAAATGTTCTTGGAATTGAACACTAAAATTCAATTAGTATCTGTTCCTGTACTGAGCAAGAAATTTTCCCACTGGCAGGAAGCAGCGATGAAAACTTTTCCACCTAAATTTCTTACATACTAACTTGCAACCATAGGGCCGGAAATGTATCAGTCAAATGCCACAACGTTTCCAACAAAACTTTGAGAAACAAACTGTACGCGGTGTTTCTCAATAGAGAAACACAAGCGTCCACGCCAGCTAAATTCTAACAGTACAGCTTTGGGCATCCGCTCTAGCAGGAACTTGTCCCGCACCTCCGTACCTGTCCAAACAAAGGGGTGGGGCGAGGGAGGCGGAGTCGTGAAATCCAGTCCAGACGGGCTAACAGCGAAGTTATCCTGCCCAAGATTCTATAAAGCCTTCTCCAGGCACCAGCGGGGAGGGTTACTTTCCAAAAACTAAGACTTGACTAATCTCTTAGCACAGGTGAAGCCAGGGATCAGGTCAAAACACGTAAACACAAAATCAGGCGGAGCAGCGAGTCCCCGCCCCTTCCTCCAGAAGCCACTCAAACCAAAACAGTCGGCCTCGGCTCGGCTGGGTCCTCCCCAAGCCGCCGCGGCCTAGTGCCAGCCACTCTCGGTGCTCTCCTCCAGCCCCCTGCCCGGTAGACCGTGCTCGGCGCGGCCTAGCTCCCCGGCTTCCGCCGCGCTTCCCACTCTACCGCCGACTCCAGCCCACGCACACGTCACAATCGCGGCCCGGGAGAATCTTGTCCTTGGGAAGGAGAGCTTCGTCACCACGGAGACGGTTCCCAACACTCGCCAGGCCCAGGTTCCAGGGCCGAGACGGAGCGCAGGCGCCGGGTCCCCCGCCAGGCACGCGGCCCAGACGCAAGCCTTACCCGTCAGGGCCTCCGCCCGGCGCGCTCCGCCGCGCTCCGCCGCGCTCCGGAGCTCAGCGGCCACCACCACAGCTTCCCAGCATAGACCGGCTACACCGCCCCCAGCCCAAAGCCGGCGTCGCGTCACTTCCGCCCTAGGACCGCTCGTTTCCGCCTCCGTCTCTGCGCATGCTCCGCGACGACACGCCCTATTAGCCGCTGCCCCGGAGCCCTTGGATTTCCCGGCAGCTTGTCTTCTGGGACTTTCGCTCAGTGATGTAGTAACCCCAAGACTAGTTAACTGACTTGCTAGCGAGGTGGGAACGATCGCCCAGAGGCGACCTGGGTCTTAAATATCAGTTTGAGTCGATACATCTGTTTAAATATATAGAAAACACCCAAGAACTGTTGGAGCGACCACGGACTCAACCATCATATTGCTGGGTTGCCATAAAACTGATGACATTTACAGTATCGCCAGCGAAGAAGGGGTAACAAATTAAACAGTAAAGCAAAAAACACATAACACCTGCCTTCATGTTCTTTCATTTTCCACATGATTTAAGTCCACATTAGCCTCCATGAGAAAGATTCTTAATTTGCTGATCATTTGTTTCTTACATATTGAAAACTTGGAAGGTAGGAATTTTACAGGAGTCTCTCCATTCTTGCCCTCCAAAAGAAAACAATCTGTTGAGACAAAAGTTACTTAGCAAAAGTATTCCAAAAGGTGGTAGCAGTACATTGGGTTCAGCATTGCGGGTTTTAAAGTATTTTTGAATGTGGTGGGTAGTGTATTCATGAGGTAAGCTAAATAATATTCCAACACAGGAATATTATGGATCTGGATAGAATACACTTGCTTCTGTGGAGTTCCAATTCAAACTGAACATTTAACAGAGAAAGGCAAACTATGTGAGTCAAAAGTAAATTTAGAAATTTAAATTATTTTCGCTTCCACATCATGATTAACCAAGTCTACTATTTCTTCCTATATTATTATAGCAAAACCCACAAGGGAAACAGGTTGCAAAACCACAATGTTAATAATAATATAATGAAACAGGTCTTTTAAGGCTTCAGACCCTTCATTTTAGTGCCACTATGGAAAAATACCCTGGAACTTTAGTGTGCTTTTGTGTGTGTGTGTGTGTGTGTGTGTGTGTGTGTGTGTGTGTGTGTGTGCCAGAGAGAGAGAGACAGACAGACAGACAGAGACAGAGACAGAGAGATGCAGCCCAGTTGCAGTATCAATGACTTTTATCCACAACGGGCATTCTGTTGGTCAGGAGACATAGCTACCAAAATACAGGGACAGGATTTTGTTTTTGTTGCTTCATGTGGAACCTCTTTTTGAGATTAGTCAAGGTCACATGATTGATTGCATGATTGTCTATGAGTTAAGATATTCTACTGTCCCAAGATGAAGACATTCTGTTATTTCTAAGCTTACACTCTATTTGGAAACCTGGGATCAGGGATTTACAACATCGAGTTGGACAAGCAGGAACAGGCTATCTTTCAGGACCCCCTCTCCCAAATCTACGGTCCGGATCTATCATCTACCTTAACACCCTCCTCACTCAATAATAGTCTTGAGCTGTATATCGCACTTGATCCTAGCATTTCAAGAGAAGTTTATTGCATTATTCTTAGCCTCCTCATTTTATAATTGAAAAGCATTGTGTAATCAACTTAAGCTAAAATTCCTTCCAGAGGGATGTGGGGAGGGGAGTAAGCATTGTCTACCCCTCCTTACAAGGTCCCAAAAGCAAATGGACAAACAGAGGCATGATTTCACCGTAGTTCGCTCTGGGCAATCAATGGTTTATTGAATGCATAGGTGGGGAATTACCTACAGGTTCTGGGGACTCCTCCCCCAAAGGCTGCACCTGGCAGTCTTTACTCAGCTGGCATAATGGCTTTCCCCTAGTGGCATAGATAAAGCAGCCCACTTCCGTTAGTCTGCCTCATCCTATATACTCCAGCCCAGCAGTTCCCAACCTGTGGGTTGTGACCCCCTGGTCACATACCCTGCATATCTGATATTTACATTACAGTTTATAACAGCAAAATTACAATTATTAAGTAGCAACAAAACAATTTGATGGCTGGAGGTCACCCCAACATGAGGAACTGTATTAAAGAGTCACAGCATTAGGAAGGGTGAGAGCCACTGCTATTAGCCCTTTGTGCAATTAAGGCAGAGCTGCATACAACAGGTGGTAAGGAGCGGCTGGGTGAGGGCCTTCCAACTCCTCCGTGAGAGGATGTAGTTAACAAACCCAGCTAAGACAATGCTTTTGCAGAGAGGCACAACTAAACTCCCCAAGATGGCAGTTTCTTGGCTCATAAGACGACCATGCACAACATCAAAAGTAACCGATAGCATT
This sequence comes from Cricetiscus sungorus, assembly GCA_030556225.1. Lineage (NCBI taxonomy): Eukaryota > Metazoa > Chordata > Mammalia > Rodentia > Cricetidae > Cricetiscus > Cricetiscus sungorus. The sequence goes on along the minus strand of JANBXA010000731.1, from coordinate 41,462,705 downwards.
AGTGCCGGCAAGGCAGTATCAGTGGCTAGGTAACTGGTCAGATATTAGCAGGCTTAAAGGTTACTGAGGATGGACTCCTCCCTCATAATTAGCAGTTTGTAAAACCAGGAATCAAAATTGCATACCTTTGACTCATCTTTAAAAGAATGAGTCTGGGGTGTAGCTCAGTTAGCAGGGCCTGGAAGTGCATGCCTGTGATCCCAGAACTATGTAACATAATATTCAGAACTATGTAAAGATCATACGACTCTTGTCCAGTTTAAGCTTTCTGCTAAAGAACAAAGACTACCATTGTCCACTCCATTAAAAGTTAATTAAAAAAAAAAAGTTAATCAAAATGGGCTTGGCAGTTACCTGGACAGGGTACCTTGTAGGAAAGCTCAGCAGGTAAGAGCACTTTCCACTCTTGCAGAAGACCAGAGTTCTGTTCCCAGCACCCAAATCTGGCATCTCATGCCTGACTAACTGCTTGAATGCAGTGAGGAAACCTGACTAGGGTGACTCGGCAATGAAGAAATGACAGACACTGAAGAGGCCATGGAGACATACCGAAAAGCTGTGCTGGGTGTGCTATCCTGGCTCTGACGGAGGGTGCCTACTATGCAACCCGGACACTCAAGGGGTTTTAATACTCAGGGAATGGTTTCAACCTGAGATTCGCAGCAACTTTTGAAATTTTTTATTTATTAATTTTTTGAGATTATTTTTATTTTATGTGTATGGATGATTTCTGAGACTCATGTCCAGGGAGGCCACAAGAGGACTTGGATTTCTGGAAACTAGAGTTACCGACGGTTGTGAGCCATCATGTAGGTACTAGGAATCCAATATAGTCCTAATTCTCTTCCCCTACAGAGAGAGAAAGAGAGAGAGAGAGAGAGAGAGAGAGAGAGAGAGAGAGAGAGAGAGAGAGAGAGAGAGAGAGAGAGAGAGAGAGAGAGAACTGTTGAAGGGCCAGTAGTAATTAGTAATTGATTGACATTCCAATCTTCAATATAGTACCTCTCTCTCAGTTCTAAATCCCCATTTTTGCACCCAGGCGCTTAGAAACAGTTCTCTTTCACCAGCTGGAAGTGTTAAAATGTCTAGGACAGGTGGAAAGTGCTGGAGAGGCTTCAGGGTGAACTATTCTAGTTCCTGGTTCCTGGACACTCTCTAAACAGACTCTTGCTGCATATATGGCTTTTCCAATGTCCACATCTTCCACGCACTCAGCTTTGCTAACGTCCTATGCCTACAAGAGGGGGAGTTCAGGTGCACTCAGTTCCCGCCCCACAGCTGTCCCCTCCCACACCCACCCCATAACTTCATGCTTTCACCTCTAAACAGTTTTGGTTTGGGATGTCCCCAGTGAGACACTCCACTTGAACAACTCACTAACACCCTAGCAGCAGAATTCTAGAAGTTCTCCATGACAGATTTCTGGAAAGTCCCTGAGTTCTCTCAGAGAACTCTATTTAGCCCCCTGCAGTGAGTGCCATCTGAACATAGGCCTGAGAATTGCTCCTTGTGGGACATCTCTGACCTGCTGATAATTATTTGCTCTTTGCATATTTCCTTGAGTTCCCTTTATTCCTGTTAAATTTTCAATACAGTTAAATTTTCACCTAAACTTTCCTCTGTTCAAATCACTGCTTATTTTCTCTTTGTTGATAGGACTCTGACTGGTAGAACACTTTCTTTAGCTTCCACTAGCTAACTCAGTGAGTTAATTTAGTTATGACCAGCCAGAATTACTGCCCCACAATCCTTTGCTGAACTGCAATTTTATAGTGTTATTTGATGTTAATTATGATGCATAGGTGTAAGAATTTCATTGACAATATAGCTTAAATTGTAAAATTCAGGGAATGATGATTTATTACCATTTATCATTGGGTTTAATAGATGAGAAGACACCATATTTATAAACATGTTTCCAAAAGGACAAAAGAAATGTGAAATAATTATTCAATACTCTGTACTGACCATGTTATGAACATGACATTGTTTCTTAGCAGATTATGAAAATTTACTTAAAGTTGTTTAGCATGATATGTCAAGTTCCAAGATAAGCTGTGAGTTGATGAATTTTCCTCTCTAAAATTGATTAATTTGGTTATTTTTGTTGTGCTAAAGATCAAACCCGGGGGTTCACACATGTTCAAAAAGCTTACACTACACTACTGAGCCACAGCCACAGCTTTTTGTTGTTGGTTTTTTTTTTGGGGGGGGGGAGGGTGGGATTGGTTTTGCTGAAGAGTTTCTCAGTGTAGCTCTGGCTGTCCGGAAGCTCTCTCTGTAGATCAGGCTGGCCCTGAACTCAGGGATCCACCTGCCTCTGCCTCCCGAATGCTGGGGTTAAAGGTGTGTGCCACCACCCAGTCCCAGCTCTTTTTTTTTTTTTTTTTTTTTTTGAATCTTACTGTTTTATCTGGGGACCGGGACAGGTCTTCTTGCTAAGGCAGATTTTGAACTCAAGACCTTCTTGCTTTAGCCTCTTTGACAGGGTTAAAGGTTATCAGGCCTGGCTAATTTCATGTTTCTGAAACAGGATCTCACTAAGGAGTCCAGGATGCCTTGAAACTGCTATATAGTTCAAGTTGACCTTGAATTTATGATTCTCCTGCCTCTGCCTCCAAAGTGCTGGGATTACAAGCATGTACCACCCAGGCCCAGATTATTTTGAGCCAGGATCTCTGCAAATTTCCTAGGCTGGTCTTGAATATACTCTGTAGCCTAGGAAGTCCTTAACTTTGCAATCTTCCGGCCTCCGCCTCTCGAGGAGCTGGGATTACAGGCATGAGCAACTAGGCCTGGCAGAACTTGTAGAGCTGGAGAATTGAATTTCTATATGGTTGCAAAACTACTAGAAAGTTGTTCTGAGGCTGAGCTGTTTCCCCAGCATGAAGTTTCCTTCCTTGTACCCTTCCCTATCTAGACCATCTCTTCCCTTCTGGTTGACTCCCTTCCTAGACTCAACTGTAGGTGTCTGGTAGCCTGATCCAGGGGAGAAGTAGAATGGGCTCTCAGCAGTCACCTCTGTGCCTATGGAGAATTAAATGCAAGGGGTCGACCTTAAAGGCCAACATGAAACAATGTGCCACTGAGGCTACATCATCCATGGAAGGATGGATAGGTTCAGGACACATGTGCTGTCACTGCAGGGGAGTCTGCTTTCTTTCCATATCGCCTTCCCACATGCATCCCGTTCTTTTTCTTCCTGTCCCAACTCAGCTGTTTTAAAGACCCATCTGAAGATATGTCTGAGGGTGCAAGCTGCAACTGTAGCACTGAGAAGGCTGAAGCAAGAGGATCACAAGTTCAGAGACGACAGCGTGACTTCAAGGCTAGCCTGGGCAACTGAGTAAAACCTTTCTCAAAATAAATCGTAAGAAGAGGGCTAGGGACACAGCTCTTTATCATAGCAGATTCCTAGCTGGCATGAGACCCTAAATGTAATATCCTGTACCAGAAAAAAGAAAGAAATTGATATCTGTGTGGTATGATACTTGATAACCTGCTACCCATCCAGTATTTTCTCTATATGTAGCTTGGAATTTTCCCAACCCCCCACCCCCAAGCCCAAGCCTTACCCTTATAAAACAGTGTGCTTGCTGCCTTAGGAATGGAAGATGGAAGGAAACCTCTTTGGCTTTAGTTTCCAAAAATCTCAAAACCCCAAATGGGGAGAGAACTTAAGCTACCTAGAAAATGTCTTGAGAAGAATCTGGGGACAAATGTGTCCTAAGTAGAGAAGGAATGTGTGGTGGCCTCTGCCACCAACTCTGTGATTTTGCTGAGCTGGCAATGTGATAAAGTACGCCTAAGGGGTTAACTACACACACAGCCTGGCTAATGGTCCTGAGTCCTCCACCCCTACCTCCACCTCCCCACCCCCATCCCCCTTCCTCCATTTTAGTAATGAATGGCACTCCAAACTTTAAAAAAAAAAAAAAAAAACCTGGAATTGGATTCTTCAAAATAGAAATTGAATTGTTGAAGTATATGAAAGTGTATATTTATTTGTTTTTATTTATTCTTTATTTTTCTGAAACAGAATCTCATTATCATGTTCCTGACTCTGTGATCCTCCTGTCTTACTTTCTGAGTACCGAGATCACATGCTTACACTTCTGATACACAAATGCGCCCAGATGAAATGTGCATCTGTTTAGAGGCTTGATCAATGGCCTATAAATTTGCAGATGAAATGTGCATCTGTTTAGAGGCTTGGTCAATGGCCTATAAATTTGCACTGGCACATGCTCATCAACTTTGCCCCCAGCACACACCTTTTCAGTTTTAATCCCTCATCTGTGCAGTGGTGCAGTTTCTACCAGCACACCCCAAAGGTCCCATGATAAATCATCTCTGATCCTCATGTTTCCAAACCCATTTTCAGTTCTCAAAAATTACCCCATAAATTTTTCAATGATTAATAATACACTGTTTCTTTTCTTTCTCTCCTTTTTAAAAATTTTTAATGATTTATTTTTATATTTCATGTGCAATGGTGTTTTCCCTGAAAATATATCTGTATGAGGGTGTTGGATCCCCTGGAACTGGAGGTATAGACAATTGTGAGCTGCCATGTGGGTGCTGGGAATTGAACCCAGGTCCTCTGGAAGAACAGCTGGTGCTCTTAACCAGTGAACCATCTTTCCAGCCCCCTCCTTTTTTTTTGAGTCTCTCTCTCTTTCTATAGCCCCAGCTGTTCTGCAGCTCCCTATGTAGATCAGGTTGGCCTCAAAATCACAGAGGTCCTCCTGCATCTGCCTTTCAAGTGCTGGAATTAAAGGCATGCACCGCCATGACTAGCTACATTTTCCTACCTACCCTCTATCACACAACCACATTATGGCCTCTCATCCCTCACTTTATAGCTCCTTTCGTCTACATTCACTTTCTATTCCAATTGAGGTCCTACATGGAAACAGGACACACTCAGGAAATCACTGATGAAAGTTCAGTGACATAACAATTTAAGAAACCTGCTAAACTTCTCTAACAACACAGAACTGGCAATGGGGATGAAGTCTAAATGGTATCATGGCAATGAATGTATGATACACATGTAACAGATGCTGTGACCATAATGATGACTAAAGTGATGCTGATGCTACTCATTGGTTAAATTCAACCTGGCACCAGAAGTCAAGTGATTGGTTCCTTCCTAGTCAGCTTCTTAGGGCAGAAAGCAGGGAAGTCAGGAATGGAAAAGAGTTAGGAGACAGGGAAGAATGAAAACCAACCAGTCTGTCATCTCAGTGAATGGCAACACTAAAGACCCAGTTTCCCTTAGCCACGAACCTGAAAGTTCAGTAAATCACCAAAATGGCACATGCTGCTCTCTGATGTTTTCACATTCACCCTTCTTACCAGCTGTGCAGCACAAGCGGGCATTAAAGTCTCGATCCTCCTGCCTCGGTCTTCTAAGTAACTAGAAGTGATTACCAGCCTGCACCATCAAGCAAAGCAAGCCTACTCATCGTAATGAATATACACGGTTTTATTTCACCCCTCAGCTTCTAGCTTGAAAGCCTCCTTTTACCATCTCTTCATTGCTTCATGTCACTACTGAAGCTCTTTCTGAACTGCTGAGCACTGGTCTCTGTGATGTGAGGGCCATGCCTTTGCTCCAAATGCTTAGTTTTAAAATGAACTATAAATATCATATACCAAAATTTCAACAAAAGCCAAGATACACTGGTGTATTAAATAAAACGTGAAATCCTTCTAAGAAGTAACCATTATTAACAATTTTAATATGGCTTTCTAGATGGAGTTTTAAAAAATATTATCTTGAGATAAGTATAGACTTCCAGAAAGCATCAAAAATGAAAAATAAAAATAAAATGGTACAGAGAGTCCCTGCTGTTGTGAGTTGTGCCCTCCCAAAAGATATGCTCCAGCCCGAATCCCAGGTGCCTATGCATGTGACCTTATCTGGAAGCAGAGTCTTTTCAAATCTCTCAAGTTGAGATGAAGTTATACTAGATTAGGTTGAACACCAAATTTAATGACTTATGTTCTCATAAAAGAGGAAATTTTTATCAAAAAATACCTGAAGGATGAACCTTGTGACACAGAGACACAGTTATAACATATCTACAAACACAGGAGCACCATGCATTGTTTGGTAACCATTAGCATCCAGGAAGAGGGAAGGTAGGTTGTATCTTTAGATCATCTTCAGAACATTACTCATTCTTCCAAGACAATGTCTTGATTTTGGACTGCTGGACTGTGGAGTTCTCATCTCCAAAACGGCGAGAGAGCAGATTCCTGTTGTTCTAAGTCATCCAGTCTGTGGTAGTTAGCAACCCTACAAATCCAGATTCAGGAGCTTCCTCCAGTGGGAACATCTTTTTATAGCATGCAAAGATACCAAAAAAGAAATTGCTTTTAGCTTAATTCAGTTAACTAGTCAACAAGCTTGCTCAGATTTCATCCAAGATTGTGTGTGCACATGAGAGAGAGAGAGAGAGAGAGAGAGAGAGAGAGAGAGAGAGAGAGAGAGAGAGAGATCTCCTTTTTTGAATAAATGTCAGGAAAGCCCTGTATCTCTGAACTATAAAATCCCTTAGTTTTCAGTTCACATAAAATTAACTATCAGTAGCATATGCAATGGACAAAAAGGGTTTTTTTTAATGAGGGACGCCCTCCAATCAATAAAAATATCAAAGAATAGAAAAAATGGGCTAAAAATAGAAAAAGCCAATTTATAGAAAGGAGTAAATGGCCAATGAACACACTAGGAACTGGGCTAACACTCATCGAAGTACACCTTACAATTACTGTGAAATGTTTTTCCAGCTCAGGTACAGTGGTTCAGGCTTGCAATCCCAACTTTCCAGAGGCAGAGGCATGAAAATCCCAAGTCTAATACTAGCCCGATCTATGTAGTGAGTTCTAGGCCATCCAAAGCTCTATCACAAGACCTTGCCCGCACAGTGAACAAACAAATAAACAAATAAATATAAATAAATGTTTCCAATTGATGTAACCTTTCAAACGGAGACAAGAGGCAGTAATACTTATACACAGTAACATGGGGGTATAAATTAGCACATTTATCAAAAGATATACATGATATCTCAGGTATGCCATTTGATCCAGCAATTGCACTCTTAGGGTTCTTGAGATACTTGTGTAAATGCAGAAAAATTATTCTCAAGATGATGTATTGTTTTAAATAAGAAAACATTAGAGAAGCTAAATTTTGGTTCCTAAAAGAATGGTTCCTGGCCTGTAGAGATGGCTCAGCAGTTAAGAGCTCTTACCACTCAACCGGGCGTTGGTGGCGCACGCCTTTAATCCCAGCACTCGGGAGGCAGAGGCAGGGGGATCTCTGTGAGTTCAAGGCCAGTTTGGTCTACAGAGCGAGTTCCAGGACAGAGAAACCCTGCCTCAAAACACAGAAAACAACAACAAATAACACTTGCTGCTCTTACAGAGGACCTGGGTTCGATTCTCAGCACCCACACGGTAACTCAGCCATCTGTGACTCCAGTTCCAGGAGATCTGATACATTCTTATGGCCTCCAAGTTCACCAGGCATGTGGTACACACACACATGCATGCAAGAAAAACACTCATACATATATGAAAAAATAATCTTTTTAAAATTTGTGAAGAGAATGGCTAGATTGTAGTATGCCCTCATTTTGAATCATGGGAAAAATAACCAGTTAACAACTATATTGCTAAGTGACTAAACAAAATCACAAAACAGTAGGTATTAGAAAGGCTGACTACGAAGAACATAGGTGCTACCTGGATTACTATTCAAACTCTGGGGACTTGGATAATTTAATTTTTTTACTTAACCTTTGGAACTTCAGTTTCTTCACAGCAAATGAAAATGTTAACATTAGTGTCTATCTCAAAGGCTTATTGGTCATATTAAATGAGTTGACCCATGTAAGTATATTTTAAAATGGCACCTGGTACATAGCTATTTTTAATAAATTTAACTACTACCATCATTATTGCCTTGGTACAAAATCTATATATTTTATTACTTGCATACTTATTCATATCTGTCTGTCTATACATGCATACATACATACATACACAAACACACACACACACACACACACACACTACACTTCTGAGCACAGATGCACACACATAGTAGAGATAGAGGCAGGAAGACTGAGAGCTTGAGGCCAGCCTGAGCTATATAATGAGACCCTGTCTCAAAAGAAGAAAAACCAATAAATGCATACTGTGTGGGTGTTCATGTCTGCAGGTACACATGCACATGTATGCACATGAGCATAGGCTCCAGAGCTATCCACCATGTTTGCTGACAGAGTGTCTTACTAGGGTCTGGGGATCATTCTTTAAGCTTTGCTGGATGGCCAGTGTCCCAGGGGTCTGCCTATCTATGTCTCCTTGGCACTAGGATTACAAGCACACATCACCATGTCTGTTTTTTAAATTATTTGTATACCCTGGAAATGGAGTAAAGACAGTCGTAACTGCCATGTGGATGCTGGGAATTGAATCTGGTCCTCTGGAAAAGGAGCTAGTGCTCTTAACTATAGAGTCATCTCCCAGCCCTCACCATATCTGTTTTTAGAAGGGTGCTGGAGATCAGACTCAGGTCCTTAAACTTGTGTGGCAAGCACTTTACCAATAGAACTGTCTCCCAGCCATCTATATATACTTAGCATGTTAGCAGCTAATAGTGGGTCTCCACAGAGAGACACAAACACAGAAGCATCAGTTGCATCGGCAGAACCAGCTGTGTGGCCACTAGGGACAATTGACTGGTTCTTCATGAGACATGCCTAGCAGTATGGTTTTCAAGCCTTCCCTGGGGCTTGTAAGCTACCCACTTCACTTCCTGTCTTTTTTGGTTTTGGCTTTTTGAAACAGGGTTTCTCTGTGTAACCCCTGCTGTCCTGTAGACCAGGCTGGCCTCCGACTCAGAGTTCCTAAGAATACCTCTTGTTCCTTTCTCTCAAGTGAGGTCCAGTAAGGCATAACATATGTGTTGTTTGTTAAGTGGTTTATTGTTCTGTCCTGACTGAAAATAAATATAGTTTTTAAGAAAGTAGAATATACGAGATTTAGACCTCCCCTGATGGCCTAGCCTCTACCTACAGACCAAGAAGAAACAGAAACTAACAGTTGTTAGACTTACAGAATGTGTTAGGGTTTTCAGTGCGTGCAGAGCAAAGCTGGTGACTACAGACATGGACCCTGCATTTCTCCAAATGCACATAATTTGCTGCTCTCTCCTTCAGCCAGCTTAAGGGGCAGACAGAGGCAGGGATACAGTGTTAATCACTTCCTTGGCTCAGAGCCACACTCCTGGGAAAGCCAAGCAGAGTGACACATACACTTAATAACCATCAGCCACTGCTGTCAGAAGCTTGCATAAATGTCTTAGCATGGAGATCAAGAATGGCCACAGTCTGGTTACAATCTAACTGTCCAGTTCCTGCCACTTCCTCTTGTGAAACCCCAATAACACACAGTTTCTAAATATATTTCTTTTTTTTTTTCTTTTGGTTTTTCCAGACAGGGTTTCTTTGTGGCTTTGGAAGCTGTCCTGGACCGAACTCTTGTGGACCAGGCTGGTCTCAAACTCACAGAGCCACCTGCCTTTGCCTCTGCCTCTGCCTCTGCCCCTGCCTCTGCCCCTGCCCCTGCCCCTGCCCCTGTCCCTGCCTCTGCCTCTGCCTCCCAAGTGCTAGGATTAAAGGCGTGGGCTGCCACTGCCGGACCAAAGCCATTTTTTAATCTGAAAAATAAAAAAAATTACCTTCCGTAGCCTGAATCAATTATTGACACTTTCCCTAATTTAGAGAAGGAAAAATGGAGAAATGACAATTATCTGATTTTCATGATGAGAACATTTAATTAGCAACCTAAAGCAAAAACCCAGAGTGTCAAAATAACAGTTATTTCATATTGATCACATTTTCAAGATGATTTAACAAGTCTTCATTTTTATTATGAAGAAAGTAAGTGGTAGATTTTTTTATGGTCTAAAACTTATTTTAAATGTTGAAAACTATTTTTCAAAGTTCTTTTAGTATTCTTCAAAACAGTCTTCCACCTTAGACTGCAGGTGGAGTATTTCCTGTGTTTGGCACACAGCTAAGCTCAGATGTTGGTAATATTCCTCATTAAGGAAAAGGCCTCTCTGTATGTTTTCCATGTTCAATTCTGACACTTAATTAGGATTAATGAACTTGGCCATTTACAGATGGCAAAGCTGCCATGAATCTAGAAACCATAGACCAGAAAGATTGATGAGACCTGTGGCTTCCTTCACATGAGACCAAGTGAAATCATGGTACATGTGTAGCTGAGAACGTATGTCTCCACGTCTGTGTTGGAGACGGAGTGAGCCTAAGGTGTAATCTTTGACAAATTTGTGCAGTGCCGTGAGCATACAGAAAACTGTAAAAAGAACATGTTTAGATCCCTGGTTTGGCTCAGTGGGATGATCATATTGCCAAACAGCAAAGGAATATTTAAATACAAATAAAGATGCTTTCTCTGAGTGGCGCCCACTCTCTGTATGCAGTTACTGGGTACGTATTTGGGAGCTCCAACTTTGAAGGAGTGTTTCATTTCTCACCTCTTGGTACCCATGGTGCAGTAACCACAGCCTTCAGATGCCAAATCTCCTGCCTGCGCCAGCAGATGGTTACATGGATGGCAGACATGAAACCTTCATGCACAGTTTCATCCCAAGCTAGCTGGCTCCTTTCCTTTATCTGTTTTGCCACATGATTTGTAGCTGACACACACATGCATACATACATATCAGCCATAACTTGAGAAGAACTAGAATATTATCAGTTTCTTTAATCTACTTACGTTTCCTCCATTAGTCTGACTCATCTTCAGATGTGATTGATATTTTAAACTTTGTTTTTATCTTTCTGTTTCTCCCCTCAACGCCACCTATTCCACAGAGGGTAGGGGGCATTAGAGATGCAAGTCAGGGCCTTGTGCGTGCTATGCAAGCACTCTGCCACTGAACTACCCAGCTCTTGTTCCTTTAGATCAGATCTCCCTGTTTAGTCCAGGCTGCTCTTGAGTTCAAGGTCCTTCTGCCTCTGACCCTGTGTAGGGATTATGGGAAAGGACCCCCAAGCCCAGCTTCTGTGCCTTTTCAAAAGTAATTTTAGCATGTAGGTACACATAAACTTTATTATTTTATTTCCACTGTTTGGTGCATTATAAAAGCTGTATCAAATGTAATGTAGTTTCTATATCTTCATTTCTTTTTCATTAAACAATGTTTCCAGGGTGCATCTGTGTTGTTGCTTAGAGCCACAGCTCACACATCCATTCCACTGCTGTATTGATGGGTGGTTGTGAATATACTCTTTGGTCTCTGGACACTGGGATTGCCCATAGGTTTGGGGTTTATTGTTTTGTTTTTGTCTTTAGGAATGACACCACTGAGAAATGTCTCCCGGTGAACAGGACCAGGTAACTTGTTGGAGACCATAAAGATGGCTCTGCTTCATCTTGGCTCAAGGTCAGAGAATTCAAAACTATCCCTAGTAAGTCATAAGACCTAAAAGTCTAAGGCGTGGCTATAGTATGATGTTTGATCTTGGCCCTGGGTGTCTTATCTAAATAACAGCAGACTTGGTATGAGATGTGGTTACTCTTGACCCTCAAGGCCAGATAAAAAGAAATTGAATCCAAGGTGTGGTTACCAAATCCTTGGAGAATTGAGGAAGGAAGTCTGTTTGTTCCGTATACATGATACCACATTCCACTTTTGGGTTAAGGTATTTAAGAATGGTGAAGAACAAACTCGGGGTGTTCAGTAGTCACTGAATTGCCCTTCTGATTCTATCCTAAGTCTCTTTCTCTTAATGTCTTTATCTAGCCTGTCTCAATCCACACTACCCTTCTTAGATACGAAGGAGGGACATGTCGGCTGGATTCCCCTGCAGACTGCTTCCCACAATTACACAAGGGATAAGGCCCAGTAGGAATGCAGTCATTGAATCTGAGAACCTACAAGTCAGCACCACAGGCAATGCCAAGCTCTTCTCAAGTGATTCCCAGATTGCTCTTAGTCATCTTCCCTCCAAGTAGGAGTCCTGGCTGCACCCTTTCTCGAGTACAAGATTTACCAAGACGGGGTGGCACTATGCCAGGACCCACAGGAAGGTTTCCCAATTTCTTAATGCAAAGTCCCCCTTTCCAAGTGGAATCTGCGGCAGATCATCTGGACTGTCCTCTATAGAAGAAAGCTGAAGAGAAAGGACAGTCGGGAGAAACTGAAGAACCAGTCGCACGGGCCATCACTGGTGCAGCTCTTGCTGACAGAAAGGCTGAGAGGAATGAGAAACTGACAGCTGGGCAAGCTCAGTGAGGGCACACTATCTGGGCTGCCAAGGACTCTTTGTGTCCTTCAATGCCACGGCATGGAAGATGACAGCAATGGTTGCACAGAGGTGGGCACCCAAACAAAGACTATGAAGCCTGAAGGTCTCTGCTCCCCAACTCAGTGGAAAATGCTGTATTGATAGGTTAGAGCGCTGAATAAAGATCCATCTGTAACTCTTTAAAAATAAAAGTGATTGCCTCGGTTACAGTAACACCAGCAACACGTAAGAGTTCCTACTAATCCATTTTACCACCAGCACTTGAAATGATCAGACCTTATACTAATCTAGGACCTCATGTGGAATCGTTCCTTTGGCTTCTTCATCATGCTCAGTCATGATGACTTTCCAATCCATATCAGAGCTATGGACCTGAGGAGTTGAAGGAAACAGAGAAGAGTGGACACTTTCTCACTGAGCCATTGAGAATTGTATCAACTGTGCGTCTGTTCCCTGCAAAAAGCCGAAATGTCCTAAGACTCTCAAGGTCACATAACATGTACATTTAAACATTATTTTTAGTTTCTTCTCTCGATATGCCAGCCACTTCCCTAGATCCAGGAGTATTACAGTCCATGAAATAGGAAAAGTCCTTTCATTCATGGTGAGAGGGGAAACCGACAATAGCCATTGAACGTATGAACTAAGTATGGTGTAATTCTAGCACGTGGGAAGTTCAGGCAAGAGGATCAAACGTTCAAGGCCAGCCTGAGCTACACAGTGAGGTCCAAGTCAGCCTGGACTACACAGAAACAGCTTTCTCACAAAACAAAACAAAACAAAAAGCCAATGACAGGGAAAAAAAATGTGTACTATAATAAGGATGAAAAAAGTTTGGGAGCTAGACAGCAGGTTCAAATCGCTAGCCATACCAGCACTTGATCTCTCTGAGCTGTCACTGCTCTAGAGATGGTAGAACCTGAGAGAATGGAGCAGATGAATGAGGCAGACTAAAGTCTCAGGCAATAGCCAGCTTTATCCACAGCATGGGACAATTTACACTCTGAGGGTTAAAAGAGGTTGCCAGATTAATTTAAATATTTAATTGACTAACAACAGCAAGCAATAATGAGTAATCTGAAGTAAATGCCACTTGTATCCACTGCACCTGGGAGGAGCAGGAAACATTCCAAGAACAATTACGTTTTAAAAACTGAGCTCATGAGACTCTGGTTTCCTTGGAGTGTTCTCAGAATTCTCACACAACTCTATTCCTGGACCATGTTCTGACTTGAGCTGGTTTTTCTGCTTTATCGGGTTGTATCATTTTGCAAGTTTATAAAGATAAGTGTTCTTTCCTGTTGGCACACTTTGAGGCATGTCTTGGGAAGAGGAGTCAAGGACTTGAAGGGTGGAACATCTCCTCTACTGTTTCTCTTGGGGCCGGATCCACATGGGCAACATTCCAAGTAGGCATAGAAGCCTACACACTGCGAGCATAGATCTGTGCATTGTAACCCACTTGCCTTCTCCTTAGCTGAACAAGTATCTTGAGTCTGAGTTTCCCTTTGCTCCTCTGCACAAGGCCATGAGCCTTGGCATTAGCTGTCCTCTTCTTAGCCCATTATCCTCCTTGCTATTTCCCTAACATCACAAGTAACAGTATACAAACACTCACAGTAGCTGGGTGTGGTGGTGCTTGCTGGAAGATCAACAGCTCCCAGTCAGCCTGGGAAACGAGTGAGAACCTGCCTCAAAAAAGTAAGGGTTGAAGTATAGGGAGACAGTGTTTGTCAAGCGTGGGCAAGACCCTGGACTGCATCTCTAGCACCACAAACAAACCCATAAATATTTTAGCCAAAAATGTCTTCATAAAATTGCCCTATAGGCAAGACTATGGGACACTTTCTTAATTACTGATTAATGTGGGAAAGTCCAGCCTATTTGGGTAGTACTGTCTCTGGTCAGGTGATATTAAAATGCATAAGAAAGCAGGCTGAGCAAGCCATGGGGAGCAAGCTGGTAGGCAGCATTTTTCCATAGCCTTCTACTACAGTTCCTGCTTCCAGGTTCCTTCCTTGAGTTACTTCCCTGACTTCCCTCAGTAATTGACTGTAGCCTAAAAATAAGCCTGAAATAAACCCTTTCCTAATCAAGTTGCCTTTGGACATGACGTTTTATTACAAAAATAAAAACCCTAACTAAAACACCAATTGACAAAAATTAATATTTTTTGAGTCAAGGACTTACTATATAGCTCAAATTGGCCTTAAACTCATGATCCTCTCACCTCAGTCTCCTGAATATTAGAATTACAGGCATGTGCCATCATGCCTGGCATCTCCTATATATTTAAAATCACCTGTAGATTATTTATAATACTTACTATAATGTAATAATTACCTTACATTATTTATAAAATAATGACAAAAAAAAGAATCTATCTTTAAAAATAATTATTTTGTTCCAGGACAGGCTCCAAAACAATGCAGAGAAACCTTGTCTCGAAAAACCAAAATAAATAAATAAGCAAATAAATTATTATTATTATTATTTTGTATGTGTTGTGGCTTAAGTGTATACTATATATGTGCAGGTGGCTGTGGATGTCAAAAGAGGCCTGAGATACCTTAGATCTGGAGTTTTAGATGATTGTGAGCTGCCATGTGGGTGCTGGGAACTGAACCAGGTCCCCTGTAAGAGCAGTAGGTACTTTAATCCACTGATCATCTCTCCAGCCCATGTCTTATGTTTGATTGTTTTTTAAGGCTAGAAATCACATGGATTACAGAGGTGTATCACCATGCCTGGCTTATATGTCTTTTAGTACTGTTCAGTACTCCTGCGCCATAATATTTTGAATCACTGATGGTTACATCTATGAAAACAGAACCTGGGGACACTGAAGACTGTGTATATGCCAGTCTGAGAAAATTGAACACTAGTGAACATTAAAAATTTAATTTTTTAAAGTTTTCAAAATTTGTTTTATTATTTTATGTGTATAGGTGTTTTGCTTGCATGCGTGTCTGTGCTCCCGTGCCCACAGAGTCCAGAAGAGGGCGTTGTAAACCCTAGAACTGGAGTTCAGATGGCTGTGAACTGCCATGTGGGTGTTGGGAATTGGAACAATAAACAGTGTACTTAATTGATGAACCATCTCTCAAGACTTCCCTTTTTAAGATTTATTGCTATTCCTGTGTATGCCTGGGAAGGTCAGAAAAGAATTCCCTGGAGCTATTATTATAGGGGGGCAGGAGCTGAGAGTCAAACCTTTGTCCTCTGGAAGAGGAGAAGTGTTTTAAACTTTTGAGCTATTTCTCCAGTCCCAATTTAAAGATATATTGATCACCTTTAAAGGATGATGATGTAGTTAGTGGCAGATCACAGAAATGTGTTTTGATATTTAGAAATGTATTGAAAGAAATTACATGATATCATGTATAAAATTGTCAAAGGATAAAATGCTTAAGATAGGAAATTATATAATGTGTTGGTTTGATTTAAAATAATCCAGTGTCACAGAGAAAGCTGATGAATAGGTTACAAGAATAAGCGCAGAGGAATGGATATATGGGGCTTTCGGTACAATCCATTTTAACACAGCCTGTAAATTAAATGCCAACAACTAGCACAAAGTTATTGTCAATTCCAGTTTAGTATGGAGGACTGAAAAAACAAATTGTCATATTACTGTATGGCGGTTACCAGCATGGCAATGTCTTAGAAAAGCTCCCATTTCAGAATCAGCTCTTCTCAAAGCCGTGGCCTAGAATCCCATTGTATTCCAGGTAACCCAATCCTTCAAAACATAAACCACCATTCCACAGGGAACACCACCTGCTCATTTCCAGGACCTAGCATGGCCATCCTGTACTTTGAAAAAGCATCAATACAGATTGCTCCTGGGATAGCTGTGAATTTACTCTGGTCTCTTATAGCCAAAGACTGAGTCTCTTGGGAAACAGCTGGGCAAACTCCCAGAGGACTAAGCCTGTGCTGAGGTCATCACGGAAACCAGAGCCCTGACTTCCTTGGTGAAACCAAAGTCTAGAAAGGCAAGTGCCCTGAAGTCCCCTTCTTAGCCTTCCTTGCCCTGTTCATCACGACATTGACTTCTGGACACTCTTCAGAGACTGTGACTTCCTGTCCTTGTTCTGTTTCTAATGTTCCCCATGGCTCTTTGGAGTGGTTAACTGAGCCAGGAGGTCTTAGAACTGCCCATTTTATAAAGACTGCCCCTGCCCCATCAGGGATTAAACAGCACCAGCCAAAAAAAAAAACAAAACAAAAAAAAAAAAAAAACTACCTGTTGTCTTTTATGAAATAACACATATCAAAAATCTTGAATTTCTTTGAGAACTCCATATACGGTATATTTCACTTCGAAGGAATAGACGTATCTCCCCAAGGTTCTGTGAGCAAGCACATTAGAAGTGCTATGTAAACACAGAACATATGTAGCATATGTGTGTAATTCCAAAGAATCAGACAGGCCTGTAACTCATGACCCTCCTGCCTCAGTGTGCTTAGTACTAGTGTTACAAGTGTGTGCTGCCTTTCCTGGCTTCTAACGACCCTTCTTACCTGAACTATACTCTTGGAATATCACCCAATTACTATAATGATATCGAAAAGGAGAACAAAACTTTAATAAGAGAAGCTGTTCAATACCCTACAGTTTATATAGACAGTGGTTAATAAGCATTGGGAAATATTTGTTTTAACATTTGCCTGCAGGGAGGTTTTTCTCATTTGCTCTGAGACAAAACCAAAGAGACCTGTGATTATGTTCCCATGTCTTGTAAAGGCTGACCAGTGTGAACTCTGGCTCTTTTTATGCATATAAATTTTTTTTTATAGAAAAGAACCTTGGATTCTGGGAAACTCCACTCCCATGTAATAATGATGCCTTTGTTTTCAATAGTGTCTGTGAGAGAGAAAGCAGATCATGATGGCAACATAGCCAAAGGTTCAAAGATAATGCTAAGAGGAGACGTGCAAATACCAATCAAAGGAACAGAAATGGTAACCCCACGGGCTTTGGGCAAGGACAGGATCTCCCATGGTCTTTTCTAGCTCCTTCTAAGACTAAAACATCACACTTCCTGTTAAAATGAGATCATGTGTTATAGACTATGTAGGGAAGCCTTTCTTTTTGTCTAATACTAACTCTTAAAATTCTGAACATGGAAGGAGTAATCAAAAATACAGAAGGACCTAAAAGGCAAATGCATGGAATAATGTCTGGTTAAAAATAACACATCATCAGCCGGGCATTGGTGGTGCATGTCTTTAGTCCTAGCACTCGGGAGGCAGAGGCTGATGGATCTCTGTGAGTTCGAGTCTTGACTGGTCTACAGAGCTAGTTCCAGGACAGGCTCCAAAGCAATACAGAGAAACCCTGTCTCAGAAAAACAAAACAAAACAAAAAACACAGCATTATTAAGGTATAACCCAGGTTTGGTCATTGAAATGACATGTCAACATTTGATTTATCAGCAACCTTAAATGCCCTTCCCTGATAATGAGATTGGTAACTAACTTATATGCCATTATAGAGCCTTTCTCTAGTAGCTGGTGGGAACAGAAGCAGAGAAGAGACACCCACAGCTAAACACTGACCTAACTCCTGGAATCCAGTTGCAGAGAGGGAGGAGTGATAAGAAAAGGGGTCAAGACCAGACTACAGAAACTCACAGAGACTGCTGACCTGAACAAGGGGGAGCTCATGAATCCCCAGACTGACAGCTGGGAAACCAGCATTGGACTGACTCAGACCCCCTGAACATGGGTCTCAGTTAGAAGGCCTGGGCAGTCTAAGGGACCTCTGACAGTGGAACCAGGATGTATCCCTGGTACATGAAAGGACTTTGGGAGCATATTCCCCATGGAGGGATACTCCCTTAGCATAGAGGCAGGAGGGAGGACCTAGACCCTATTCCAAATGACTTGACAGACTTTGATGATCCCTCCTGGAAGGCCTCACCCTCCCTGTGGAGTGAGTAGGGAATAGGACAGGAGGGGGTGAGGGGCATGGGAGAGGGAACTGAGATCGATATGTAAAATAAGAGAAAATAATAAATATATACAAAAATATTGATTTATCATGAAGTATTCCAGGTATTCAAAGAAATATAAAGGAGGGATTGAGGATATGGTTCAGTGATACAGTGTTGCCTAGCATGCAAGAGGCCCTAGGTTCAATTCCCAATACTGTTTAAAATTTTTAAACTTAAAAAAGGAAACTGCCCTGATGTGGCTACAGTTTGGGACGAGGGATGTAGCTCAGTTGATAGAATGCTTGCCTTAGTGGGCGTTGGTGGTGCACGCCTTTAATCCCAGCCGTGGAGAGGCCGAGACAGGCAGATTTCTGTGAGTTCGAGTCCAGCCTGTCTACAGAGCTAGTTTCAGAACAGGCTCCAAAGAAATACAGAGAAACCCTGTCTCAAAAACAAGACAAACAAAAAGAATGCTTGCCTGAGAGTTCAGTCCTCTGCAGCACATAAAACAAGTCATGGTTGCACAAAGTCTATAGTCCCATTACTCGGGGGTAGAGGTTAGAGGATCAGAAGCTCCGGAAGTTTCACACCACTCTGCATCGTTCAGAATTGAGAGTTTATCATCCTTTGTATTCCTTGGGGACTGAGCTTGTGCCAACTCTGTAGAAATTATGAACATGCCCTTTCAATTCTAAAGCGCTAGGGCATGCTTTAAATTATGCTAAAAATATTTCTTATTGCGCTAATAAGTTAATATTAAAATATTTTAGCATAATGTGTCACTTTCTACACTACGTTATTTTAAATGGGTCAACTAATTGGTAGTAAAAATAAATAATAATTGTAAAGCAATCTGAGGACTCACTGATTCAAATTTATAGTTTTTAAATCTCTCTCTCGTTTTTTAAGTAAGAAGAAAAAGGCAGCCATTCAAAAGTAGAAGGAACCTAGATGACCTGGAGTCTGGCCAATAATTGCTTCTGAGGGTACCAGAATAAAACACTTCTAAAGAGCCAATGGCCAAGCAGTGTATGCTGCACTCTTCAAGGCAGGCTAAGTTCCCAATGAACTCAGCCTTGTTCCTGGCCATCTCCGGTTATAATTAGGTGTATTGCAGAGTTGTGTAAAATCTTATTAACAACCTTAGTAAATCTCTCCACCATTATAGTCATCTGAGAAGCCCTGTCTCTTAGACACCGACTCTTGCCAAAGTGGTTGAATGGACAACTGATGCACTGGTGCACTTAGAGAGAACACTGTCATAGGCTGCCTCAGGAAAATATGAATGGGTCAAAAGAAGCATAGTTTACTTTGGAATGGGCTAGATCAATGATGGCATTGATGGGAACCCGCAGTGAAGAGGGTTATGGTATAATGACGGGTTTTGGTATTTCGTATATATGACAAAGGTTTTATATTCTTTATAAAATCTACAAGCTTTATTTTTCTGAAATACAAACAACTCTGAAAACCGACAATAATTTGTTCAAAACTCATTTGATATTAAAATCTTACATGTATCTGAACTCCATGTTGACAAATCACCTAAACAGCAGGGTTGTGAATTTTTTGTCTTTACCATGCCTTTATCCACACTGGTTCCTCCTTGTCCAACCCAAACTAAACCTAATGAAGAGGCCAGTGGTAAACTGGAAGTGTTACTGATGCATCCTCTGTGCCCATTTGAGGGGGACAGGCCATGTGGGGTGATGGGGTGAAGGCAAGCACAGAAAGTCAAGTGTTCTCCTAGCCTTTCTCCGTGTGTGAGTGTGAGTGTGTGTGTGTGTGTGTGTGTGTGTGTGTGTGTGTGTGTGTGTGATAGCAGAGTTATATTGTATAGTTGGACTATAGTTCAAGGTATAGTCCAATAAAGTGGGTAAAATAATGCACTTGAAGTAACTTGAAGTAACCTGTCACATTAGCCAACATCAACAAACAATGAAGTCAATGCACCAAGCTCCTCAGCTCCCTTTCTTCATTTATGCCATTCAGGACCCCGTTCTGGCAATGGTCCCACTTCAAACGAGCAGTTCTTCCCACTCCCACTAGCATGATGAACACAAATCCTCTGCAGACAAGGCCAGAGGCCCATGTCCCAGGTGATGCTGGGTGCGGCAGGCTGATTAGCACTAACCCTCACCGAGAATCAATCTTTTAGCTAGGAAAACTATTGTGCATAGAGCAGAGAGACACTGTAAATTTGAATAAGAGAGAATGTCTGGTACATATAGGGTATATTTAGTGAAGTTTAAGCCAGAAAAGGAGACAGGGAAATTACTCTGTGAACTGGGGAAAGACCAATAGCAAGGCACCGTGCTGTCAGGATTAGAATCTTTCAAAAATTAACTGAGGAAATGAGACCTACTAAATTTTGTTTGTAGAAATTGTGGTAAAGATTATGCCAGTCTGGCCCAAGAGAGCACTCAGTTGCCCCTCTCTGCTTGGGAAACCACAGGGAAGGACCACAACCAGAAAGTATCCATCTCTCCCCCGATGCATGGCTTCAGCAGTGCCTTCATACACTTCTTTCTTTTTTTCTCATCCACATAGAATTCCATCCAGATATTTTCCAGGAAGTCAGGCTCAACCAAAATGTTTTTGGTAGAGAAAGTCAGTGAGGATGACTTTCATTGAATAGGATGATTTTTCCCAAGTTCTCATGCCACGTTCTCCATAATTTTGGTAGAAGGAAAGAAATCTCCTTACCCTCTTTACCTTTCCAGCTAGAAATGTAGTCTTGTTTTACCCCTAGAAAGGACGCAGATCATGAACTACATCAGTCAGAATTACCAAATTCATTTCCCAAACCATGTCTACATTCATCTCTCTGCACAGCACTTCAGGAGGTTTTGTCCTACACTACCCTGAAGTGGGGGGCACGAAGTACAGCTTTTGTCAAAGCATTGCTCAAGAACTTCAAATGTGCTAAATTTTGGTGCTTTCAAAATGTTCAGATTTTAATATGAATTTCTTTTCTCCAGCTTTTTCTTTAACTTTTAATAATTAAGTGTTTTTCCATGTTAAAAGCACTTTACTAATCTACTTTTCTTTAAACATTGAAATTGTTTCTTTCTACATAATTTCTTTTTTCAGAACATTTTTTATATTTTTAATATTTTTTCTTATTTTACATATCAATCCCAGTTCCCTCTATGTCCCATATTCCAATGCTACCCACAGACATCCCTATCCCATTCCCTTCCACTCCCCAAAGTGGGTGAGGCCTGCAATGAGGGATCATCAAAGTCTGTCAAATCATTTGGGGTAGGGCCTATGCCCTCTCCAGTGTTTCTAGGCTAAGGGAGTATCCCTCCATGGGGAACAGTCTACTGGAGTTCATTCCTGCACTAGGGATACATCATGGTTCCATTGTCAGAGGAATCATATACTTCCCTGACCGCCTAACTGAGACCTACATTCAGGGGACCTGGGTCGGTCTTATGCTGGTTTCCCAGCTATCAGTCTGGGGTCCATGAGCTCCCCCTTGTTCAGGTCAGCTGTTTCTGTGAACTTCTCCAGCCTGGTCTTGACCTCTTTGCTCATCACTCCTCACTCTCTGCAACTGGATTCCAGGAGTTCAGATCAGTGTTTAGCTGTGGGTGTCTGCTTCTGCTTCCATCAGCTACTAGATGAGGGTTCTATGATGGCATATAAGGTAGTCATCAATCTCATTATCAGGGAAGGGCATTTAAGGTAGCCTCTCCACTGTTGCTCAGATTATTAGCTGGGTCACCTTGTAGGTCTCTGGACATTTCTCTGGTGTGAGATTTCTCTTTAAACCTATAATGCGTCCCTCTATTATGGTATCTCTTTTCTTGTTTGTTTCTATTCTTCCCCTGACTCAATCTTCCTGCTCCCTCATGTTCTCCTCTCCCCTTCTCCCCTTCTCTTTCTCCTAACTCTCCCCAACTGCCTGCTCCCAATTTGCTCAGGAGATCTTGTCCCTTTCCCCTTCTGTGAGGGACCATGTATGTCTCACTTAGGGTCCTCCTTATTTTCTTGCTTCTCTGGCAGTGTGGATTGTAGGCTGGTGGTCCTTGGCTCTATGTCTAAAATCCATACATGAGTGAGTGAGTGAACACCATGTTAGTCTTTTTTTGACTGGGTTACCTCACTCAGGATAGTTTCTTCTAGTTTGATCCATTTGCCTGCATATTTCAAGATTCCATTGTTTTTGTTTGTTTTTTCCAATGAGTAGTACTCCATTGTGTAAATGTACCACATTTTCTTTATCCATTCTTCGGTGGAGAGACATCTAGGTTGCTTCCAGGTTCTGGCTATAACAAATAATCTAAGCCTAGCTCTAATCCAAACACTAACCCCAACCTCAACCCAAGTGGAAGAGTTGAGGCTCTGAAGACAGAACTATTCTAGACTTAGCTGTTAAATCACGTGAAAGACAGCTGTGTGGTTTTTGTTTGGTTTTGTTTTTTGTTTGTGTGTAATTGGTCAGATTACTTTGGGGTGGCTGGGAATTATAAGCAGTCGGTTATTTTGACTAACTAGGCAATAGAAAGTATAGACAGGTTTGACCCATCTTGAGAGTACATATCCTGTCCCCCATTCAAATGGGTTTCCTGGTGGGCGGGGAGACACAGACCAAGGAGCAGTAGGATAAAGGAAAGGAAACAAAATTGATAGATTTTTTTTTTTTTTAAATGTCAGAAAATAGGCGTGATAACTCATACTTGGCACAAGTTCCAGACCAGCCTTGGCTGCATAGAGAGTACTAGGTAGTGGGGCTATATAGTAAGGCTATGTCTCTAAACCAAAATAACCAAATTAAACAGACCAACACTAAAGTTGGGCTTGTTTCTTTAGATCCAAAAACTAAACAGCAGGGAAGTCCTAAACGGTCATCCCCAGAAAATTTACATATGCTCCACCGGCCTGTTTCATAGAGGGCACCTCCAGACAAGAGCAGACAGTAAATAATATGAGGGTACTTGTTCCTCGTCATTGTCTGCCCCCTTGTAGCAACATATCTGTGAAATCCATCACCCAGGACTCTGTGTGTCATATGGACCACCCACACAGGTGTCTCTAACTTAGATATCCAT
Organism: Cricetiscus sungorus; assembly: GCA_030556225.1. Classification (NCBI taxonomy): domain Eukaryota; kingdom Metazoa; phylum Chordata; class Mammalia; order Rodentia; family Cricetidae; genus Cricetiscus; species Cricetiscus sungorus. The sequence continues at coordinate 41,439,341 of JANBXA010000731.1, read as the reverse complement.
GGATACCTCTGCCCTGCCTGCACGCCCACCTCACCTAGCCTATCATTCTCAACAAAGAAATTATTATTCCCTTTTGGCTCACCATGCACAAAAGAACATTGTTTCCCTCTGTACAGCAAGGCAAGTGGAATTTTCCATAAGAAGGAAATTGAAAAGAAAGGTACACACACCAAGTAAACACGAGCTTCTTAAGTACTGAGGAGCTGACAGAGTTCAGGTCTCCAATCCTACAATAGCTCAACCAAGTCCAGCTTTCTGAGAATCCTGTCCAGCGACTTCCTTCCTCAGATAATCCACAGACTTTCTCCATACACCCCTCTTTGTCTATACATCTTCTTAGGACACCAAAGAACATCACATAATCAGTGATATAAACCTAGATAAAGGCTGGTATACATATTTAGCTTTGGAGTCCAGCAGACCTGAATGGCCTTGTGAAAGCTGCCTGAATTCCATATGCTTTTGTTTTCTCTATCTTTGAAACATTTATTCATAGTTATAAAATATTCAAATATGTGTCTGTAGATGGTAAGCACTCAGACCATATGCTATCTCTCATGCACTGAATGTATGTAACTACTCCAAATTCATATATTGAAATATTAGCCCATGTTACGATGTAAACAGATGGAGCCCTTGGGAGGATATGAGGGTGGAGCCCTCATGAATGGTATTAGTTTATAAAGGATGTAACCGATGCCATAGACATCCTCTTTCTGCTAAGTGAGACTACCCTAAGAAGTCAGCAGACTGCAATATGAAGGGGCTCTCACCCATATCCAGCACCCAGATCTTGAACTTCCAGTCTGCCTTCTTTCTTTATTTCCTTCCTTCCTGCATTCCTTCCTTCTTTCTTTTTTCTTTCTCTCTTTCTTTCTGTCCCTCCCTCTTCCCCTAACTTTCTGTCTTCCTTCCTTTCTTCCTTCCTTCCTCTTTCTTTCTTTCTTTCTTTCTTTCTTTCTTTCTTTCTTTCTTTCTGTCTCTCTCTTTCAATTGCTCCCTCCCTCCCATCTGTCTGTCCACCCACCTGCCTGCCTGCCTGCCTGCCTGTCCATATATCCATCTAGTCATGCCAAGGACCAAAACTTTAAAACTTTAAAGAATAAATTTCTGACATTTATAAACCATTTAGTCTCTCATGTCTGGATTTATCAATCAAGGCTAATGTTATCATGTCATCATCATTATTGTTGCTGATTTCCATTTAGGAAGAAACTATCTGGGAATGTCCTGTATTTTCTTTGTATTTATGTATACATCTTCCCATGATTCTTTTTTGCACTCTTTCTACCCCTAGAGGCTGTTAAAATTGTTTCCTCAGTCTGATTATCTAACATTTTATCCTATTGATTTTATTAACCCAGATATTAGATTCATTGTAATGAATCATATATCAAATTCATCAGTCCACTTGTAGAGCAAGGTTGGCTTTTAATCTAAAATTCTAGTTTGCTATTTGGACCAAGAGACCTCAGCACCACAACATACTATTAAATTCTAGGGCCAGTTGAGCATTTCTGTCTATTTCATCTCTGAAGGGCATCTTTATTCCAAAGTCCAGATGGTGGACCTGGTCAAGGCCAGCCATGTACCACACTTGCCCAGACTCATATGTTCATGTTTAATACATAGACTGCTTGCTTAACCCCCTGAAGAAATCAGGTAAATTAGTCTGATCTTGTTTGATATTAAATGACTAACAGTTCTTGACGATCCCAGCTTAAGCTCATTCTTTCTGGAATGATGATCAGACCATCATTCTTCCTCTTGGAATCTATAGGAAGGTTAATGAGGAAGTGAACATCAATCTGCACTTAATGCTGACTCAGAATCACGTAGGCACCATAAATAGTATATAGTTGCGCAGCTGCTGTGCACAAACCCAACTCTCATATATGTAAATTCTTCTTTTCTGACTGGATTTTACTCTCTAGTCCAGGCTAAGCTTCTTCAACTTGTGAGAATCCTTTGGCCTCTGAAGTGTGGAGATTACAGATGTGAGCCACCACACCTGGTTATTGCTCTATTATTGTTTAACACTGGAATGTACTTAATGGGAAATGGTGTGGTGTTTTGAAGTTGGGGGCACATGCCTTTGTGTCTTAGTAGTTCAGGGAATTAAACCCAGGTTACTGCATGTGCCAGACAAGCAATCTCCCACCGAGCTACTTCCCCACGATTTAGAGTGGTGCTTCAATAACATATACATTCACCCACACAATTAAAATGGACAATTGATCTCAATGAAAAAAGGCCTTTTTTTCGATGGGCACTTGGCCACATGGAACCAACCCAATAAAGCAGTGTTTCTCAACCTTGACAAACACAGAGTTACCCTTCTACCTCTGAATGTTGATAAGTGTCTTGACCACATAAGCTAGAACAAACAATACATTTATAGACCTGGGTATTGTTGATTTCCTAACGACAGTCCTTCTTTATTGCCAACTCCAATCACATAATTGTACAGTGTCCTGCACTTATTGTTCCCGGAAACCTGTTGGTACAGGAATAGGTTTTGATCAACTACCAGCATGCTTATCTTTCACACATTTACCAGCTGGGGCTGTGTGCTCCATCCACCCTTTGTTTTTTGTTCAAAGTCCCTCCTGAAGGGTCTGGCCATTTTTGTTCCATAGTAGCAGCTAAAATGTTTAACTAAATGAATTCAGAGAAAGGGTTCACTCTAGGTAGAGAATGACTAAATGCCTTTTGTATTCATCTGAGAAGAACAATGGTACACAGTTAGGAGATGGGTCCTACTGTTCGTAAAATAAACTAGTGTGTGTGGGTGTAAATGGGTCATATTGTCTTTAAAATAAGACAGTAGGAGGTAGGGCAGGTACACCTGGGATGGAAATGTGGCTTTGTGTGGTGCTGGAGACCTCTATTAACCCCTCTGAGCCTCTCTGAAGATGAGCATGATGGCGATACCTTGTCTTCTCGATGGCTGGTAGACTTTTGACCTTACATCTTTCCTTGGGTCTCTCTCTCTCTTTCTCCCTCTTTCCCTCCCTCCCCCTATTTTCCTCCCTTTGTCTCCTCCCTCCTTCCTTTCCCCTCCCTCTTCTCCCCATCTCTCTGTCATTTTCTCTCTGCCTCTCTCCTTTTCTAGTTTATTTTTTTGAGATTGAATCTCATGATGCCTTGAGTCTTGAACTCCTTATCTTCCTGTCTCCACCTCCCAAATGTTGAGGTTATAGATATGTGCAATTTTTGTTTTAATTTATCTTCTAGCTTCTGACCAGGAATAAGCTCTAGTCAGACCATATATGGCAAATCATGTTTATTTCTGGACTTATTTAACTTGAAAGTTTTACATTGTGGTTGGGTGCACATGCGAAGGTGAGAACTATGTGTTAGTCTGTTCTCTCATTCTGCCATGTGGGTTCTGGGGACTGAACTCAGGTTGGCAGCAAGGGCCTTTACCTATTGAGCCATCATTGGTGACCATATGTTTGAACCTTTAAAGAGAAGTTTCACAAGGGTTATAAAAAGCAGAAAAATGTCTTGTGAAAAATGACTTTAGGGGATGCTTTCAAATCATAGTGGGTGTTTTTCTTGCAGTGTTAGAGTTCAGATCAAGGGCTTTAAGTGTGCTAAGCAAGTGTTGTACCACGGAGCGACACCCACAGCCCTCCATTGCAGCTTACTAACTATTACAAATACCGATGCCAATACTCGGAAAACTAAGGTGCATGTGCACGCTTAGAATTTATTCCTTTTTCATACACAATACATTATCGGCACAAAATTAGAAAATTTAAAAATAGACTTTTGAGTAGGAAGCTCATGCATTTTGGAGAGATCATAATATTTATCTCATTTTATAATGTTTTCAGGCTCTATTGTGTGGAAGAAAAGATATATATTGAAGTAGCCAGTCATAATGGCACATGTCAGCAATCCTAATGTTTGAGGGACTGAGGCAGGAGAAAATCAACTTAGGAAATACAATAAGTTTGAGACCAGCCTGAGTTTTACAGAAAGATCTTCCCACAAAAACAAGGCAATCTTGTATAGTGCCAAAGACACACACTGTAACATCAATTGGGGAAGATTTGGACTTGTGATTTTATTTCACATTTCATTTCTTGGTTTACTTGCATGTACTCCTATGCACATGCACGCACTCTTATCCGTATGTCTGTCCATCAGCCCTTCTTTGCCCTTTCTAGCTTCATCCTTTAGGCACTTTACTTTACTTTTGGAAAGGACTTCAGAGACCATCTAGTTCCTATTTGATGTGTGGATTTTTCTAATGATATTCTTGGCCTTTGATTTTATATGCAAACACATCTCTAGGAAATCTACTTGTTCAGCATAACTGACCATTCTTTGTTCTTTCTAAGTCTGGCACAAGATCCTCATTTCAAACTTCCCCTGTTTTGACAACCTATTCACACACACGTCTCCATCCCTGACTTCTGAAGACTCACAGACTTGTTCCCTACTTCTTGGCACCAGCTGAATTTAATACTGGATTGACCACCCGTATGATTCTTTGCACCTGCTTGGCAACAAGGAACTGGGAGACATCTGTGATGGACCACTGCCCAGGCCCCAGGCCTGATTTTTCCTCTCAGGAATTATTTTCATGAAGCACTTATAATTTGGGCTCTCATCCTCTTCTATATTTGCACAAATGGATCCTAGAAGTGAAACAATGCAATTTGGAAAATACATCATGACCCAAAACAGATAAACTGCAGGAAACCATAATGTACCACAGATACTGTCAAGACCAAATTGACTTAACCCTCTCCTCTCTCTTTCAGATTCTTATCTTCCAAGTAAGATCAAGATGGATAGACTTAAGCATAACTTTGCAGACTTCTACGCTCTGCACATAGGACTCCTGACTCTGCCAAAGTTCATCTCATTTCCATGTTCTCACCCGCCTGTGCACAAAACACGCTTATTTACTGCTACCTAAAAGCAACCTGATGAGTAACTGTAGCAACCACCTAAGTAATGTTCCGTAGCTCCTTCCTTTTGAGACATTATCAAAGCTGTGCTGTGCTTGGAGTCAACTGGTTGCTGCTCCACCAACTACAGTGGATTGAGTTGGCAGGGTCACCAAGGCGCAAGGCAGAACCAGCTAGAAGGGATGACACATGCAACTTCACCTAGTAAGCCTTCCTCTGAGCCCTGGCAACTTGGGCACCCATTAGCATTTCTTTTACTACAGTTTAACCTCTTGTTTAAGGTTGTTCACTCCTTTCGGCTTTCCTCAAGAGCAAGAATAGGGACCGAATAAATATTACTTGAACCCAGATTATTCTTTATATATAACAAAACTGCAGCCAGAGCCTTAAGGGATGCCCACTAGTCATCTTGCTCTGCCGCCGTATTTGTTTGCAGAAGTCGCACAGAGAACAAATCTCCAGTCTACTCCTTTGTGGTGGAAACAAGCTGTCTCACAATGTACTGGGTATCCAGACTTAAGGAAGATCAAGAGTGTAGAGACTCTCAGACAGGCAGCTCTAGCTCGCAAAGAGGAAACTCAACACCACTGCGTGCTTTCACTTTTAAAAGTATTTTATTTATTTATTTATTTATTTATTTATTTATTCATTCATTCATTTATTTTTTAATGTGTATGAATGTTTTATCTGCATGCATGCAAGTGCATCATAGGTGTGCCAGGTCCCCACAGAGTTCAGAAAAGTGCAACGGATTCCCTGGACTGGAGTTATAGACAGTTGTGAGCTGGGAACCCAACCCAGGTCCTTTGCCAAGCACCATGAGTGCTGTTAACCTCTAAACTAATCTGCCCACGCTCACATTTTCATTTTACGTTAGTTTAATTATTAGAATCATCTGTGACTGTTAGCTTTTTGTAAAGATAGATGATAGAGAGATGAATCAATAGATGACAGATAAAACTAATTTCCTCCTTTTTGATCCCATCTCGGCTCTTCAAAACTCTTCACAATTTTCAAGTAACCAAGCATCATTCAGGCTGTTTCCATGCATTTGCATAGGTAGCTTTGTATATGCTTAACATAAATTTAATTATCAGTAAGTGTCCTTAGATCTTTATTGTTATGAAGTCGTACACGTGAAACTACAACAACAAAGATGGAATAAAATTTACTTTGCCTGGTTACCTAAATCATGTTCACACACAAATGCCAAGAATACAGCAAATCTAGAGTGCATGCCTATTTTACATGTGACATTTGAACTCATTAGTAAATACAAATATATTTTATGAATTAATATGTTATATTAACTTTGTGTTCATCAAATATTATAACTGATTCTCAGTATATTTCATAACAGTGTTTTGAATATTAAAGAGATGATTCATAAAGCCATTTCACCTTTTCAGGACGCAAAGACTGAAAGTAAAAAGCAACACGACATGTGGATGGCCATCAGTTAGGGTGTTTCATATCACCCAAGCATCACAAGAATCACTTATAACAAAATTAAATAAAAAATAAACCAAGTTTGAGTGATCAAAAGTATGTTAGATCATCAAAGCCATAAATTATCACCTTAGAGCAGTGGTTATCAACTTGGGTTCTATCTCCAAAACTATTTACATTATAATTCATAACAGTAGCAAAATTAAGGTTATGAAATAGCAACAAAAATAATTTCATGGTTGGTGGGGTCACAACACGAGGAGCTGCATTTAAGGGCAGCAGCACTAGGTAGGTTGAGAACCACTGCCTTAGAAGCAGTGTCCTGTGTGATCAGTTTTACTTCCTGTGGTTTCAGCTCTACCCTTGACATGTGCCCTGGCCACGTGAATAACTCTGGTAAATAAGACACAACAGAGGGTGTTGCTTGGTCCTGCATACCCTTCCATTCTTATTCCTGCTTCTAACTCGGGACACAGACTCAGTGACTTGAACATGCACAGGACGAGCCTGGCCTGTAAGGATCTATAGCCCAAATGAAAATAGACTGAATGAAAATAGAATTTTCTCTAAAACCTTTATATTTTGAAAATAATGTCAGGATGATGGAAAAGTTACAGAAAGAACACAGAGAGCTTCCCAACCTTCTATGATGGCCAATTTTCACTGTCATCTTTGCTGGATTTAGAACCACCCAGGAGATGGAGGGACACCTCTGGATATGTCTGTGAGGGGTTCCGGGAGGGTTAACTAAGAAGCGAAGCCAACAGTGTGTGGACAGCAATATCCAATGGGCTCTGAGCCCAGAAAGAATAAAAAGGAGTAAAAGGAGAAAGCCAGCCAAGTTCCTGTGTAAGTTCCTCTACTTCCTGCCCTGCCTTGTCCAACCAAATCCATCTGCTATGTTCTCTTCCACCCTCCCTGCTGTGAGGAAATGTACTTTGAAATCTAAAGGCAAAGTACATTTTTTTCCCCCTCCTGTAAGTTCCTGTGTTAAGTTTTATCACTTTGTCGCAGTGATACAAAATTAACGTGCTTTGAAAAAGTCACGAAAGGCTACATGTTCTATTAGTCAGTATCCTACACACAGTGACATGGTATCTGAAAGAATCAACTTGACAAACAGAGAGATGTGTTTTGGCTCATTGCTTTGGTCTGTGACCAGTTGGTTTATTGGTTTTGAGTTGGGACAAGGCAGTGCGTTGTGGCGAGGATGCCCTGGCAGAGGTAGCTACTCATCTCATGGTGGACAGGAGACAAAAGAAACAGGAAGAAATGGGATCACAAAATCTGCTTCAGGGGCACACCCCCAGTGACAAGGTCTCTTTCACTGTACCTCTTCTCCTAAAGGCTTCACTTCTCAGTAGTTCCACTGGCTAGAGACTAAGCCTTCAGCAACACACAGGCCTTTTGGGGACACTCAAGATCCAAATTCTAACACATTCTATGAGTAATTATGTGAATTTACGTGCATGTGAATATGATTGATATACATTGTGTATGTACACTAAAATGTCATAATTAAGACAATTGTGTGTAATTAATGTATGCTAATATTTTTAAAAAGCTACCTGCAGCTCATTACATATAAAATATATTGTTTTACTACCTTTAGGACAAAAACTCAGAAGGCGTTCTGCTAGCTTTTCTGCAATTTCTTTGTGTTTATCATTACAAAATGGCCTCTTGGTATCTGAGCATCACATGTTCGTACAGACATTTTAAAGACAGAAGGACTGGGGTTCTGAGATGAGGAGCAATGTATCTTTCTTGTCTTCTTTCCCAGAAACTCTCAGGAAACTTCCTCTTAGTAAAGGCCAGAAATGGAGCAGAGGGAAACAGACGGGAATGGGAAACCTTGGCGGGGTTTTTTTTTTTGTCTCTGTTGTATGATAGCCCCACCAGCAAAGAAGTGGGGAGTTTAGGTGGGTAAATGAGCTAGGGAAGGCAGCAATGGTGTCTGCCACAGGGGCTGTGGAACTGCACATGGCCTGTGGATTTCTTATGAGCAATGGGTTAAAATGTAAGAGTTGAGAATACCACCCAGACCAGGAGGAAGAAGAGAGAAGAAAAGATGGATCTATAACGTCTAAGAGTGGGGGAAAGATGTAAATGTTCTCTAATCTACAAAGCTATTCAAGTCAGCAGGACGAACCTGCCGGTTCTGCTGAATGCTGAGCAGTAAATATTACTGAGCCTTCTCTCAGAGTCTCTCCTTGGATCTTTCTCACACTCTGGGAAGCCCCACACACATTGTGGGTGTTTTCTCTGATGGGAATTTCCATCAGAGAAATCTGATGGTGTGACTGAACATTTATTTAATATTTGCACATTCATCATTGTTATACAAGAGCTCCACTTGCACTATAATAAGGTCAGGGATAGGCATCTAGGAATTCATGGCTAGAAATACCAAAGCCAGTAGGCAGTGCATCGATTGTTTGCTCTACTTCGTAAGGATAGCATGATTTGTCATTTGCATTTATTAATGAGGACAGTCTCCCATCTCCTTACAATCCAAATATTGAATCTGTAAACTTTGGGTTTATTCAGTGTAATTTTTTCTTCCTAGCAGCCACCTAGGAGCTATTCTCAGCATTTTCCTTACAACATAGCAATTCAAGAAGCAGGGTTGGCTGGTCATTGTATATTGTAAAGTGTAGACAATCATCTTTTGTTTTGTTGTTGACTTATATAAAAACATGATAATAGTACATCTTAATCAAAATGTAAAGGCAGGCATTTGAATATTTTTAATTAGAAGGGCCAGTACATAGTGCCACATTTAGTCAAACCCAGGGTTCCCATTTCAAGCTTAAGCTATAAATATGGGCATTATTGCCTTTACAATACACCATTGATAGAACACCAACTTTAAGGCCAATTAAAGGTTGGCAATTTTCCTACCATTGGCAAAGTAACACTTGTTAACAGTTCCCCTTGTGACACGCCTCAGCATAATCACTG